>OU342636.1:13894097-15094097 GCA_910589415.1 Malachius bipustulatus
TGATTCGCTGGACAGTGAGGACGCGAGGCCAGAAAGCAAGATCCAGGGTGACGAACGGGTAGAGGGTACAGGCGAGGACTGAAGGAACATCCTCGCGTGTTGGCGTCGCGGTTTTACTCTCTTAATAATGGAGTAACGTCCACCTGTTACTAGTTAGTTACCTTACCTAAATTTTGTATTTCAATATATTCTTATGCCTGTGTTCTTGTCTTCATTTTTCTAAAGAACTTGCTAAGCACGTGTGCCTTCTTCTCGAATCAAACTTCATGTTTTGTCGTTCCCGCAAGACATACGTTTTAAAATGTAGTAGCTACGCCATAGTTACTTTTCAACTTGACTACCTAGAAATATATTTGACATCTATAACGAAGAACTAATTAACTAGCCAATTAATACGAATAAGGTGCTTATACCATTTTTTTAGGTATAAGCATCAAATTAGGTAATCGAACTTCCGGCTTTTTTGATTTCCAACATCAGACGTCTCATGTTATTTTTAAAAGACTCTTGAAGTCAATTTTAATAACTTGTGAATGTTACCATTTCTCCAAGGTCAACTTTAAAGCTTCTTGACTGGCTTCCCCAGTAAAAGAGAACCAACAAATTACCTTTAATTTTTACAACAATTAGCCAAAATATTGATATTTAAATAATTTCATTATGAATTACTTTGGCCCTTTTTGGAAATTTTTCGAAAATTAATGGTCTTCTTAGTTTATCTTTATTATGGTAACTTTATAAAGATAATACTTATTTCTATTTTTAGCAACGCGACTCGAGAAAAATCATTCTTCTCCCATCCATCCTTTCAACAAAAAACCCAAGAAAAAGCAGCATAAAAACCATTTAATTAAATAACAGTCTCTCGACTAAATTGAGAAAACTTTCCAAACAACCTCGTTGTTGGGAATTTAATCTCTTTCGGCAAAGATTAATAGAAGAGTCACAACAATGTCTACACCGTGCTGCACCCTGGCAGTGCTTTCTCTTCGATATTCTAAACGCACAAGAACATGAAAAACGCGTCCATTTAGGGCTTAGACAATGCACCTGAAGAACTCCGTTTCTCCAATCAATGGCTGAATGCTCACGCCAATAACCGGCAAAGTTCTACGTTCACAATGCAGTCTTTTCCATCCTACGCGCTCTGCGTGTGTTTATTCCCGCTTTTGTAGCTGCTCCTGCAGCTTTTCAGGGCTTTTCACGGACGCCTTCTACGTAGATGGAGACGCATTACTCTTATTAATCTTTGAAGCTTTTCGAGACTTTTTAATCTCAATATTAGTTCTTGTCAAATTGTGATTGTATTTTCTTTATTAGTACCTTGAAATGATTGAATTGTTATATCGGTAAAATCTGGTCGTATAGCATCGTTCAAAACGACGGGTAGGAAGCGCGTGATGCTGTCAGCAAAATACCTTCAACTAACAATACACTCTCCCTCAAATCATGTGACTTAGAGTACCTGTATTACTGACACTGGCGCTCACTAGGGTAACGCATTAGGGCACCTGAGCAGATGTTTGAACAGATGCCATATTTTTTGACACATTTGGTCACAGACAAAGGAACAAAGGAATGAAGTGGACAAAGTTTTTCACTGGAATTAACATTTGGTGGGTAAAAAAATATTTGTTTCTTTCATTTTAACAATTCCTTTTCACTCTGGCCTGAAGTCGTTAAAGCTGAATTCTTATTTTATGCGTTGTTTCTTGGAGGTCCATAAGGTCATCTGACGTCTTTCTGGTGGAAAAACAATAATCCTTAACAACGAGTCGAAGTTCAAGCGTCATCAAATATCCATATTTTTTCCATATTGATCGCGCATGGATCATCAAGCACCTCCATATTAACATTTTCAGTTCTCACAGCTCTAAATCAATATATAATCCATTTCTAAACACTTTATTAAACCATGTTATCCAGCTAAAGCAATACAATAACGAATGTCATAAATAACGTTAGTTATCTAGTGCATTGTCCGAGATGATTGAAATCTAATCCTGCATGGCACGTTACGTCGTCAGGGCTACAGAATAGCGGGCAATCAACGGACCGGAGGAGGGATTTTAGCCGAGCTGGGGGTGGTTTAAGCACCCCTTTCTCTCTACAACCTAGTGAGGATCGAGCTACGATAGCTGCTAATGTGGAGTAGTATATTTACTTTTCATTCTAAATTTAAAATATTGAGTTACTAGGTACTGAAAGAGTTTAATATAATTTGGATCTTATTGAAGAATCTCAAGATGGAACGAAAAAATATTTCTAATGCGTTTTTAATTTTCTAACTCATCTGCAACGAGACTTACGTTGAACATTTTCCGGCAGAATCGAAAAGATCAAGTCTAGGAGAGGTGCTAACTAACAAAACCAGAAGAAACCTTTTGCTTGCATTCAGGCTGTAAAGTAATGATCAATGCCTTTTGGGGCAGTTTCTTTAAAAAAACGACGTACCCTTAATAGTTTTACTCAAAAATTTTAGCCGGATCTCTGGAAGAACACAATGCGGATGCCTTTTGAGCCCATGTCGAACTTCTTCAGGTAGGTTTGGATTCATTACTTCACTTAATAACAAAATACAAAAACTCAGGCTGTTTGCTTAGATTGAAGCTAATGAAATCATTATTTTTTGATATATTTATGGTAAGTCATAACGACCTTAGAAATTATATTAACAATAATATCGTTCTACATATATCCACCCATGCATGTGCAGTAATGAGCTGCCCCATGCATGTACGCTCGTTAGGAAGGGCTGACACAATGCAGGCTCTCCAAGGGCCATAGATCATCGCGGATCAATGGCTGATTATCGTACTGCCGCTGGCACACTGGCCCACTCACTCGAGTAATGAACACCCCACAACCAGGCAATGGAATACTGGACCGTGGGGTGTCTCTAGGAGGGTGTCAGTAAGTCCATGACCTAGAGCAGGATATTAAAAATGAAGAAGTTATTTCGATTTAGAATACGTTTTTAATGTTAATGAAGATTCTGATATATTGTCAAAAAACTGAAGAAGAAAAAACTTTTTTGACACCCTGTATCTCGAAAACGATATATGTTTGGCGACCCATGTTAATAAGAACTTTTTTCAGAACAAGGCAGGGAATCACAACTTTTGCTACACATGTTTTAAAATATGTGTATAAATAGAAATATTGACTCCATTTAGTAAAATGTTAACAAACGAAACTGAGGAATGGAACCGAATATTACGAAAAAATATTAATGCTCAAACCTCAAGTACCTATGTCAATTTGCCCCCTCCCTAAGACCTTAAAACAATTTTTTTTTTAAACTTAAATTACAATTTTCTCAAACATTAAAATTTAGACATTGGTCCTTCTAGCTTATGACCCGTGATGGTTTCATAATTTCCAAAGAGACTATTAACCTTTCTGTAATACTTTTACCAGCTAAAGAACTCGCAGAATAACACGCATTAGTATATTGAAAGAGAAAACTTCTGCTACACTACCCTCATTAGAGTAACTAAACCCAGTTAGTCATTCATCGAGCTAAGTAATAAGTCTGTCATCGACAGTAATAATCGGTCACAGAGAAATGATGATTATCCTGCCTGTACCCAGTCATCATAGTTGATATAACTTGTCAACTTCTGGAACATCTGGTGTCGCATTGAGAAGTCATGTATGCAAATTTGATTACGTCTCCTGTTAGTGCTGGGGTTAATTTGGCAATGAAATTTGTAATCATAGAAGAAGTAGTGCCATAATAATAATTATGATACCATGTGAACAAATTAAAACAGAATTTACCTAGGTAGGCTTTAGGAGAAAACTTATGTCTGAGATCGAATCTGTAAACGGTAAAATTAAAAATTAAAATTGTTTGCAAGGCCGTTAAAAACCGCGGGTCCCACTTTGCAGGATGCCAAAACCCCTAGCTGCGAGGGTGGATTTTTGACAAAAATTTTATCCAATCTCCAACTAAACTCTGACCGACTTCTTCTATCTGAATAGGGGTAAGACCATGTTCGTGATTTTGAAGAGTCAGTTTTAAATTAACTTATTCAATTTTTTTTCCTCTTTTTAGAACTCTGGTCATTAATGAATTTTGGTTTTCATCATAACACACTTTAAGCCTCATAACTCATTTTACAACAAACTTATGTCAACCATAATAGTGTCCATAAACCAATTTGTTCTTGGACATAAAACAAAGCGCCGTGTAAAGCAAACAAAAACTATATCGGCATCTAGGAGTCGATCAATGGACTTGACACGTTTTTCCCTGTAGCGCTGGGGTAATGAAAGTTCATTCTCCTATAATAGTGCATGAAATTTGAACCCTTAATAAATATTGACTAAATTCGTGGTTATCTTGTATAGATATTATAACACACTGTAACATTACACGGTGATGTTTGTCAAAATAATATTCCTTTACCATATAGTGCTACCGCCATCTCTGGTCAATAAAACCTACCTGTTACTTCTTCAGATATCTGGTGAGACAGGACATCCGGCGTTGCAACGACATCTTCATCAGGGAATCTGGAAATCCAATCAAAGCAGGCCTCATAAACAACAATAAGCAATTCTTATAAAATCTTAGAATTTAAGCATCGAGGCACAGTTACTATAAACCCTGAAGGAATGACAGACATGCTCAATTCCGTTTTCTTTCACACGCCTCTTCATCCTTCATGTTTTTTCCCATATTACCTCGGGAAATAATAGAAGTAGCTACCAGGTGTAAAGGTAAAAGATCTTCGGGCTTGGACGAAGTCCCCCTCCTTTGTTGTCAAACACTGCATTTATGATCTTGCTCAGCTTTTATCAGAAATTTACTTACTCCTTTCAGACTGGTGTTTCCCCTAAAAACTCAAGGCAGTCTCAGTCAATCTCATTTCCAAAAAACATCAAAAATCCCGGAAACTACCGATCTATGAATCTGCTATCGGTATTTGATAAAATTCTTGAATCGCTTGTCTCGTCTCGTCTTTTTGACTTTCTTAACAAGACAGGTATCATTTTCGGCTCCCAGCATGGGTTCTTTAAAAACAGATCTACTCAGGCGGCTCCTCTGGAACTTACGAACTTCATACCTAAGGTCATGGAGATGGGGGTGCGCACTGTAGGATGGCTTTTGGATCTCTCCCAGGCCTTTGCCTCCAAAACCTGCAGGGAAGAACATAGGCGGTTCAGATTACCGGTATGATGGCCGATTTATGCGATCACCTGTTGATCCGATCTCCTTTGGTGTGCCTCAGGGTAGTGGTCTCGGTCCACTTCTTTTCCTTAATGACTTGGGCCCCAAAATTACCTCTACTAATTCACTCTGTATTAAGTATGCTGATGACACAACAATTTTTATTAAGACTCAACAAAGTGACCTTACTAGTGTGGTGATAATATTCAACTTCCTTTGAAAAGAGCATCTTTATGGCTCAGGGACAATAAACTAAGACTCAACTGCGACAAAGCACTGAAAGACCTACGCCAGAGAGGTACATTAGGTCTCCCAACAGACTCTGGAAGTTAGTTCAACAACTAAAGCTGGAAAAGGAGCTCTAACTATAGGGAGGGCACAATAGCTCTCAACAGGTCACATTGCACACCTACAGAAGGCTTCCCATTACAATCTACAATCAACAACTTACACAAAACTGAATTGATTGATTTTCATTTTAGCCGATCAAATTTTCCTCCTTTACCCGCCATACCCACCGATAGTGCCCTGATCAAGCCGTCGGGTGTCATGAAGTTCTTGGGCTTTCACATCGACCAAAACCTAAACTGGTCAGCTCACACCGATTACTTATGCCGCCGCCTTGCTAGTGCCTGCTCCATTCTCCGATGACTTCAGTACTCGCTGTGCCATGAAATTCTTCTCTATGCTTATCATGGGCATTTGATTAGTCACATATCCTACGGTCTGGCCGTCTGGGGTGGGTCTGAGAGATCTCTCCGAAGGCTTTTTCTTCTTCAAAATAAAGCGATCCTGGCAATTCAAAGCGATTCAAAGTTCCTACACACGATATTTCGTTCATAGAAAGGACATTCACGTACACATCAATCAAATACCTAAACCACTTCAAAATAGATCCTGCAACTGTTGGATTATCTGAGTTCAGGGCATATCTCCGGGAACATCTGCCGGAGTTGGATCCTGATACTACCTCTGATATCGTGTCCTTCAACCCCCTCTATCTTTAAGTGTCTCTGGTGCATCAACTATCATTATTGCATCAACTCATTATTGATTATTTGTTGATTTACTATGTATTATTATTTTATTTTATACTTTGTTTCTTTTCTAAGATAACGCTATTGTACTGAGCAATGTCTGTTTTAATTCGTAGTGCAATTTAGACATTTTGTATAGTATTGCATTTTGATTGGACGATGTATATCTGCAGTGCAGGTAGAACCTTGAAGAAAAGAGTGTCCTACCATGAGAAATAACTCCCCTTCCTCGAAGACCAGTTAACCAATTCTGGGTAATTTTATTGATTTTCTTATAAATAATACAAAGGTCCTAATTCCATTTTTCCATTGTTTTCTTTTTCAAAACTACCTCAATAGTTCTTGGAATTGTCTTCGTCATAACTACCTGAAAGCTTTTATCGATATTTAACTAACCTGTACTGATACCTTTTCTAATAACTTGTGCTTTTATTTTCCCCAGTAATTTTCCCGACTACATGCATAACTGGAATAAGAGTAGTAGGTAATGATTATTTAAAAAAAATTTTAAAAACAAACTAAGATTTTAGTAAGTGGTATTTAAGTGAAGCAATGATTACAATAATAATTATTATGAGATACACCCTGTATATAACTTCCACAGAATCAATCCTTTTTGCATCTCCTCCTGGCTGTTGTTTCCGTCACAATGATCATTATCCCGTCGCATAATTGGTTCCCGTCTGACGAGTGAGTTACGATCCGCTCCACCCCTTTCTACTGCCACCCCCGACAGGCCGCCACTGATACGGAGTGTCATTGCGGTGACTGATCACCTACATGACTCACATTTTAAATCTAATCAGCTGTTATTGAATGATGGACCAACAGTATGGAAATCTTCTGTTCTTGATTTGCATATTACATGCATGGGAGGAAATGAAGATGGAATTGGATTCAAGTAATTTGAAACATTATAATACGTGGTCAGTATTCGTCTATCGTCTGCATATTAATTTATATTGTAACTGATTCTATTTATGCCTTATCAATAGTAATTAAAATGTGAACGCTTAATTATTACGAGTTTATTGAATATAATTAATTTTTCACTTTTATTGCTGCAGAGAAACAAAATATTGAACTTATAACATCATAAGAGTACACGATTTACCCCAAAGACAACATCGCAAATCCGTGTACAATACTTTCTCTGACCCCATTCTATTTTCCGATAACCATAATCCCTGCACTAGTTATCTTTGATACTACAAAGGACTTCTCCCCGGAGGACCGGCGGTCAGGGTCATAAATAACAAGTGCCGGCGACAGTCGTCTAGTCTCTGCTCGGTTGTTAGTCGACACTTGGCGTAGACGATCGGGTCGCGTGGCTGCCACGTGTTAGTTTCATGACTCACCGCGTTGCCGCCTGCTATGCCGCAGAGATTAATAGACCGAGTTTCAAAGGGATTTTGATAAGAAATTGGCGGAGAGAAGCGATAAATAACAACATGCAGTGATGTCGAAAGTTATTTCCGTGGTGAGAAAAGGATGTCTAATTTGTGAGTAAGTGAGTTAAGGATCACTCGGAGCTTTTGTTCTATAGGCCATAAAAAACTAATAGCTTGAAGTAACTAATTGAAAAGGAATAATCCCCTTGAGGCGCTGATAACATTTTCAGACAGCGATGATAGCCTCATGGCAGAAGCATCGAGGACAAACGAGCTTTACTTGAAGAGAGAAAAAACAAAGAAAACGAACAAAAGTGATGGTAAGAAAAATAATAATTGATTTGGATGATGAAAAAAGTAGAAGAAAAGGGACAAATGAAAGAAAAAGCAGAAGAGAAACAGAAATAATTACAAGAAAGAGAGGAAGAAGATATACGACAAGAAAAAATAGGAATTCAGGGAATTTTCTATCAAGTGAACGATCATCAAGAACGATGCCTTAACTTTTATGAAAAGTTAAGAGCCGAGACCACAGATTATATCGAATTAAGATAATAGAAAATAAAAATATTGCAGAAACTGTAAAAGACGATCTCAAGACTAGGATAAATATTTAACTGAATAATCAGATCAGTGAAATCCTCCTAGACCTCATTCTTTCTGCCCTGTCATGAAGATATAATGGATAACCAGCACCAACAGATAACCACAATCTATATATTGGTTGCAATGCTGTGAAGTTTTGCAAGAAAAAGGTCAAACTAAGCGGAGAGACCTGAAAGTAACTGAAAACTTCTGTTGCATTTGTAAGTTTCAACGAAATAAATTTGCAGATCTACTCATTTCAACCCAACTTCCAGATCAGAAGCGGGCGTTGTTTCACCATCACCACTCGATCCGTCTTCAAAATCATATCTACTACGTGCCCTTAGTGCTTTTTTATTTTCTGTTTTTCCATTAAGGTTGAAAATTCTGCAAATCAATAGGTATAATAGCATCAAAATTATAACTTCAAAAGTAGAGGATATACAAGCATAGATAAGATAGAGGATGGTGGGTGATTTTCTTAGAAACATCGTGTATTCACTTTTTTTCATCGTGTGAAGACTTTTATACTTGACAATTCGCTTTAGCTGTTTACCCATAGGATAGGACATAAGAGAGACAAACAGGGCGATATATCCTCATCAATCAATCTTAACCTATCTACATAATGCTAAGCAATGAAAGTCTTTATAAGTATACATCGCTTGATATGATTGATAAATCGATACATGCATCGAGTAACCCCTGAAATAATGGGTGTGAAACTATCGAGCTCCCTTAATACGCTCTGCAAAATGTACTAAAAATAGAGCAGCTTATTGTATACCTAGTTCTTTCTCTTTGTAATAGAAACTCGTATACGGGCTCAGATACCTACTCGTCTAACTTCGTTATCACGTTCTAAAATAGCTGAAGCATTTGGACAATTGTACGGCGAACTATTTGTTCTCATTTTTGTAAGAACAAAGTGCCATTCAATCTCTTTAAAAGCATCCTGAAAGTAACCATATCATAATTATTGCCTATCTTCTTTGTACAGTGCCAACAAAGCTTTAGCTGGAATGATTTCAACAAATAAAGGTTTCATTTTTCATTAGTAAATGGAAATCTTTTTGTCACATCTTTCCATAGTTATGGACGATTTTTATTATTACTTCACTTACGAGTATAAATTATCAGAAAAAGGTACCTACTACTGCAACTGCAATGCTATTACTACTAAAACTGCAATCTGACGAGGCAATTTTCTGAACATTTCATAAGGAGTTTCTAAACTTGTGAATTGAATTCGATCTAAGTGATTTTAATATCGTAAGTCAGGAGTTAGATGAGCAAAAAGGTGTTGTGAAGGTAGAAGAAAAGTTTTCACAAATTTTACTTAAGAAGTTCCAAAAGAGGAGTCTAATTCGGAAATAAATTTCTACTTCTCTAATGCGTTCTTTTCTCACGACTTAATTCATTTATTTTGAATGTATTTAATTCTCTTGCAAAAAGACAGCGTTGTAAAGAAAAAGTTATAACGGTACCGTAAATTGTTGGAATGCCTCATATTATTTAATTTTGAATAAAAACTTTGTGTTTAATTATTAAAAGTGTTAATCTAAGATTAACAGAATGTCAAAATAATCTAAGATTTATTTTTCTTTACTTTATCTGATCTCTGAAAATTAACAGTGCTTAAAAACAACAGAACAATAATTCCTGCATTTACATAGAATCGAAATAAAATATCAATTCTTGATTATGCAATAAACTGTCAATACTGTACAATATTCAAATTAACAAGGATATTGATATGAAACCTTAATGGAATCGATTTAAATTCTGTCTTCACAAAATCTACATTCTACACAGACATTCAGTTAATTGAAGAGCTTGGGAGCAGAATGCGATACTGGCGATATGCCACTTGAAGAAGAAACTGAGAAAAATCGCATTGGATTTTAATCCATAGGTAGGTAGGTTGGTCTTAATGAGTATAAATAAAGACAATTAATAGCCTGTCGAATTGGTCTCGGGTTTTAACCCATCGTCCTGACAGTTGTCAAGTCTGGAGCGCCCGAGAACCCAAATAAAGAGTTTCGACTCAGACAGCAACACACATCTAACCAGATTACCAAAAGCACGGACGGCCGTTTCGGTCTCATTGGACCTCGTCAGCGTACTATATTGGAATCCGGAAGGATATGAATCGCTGTATGAATCGAAACCCCTATATGGAATATAATTCAACCGGTTACCAGTGACCTCGAGAAAGAGCGACATCTATCAAGAGAAATCAAAGGCTCCCAGTGAAATTCCAAAGTGTATTATGGGTTGCAGACACTCCAGGGGCTACGAGACTGACATCTAATATGCATATTAAATAGTCGAAGTATACTCAAGAATCAAAACAACACCGTAGGTAGGTAGGTCTTAATGAGTATAAAGACCATTAATAGCCTGTCGAATTGGAGTCGGGTTTTAACCCATCGTCCTGACAGTTCTCAAGTCTGAAGCGCCCGAGAACCCAAATAAAAATTCTGTTTTTGTATCATAATAATTATTTATTTCAATTATTATTGTCGATAAAATCATGCAAATGTTAAATTACTAATAAAATGAATCAAGCAGTTAACTGTATTTTAATCGCATTTCGGTGCCTTTTTTGCCACCATAATTCTATAGCTAAAATTCAGCTTTCCATCTTTATTAAGGAAATTTTTTATCGAATTAAAAGACATTACCACACATCTTTCCTCTTCAAAAATTTTCTCAACATCGTCAACGTTGCTAGTGCACAACTCACTTACTTTAAACTTCCTAAACTCCTTAGCCATCTCATCGAACACCTCAAATTGATAATAATAAGCGGCGGCAATTTTTCTCGATGAAACCATTTGAAAAGTCCAGTACGCTTTTTGTTTAACCACATCGACCTTATGCTTGTAGAAGAAATACTGTGATCCATTGAAGAAAGGAATCAATTGCAAATCAACACTATCAGTTATAAAGGATATGTTCATTTCGGAAGCTTTGCTCATAAAATTCATTGTCGCATTATCGGGATGGCACGACTTGAAGTGACTCTCCAATTCTTCAAATGAGCCACTCCAGTCGCAAGACCAGTTGGCGAAACGCTTACCCTCGCAGTAAAATGTTCTAAAACGACATTCCAATTCATGGGCTTCTTTCCCATTATCTTTCAACGAAAAGCAGTATTTGCAGCCTTTGCTGGAGTAGACACATGGCAGCTGAAAAATAAAATGGTCTAGTAAATAAAATCATAAGAAATCATAAGATTATGCATAATAATACTGGAACTAAAATAAAGTATGATGCTATTTCAGCCGGAACATGATTTTTCTCCTGTTTCTCAAAAAAGGGGAAAGCTACAGAAGAACGAATTACAGTTCTGAACTTCTCGCAATTTCTGTCGTCTGACGGGAATAGTTTGTTCAAAATTATCATAAAAATCGATGTCTCAGAATGGGACGTAATGCAGTGGACCGTAAATTCCTTAGTTTTCTCACAAAACGAGAACAAAAATTTTGACAAGTTAAAATAATCGCTAATTTTCAACTTTGAAAGGTCATATCTCAAGAACACAACTTCGCAGCATAAAACGGCAGGACACACCTGTTTTATTACTGTCGCATACAGAAGCTATTCAGAAAGGAATATTGAAGGTTTCCGTCAAAAATCTCCGGCACTTTGCAATCTGATATTGATTCTTCTTGACTTTTTAGCAAAAACCATAGAGATAGAAAAGAAAGGAGCCGCTATGAGCACCTAATATTACATTAAAAAACGGCATCACTGGGTGGAGCTTATAGGAGTAACAATATGGCGTCTCGACAGGGTCAGACTTAATTTTTATTTGCAAAATTTTCATAAATAAAAATGTTTCTCACATTTCATACATATTTTTAACACGTCTTCAGATGGATATTGCAGACCTTTTTTGTTTTTAAAGAATATAAAATATCCGGCAAATAATCATGGTCATTTTCAATTTTAGATTTTTAGTATACTATGCAAATAGGTACGGTCCTGTATATTGTTGACACTTACCTTTGGAATGTTATTTCGGAGGATTTTTTTTATCAACGCAGTCTCTACTATAGCAGGTACGAACTGCACAAGAAACCATCTTTGTTTTTTCGATTTAACACCAAAAATCTTAAAGACAGTCCTTAAATCAAATGAAACATCACAAAAAGCCTTCACTCAAGACAATAGCATAAGTTTGACATAAAAGTCGTATCAATATGGCGGACCTGATCCCATCTGTGTCACGTCATGTCGTCTCCTCTCTATTCTATCTCTATGGCAAAAACAGGGTCGTTTTTTGCTGATGCAGCTGGTTCAACCACTGGTTTGAAGCGTATTAAAGGATGACGTCACTAGTTTGATTTGCCGGAAAATAAATGTTTTTGAACCACTATCATCAGTCATGTCATATCTGTCAGTTTACAATTAAATTCAAAGATAGGTCATAACCAAACTATAAAATTAACTGAAAGACTGAAGACGTTAAAATTTGCCCCTTTTCAATTTTGTCCTTCAGTATTCCCAATTCAAAGCCACACTTATAACACCGTTGATTAAGTAGTTCGTTACCACAGCTTTCATATTAGAGAACATTTTGCATTAGCATGATTTGTTGAGGAAGTCTTCATCTGCATTTTTTTAAATATTGAAAATATGGGGATAATTTAAGTTAATACATAACAGTTACTAACTGCCTACCTTAGTTTAGGATCTGGATGAGCCTTTTATATTTTTTATGTAGCCTCGGTTTGAATGTATACATCGTAAACAAAAATAACTTTGAACATCTTTGGGTGAGCTCTCCCCGCTGAGCTGTCAGTGAGCTGTCACTACCCTTTCTCCTATTTCAAAACGCTACTAACCGGTCTCAAAGATTGGTTCAAACCACAATCAAACTGGTTAAAGCGTTTTAGTTCGTGACGTCATTACTTTAACACAAAAATGTAATGTTTGAAACCACAACGCAGCTGGTTAAACACGCTGCATCAGTAAAAAACGACCCAGACCGTGACTTGAAAGAGACACTGTTTCTAAATTGATCAATTTACGTAACTAATCAAAAAGAGAGACCAGGGACATGGGATCTACTCCGAAAAATCATCAAAGACAAAATATTCCGGACAGAAATAAGTGTATAAAACAAACTATTCCCCACAAAAAAAAAAATATTGTATGCACTATTATAAGTAAGTCATAAAATAAATTAATAAAGGTATAAATTTACTATAAAGGTATAGTTACCTTACCTTGACACTAATCTGGCATGTCTCGATAAGTTGTTCCAAGTGGACACTACTTTGATCTGAAATGATTGGCATTGGACATTGGGAGCAAACTCGTTTCGGTAAGCCCTCCACACAGACGCTGCAGTGACCATGTCCTCGAGTACATACCAATATTGGCTTTCTCAGTGTTTTATTGCAAATTGGGCAAGTAATAATTCTGTCCAAATTCATTTTAAACTAGAACAACAATAGAATATTTTTTAAACAGGCGTCAAATATTTTTGACATTATTTCATCGACCGATATGACAATATTCGAATGAAAAATGACACATTATTATTGTCTACTCGACAGCGACAACTATTTCGTGCACTTAATAGAAATCTTGCATTTGTTTTCCTAGCAACAAAGCAACAATCAACTTTGCACTAAATTAAAAAATTCCTTACGTGTGTATACTTTTTTATTGAGTTTTATTTCGATTTTTTCGCTTAATTCAATAAAGCTGCCTAAAAAATGTTGTAGGTACCTATGCATCTTGAGCGCAAAATTATTGTAGTGCTTTCGAATGCATCTTTCTAATGAAAAAAGCTATCGTCCTCAAGCGTCAAAGTTCAATTTCGCGCACTAGACACGTAAATAACAAACTGTTAAGGTGGATCCACATCAAAATCACAAATTTTCGTTGTGCGTTGTGTGTTGAAATTCAGCGAAAAATTTGCGCCATAAATTTAAATCTGATGAAATATTTTACCACGTAATTTTTGTATCCTGTTCGTTGTGCGCGCGAATCCACTTGTGTCGATATTTGAAATAATAACATTCGCTAATGATTTTCTTATTTTTCTATCTATCAACGATTGTAGTCATGGATTCATCAATCAATTTCCTTTTATGTCAAATCAGTTTCACTTAATGTCAATTGCTTTTCCTATTTACGTGCAATGACAGTTAGTAGGTATAATAAATACTGGAAAAGCATAAATTTGATAAAAAAGGAATCTTATTTGACAGAAGAGGAATTTCAATTGAAAAATCACGCACTGATGTTTGATAAATGGGAAAAGCATTTGACAAATTAGGAAAAGCAATTGACAAAAGAGGAAAATCAAAAGCAAAAGACTGTAAAATTAACAAAGTAGCCAAAATATCTAGTAAAAAATTACACAAGCACTGATTCACGTCCACATTAATATCATTGTGCGGAGCAAATCCCTTTGAAGTTGGTTGAAAACCGACAGCTCATCGGATCGTATGCGTTGTTCGTTGCAAAAATGTTTGCGTGAATTTATTTGCGGCGCACAGTCCACATATATGAATATTCCGCCGCACACGAGCAAATTTGTGTCAAAAACAACGCACAACTAAAATTTGTATTGATGTGGATCCACCTTTAGATACGCATATACATATAGGCTGTATATCAAAACATGTGTCAGAGAATAAAGGATTCCATTCCCTGGCTCATTGCAAGAAAAAACTTACTATACCTATATTAACATAATATTCGGTCAGCAAATGAAACAATATTTTTTTAAATCAGTTTTTTGACGATATTTCAGGAACCGTTTGAGATGGGTACAGAACTCAGCCTTTGTCCACATCTTATTATTATTAGATACTTATTGAGCGCTACATCAATTTTTTTATGTGAAAGTCAGAGATTTAAGCCCTGCATTTTTTTTCTCATAATTTCTACGACAATGAGAAAATTGGCATCTTTAAAGCACAATGTAAACCGTCAATATCTGCTACATACAGGGTGTCCGGTAAGTACCTCCTAATCTCTCAGGAAGATACAGGAGAGGTCAAAAAAAACCTAGTCTGTCATAAAAAAAAATTTCCTAAAGTGTCCCCGAACGGAGATATGGAGCCCTAAAAGGGTGCCCCGCAATTTACTGTTTTGGCTCTAACTTTTGAACCGACCTGTATAATTGGATGGAATTTAAACACTTTATAGAGGCCACAGAGAGCCATCAGGCCATATTAAAGTCAAATAAAAAGGCACGGTGGGTTAGGCTTGCGCCATAGGATACACCCCAGACAGCCATTAATGCATGCCAAAAATGAGTGCAGTGCCCCCCGGTGTGCATGAAGTAGGTAAAGCCCCTACTAGGCGTTGCTAGACAAAAGATGAATGACATGTTGTCAGACAGCATGCCATCCATTTATGTTGTGCTGTGAGCAGAGGCGGAAATTGTAGACACGTGTTTCGTCCTGTTTGGGACTCTTCAGTACAATGTATCTACCAACACACAGCACAGTTTAGATATTTTATTGCATTCTGCTCACGGGATCCGTGATCTAAACTGTGCTGTGTGTTGGTAGATACATTGTACTGAAGAGTCCCAAACAGGACGAAACACGTGTCTACAATTTCCGCCTCTGCTCACAGCACAACATAAATGGATGGCATGCTGTCTGACAACATGTCATTCATCTTTTGTCTATATTAAAGTCGATGTTTGACGTCGTCAGTAGAGTCAGGAACGGACTTACCATCATACTCGTTGAGTCAGAATTTTGACAGGTGTCACTTTACAGAGCTAAAAACTATTTTTTTGAATAGTCTAAAGGTATGCTTCCACCAAAGGAACATTGAGGAACTTTTATGTTTCTGTTTCCTTTTTTCGAAAATGTTCTACAAATTTTCTGAATGTTCCACTCGGTTTCTGTTCCAATTTCAGATTGTTCCTTCTTGTCGCCGGTTTCCATTTCGAGCGGTAAACTTCAAAGGAAAATCTGCAAGACGAAACTTGTGACTACATGAAAGTTCCTCAATGTTCCTTTGGTGGAAACATACCTTTATACTTCATCTTTAAAAAAGGTGCTCTTAATTTATTTCGGTAAAACTGACGGTTTTCGAGATAAATCGGTTTTTAGGTATTCGAAACACTCAAAAGTTACTAATGCTAAACCCCTAGACGCGTTGTGATCATTGTCGATCCCCCGATCCCTTCTCCCAAGGAAAAAAATGATAATAATAATGATAATAATTAAAAAAATAAATTAATTAATTAAGAAATAAAAAAAAATAAAAAATAAATAAATAAATAAATAAATTTTAAAAAAATAAATAAAAAAAATAAAAAATAAAATATATTAAAAATTATTAAAAAATACCTAAAAAAATATATATAATAAAAAAAAATAAATAAAAAAAAAACCATTGCATAATATCTTCACTTCATCAAACATTGTAAATTTTCTTTTGTAAGTGAGCCTGACTCCACCAAATCTTTCAAAAATTCGTCAGGTCAGGTCAGGTTTTGCGTTTGAGTTGCCAAAAATCTGTCGCTGATGGAGCGAGCGTTCCAATGCCAAAAATATCACATACATACATACTAATGCTAAACACAAACAGGTGAAAATCAGGTTCTTGTTGATAAACCTACCTACATAATGGATGCAGGCTATTGACGTAACTTGATCAAAATTCGCATAAAAGTCGATGTATCTTGAGAACCGCTAGTTTTATCGAAATAAATTAAGAGTGCCTTTTGTGAAGATGAATGACCAGCGTATTTAAAAAATAAGTTTTCAGCTCTGTAACATGACACCTGTCAAAACTTTGACACAATGAGTTTGGTGGTAAGTCCGTTCCTCACTTCCTTTAAGACGTCAAACATTCACTCTGATATGGCTTAATGAGTCTTTATGGCCTCTATAAAAAAATTAAAATTTTATCAAATTATACAGGTCGGTTCAAAAGTTAGAGCCAAAAAAGTAAATCTTAAGTACCATTTTGGGGCTCTGTATCTCCGTTTAGGGACACTTTAGGTATATTTTTTTATGACAGACTAGGTTTATTTTGACCTCCCCTGTATGCTCCCGAGAGATTAGGAGGTACTTACCGGACATCCTGTATAGAAAAAACACTTCTTGTCAAAAGCTCTAAAACTGAACCGAGTACGAGAAAAATAGCATTTTTTATGATGAAGAAAAACATGAAAAAAAATAGCACTATGACGTAGGTTGGTATTCTAAATTACCGTAAGAGGCCATTTTCAACAAACTTTATGATTTTGGTTTATAATTTTGGTATTGACTTATAATCAATAATTGTGTTATCCTAAAAAATCTTCACATAAAAATTTTAAAACAGTTAGCTTGGTTGGTTTTAAGATAAAAAAATAAAAAGATTTTTTTTAATAGTAGTTTGATAAAACTAATAAAAGATAATCGTAAATAATTTATTTCCAGATTATTCCTCAATATAAAAATTTGCAGCTTTTTCCCCGGGTTACACGTGTGAAATTTACCTGTTTCTTTTTGATGATTTTGGAAGGAGCCTATTGATTATTTTTTATACATTTTTTTATAAAAAAAATCAATAAGTACGGTTCAGAAATAAATTTGTAATAAATAATTTACTTTCTTTAGAAAAGTATAGTCGTGAAAATTAGAATTTATTTGTTACTTTTTCAATCCAAAACCCTATTAAAGAATTTGTTGTGTTTTTTATAAATGACTTATCATTCAAATCTAAGAAAAAAAAATTTTGAATATGATCAATTAAGGGCACCATTTCCTTCCAAAATCAATAAAAAATCCAACTCCATATTTAAGAAAATAAAGTGATCATGGCAGCGGAAATTCCAAACGTGTAACCCCATCAATCTTCGTAGCAAATAAAAAGAGGCCGCGAGAATATGCTTTCTTTGTTTTATATCTCTTAAAATAAGCCAACTAAATTGAAATATAAAATTTCCAAAAATTTCAGTTTTTTTTTCACTTTTTCCAAAAACTATCAGAGACAACTGAAAAATTTTCTCAGATTATTATTGAATATTAAATTTAGCAGCTTTTACTCAATTAAACTAAGTCCTTATCTCTTATAGTTTCCGAGCTCCAAATGATGTAGCTCGAATTTGACTCACCCTGTATACAAGCCAATAGTTATTATAGGTTTTAACATAAGAGGTACGTACCTTATATTCAAATTTCAAGTCCGCTAGTTAAAAAACTACCTATACTGCACAAAAACGCACTAATCAAAGAACAGTTTTTTTAATTAAAATCAACCTGCATCTGGTGTTAGTTAAATAGTAAAAGTATTTATTATAAGTTAACGACTGATTAACTGCTTCGTGTACATGAAAATTATAAATAAAAACGAAATTAATACAGCTAGAATAATAGTAAGTACTATATCTACTATGTAAGCATTATGAACTCTGACAAGTAAGTAGTGTTACTGAGTCATGAAAACAAAAGTGATTACAGTTTTTATCAGTAAATATTAAAATTATCTTAAAGCTGAGAGTATGGGCAATACATTAAACACATACAAATACTACGGGTAGTAGTTATACCTAAATGGAGAAATAGAAACGTATGTAGGTATTAGATTTATTTACGGCTAAATCCTACATTATTATCTTTGTATTATAATGTATTAGAATTATATAAAAAAAGGTAAAGGCATACCCGCCACTGGATTGAAGAATTTTTTATTTGGAGTATCATGTACCCTAGGTACTTTAATAATTAGTACTACAACAACTCTCAAAAATTTAGAGTTATTCTGATCAGCCAATTTTTTGAATTGGTTATTCAAAAAATATTAAATTTTTCCAAGAACTTCAACACCCTCTATCTTCGAAACAAAGCAGATTTTCAAAAATCATCAAAGGACATAGGTAATGTCCGTAGAACAACCTCATTTTTTTGCCACATGTTTAACTAACACCCTGAATGCTTAGTGCAGAAGTAAAACAGACGTTTTGTGGACTTCTTAATTTCTAAACTCTGTTACCTACTCTTGTATAGACCAGTGCTAAAGCCTTTAAATAAGGTAAAAAGTAGAAAAAAAAGATTATACCTAGTATGATGAAACCCATTGAAAAAGTAAGAGAATAAAACAAAAATGAAAGGAAATTTGAGGGGGTGACTTTTTTAAGGGTAAAAATCGGTTTATCTCGATTTTCTGAAAAAGTACAAATCCTATAACAAAGTTTGTAGGTAAGTAATAAAAAGATCTACAACTTTCGTAATTACACTTTTTTCACATAGGTAACCTCAAAATTTATGTGAAAAATTCAAATACCTAACCAAGTTTTTGGTTTTTATTTTTATCTTAAAAAAAATATTCGTGAAATTCGATAAGAACTTACCTTTTTATGTACCAAACACACTGTAATTTTTTGGATTTGAAGTATTTATTTTTTCACCTTATTCTGATTTAATATCGAAAAAGCACCCTAATTTTCAATCGAAAATTCTCGTGTTAAAAATATCTGCTTTTTTTAAAAAAGTCGGTGGACTTTTTATTTGTTGAAATCTCTACTTTCTGATAGTGTAAAAAAATGTTCTCAGAAAATGCAAAAAACGAAAAAAACTCGAATTCACTATACTCGGGTCATCAGCTCGGTTCTTCCGGAAAACCGCTTGAATCATCGCTAAAATTCATAATATTTTAACGAATAAGGAACACTGGCGCGTTTAACATAGAAATATCCGCCACACAATGTATCTAACAAAAATGTCATATTTGCATTAAAGTCAGTGTCGTAGAAATTATTTTTAAAAATGGTAGCAAAATATTCAGATCTCGGCCACTGGATTGAAGAATTTATCATTAGTGGGAGTATCAAATTGTGTACCTACTTCAAATTAGTACACAACAACTGTCAAATTTCGGGTTATTATGATCAGCCAATTTTCAGATATTATATTCAAAAAATATTAAATTTCTCGAAGAGCTTTTACCACCACATGTAGGTATCTTCGAAATAAAGCGGATTTTCAAAAATCATCAAATTCAATTTTTGCCCCATGTTTAACTAACACCCTGTATACTAGATATTTGTTAGGCACTAACCAAACATGTATTTATATGTAGGAAGGTCTACGGTGAGGTCCTGGCCCTAAATTTTGATTCGAATGAGATAGAACCTTAAAACAAAAACTAAATCAAAATGTCATGAATTTTACTACTTTTTGACGTAAATCGGTCAAATGTCAAAGATGACATTGTAGTCGCTGTCAACTTATATTTTTTAGATTGCATGGGGGGGGGTCATGTGAGATCTCATTTTAAAGGTGTTTTAATTATGTACACAAAAATTATATTTATTTTGTTACTGTAAAAACCTGAATACTAAAAACTTTTATGAAAATTCCTGAACAAACTCTAAATTGATTGTCTACAAAAAAGTCCTATGCTAAGTTTCGTCAGGTGGCTTCATTTTGCCATAATTGAGACATTCATGCCGGAAAACCCGATTTTATTTGAATTTTGCAATTAAAATTAAAATTAAAATTAATGCTGTTAAAATAAATATGCAGCAAATCTCAACTCCACAAAATACATCATAACGGGACTTTTTACAAATAATACTCGTATATTTTATAATGAATAGCCCCTACCCAAATGTTCCTAATATGGTGAATGTAATTATTTCTTGATTATAAATTTAATTACCAGGAAATTATACTAACGAGAAAGCCTGAAGATTCGCAGAAATGAATTACCACAATCTTTGTCAATCAGCTAACAAGGATATCAGGATTTCAACCCTTTGGTTTTAATCAAAATAACTTAATGAATATTTCTGTAGTTGGATAACATTTCAGGAATCCTGCCATTTTCTTCAATTTATCAGAAAGAAAATTTAGGTATATTTTTGTAAATAATATACACTTCCCGAATTCTGTATCTAACTTGAATTCAATCTTTTTGAAGAAGAATTTTTATATATTATTTGCTGTCTACATTATTCCCTTGACAGAAACTTATTCCAACACAAAATACATCATACAGCCACTAAAAAAAAACCTTCTTGCGCATCAATCGCAGAAATAGTGTATTTTTATGCGATTCAACTCTGAATATTTTCACCGCTTTTAGTGTATTTTTTTAACAAAAAAATACACTATTGAGGACGACATCACTTTTCGAAAATCACCCAAACTCATCAAATGTCCACCGATCATGACCCCCAGATCACGAAAAAGTGGTTTTCCAAAATTCACCTGCCCACGATATATATATATATATATATTTATTGATACGTGTTAAGCTGTGACTTCCGTTATGTTGAGAGGGCGACCTGACTTCCCTAGCAACCGATAATATATAAACAAAAATTTTTGCATATATGGAATGAGGGGAAGCTGAATAACAATAATATCAAAAGAGGGGTAACGATTTTTCAAAAAAAAAATTTCGTATATAAGTTGTTCACGCAAAATACGAACTGGCTTCCAGACAATTTTATAGCCTAGTTTGATGACAGATACGTAGTGGCGTCCAGAAGTGTTGCCAAATATCCGGAAGTCACATAGGCGAATGTATACCACTTTATATGAATAATTTAAAGTATAGCTGTGTATGTTATGTACCTACCTATCTTGTTTCGAATACACGACCTTAAATGATTCGAGATGGAGATTAGTAAATTCATACGGATTTGTCAATGGATAAATATTTTATGAACTGAATGTTTTTAGCAGTGCCGAACCGATCAATTTTTTTTCAGTAGAGTAAAGGCTAAAAAAAAATTATGTAAAAAAACATACATCGTTTCAGAATAATTAGCAAAAGAACGGGCCTTTGAAAAACTTTTGAAATCACTTTGATATCTTATAGAAAGCATATTATACATATAAAAAGTAATTCAAAAGCATTTTAACTAAAAATTATATTAAAGTGTTTGTGAGATAGCTGATCAAAAATAAAATGTTATAAAAATAGAATTTCAGAATGACTGATCAAATATGGCCGGATCAAAAAACTGATTTATTAAAAACGGCTATAATAATAATAATAGAACAAAAAAAAATCAATAGGTATCTCGATATAAAAGCTATAAGTCCCGAGCCCCTGCTCAATATGCTCATATCGATGGTGAACTGGCAATAAGTCCTATCTCAAAAAAGTAAATTGGTCAGGAAGCGAAAAAAACGTTCTTTTTTTTTTAATTTAGAATTTCCGAAACAAGAAAAAAAATACGTATGTTTATTTTGTAACATTATACTTAAATTTAGCAATAAATATTAATCACATGCTGAACGTGTATAATAGCAGATAGGACAATTTAACACAATAAACGGAAAATGCCTGAAATTTCAGATAGGACATATTGCCAGTTCACCATCGATATGCTCTAGGTATCTCTCTCTAACTTTCAAACAAATTTTTTCTAATTCATGATTATAAGCTACATCATAGCTAAATTTTAGCTTGAGAATATAAATTAAAATAAAATCAAAAAAATACTCGTATATATTTTTCACTGAATGTACTGTTTTGAGGTCCTATTATAAAAATATATGAGTTAGACAAAGCAATTTTTTCTTCAAACGTCAGTAAATCAGACATTACTCGACTCAGTAGCCGGTCTCAAAGTTTCACTTTTCCTCCGCCGGAGCTAAAGTGTTGCCAAGCAACACTTTACCTCCGCCGGAGCTAAAGTGGTGCCATAGCAACATCAACATACAAACACATAGCTAGGTACCTGTATTAAGAATCAACTATTGAAATTTTATTAATGTAGGCCCGTATATTCATCAATAAAATTCAACCTAAGATATGAAAACTCTCTAGTTTATTATTAACTAATAAGGTTAAAAGGAATTCGGTATTAATCAAACATAATCTTTGGAAAATCTACACCGAAACTAAGCAATTCTGTGAAACGTCATATTGTACCCGAAGCCGGACGGTCAACAGTCGCAACTTCAGTCGAGTCGAGCTCGTGCTCGGTTCAGTCGGCTCAAACGTCAGAAAAAAGTTGGGTTATTGCGAGGTAAACAACAATAATTATTATTATTTCGTATTGAAATTTGAATATTGAAAACAAGGATAATAATTATAACCAGAGGTACATAAAGGAATCCAACATCTTATATTTTTATTATTAGGTAGGTATTAGTGCACAGTTATATGTACCTACCTACAATGACCTACATTTAACATTCAACTTCTGACTGACTGGCATACAGAAAATGAAAAAATTGACCAAGCAGGGTCTAGCAAGAGGTAGGTAGATGTTATCATTAATTATTTTATAACTTACTTACAAACTTTTATAACGTTTTTAATTTTGATTTTGCGATGATTAGTAGTTTAGTTACATAATTATTATTTTATTATTTTAATAATAATTTCTCGATGTTCACTGACGTTGATGACAGTGTCAATTTGACAGCGCCGCGTTTCTATAGAAGCAGCCCATACTCCATACTCACCTACTTATTATACCAGTCCAAACCTTTTGAAAATTCGGTTTCCTTCAATTAAAAATGATGTTCTTGCTTAAATTTGCCCACGTTTGAAGAAAAAATAGTATATTTTATTTGGAGGAAAAGTGACTTTTCATGGCTTGCTCTCTATTATCAGCCTCACTTCGTTCGGCTGATAAACACGAGCGCGCCATGAAAAGTGTCACTTTCCCTCCGTATAAAATAATATACTATTTTTTGTTGTTTTTGTTAAAGCTATCTAAGTTAATTTAACAATGAATTTCACGTAATTCGGACTAAAAGAAATTTGATTTTTGTTTAAAAAATAGAAAAATATATCTATTCAACTTTTTCAATAAAACTAAACAGATCATTTTAAAGTAAAAGTTTCAAGCTTATCAAACTGTACCTGTAAAGTTTCACCATCACATTTTTTTACTAAAATTATCGGTCTTTGTAAATGACCAACAAAATCAAATTTGTCACTTTTGTAAGTTTGAAATAATTTTGTGCTCTGTATTTTTCAAACTAAAACTTGAAGATTTTTTTTATATCGCTCACATCTATTAATGTCATTTCAATAGTGAAGTGTGGAAGTTTCAGATATTTATTGTAAGAATTTAAAAAATGGCGTATGTTTAATTGATTTTGTTAAAAATTTTACTTTGTATACGTACATACTATTCTTGTAAATATTTTTTTCAAACTTGAAAACAAATTGTTAGGTGCAAGATCGTTCTCTCATTTAAATTTTTGCTACTTAGCTCAATTTGTAAGTATTTGTAACTGAAAATCGAAAATTTTCAACTTCAAAGCAGTGTAGAAATAGAACGGCTCAAGATATCTAAAAACCGTTTACGTGTCCCTATCTTAACTTTTCACATAGTATCCTATACTATGTTGTTTAAAATTTAATACAGGGTGATGAAAAAACGGATAATTTTCATCACCCTGTATTAAAATTTACTCCGCATAATGGGATATAACATGAAAAGCTAGGATAGAGACATGAACCATTTTTAGATATCTTGAGTTGTTCTAGTGCTACACTGCTTTGAAGTTGAAAATTTTCGATTTTCACTTGTTTATAACTCATAAACCGCTCAATCTAAATTCCAATGGTGAAAACCACCTGTATTCGATTTCTTCAGACATTTGAAAAATTAAATATTTTACAGGGTGTTCCCGTTAAAATAACGGAGTATGTGTCAACTTGCGGTATTTCCGGAAGTGCGGCCATCTAAAATATTTTCATTGAATTTCTCGTGATCACTTATGTCTGGAAATTTTTTATTTTGAGGTTATAGACCCATTAGTTTCCGAGATACGGTCGCTTACCTACCTTAATGAAACACCCTGTATACAGTGCATTTATTTTAATCGTTGCCATAGGGAATTTCATGTTAAAGTTACAATTCCACCCTATGTTAACTTATGTTGCCTGGCAGCTTAGAAATCGTTTTTATTTTTCAATAATAGTCCATGTCATCTACTTCACAATATAGCCTGTTAGAAAAACCGACTTTTGTTTAATATAATTATACAGGGTTATTGTATAACTATTTCGGGGCTTACTACAGGGTCAAAGATATCGGAACCGGCTACAGGGTCGTTTAAATTGTGCACAATTTTATACTTACTTCGAATCTGAAACAGAATTTCATATAATTGCAGATTGCAAAAAAAATTGAAAATTTTATTCTTCTTTTTCCGTAAGAAATTTTTTTTCACAGATAGTTCGCTTTGAGGTTTTTTATATTAATTCGGCGAATATAATTTTTTTTTCTAAAAAACTAGAATAAAAAAATCTAGATTAGAGTTTTCGTTTCCCAAATTTTTATTAGACCGAACGACATGAAAAACAATAGATATCGCATCCGCTATAGGAAAAACAAAAGTAGACTATGGAAACTCTTGAATCTAGTCGACTTTGAAAATTTTTGAAATATCAAATGGATACGCCTAATAACGACTTTTGTGAACCTACAAAAATATTCAGTTCATTTTCAACAGCAATAAATAAGAAATTTCGATATTTTAGTTTCGAAATAGTTATGACTCTATTAAATACCTAATGTATGAGTATACAGTGTGTCCAGTGGAAGCGGCAGTACATGGGGATCTTGGAAACGGCAAGAGATACAGGCTCTGTTAAATTAGAGAAAAGTTGCACAATTTGATGCTTAATAAGATTTTTTCGAATATTTTCAGTCATTGCTGAAATATCCTGAAAAAACTGAAAAATCAAAATTTCTTATTTTAGCCATATCTTTTTTATAATTGAGAAGTAATGAATTATTTTTTGTAGGCTTACATAAGCCGTCAAAAGCTATCCATTTGACATTACAAAAATTTTCAAAGCCGACTAGATCCCAAAGTTTTCATAGTCAACTTTTATTTTTCTTTTGGCCGCCATATTGATTTTGTATGTCGTTCGGTGTAAAATAAATCAAGGAAACCAAAAATTAATAACATGAAATAAAATTCAAAAATTTTATTATTCTTTTTTCAAAAAAAAAAAACATTTTTTCACCCAATTACATTAATATGAAGTCATATTACTTGCTTTATGTTTTTTTTTACTTTTTATATGATATTCGGTATGAACATTTATTTTTTTTTGGAAAAAAGAATAAAATTCTTGACATTTTTGTTATCGAATGTTATTAATTTTTAATGGTTTCCTCGATTTATTTATTTTATACCGAATGACATAAAAGATCAATATGGCGGCCATAAGAAAAACAAAAGCTGGCTACGAAAACTCTTGGGATCTAGTCGGCTTTGAAAATTTTTGTAACGTCATATGGATAGCTTTTGACGATATATAAGCCTGCAAAAAATTATTCATTATTAGTTTCCAATAATAAAAAAGATATGGCCAAAATAAGAAATTTAGATTTTTCAGTTTTTTCAGGATATTTCAACAACGACTGAAAATATTCAAAAGAAAAAAAAACAGTTTCTTATTAAGCATCAAATTGTGCAACTTTTCTCTAATTTAACCGACCCTGTATCTCATGCCGTTTCCAAGATCCCCATGTACTGTGAAGTATAATTAAATTAAACAGAGTCCGATTGTTCTGACAGGTTTTATTGTGAAGTAGATAACACGCGCCTCGCTGATTGCACGATTATTGAAAGCTAAAAACGACTTCTAAGTTGCAAGATAACAGAAGTTAGCATGGGGTGTGATTTTTACATGCAAAGTAGGTGGTAATTACAAAATTAGCTAATTAAATCCTAATGGCGAAGGTAGGTTCAGGGGCCTGTTTCACAAAACACTATTAACTATTTATTATTAATAGTAATAGAGCTCATAATATAAGGGATTTTCAATAGTTTTTCTCAAAATAATGGTAATAGTCTATTAAGTAATAGCTTATTAATGAACTATTATTTACAGTTTATTTCAATTATATTAGTCGGTCAGTGTTTCACAAAAATTGATATGATAAAAATAGAGACTATTATTAATAACTCATATTTTTGTGAAGCAGGCTCCTGGTCGGTAGGTAGGATATCAATATATTCACCAGGATAAAATATGTAATTGGCTTCCGAGTCCAAGTAAGAATCTTGGAACTTGTTTTCATGCAGACTTTACCAGTGAATGGAAAATGAATTTAACAACGAAACGAGGCCAAATTTATTGCTTTACGGCGTTGCCAAAATTGGATGTCACATCGTATGTCCTATTGTACATAAATGGTCATTTATATAGCATATATGATGGAAGTGAGAACGTTCAGGCCGTAACTGCAGTAAAACGCGATGCTAGCGTCAACGGATTATTGTGGAACTAAAATGTTATCTTGAGGGTACCAGGGGGTCTAAATCACTTCCACAAAAATTTTTGCATACGGACTGCTAACGCCATCTTGAAGCTATATATGCACTCAATAAGGCGAAACGTTGTGACTTCCGAAATCGGAAGCCACAACGTCATATATGAAGTGACAACGAATTATGCGTATCTGATTTTGAAGTCACATAGTACCTTCTATCAATATATATTTATATATATAAAATATATATAAATATATAAATTTATATATATAATTTATTTTCATATATTTATATATATATTTATATATATAAATTTATATATATAAAAATATATAAAATATATATAAATATATATATATATATATCGTGGGCAGGTGAATTTTGGAAAACCACTTTTTCGTGATCTGGGGGTCATGATCGGTGGACATTTGATGAGTTTGGGTGATTTTCGAAAAGTGATGTCGTCCTCAATAGTGTATTTTTTTGTTAAAAAATACACTAATAGTTTTTGTTCCAAATTCAAAATGTATCCCATTTGAGTTGACTCATAGTTACATTGGTGAAATGAAACACTACAAAAGTCTTCTCAGACAGTTAAAACTGTTTACTGTTATAAAACATTCAGGTAGATATCTCAAAAATTACGAGAGTTTCATTCCAGTAAGATAATTGCAATTTTGTCGACTTTAAAAGGACAACATCCTGCATAAATCACGTGATCCATAGGAAGTTTCTGATACTATTCCAAAGCCTCCTAAAAATTCTACCACGATGTGGAGAAAAGCCGAAGCAGAGTTACAAGTTGAAACAGTCAAAAAATTTATTTTGGAGAACCATGAATATATTTATATGTGTCTATATCAAGGAGTGTTTCACAGCATTCTTTAATGTACCTATATGAAACTAAAATAAAAAATATCGAATATTTGATTGGTTCATTGTAACCGGACAATGGGCATGGCAGACTCTCACAAATTGAATAATCTTTATTCATTACTTTTCAAATTTTTCACTCAATTATGTATTGTAGTTAGTTTTTAATAATAAAAATAATTTAATAATAAAAATAATTGTCAAAACTTTTGCACTCGGGTGCAAAAAAACGCGCCACATAGGTAGTATTTTTTGAAAATCGAGTCATTTTGTTTAATCTAACTTTACTCCACTGTATCATTACTTTGGACACACCTGCTGATGATTAAGAATTCAAACAATCCCTTTCTCGATCATTTAATTTTATCAAGAGAAATTAATCAGGTACCTAAGTATAAAATAATAATAAAGATCACTAATAACATTTCAAACTTACTTACTGATATACCTAATTAAAATACATAACTTATCATTTAAAGTATAAAAAGATATAAAATATTATATAAAAAAAACTTTACAAAACATAAAATAATTCAGTTTTTAATACCTACTTTTGCTAAAGTTATGGTTTGATAGTGAAAATAGGATTACAGAGGTAGATATATCAACATTAAAAATATAAGAATAATAGGCAAGAATGCCAAAAATACCTAACAAAATAGAATAAAAACTAAGTTAAGTATACTAATTTAATAAAAATGAATCTGTAAAATAAACGAACAAAAATAATGATGTTTTTATTTGTTATCTTTCTTAACAGTCATAATCCTAAACTTGATCGGTAGCTCTCCATTTCGATTAAGATAGTTCTTAACCGTTTCAAAATGCATTACAACGCATCTTTCATTTTCAAAAATCTGTTCAATCTCCTCAACATCACTAGTACAAAGCTCATTGACTTTGAACTTCCTGAACTCCTTGCAATTCTCGTCATAAACCTCAAACTCATAATAATATCCCGCGGCGACTTTCTTTGTTGAAATTATTTGAAAAGCCCAGTAAAACTTTTTCTTGTCCACATCGACTTTGTGTTTGTAATAAAAATACTGCGAGCCGTTGTAGAAAGGAATAAGCTGCAAGTCAACATGATCAGATGTAAACGAAACCTTCATGTTGAAAGAATTCTTGAACTCCATTACAGTGTTGCGAGGATGATCAGCCTTGAAGTGTTTCTCTAGCTCCTTGAAAGTACCACTCCAAGTGCAGGAAAATTTAGCAAATCTCCAACCTTCGCATCGAAATATGCGATAGCGACACTCAAGCATATGTTTATCTCTCTCTTCAGGGGTTAGCACGAATTTGCAGCCTTGTTGCTCGTAGCAGCATGGTACCTGAATAAGAAGAATGTTACATTTAAATTTTGGTATATAAACAGAATGCAGATTAAAACAGTGATGGTACTTCTCAAATAATTTTGTTATTTGTCAGTTAATTCACCATTCCTTTTTTTCAGCAAGGGGTGACTTTTGAGAGGGAAGCGACGTGATAATCTCTCCCTCTTTTGGCAACGGAGGGACATAGTTGGAAGAGAAGTGACATGAACCCGCGGGCGTACCATTTATAAATAATTGAATAAAAAATGAGTCCGAGTGGTTCACTTCAGAAAGCATTTACTACAGAGTATCCTTTAAACTTCACATATACGTCTCTTATATTTCCAAAGAGTTTATAGTGACATCAGGGGGGATATTTTGGATCTTAGTTCACTTTTAAGCCTTCCTGTCCTGTGAACCACTAAGGATACGAGAAACCCCCAAGAAGGGGTTTTGTTTTGAGCATGACGAAAATGCAGTTACAGAAAATCGAGTAGAAGTTTTAATAAAGTTCAACATTCGATATAATTATCTATCTACTTATTATTATTAAATATAAATAATTTTTTACCTTCATGTTGTTCTGGAATCTTTCAATAAGTTCTTCCAGTTGTGTGTTCTTTATTTTGCTTATTGGCTTCCGACAGACCCCGCAGACTTTCCTTGACAGCTTGTTTACGCAGGCACCACAGTGTGCATGTCCACTAGTGCATATCTTGATGGGCTTCTTCAATGTCTCATCGCAAATAGGGCAAGTTATGATTTCGTGGGGGTCCATATCTAAATTGAAAATTTTGTATGATTTGGATAAGTATGTACCTACAACTTTGTTGATTTATTATTCTAGTAAATAATTACCTACAATCAGTGAAATATAAAGATTTGTAATAACTTCTGGACAAAGTAGGTATACCATTCTATATAAATACGAGTATATACCAATGTGTAGATTTATTTGAGCCAAATTATACAGGGTGCACCATGTATCCTTCTCTATATCGCTATCTCCTGAACGCTAAGAGATACAGGGTCGGTTAAACAAGTCCAAAGAAGCGCAATTTTGTGGCCATCTCGAATCCGTCAACACATATATGTACTTACAAAATATCTGTCACCGTTCCTGAAATATCCTGAAAAAACTGAAAAATCGAGATTTCTTATTTTCCTCATATCTTTTTTATGATTGGAAATTAATAAATAATTTTTTGTAGGCTTACATAAGCCGTTAAGAGCTATCCATCTGACATTTCAAAAATTTTCAAGGCCTACTAGATCCAAGAGTTTTCACAGTCAACTTTCGTTTTTCTTATGGCCGCCATATTATTAGTGTATTTTTAACAAAAAAATACACTATTGAGGACGACATCACTTTTCGAAAATCACCCAAACTCATCAAATGTCCACCGATCATGACCCCCAGATCACGAAAAAGTGGTTTTCCAAAATTCACCTGCCCACGATATATATATATATATTTATATATATATTTATATATATATTTATTTCTCCAAAATCACGATTTTTCGATTTTCAAAACGCTCCTGTAGCTTTATCTTTCAAGATTAGTGAACGAAATTTTGGATTCTTGTAAAGCTGAGGAATGACTTTAGATTTTCGTTGAAAAAATTTCCAAAAGTCACGTTACTTCTACAGGGTGTCCTTTCAAAATTCCAAGAATACGGTCCTTGAGGCACGGTTTCTGGCCGCAGTTTTCAATCTAGGGGGCTGAAATTTTTGTGAGAGTAAGATGTCCACAAGGAGTGGTCTGGTATTGCACTTGAGCAAAATCGGCCGAGCCGTTTCAAAATGGCGACCATTTGAATTTTCGGAAAATTTACTATTTTTTGAATCCATGTATGAGCAAGATGGCAAAAAAACTTTCACATCAAGTTAACAGGATTGAAAGAAAATTAATTGAAATTTGAGTTAATGCAAAAAAATTTGAATTTTTTCCATTAATAAGCCAGTGGCGTGGGTAGGAAAAGAGTGAAAATGGCTTAATTTCTGTAACAGTTTTTAAGCACATTTTTGAAGGAATTGAACTAAAATTTTTACAGTAGACAACTATACTAATACTCTTTAATCTTCAAAGATTTCAAGGATCAAATAAAAAAAATGGCGGAGATATTTAAATTTATTTTACATGATGTAAATTTCTCTAAAATTTTAAAAACGCTCTAGTAGCTTCATCTTTCAAGATTAGTGGAAGAAATTTTTTACTCTTGTGAAACTTCGGGATGACGGTAAATTTTCGTTGAAAATTTTTTCAAAAGTCGCGTTACTTCTACAGGGTGTCCTTTAAAATTTCGAAACATCCGGTCCTGTGGCACGGTTTTCTGGTAGCAGTTTTCAATCTAGGTGACTGAAATTTTTATGGGAGGAAGATATTATCCACAAGTAGTGGTCTGGTATTGCATTTTTTGAGCAAAATCGATTGAGCCGTTTCAAAATGGCGGCTTTTTGAATTTTAGGGAAAAAGGCTATTTTTTAGTGCCTGTATAAGCAATATAGAAAGAAAACTTTTCACAACAAAATAATGAGGATGACAATTAAAGGCTTGTTTAATAACTTAACGATTGAATGTAATATTCAGACCCGGGACTGCTTGATTTAAAACCAGCACCAGCACCAGACCAGCGCACCGTTTTCATCGCGCTCCGCTCGGGCGAGACCACCCATGCAGATATGACTGCTCCTGCCAACCCCAATTGCAGAAAATAAAAACTCCTACAAACCTGTATTAACAAGATTGGACTAAAATGATTTGAAATTTGAATAATTGCAATAAAATTTTTATTATTTTCATTAGTAAGCTAGTGGCGTGGGTAAGAAAATGGTAAAAATGGCTAAATTTATTTAATTGATTATGAGCACATTTTTGAGGGAATTTACCTGAAATTTTCGGAGTAGACAACTAACTAATAGCTTGTAACTCTCCAAAATTTAAAGAAGCAAATAAGAGAAATGGCGGAGTTATTCAAATTTTTTTACATGATGTTTATTTCTCTAAAATTTCAAATGTTCGGTTTTCAGAACTCGCCTGTAACTTTTTAAAGTTAGTCAGTGGCGGGTATATAGGACAAGAGACGCAATTGTTAAATTTTGCCAATTTTTTTTTGGTTTATTATGTAAAATTCTATTTTATGGCACGCTTTCAAACGAAATGAAATGAAATTTTCACAGTAAACCACTACGCAAATTCGACCTGACTATTGAAAAATTCAGAAAGCCAATTTAAAAGGCGGCAAAAATTTTCATATAGTTAAATCGCATAAAAATACACTGTTTCTGCGATTGATGCGCAAGAAGGTTTTTTTTTATGTCGTTCGATATGAAAAAAATAATGGAAACCAAAAATTAATAAACTTAAAAAAAAATTTTTTAAATTTTTATTCTTAATTTTTCAAAGAAAAACCTAATAAAAAATCGTCGAAAAACGTCAACATTTGTATAATACGCCGAAATAGTGCTTGCCTTATGGTTTTTTACTTTATCTATGAAATTCGGTCTAAAAATGTGTCTTTTTTGTAAAGAAAAAAGAAGAATAAAAGTTTTTTTAATTTATTTTTTGAAGTTTAACAATTTTTTGTTTTATGATTTTTTTATACCGAACAACATAAAAAAACTATGGTGGTCATAAGAAAAACGAAAGTTGACTATGAAAATTCTGGAATAATCTAGTCGGCTTTGAAAATTTTTGAAATGTCAGATGGGTAGCTCTTGACCACTTATGTAAGCCCAGAAAAAATTATCCATTAATCTCCAATAATAAAAAAGATATGGAAAAAATAAGAAATCTAGATTTTTCAGTTTTTTCAGGATATTTCACGAACGGTCACAGATATCTTGTATGTCTCGACGGAATCGAAATGGCCACAAAATTGCACTCCTTTGGACTTGTTCAACCGACCCTCTATCCGTTAGCCTTAGGAGATAGCAATATAGAGAAGGATACATGGTGCACCCTGTATAAGTAAAAAGAGTATTATAAGTTTTTCTCAATCTTTGGCATTAGATCAGTCATAAACATGAGCCCTAGAACCCACCAAAGCCTTCTTCTTTTTAAATATACATATGTACTTGCAATTCAAAAACTTTCAATGAGGAATGAATTTTGAAGTAGGTGGATCTTCAGATCTTCGGTTTTTCTGAATTTTGATTGATATACTTTTTTACACTGAAAATTGAGAAGTAAAAAACTACATGACTTTTTCGGCGAAATATTATATTTGATTGTTTTAGACCTTTGTTAAGCGACAAGACAAAGTTACTATCAAAAAATGACTCATTTATATCCACCTTAATAAGCTGGGAGGAACTATAAAATAGTCTAATCAGTCTGTACTTGCAGAATATTAAACATTTTGTGGTTTAACTGATAATATTTCAACATATTTTCTTGCTCATTTACACAAATTGCAATACACATCAAACAATGAAATCCGTAGTTGATAATCTATAAATAGTTTCCTTTGTTTATTTATTTAAGTACCTATATCAATGTGAACATTAAAATAGGCATAAGGTGTTATAGTCGCGTCAATGAATACGTAAAACATGCACTAGTTTGATTGGAAGTCCTCAGAAACAGCACCGATTTTAACGATTCTGGTTTTTAAAAAGTTATCATTTTATATTATTTAAAATCAGTATCCTCTTGGAGCGGAGACGACATTATATATAGGATGGTTACTTGCAACTGACTCGCCTTTGGGATCTCATAAACTATAGGAGATACAGAGTCGGTTAAATTAGAGAAAAGTTGCAGAATTTTATGCTTCCGAGGGCTTCCGTGTAAAATGCTTCATTGACGCGACTATTATTAGATAGAGGCTATCAAGACCGTGTATCCCAGATTGGCGATAAGAAGAAGAAGAAGATACGAAGAAGGTTTAAATAGGGAAAGTTTTAGGTAATTTTATGGCTTGCCAAACGGTCGTGGCTATCTTATTTTCCATCGCAATTTTGCATTTTGAAAGTATTGTACATCGGAAACGGCTCTAAATATCTAAAAACGACTTACAGGTCCATGCCTTAACTTTCCAATTGTCATCGTACAGCGTACTTGAAATTTTAATACAGGTTGAAAATTATCAGATTTTTCATCACCCTGTATAAAAATCTCATCTACATGATAGGATAGTTCATAAAAAGTTAAAATAAGGACACGTAAGCTATTTTTCGATATTTAGAGCCGTTTCCAAAGTACACTGCTTTCAAAATTGCGAAATTTCATGCGATTTTCATTTGTTTATAACTCATAACCTACCCAATTTAAACTGTAACTGTAAAAACCATTCTGACTGGATTTTCTCAGATAATCTCAAAATGTAATAATATGCAGGATGTACTATTTAAAAAATAAACAATGTCGTCATTACTGAGCCAAGGCACATTCTGTATAATTTCTTTTACATCAATAGAAGTAAATCAAATTATTAAATTGACCTGTTTCGGATTTTTCATCTTCAGATCACACTTCTATGAATTCTGGGGGTGGCCAGTTTTCAAAAATTACCTGGTATAGATTGATGATATAATATCTCGCGCATCGATTCGAGATATTCACCTCTGAAAATGGATTTTTTCTCTCATGTCACGGATATATTTTTAAATATAATCCCCCCTATTTGTTTGAGAGAGAAATGATAAATGAATAATTTGTTATGATTGAAAAGCTGCTTTCTGTTGCTGTAGTTACATTTTAGGTCTATTGAGCCATTTTCCAGAAAATCAGGAAAAAGTTTCCAAATTGTAGTATCATTTTTGTGATAGATAGGCTTTAAATTGGATTTTTTTTAATTTTTATTGTCAAAGTTAATGCAATACGAAAAGATAACACAAAATGCAAACTTTTTCCTGTTCTTTTCGAAAATTACTCAACAGACCTAAAATGTAACTATTGCAACAGAAGCAGCTTTTCAATCTTTACAAATGGTCTATCCAAGAATTCTCTCTAAAACAATTAATCAGGGGAGGGGGGCAACATGTAAAAATATATGCGTGACTGTGATAAGAGAAAAAATCCATCTTCGATGGTGAATACGTGAATACGGTTATAATAATGGAGATTTATTGTTATCTTCCATCAATTAATAGTTATTTATTATACAAGTAGCGGAGGGGACAAACACATCGAGAGCTAACATCGCACTTTTTTCTTGTGTGTAATATACAATTTTTTTCTGCGAGAAGAAATATCAGTGTTAGAATGTCGAAAAACGTAGTTAGATAACTGAAAATTATGTCGGAAAAATGATTTATGTTAAAGTTGGATTTTCAAACTGTCTTTTATCGTAATCGACGTTGCCTGGATAACGAAACGATTTAATTATTACATAAACGTCATATTAATGTAGGTAATTAAAATTGAAGACAGTTTTGCAAAGATTGCAAGTTAGTTTTCGATGAGTGAATTTAATAATATGGATAGTGATTATTATATGAAAATTCCCTTAATAATTGCCATTTGGATAATAAGGTAACTTTCCTTTACGTATATTTGATATAAATTTAATGATATCTGAGTGTTAATAGTAGCTATACCTAAGCCGCCATTTCGGAGAAATAAGTACTCATTTATTTCCCTGCTAATTCATTTATTTCCCCGATAAGATGCAGCTCATATAATGAGGCATTTTTCTACCTGTCAACGGGGAAAAAAGGTCAAACTTATAGCCCGTCGCAGAAAAAAATATTTTTTTACAAATTTCATAAAATATAATATTATGGATCTTTTTCTCCTACCTCTTATTTCTGATTTATTAGACCTCTTCAGCACAAAAAGCTCAATTTTGAAGCGCAATGTATATAGATAGCTTTATCTGACATTTTTGAGCGCGATTTTTACCAAAAGATTCTTAAGTCTTCTTTAATTTTTTGTGAATAGAAATGGAAAATATATCCAATTAAATACAAAGCAGAATTGTCACGTTTTGGAAAGTGCGGATTTTATTTATTTTTTCAAATGGCATGCCCTATATTACATGGGCTCATTGCTCATTCGAAAGTATTTTAAAAGATGAATTCAATAACATGTCCCACAACCTTTATTTTCATACAATTCGTATTTTTCAAAAAAAAATCTGTATACTTGAGTCTTCATGACAATGGCAGTTCATTATCTCAAATAAAGATATATTTTAACATTTTTACTTGTTGAGCCCTTCTGTCGCTTATCTCATTGTCTTGGAAATCATGATTGAAAAATAAAAAAAAAACAAATGTGAAAATATTTTGGTGAAAACAGCGTTCAAAAATGTCAGATCGCCATCTATACTATAGTGATGCCGCGAGACTCGAGACTAGTCTCGTGTGGTCTCGTCTCGTATTTTCGAGACGAGACCGGTATCGAGTCTCGACGAGACGAGACCATCTACGAGTCTCGCCGAGACTTTCGTCTAGTCTCGCCGAGACTCTCGACTGGTCTCGTGTTTTTTAGGGATAGGGATTAAAATAAAAATATTTCAATCTTTAACGGAGTGGCAACTGGGAGGTTAGAATAACCCAAACTTTTTTTTATTAGGACGTAAATAAATTTTAATTTTTTAACGCTTTTTTGTCAATTAATAATATACACTGCTTACGAATTTTTGTATTTTTTAAATAGTGAGTATGGAAAAAATAAAAACTAAAATATTTTCTACAACTATTTTTTCATGAAGATGATCAAACTTGTGGTCGCTTTTTTGTTGATAGTACTGCAATCGCAATAGTTTCTCGTTTTAAATATCCAGTTAAATAATTATTTTAATAACAATAATAATTGAGTGATGAGTGAACTAAATACAGGGTGTTCCGTAAGTAATGGTCCGTGGTGAAATGAGAGATTTTTGGTTTAAAAATATTACGATCTGACACTACTTGGTCTAACAAAATCTTGATAATAAAAAAGATACAGGGTGGCAAAGATGAGACTTAAAAATTTGCTTTTCAAAATATCTTGAAAAATTGTAAAGGTACGAACGTGAAAATTTGGTGATGGATGTTTTACGGTATGAGATAAATTTTACATCAGAAGCAAGTAAATGAAACCAGTCATTAGAAGCTTTAAGAAAATATTAAAATCATTGAAAAACTAGAATAGGTAGATACTATAATATTGCTAAAATAATTTTATTTATAAGCACAAAAGTAAGATTAATATCAAGTCGTAAGATGAATATAATAATTTGACACATGAATAAATATTTATAGTAAATACATACCTAAATAATTAATTAACCTTTCACGATTCTTCACAAGTAATTAAGTGTCTTTTCAAAACAAAAAAAACCGCAACACAAAAGCGCACGAATTATCCACTTCACTCTTAGACTATTAATTAATATAGTCTAAAACTTCACTATATAGGTGGGGTAAATAACAAAAAATAAATTTTAAAATGTATAAAAAAGCCGTTTGTAAACTGTAAACACAGACTGCATGCGGTACGTATCCGTATATAGACGAAGATCAACTAAACTGAAACTGGCAAAGTAGCAAATTCGGTTCATCGGCAGTTGTGAAACTTTAAGAAAAATATAACAAAGTAGCAATAAAATCAACAGATGTTGATATTTTTAAGAAATTTACTGCCCTTTGTGGTCCCATCATAAGAAATCTATTAGTCATGCCAGAATGGATATTATTTGTGAATTTATTTATTTATTTCTTGAAAACTACTTCAAATATTTTTCCACATTACCGACTTATAGTCTTAAATTAATTGTAATTAATAAGAATTAAAATTAAAAAAAAAACTAAATCTAATAAATAAAGTGTACCTTTGTGAAGTGTACCTTTATAAATAATGTGAAAGTTTTTTAAGCGCAAGAGGTTTTTTCTAAGTAGAAATTAGTTCTTTAGAGCTCTGGGTACTGGGTAGTGTCCGAAAAGTGCTACAGAAAATCTGTTCCACTTTAGCGAGACATAAATACCTACTTCAATCATTGACAATTTCGAAAATGATTCAGAATAATAAGTATAATCAAAAAAAGTTATGATAAAACAAGCGCCGAAAATTAGTTTGATTACAGTTTCTGAGTAGCCCCAACCCCCGAACAGTTCTATAGAAAAATTCTCTTCTACTTTCCAAGGACTGAATAGTTTCATATTAATAATTAATTGTCAATTGCGAAAATGATTGTCAATGATAATGTAATTGAGATAACTTTTTATTGTATCAATTTGTTTTTTTTTTTTTTAATAATAAATGCAATGTTTTTACTTTAATGCAATATTAATGTGCAATAGCATTTATGCAATTTTTCCAAGAGTTTATTTTTTTTTTTACAAAAATTAATTAGGTACATCAGATATACCCATTATATGAATTCCTGGGTGTTCGGACTTTGTGAATGCGAACCACCTGTTAGACAATTTTCACCGCCCAAATGTTAGACACTTTACCATCATATTTCAGTCTATAATAGCTATTTTTATTACTTTGTTTTTTGTTTGCTATGCACCCTTGTCCTTAATCGGGAACAGGTTTAAATTTTATGATTGGTTTCGTATTATACTCTACATATTTGTGTTGTGGGCTTGTGGTGGTGAGGTGACTGAAAGGAAGCGAAAGCAGAAAGCAAAGCACATATCACATTACATTCCATTCCGACAAGATCAAGATAATAATTATTATTCGTCGCTCTTAGTTAACCCATGCTGGAGTATAAAAATAACACGGATGAATTCATTATACAGGGTGTTCTACAAGCTCTATGACAAACTTTGACAGATGGTAGGTTGCTTGATTTTAAACATATTTTTTTTAATAAACATGGGTCCGATTCGTTTTTGTTTAGAAGTTACAAGCATTTAAAGAATCGTAGACATTTCTTAGAACACGACCTTTTAGAGTTTATTGATGACGTGCAACTCAATATTATTCAAAATCAAAATATGTGGTATCAGCATGACGGTGCACCACCACATAGAGGAAGACAAGTTGCTGCTTGGCTAAATGAACATTTCCCGAATAAATGGATAGGTCAAGGAGGTCCAATATCATGGCCACCTCGTTCTCCCGATCTGAATCCTCTGGATTTTTATTTATGAGGACACATGAAGCAGCTGGTCTACCATGTTGAAATCGCTACCATCAGCAGTTACTTGAAAGAATTCAAGATGCAGCTAACCAAATAAGAAATGATCCAAATCTCATTCTTCGAGTGACCGAATCTTTAGTTCGTCGATGTGAGGCTTGCATTCAAGCTGAGGGTGGACATTTCGAACAATTTTTATAGTCTTAAGTTTTGTGATTATCATTTAATTTAAATTTTTATTGTTGATTGTTAATAAAGGTTAAATGCTTGTAACTTCTAAACAAAAACGAATCGGACCCATGTTTATTAAAAAAAAATATGTTTAAAATCAAGCAACCTACCATCTGTCAAAGTTTGTCATAGAGCTTGTAGAACACCCTGTATGTAATATAATAATTTTTTGTAAAAAACGTTAACTCTTGAAAAAATTGCATAAATATTTCAAATTAATGTTGCATTTTTTTTTTCTTAAGAATAAAAATATTGCATTTATTGTAATCTGTCATGTCCGTCATGGTCACATACTTCCGCCTGCTTCCGTCTACACTTGACTTACCTTTCTAATGCCACATAATATAAAGTATAAACCTACCTTATACATGACATCAACACTGTTTACTCTGCTCCTTAGTAGGTAGGTACACTTGTTTGTGTTGTGCATGTGCATCCTGAGATTACCCATCATTCACATGACAATATTTTGTTTCTCCTATATTGTTTACCTCAATAAACAACCAATTTTACGAATCAAATATGATTACAAAAATTTTCAAAGCCGACTGTAATACAGGGTGTCAAAGTTATGTTTTTTTAAATGGAATGCTCCTATGTTATTGCATTTTCAGATTATCTGAGAAGAAGAAATAAGATTGGCTTTTACAGTTGGTGTTTAAATTCAGAAGTTTGTGAGTTATAAACTAGTGAAAATCGTCTTTTTTGAAGTTCAAGGCCCTGTAAAACGAAAACGGCTCAAGAAAGAGAAAAATGGCTTACATGTCCCTATTTTAACTTTTTATGTACTATCCTAGGGCATAGAAACATTTGTACTTTCTTTGTTTTGTTTTTTTGGCGACGCGTGGAGAAATTTCAGATTAAAAAAAATAAATTTATCACCCTGTATATAAAAATTTTATCTACATCATAGGATATACATGAAAAAGTAAAATAGGGACATGTAAGCCGTTTTTCTCTATCTTAAGCAGTTTTCGTTGTACAGTTGAACTTGAAAAATTACGATTTTCACTTAAAGCCAATCCTATTTTTTCTTCTCAGACAATCTAAAAATGCAATAACATAGGAGCCTTCCATTTAAAAAAAACATAACTTTGATATGCCACTCTCATATATGGGACACTCTGTAGAGTCCAAAATAATTTTAAATAATGGCCATTGTGATCCTGTACCTACTTGAATTTGCAAAAATTTTTTTGAAAACATCCATCGTTTGGCCCACAGAGACCGCTGCTTCGAATGAGCTGGGACACCCTGTAGATCCCAAAGTATTCATAGTCGATTTTTGTTTTTCTTATGCCACCGTATTTTTTTATGCCATTCGGTGTAAAAAAATCATTGAAACCAAAAACTAATAACATTAAAAAAAACTTTTTTTTCGAGAAAAAAATCACCCAATTACCTACCTACGTCGATATGAAATCAATACAGTTGCCAGTTGGATTTTATAACTTCAAAGTATAAGAAGTAAGTTTTTTATAAAAAAGAAGAAAATTTTGAAAAAAAGAATTTCTTGAATGTTATCAATTTTTGGTTAACATGATTTTTTTATACCCGATGACATAAAAAAAACAATACGGTGTCAAAAAAAAATAGCTATCATAATTCTGGAATCCAATCGACTTTGAAAATTTATAAATAATGTGAGGAATAGCTCTCGAGATAGCTCTTGACTTGACTAATGTAAGAATGTAAGCATACAAAAAATTATTTTTTTAATTTTTAACAATAAATGAGTAGGTATATTATTCAAATATGCTAACAAAATGTGAAGGTGAGAAACTTTCATACGTTCTTTATCTCTTTCCGCTGGCGGCGACCCTACTATAAAACCTCTGTCTCAACAAAAGATTTGACAAGCTCACTGTTTACCTAGACAGAAGGAAGGACAATATTTTGGGATAAATTTCCCATTAATCTAAGAATTTCAACAAGCCATTATAAATTTTCGAACTGCAAAAATAACATCATGAGTTGGTATTCAGATAATACCTATTACTTATCTTTATTGCCTTTATTGTCCACCTTCAAAAAGGCACTAAATTCCAGAAATATGTACAACAACCAAGACCATCAGCCTTCTTTATCTATTGTATTTTGTTATATTATTTCTAGACTACTTTTTCCGTTAGTCCTTCTTACAAGCCTTCGGGTCTGGTTCGGTTTTGACAACAATACCTATAATTTATTTTTACGATATTCAAACCAATTCAAAATAAAATGATGTAGAATACATATATTTCTAGAACACAGGAAATATACCTATAGAAAACTATATACCTATTCTCTTTATATAACATAATAATTACCTACCAGTATTATATGTATAATGTTATTTTCAATCGCCTATATTGACTTTATAAAAAAAATCAATTTTTCAACTAAATAAGTACCCGACTTTCTATGATATGTACCTATTATTATCATTATCATTTTGAATTGCAGATGCCGTGCTTTTGAAAAAACTTTCTTTTACAAACAATTCAGACTTTTTAGTGTTAGTTTATAGAATTTATTTGTGCAATAGGAACAATATAAGGCATTTTTTTTTGTGTGTACCGATAGTGTTTGTGCAGATTAAATGTCCTAGAATTTATAGGACCTAGCTAATATAGGGTATGATTTTTTACATGCTATTACATACAGGGTGTATTATAACGTCCGCATAATATTAGCACCACGCGATTCTACATCAAAAACAGAACAAAAAAGTCCTTTACAGTTTTTACTTGATGTACACAGATTTTAAGATATGGACAATTTAACGTTCTTAAATTTTGCAACACTGGCGCTGGTATAAAAATTAAGATAACTTATTAGACGTGAAGTCACCTAACTGGTATGGTGTGCCGTTGCTATGTAATCGAAAAAATGTGCAACAAGGCAAATGTCATGCTGCGACGTGTCACTCAATGATGCAATTTTTTACAGATTTTTTATTTTTTCAATTTTTTATTCAACAATTAAAACGCGCGGTTGAAATATTGATTGGAACTCAGGAAATCAAATAATTCCTAGTTTTGAAATGTTAATTAAAACCATTTTTACCAAAAAAAAATCGAAAATTTTGGATAATTTTGCCATTTTACTTCTTACTTAAGAATTTTTCAACAATATTAAGCAATATTTTTGAGTATTAAAAAACTTCAAATTTAAACTACAATGGTTGATAACATCGTTATTTGAGGTCTAAGAGCTAAACGGTATTAAAACTTTATGTTCTGTTTTTGATGTAGAATCGCGTGGTGCTAATATTATGCGGACGTTATAAAACAATACTTGACGAGTATGTCAATACTTGACGAGACCAGACGAGACCAGACGAGACGAGACGAGACGAGACGAGACGAGACGAGACGAGACGAGACGAGACGAGACTGAGTATGTCGAGACCGAGACTGGCTTCTGGTCTCGTCTCGAGGTGACGAGACGAGACGAGACTGACCCCAAGTGTCGCCCAGTCTCGTCTCGCGGCAACACTAATCTATACATGGTGCATCAAAATTGAGCTATTTTTTGTTGAAGAGGTCTAATAAATTCGAAACAAGACGCCGACACTATTATTGTACTTGTATCAATATAGTTTTGGAAAATTTAAAAATATACCTACAGGCCTTCATATTAAAAAAAAAGCTTTCTTGCGCATCAGTCGCATAAATAGTGTATTTTTATGCGATTCAATAATGAATATTTTCACCGCAATTGGCTTTCTGGAATTTCAAATAACCTCAAATTTCACATAATTTGTTTCCAAAATGTCAACAATCACCGGAAATTTTATTAACGAAAATCAAACGTCATTTCAAAGTTTCACAAGAGTAAAAAAACCTTCTTGCGCATCAATCGCAGAAATAGTGTATTTTTATGCGATTCAATAATGAATATTTTCTTCCTATTAGTGTATTTTTTAACAAAAAATACACTATTGAGGACGACATCACTTTCCAAAAATCACCCAAACTCATCAAATGTCCACCGATCATGACCCCCAGATTACGAAAAAGTGGTTTTCCAAAATTCACCTGCCCACGATATATATATATATATATATATTTAACGATTACACAACTAGTGGGGAGTTCGATGAATAGGGCAAAAAAAGAGTACTCTGGGTTTTCTTGAGCCAAACGTTTCGATTTATTTTTAAATCATCTTCAGTGGCTAGTCTAAAAAATACAAAAACAGGAATCAAACACTGAACCACCCATTAGGGCTTGAATCATATCGATCATATGCATTACTACTCACAAAACATGAGGTTTTTCTTAAAATTTGTTCCATGAGAACCAAACAACATCTAAAGCAGGTAGGTAAATTACATTTTTTTTTACATCTCAATTACTTTAAGAAGCACTATCAACCAGTCCTGAAAGGCACATGCCATATTTGGGGCTCTTTGACCTTTTGGTCTGAAACAACCGATCTTAAGGAACAATGACATAGTCTCTCGTAAAAGCAACACTTAAAAACACATTCACAATTAAAATTTGTTGTCACACAGCAGTTATTAATTTAAGAAATCATTTTCTTTAGTTGGATGACTAGATTGAAAGTTACATGTGCAATTCTTTTTTTATAGTTTAAATTTCATTTCAGGTTAAGATGGCAGCTTACATGGTTCTTCTTTTTAATTAATTCTGAAACAATTTTTTTAATGGCCTAGTTGTCCTGAGTTACTGTTACTAGAGGGCGAGGAAAGGAAAAAAGAAGACAGGGTCTATGTGTCATGTCAGACTGAATGTATGAATGAAGGTTGAGGGCTGTCCGAGTGACAGTTGACATCTATACAAAAGTTATTTCCTTGTTAGATGCGTCTCTCTTGTTGCCGGTTGGTATGCTAGGTTGTCAGGTTGTGAAGATTTTCTTGTGTTATGGGGGATTTTTTCTTCTGATGATGTCACTGGTTGTCTGGTAGTTTCTTCCTATCTTCTCTTCTCTCTATATCTGATTGGTGTCCCAAGAGATAGTCATTTAAATCAAACTGGTGTTGGGTTGTCTTCCTATGGGGGGGTCTGTGTTAGTTGTTCTATCCCTGAGTTGCTTGTCTTGTTCCAAAAGAAAGGAGTAGATGTGACTAAGGTTGTCTATGTCAGTTCTTTTGTTGAGCCTCCGGTCTTCTTGAGCTATTCTACACATTTCCTTGAAGCAACGTTTTGTGTAAGAGGTTTCCTTATCTAAAATTTGTACCTCATTATACGCTGGCTCATGTCCCGTAGAGATAGCATGTTCCGCCAGAGCACAAGTTTTCTTTTTTGTTCTTTGGTCACTCTTGTGCGATGTGATACGTCCCTTTAGGTTTCTGGCAGTTTGCCCGATGTATGTAGCTTCACAATTACTGCACGGTATCTTATACACCACATGTGACATGTTGAGGTTGTCTATTTTGTCCTTGGTTTTGGAGAAGAGAGCGGAAACAGTTTTAACATTTTTGTAAGCGATCTTCACATTCGTTGGAGCAAGGATTGCAACTAGTTTGGGGGTGAGTTCATTGATGTTGGGTAGGGTGCCATATCTCACTCTTTCTTCTTCCTCGGATGTGCGCGGTTGTTGTTGGGCTCGGTCTCTAATTTCGGGTGTTTCTCTTACTTCGCTGTAGATGAGTTTTCTGAGCGTCCCCAGAGGGTAGGCATTTTCCAACAGAAGTTCCATGAGTTTGTTCTGGTTTCTCTGGTAGAAATCAGGGTGGGCGATTTTGTGTATCCTGTTCTTCATAGCTAGTACTAAGTTAATTTTCATTTTAGTGTTCACGTTGGACATGTAGTTCATGTATCTCCCCGAGGACAATGGTTTTTGGTACCAGTCAAGTTTAAGGATGTTATCAGTTGTTCTGATGACTTTAGTGTCTAGGAACGGAACACTTTGATCGTTGTCTTCTTTTTCGATGGTAAACTGAATATGTGGGTTGAAAGAGTTGAAGACATCCAGAATTTCTTGTGATTTGTCCGATGGTATGGCACAAATTAGGTCATCTACATATTTTTTGATGAAAGGTAATTGGAACGATAATTTAGGGATACAGGAGTCCAGTAACTCATCCATGACATAGAGGGCTATTATAGGTGAACATTTTCCCCCCATGGGGGCTCCCAATATTTGTTTAAAAAAATTGCCGCCATACGAGAAACATGTATTGTTAAAGACAAACCTAATTAGTTCTAGGAAAGAGTCCTTAGTTAATTCACAATTGGGTTGTATTAATTCCCACTTCTTATTAAAACATTCCAAGGTCAAGTCTAAAGGTATATTCGAAAATAGGGACACGACGTCCAAACTCACCAACACAAAGCCCGTCGGTAGTTGTTTATTATTAAACTGAGTTGCAAATTGGAAAGAATCTTTTATGTAATATTCATTCTCACTATTGTATGCTCTCGTTAATATATCTGTAATTAGCTGTGCAATCCCACTTGTGGGTGAATTGATCGAAGAGATAATAGGGCGAAGTTTTACTGGGTTCTTATGTATTTTTGGTATCCCATAATACCTAGGTGAGATAGAGCAGTAGATTGTATATTTTTTTGATTCTACGTTGTTGATCATGCTGTCATTTTTTAATTTTGAGATTAATTTATTGGCTTTCTGTTGGATCGTGCACGTGGGGTCCCTACCGATAGCCTGGTAGATGTTTCTATCTTCAAGAATTTGCAATGATAGTTCATTATACTGTTCCCTATCCATTATCACTGTTACGGCTCCCTTGTCAGACTCCAGTATCAAAAGTTCGGGGTGGTCAGCGAGAAAGCGTTTGCTCTTTTTTAACAAGTTATCAAAATAGTTGTATTCTATTCCTTTATTAAGATAGTTAGTCATGATGTTAGTAATTTTAGCTGCAAGGATGTTCTTTTGTTCCGGGCCAATCCCAGTCAAAATATATTCGACCTCTGCCAGGGTATGTACTATGGGTACATCCCTGGGAGAAGAAGGTAGGCAAAACTTTGGGCCTAGTGATAAGAGACTTTTAATGTCTTCAGGTATATGTACCTGCGTGAGATTTTTGAGCCAACTGTCTTTGGTTTTTATGACAGGTGTATTCGAAACTATTAGGCGATTTAATTTTGAAATGTTGACTTGTTTTGTTTCATTGAATATTCTATTGTAAGTGACATTATTTCGTCTTTTAAATTCTCGCCAGGTGTTATACTGTAAAACTGAACTGACTCGTCTTTCAAGGACATCACATAGTTTCTCTCTCTCACTGACCTCCCTATACACTGATCTTATCTCTAAGTTAAGCAATCTATGTTTCAACCTTTTTTTAAAATTTTCCAGTTGCTGTGCTTCTCTGCCGTTTGTGACGTTGATTACTCTGGTGGTGCTGGTGGCTGCGTCTTCTAGGTGTTTGGGAAAACAGCCCTTCTGCCTGCATTTCATGAGGAAGATGCGTCGGTTTCTACATTTCGCAAGTTGTAAATTAGTCTTGGCCCATAGCTTGACGTCCTGTTCGGTATGTAGACCATAACGGTTGCGGATGTCTTGGTAAAACCCCATACCTAATCAATAATATCCTTTATTAGTCATCGACTAAGTTAAAACAACGATTACACAACTAGTGGGGAGTTCGATGAATAGGGCAAAAAAAGAGTACTCTGGGTTTTCTTGAGCCAAACGTTTCGATTTATTTTTAAATCATCTTCAGTGGCTAGTCTAAAAAATACAAAAACAGGAATCAAACACTGAACCACCCATTAGGGCTTGAATCATATCGATCATATGCATTACTACTCACAAAACATGAGGTTTTTCTTAAAATTTGTTCCATGAGAACCAAACAACATCTAAAGCAGGTAGGTAAATTACATTTTTTTTTACATCTCAATTACTTTAAGAAGCACTATCAACCAGTCCTGAAAGGCACATGCCATATTTGGGGCTCTTTGACCTTTTGGTCTGAAACAACCGATCTTAAGGAACAATGACATAGTCTCTCGTAAAAGCAACACTTAAAAACACATTCACAATTAAAATTTGTTGTCACACAGCAGTTATTAATTTAAGAAATCATTTTCTTTAGTTGGATGACTAGATTGAAAGTTACATGTGCAATTCTTTTTTTATAGTTTAAATTTCATTTCAGGTTAAGATGGCAGCTTACATGGTTCTTCTTTTTAATTAATTCTGAAACAATTTTTTTAATGGCCTAGTTGTCCTGAGTTACTGTTACTAAGAAGGGCTGTTTTCCCAAACACCTAGAAGACGCAGCCACCAGCACCACCAGAGTAATCAACGTCACAAACGGCAGAGAAGCACAGCAACTGGAAAATTTTAAAAAAAGGTTGAAACATAGATTGCTTAACTTAGAGATAAGATCAGTGTATAGGGAGGTCAGTGAGAGAGAGAAACTATGTGATGTCCTTGAAAGACGAGTCAGTTCAGTTTTACAGTATAACACCTGGCGAGAATTTAAAAGACGAAATAATGTCACTTACAATAGAATATTCAATGAAACAAAACAAGTCAACATTTCAAAATTAAATCGCCTAATAGTTTCGAATACACCTGTCATAAAAACCAAAGACAGTTGGCTCAAAAATCTCACGCAGGTACATATACCTGAAGACATTAAAAGTCTCTTATCACTAGGCCCAAAGTTTTGCCTACCTTCTTCTCCCAGGGATGTACCCATAGTACATACCCTGGCAGAGGTCGAATATATTTTGACTGGGATTGGCCCGGAACAAAAGAACATCCTTGCAGCTAAAATTACTAACATCATGACTAACTATCTTAATAAAGGAATAGAATACAACTATTTTGATAACTTGTTAAAAAAGAGCAAACGCTTTCTCGCTGACCACCCCGAACTTTTGATACTGGAGTCTGACAAGGGAGCCGTAACAGTGATAATGGATAGGGAACAGTATAATGAACTATCATTGCAAATTCTTGAAGATAGAAACATCTACCAGGCTATCGGTAGGGACCCCACGTGCACGATCCAACAGAAAGCCAATAAATTAATCTCAAAATTAAAAAATGACAGCATGATCAACAACGTAGAATCAAAAAAATATACAATCTACTGCTCTATCTCACCTAGGTATTATGGGATACCAAAAATACATAAGAACCCAGTAAAACTTCGCCCTATTATCTCTTCGATCAATTCACCCACAAGTGGGATTGCACAGCTAATTACAGATATATTAACGAGAGCATACAATAGTGAGAATGAATATTACATAAAAGATTCTTTCCAATTTGCAACTCAGTTTAATAATAAACAACTACCGACGGGCTTTGTGTTGGTGAGTTTGGACGTCGTGTCCCTATTTTCGAATATACCTTTAGACTTGACCTTGGAATGTTTTAATAAGAAGTGGGAATTAATACAACCCAATTGTGAATTAACTAAGGACTCTTTCCTAGAACTAATTAGGTTTGTCTTTAACAATACATGTTTCTCGTATGGCGGCAATTTTTTTAAACAAATATTGGGAGCCCCCATGGGGGGAAAATGTTCACCTATAATAGCCCTCTATGTCATGGATGAGTTACTGGACTCCTGTATCCCTAAATTATCGTTCCAATTACCTTTCATCAAAAAATATGTAGATGACCTAATTTGTGCCATACCATCGGACAAATCACAAGAAATTCTGGATGTCTTCAACTCTTTCAACCCACATATTCAGTTTACCATCGAAAAAGAAGACAACGATCAAAGTGTTCCGTTCCTAGACACTAAAGTCATCAGAACAACTGATAACATCCTTAAACTTGACTGGTACCAAAAACCATTGTCCTCGGGGAGATACATGAACTACATGTCCAACGTGAACACTAAAATGAAAATTAACTTAGTACTAGCTATGAAGAACAGGATACACAAAATCGCCCACCCTGATTTCTACCAGAGAAACCAGAACAAACTCATGGAACTTCTGTTGGAAAATGCCTACCCTCTGGGGACGCTCAGAAAACTCATCTACAGCGAAGTAAGAGAAACACCCGAAATTAGAGACCGAGCCCAACAACAACCGCGCACATCCGAGGAAGAAGAAAGAGTGAGATATGGCACCCTACCCAACATCAATGAACTCACCCCCAAACTAGTTGCAATCCTTGCTCCAACGAATGTGAAGATCGCTTACAAAAATGTTAAAACTGTTTCCGCTCTCTTCTCCAAAACCAAGGACAAAATAGACAACCTCAACATGTCACATGTGGTGTATAAGATACCGTGCAGTAATTGTGAAGCTACATACATCGGGCAAACTGCCAGAAACCTAAAGGGACGTATCACATCGCACAAGAGTGACCAAAGAACAAAAAAGAAAACTTGTGCTCTGGCGGAACATGCTATCTCTACGGGACATGAGCCAGCGTATAATGAGGTACAAATTTTAGATAAGGAAACCTCTTACACAAAACGTTGCTTCAAGGAAATGTGTAGAATAGCTCAAGAAGACCGGAGGCTCAACAAAAGAACTGACATAGACAACCTTAGTCACATCTACTCCTTTCTTTTGGAACAAGACAAGCAACTCAGGGATAGAACAACTAACACAGACCCCCCCATAGGAAGACAACCCAACACCAGTTTGATTTAAATGACTATCTCTTGGGACACCAATCAGATATAGAGAGAAGAGAAGATAGGAAGAAACTACCAGACAACCAGTGACATCATCAGAAGAAAAAATCCCCCATAACACAAGAAAATCTTCACAACCTGACAACCTAGCATACCAACCGGCAACAAGAGAGACGCATCTAACAAGGAAATAACTTTTGTATAGATGTCAACTGTCACTCGGACAGCCCTCAACCTTCATTCATACATTCAGTCTGACATGACACATAGACCCTGTCTTCTTTTTTCCTTTCCTCGCCCTCTAGTAACAGTAACTCAGGACAACTAGGCCATTAAAAAAATTGTTTCAGAATTAATTAAAAAGAAGAACCATGTAAGCTGCCATCTTAACCTGAAATGAAATTTAAACTATAAAAAAAGAATTGCACATGTAACTTTCAATCTAGTCATCCAACTAAAGAAAATGATTTCTTAAATTAATAACTGCTGTGTGACAACAAATTTTAATTGTGAATGTGTTTTTAAGTGTTGCTTTTACGAGAGACTATGTCATTGTTCCTTAAGATCGGTTGTTTCAGACCAAAAGGTCAAAGAGCCCCAAATATGGCATGTGCCTTTCAGGACTGGTTGATAGTGCTTCTTAAAGTAATTGAGATGTAAAAAAAAATGTAATTTACCTACCTGCTTTAGATGTTGTTTGGTTCTCATGGAACAAATTTTAAGAAAAACCTCATGTTTTGTGAGTAGTAATGCATATGATCGATATGATTCAAGCCCTAATGGGTGGTTCAGTGTTTGATTCCTGTTTTTGTATTTTTTAGACTAGCCACTGAAGATGATTTAAAAATAAATCGAAACGTTTGGCTCAAGAAAACCCAGAGTACTCTTTTTTTGCCCTATTCATCGAACTCCCCACTAGTTGTGTAATCGTTGTTTTAACTTAGTCGATGACTAATAAAGGATATTATATATATTTATATATATATATATATTTATATATATATTTATTTATTTCTCCAAAATCACGATTTTTCGATTTTCAAAACGCTCCTGTAGCTTTATCTTTCAAGATTAGTGAACGAAATTTTGGATTATTGTAAAGCTTTGGAATGACTTTAGATTTTCGTTGAAAAAATTTCCAAAAGTCACGTTACTTCTACAGGGTGTCCTTTCAAAATTCCATAAATCCGGACTTTGAGGCACGGTTTCTGGTCGCAGTTTTCAATTTAGGGGGCTGAAATTTTTGTGAGAGTAAGATGTCCACAAGGAGTGGTCTGGTATTGCACTTGAGCAAAATCGGCCGAGCCGTTTCAAAAGGCTATTTTAATTTTTGGGAAAATTGACTGTTTTTGAATCCCTGTATGAGCAAGATGGAAAAAAAACTTTGAAATAAAATTAATAGGATTTGAAGAAAATTATTGGAAATTTGAGTTAATTCAATAAAATTAGCATATTTTCCATACAAATTTAACATATAATTTGATGTCTTAGCTTCAATTCGCCTCGATTAATGTAGCACTTTAAACGAAAAACAAAAAAGTTTTTCGCTTGTGCAAAATTAGCTTACACTTATATAAAATTATTAAATCAATGAAAGGGTTCGCAATTTCTTTTTTATTTTTTTCCACATTCAATTATGAATGGTTCTGAAAATTAGAAGAGCAAACGCAACAACAATTAAATCACCTACATGCAGGTGAAAAAAGTATTCAAATTGGTTTTTTAATAACAAAGATACGACCAGTTTAAAAAATAAAATGTGTAGGTGTAAGTATTTGACGTACTACATAATATACCTATCTACGCGATCAACACTACAAACTCGAAACCCACTGTGGTTCAGTTCATTACACCGAAGTTTACTAAACTGTTGCTGTGGGTTCGAAACCACGAGATGATATAATTCTTTTTTTTTGTAGGTAGGTGGAGTTTTCCCAAAAAAAAATCGGATTATTTTTTCATTATATTCATTATAAAAAAAAAAATAGGAAGAAAATATTTATTATTGAATCGCATAAAAATACACTATTTCTGCGATTGATGCGCAAGAAGGTTTTTTTTTTTTTATAATGAATATAATGAAAAAATAATCCGATTTTTTTTTGGGAAAACTCCACCTACCTACCAAAAAAAAACCTCTCGTGGGTTCGAACCCGCACCAACAATTTGCTAGGCAAGGGTGTAACTAACTGAGCCACGGTGCGTTTCAAATTTATAGTGCTGATGGGGTAGGTATTATGTAGTACGTCAGGTACCTACACCTACACATTTTATTTCTTAAACTGGTCATATCTTAGTTATTAAAAGACCAATTTGAATACTTTTTTCACCTGCATGTAGGTGATTTAATTGTCGTTGCGACTGCTCTTCTAATTTTCAGAACCATTCATAGTTGAATGTAAAAAAAAAGAAATTGCGAACCATTTCATCGATTTAATAATTTTATTTAAGTGTAAGCTAATTTTGCACAAGCGAAAAACTTTTTTATTTTTCGTTTAAAGTGCTATATTAATCGAGACGAATTGAAGCTAAGACATCAAGTTATATGTTAAAGAAAAAAAAATGGAAAATTTCGGTTCAACTTCTTCAAAAATGGACTCATAAACGGTTATAGAAATTTACACATTTTTACCCTTTTCCTACCCACGACATTGGCTTATTAATGGAAAATATGATAATTTTATTGCATTAACTCAAATTTCCAATAATTTTCTTCAAATCCTGTTAATTTGATTTCAAAGTTTTTTTGCCATCTTGCTCATACAGGGGTTCAAAAAATAGTAAATTTTCCGAAAATTCAAATGGTCGCCATTTTGAAACGGCTCGGCCGATTTTGCTCAAGTGCAATACCAGACCACTCCTTGTGGACATCTTATTCTCACAAAAATTTTAGCCCCCTAGATTGAAAACTGCGGCCAAAAACCGTGCCTCAAGGACCGGATTTTTGGAACTTTGAAAGGACACCCTGTAGAAGTAACGTGACTTTTGGAAATTTTTTCAACGAAAATCTAAAGTCATTCCAAAGCTTTACAAGAATATCCAAAATTTTGTTCCAACTTTAAAGACATTTATCACGAAAACGGCTCAAGATATCGGAAAACGGCTTACATGTCCCTATCTTAACTTTTTATAAGGCATCCAAATATGCAGTTGAAATCTTTATACAAGGTAGTGAGAATTGTCAGATTTTTCATCACCCTGTATAAACATTTCAACTCTACAGTAGGAATAATAACAAATACTCTTGGCCAAATTCCATAAATTTAAGATGGTTTATCCTCCAATCCGAGTTCCCTTACTGTCTTTTCTACTTGATGTAGATGAAATGTTTATACAGGGTGATAAAAAATTGGAAAAATTCTGAGATTTCTCCACGCGTCGACAAATAAAAAAATCAACGAAAGTACATTTCTATATCATAGGATAGTACATGAAAAGTTAAGATAGGGACATGTAAGCCGTTTTCTGATATCATGAGCCGTTTTCGTGGTAAATGTCTTTAAAGTTGGAAAATCACGATTTTCACTTGTTTATAACTCATGGCCTACTCAATTTAAATACAACTATAAACACCATTGTTATTACATTTTCTCAGACGATCTGAAAATGCAATAATATATGGGGTGTCTCATTTAAAAAAACAAAGATGGCCATTGCTTTCGCCATTTTAAATGTTCTACCATCTTGGTAATATTTCATTTTGACTCGTTATTAGGTATGATGCCTAAGTTCCAAATTTCAGATTCCTAGATCATTTGGAAGTCGAACTTTTTCTAATGTGGCGTTTCAATCAATCACCCTGTATATATATAAATATATAAAATATTGATAATTATGTTGGGATAACAGCCAATTAAATGTTTTTATCCTCTACTTGTCCATGAAAATGATTAACATTGTAACATCTTCAATTTTTACTCAATTTCTTACCCCTGACGAAGAGCTAAAGAAAAGCTCGAAAGCTTGGGTTAATTAAAAAGAAAAAAGAGAAAACCTGCGTGTTTAATTGGCTGCTATCCCAACATAATTATCCATATTTTATAATTACCTACAGCCAAAACAAATCTAATATTTTTATATAAATATATAAATATAAATTAGTAGTTTCCCGTGCGGTTGAGTACCCATCGGGCGCGTCCCCAGGTGGCGGATAGGGGGAAGGCCTTACAATGATCGTAAGTGAGTAAGGTTAGCAGTGGTGATAAAGCTCGTCGGAGGTAAAATTCTAGACTGGTAGCTCAAAACCCTGCCGCGGACCACCTCCCCTAACCTGGTTGTCGTGTCGTGACTAAAGGTCTGCACTAGGGGAAACGGCGCCAGAGATGTCCGACTGTGGACTATCTGATATACCGTATCATCTGTTGTCGTGGTCACGTTCCGCGCACAGAGAGATGCGGGGGTCTCGGCTTAATCGCCGGAACCAAGAGGAGACAACCTCACTAAAAAAACCTAAATCCTAAGGCGGGGGTCCAGGCTGATGGGATGCGTGACTGGATAGAAGACCAGTCCTACTGGATTCAACCTTGGGGCACCAGGGGGCACCCCACTGTATTAATCCCCTCACCTTTGCATGCGGGGCTCTGCATAGGTGGAACACCTTTCCCTAGCTACTCGTGGGATCAACCATGGTAAGAAATAAAAAACCAAGAAATTGCGGGATATCACCGCAAAACAGACTGCTGACCGAGCGGGGCTTGTCACCCGTCAAGACAGTCAGCAATCTAAACAATCCTTGTGCTCGAGACGACCTCGAGCGAAAGAAGAATGCCCACTCATTGGCAAGAAAAGGAGCATCGACACCCTTCATAGGACCAGAACCATTCTGTGGCTTCGAAGATACTTTCTTCAAGCAGAATTCCAAAAGGAAGAAGAAAACTGAGAGAAACTCATTGGAGGAACCTCTCGGGGTTGAGACAATCCAAAGAATTTCTCGGGAAATTTAACCGAGAGAATTAACAGAACACTGACGGGATTTCTAACGAGACATTGCAAGCTCAAGGAACACCTGAGGAAGCTAGGCATAGAAGAAAATGGCGTCTGCAGATTCTGCGGGAAAGGAGACCACGTCACCTGCTGCTCAACTGCGATGCGATAGAACTCAAAAGAAGTAATATTCTGGGCCATCACCAGCTAGAGGCAGGGAACTTACCCGACCTTGATCCTCTCAAAATCCTGAGGTTTCTCAAGGAAACGGACTTGGAGAGGGTGCTTCACTAAAGGGATTCCACACCAGGCGAAGCACAGTAGAGGGGATACAATAGATCTTTTAGGTCGCAGTAACTTAATCACCCTCAAAAATATAAATACAATACAAATTAGTAGTTTATTTCAACTGTCCAGTTATATTATGATATTAGGAATTATTTGGGATTGCAGTCAATTAAATTAAAGAACACTCTTTTCTCTACGTCAAGCTTTCGAATTAATTTTAATTCTTCTTCAGGACTATAGAATTTGGGATTAAAATTTAAAGTTTGTAAAAATTGTTAACCATAGGACTATTCTTGCATACATTTACAGCAACTAACGCCAACAAAGATCAAATTACATAGGTACTAATGAAGTTCAATTTCCAATTCAGGCCGAAATGATAAAAAAAATTTATAAGTTTTTTCTAATCTAAATTACGAAAGCGCCTAGGGGTCACAAAATTATAATAAAATTTTTATTTTCAATATATTGGAAATATTTTGAATATATTGGAAAAAAATCCAATATATTGGAAATATTTTGAATATATTGAAAAAAAAATCCAATATATTGGAAATATTTTGAATATATTGAAAAAAAATCCAATATATTGGAAATATTTTGAATATATTGGAAAAAAAATCCAATATATTGGAAATATTTTGAATATATTGAAAAAAAATCCAATATATTGGAAATATTTTGAATATATTGAAAAAAAAATCCAATATATTGGAAATATTTTGAATATATTGAAAAAAAATCCAATATATTGGAAATATTTTGAATATATTGAAAAAAAATCCAATATATTGGAAATATTTTGAATATATTGAAAAAAAATCCAATATATTGAAAATATTTTGAATATATTGAAAAAAAATCCAATATATTGGAAAAAAATTCAATATATTGAAAAATAAAATGTCGAACTTCTAGATTTTCTATAATACTTGGTGCCCAAATGAAATAGATCCGTTCCCAATGGAAGTAGGTGCTTTCAATTATGTTTCTGTTAAATGGCAGTGTAGTGATTTTTTAGTTTCGATGACATAACTTACGCACCTAATTCATATAGTTTAATAGTAGTGTGCTCACTGTGCTGTTTTATGCAAATATATCATAATAATTACAAAGATACATGCCAGTAGCAACCGATTTATACAACCATCATGAATACAAATCAAATTTTGCAAGACATGTCAAGCTGTAGTTTGAGTTTGGAAGATTTAATAAAGTGCTATTTCCTCCATCAACTAATTCATCAAGAAAAAATTTTACTTATAATTTGGTAACATACAGTTACTATTTTGCAGTAAAAAATGTTAGGAATAGAGAATAGGTCAACAAAAAAACGCATTTTCTTTTCAAAAATTACTTGGATAGATTGTTATACAGGGTGATTCAAAATTGAGTGCAAATATTTTAAGGGCTTATTTACCAGCCAAAAATAAGAAGTTTTTTTCATATAATCGTATGTCCTAACTTGCTTCGTTTTCTAGATACAGGGTGTAAAATTTTGAAAAAAAAAATCGATTTTTTTATTAATTACTCAAAAACCTTTCAGCCGATTTAAATAAAATTTGGTAGGCTTATTTGTCGTTATAAGGAACTTCCTTTGATGGGAATAACATAAATTTATTAATTCCAGTGGCGTCTCAGAGGGCTACCTACTTGATACTTATAGGTAAAATTATGGTACGCCACTGCTGTTTTGACAATTTATATTTGTTTTTAGATTAAGCGGTCAATATTGTAACTTTCTTGCCTCCTGAGCTTTACTCGTATCTAGCTTTGTTTCCAAGAAAAAATCAAAATCTGTGCCAGACCCTATTAAAACAAGTAATAAATTCACATCGATTATTGAGATTCATTTAATTTAATTCAGGTAGTCCCCTGAGGCGCCACTGGAATTAATAAATTCATGTTATTCCCATCAAAGGAAGGCCCTTATGATAACAAATAAGCCTATAAAATTTTATTTAAATCGGCTGAGAGGTTTTTGAGAAATTGATAAAAATCGATTTTTTTTTTCAAAATTTTACCCCCTGTATCTAGAAAACGAAGCAAGTTAGGACATACGATTATATGAAAAAAACTTCTTATTTTTTGCTGGTAAATAAGCCCTTAAAATATTTGCACTCAATTTTGAATCACCCTGTATAAACACATCGATTGAATAAATAGCATAAATGGCTTGTTTTTATGAACTCTCAGAAATCATAATTGTCTTGGGCTTACGGCTCAGTGCTAAGAAGCACTCTTCAAGTAATTTAACTCCTAATGAAGGTTTAATTATTTGTCGTAGAAAAAGTGTAGTATTCTACCTGCAATAAAGCAATTAATCAGCAATTACTCACTCGAATGATTTCAACAAAATTCACGTTGACGCTCGCAGGGCAAACTTCATTCTTGTTAGTAATTGTCTATATTGGTTGTATATGTAGTAAAATTACATGAAACCAATTATTTTTTTATAAGCTTTACCTATTCTATAACACAATAGAATTTTGCGATATTAACCGATATCAACGTACGGCTGATATGCAGGTTTAATATTGCATTTATATTCATAACAGAATTATTATTATCATGAAAAAAATATTATATATGTACTGCTCCCAAAAGCATTGGAAAAAATCACTAATAATATCACATTTTACAAAATTATTGGTTACTGAATTAAATTTTTTAAACATTCATAAGTTGTTTGTCATCAATACAGTGAATGGGATGGCGATAATTATAATAATCCTTATCAGGGGTTAAATCCTCGCATGAAAACTTTTAGTTTCACTTAGATGAAACCGAGGATGAAACAGAGAAACATGACAACAGAGGACACATTTCCATCATAAGCTTCCGCGGCTAGCTTGAGGATTAATGAGAATGTTAAACAAAACAAACACAAAATCACTAGTTTTTCAATATATTGGATTTTTTTTCAATATATTCAAAATATTTCCAATATATTGGATTTTTTTTCCAATATATTCAAAATATTTCCAATATATTGAAAATAATAATTTTATTATAATTTTGTGACCCCTAGACGCTTTCGTACTAAATGATTGACATATAAATAATATTTTTTTTTTTTTTTATTGAATAAAGATGATTTGATATCTAAAAATTATTTGTTTTACGGCCAATATTATAAACGCTGGTTAAGTTAACTGACAGATTTCTGTGCCCGATTTTGAAGCTAATATTGACCTCGAATAACTTTTATTAAAATTTTTGTAATCCCTTTTATGTCAAGAGTAATTAAAATGCAATAATTTCGACCTATAGTCTATATCTTCTCCAGAAACGACCACAGAAATCGGCCAATTAACTTAACCAGCGTTTATAATATTGGCCGTTAATAATTTATTTAATTATTACATAGTAATTTTAAATTTAATTTTAATTTTTATTTTAATTTTAATTTTAGAATTTTTTTACATAGTAATGAAGTCGTCAAAAACAAATAATTTTTAGATATCAAATCATCTTTATTCAATTTAAAAAAAAAATTATTATTTATATGTCAATCATTTAGATTAGAAAAAACTTATAAAATTTTTTTTTATCATTTCGGCCTGAATTGGAAATTGAACTTCATTAATACCTATGTAATTTTATCTTTGTTGGCGTTAGTTGCTGTAAATGTATACAAGAATAGTCCTATGGTTAACAATTTTTACAAACTTTAAATTTTAATCTCAAATTCTGTAAGTATATAATTTCCATCTTTTTAACACCTTTATACTAAATTTAATATTGTTAATCATATTATAGATAGTCCTGAAGAAGAATTAAAATTAATTCGAAAGCTTGACGTAGAAAAAAGAGTGTTCTTTAATTTAATTGACTGCAATCCCAAATAATTCCTAATATCATTATCTTATATAAATATATATGTATACAGGGTGCACCATGTATCCTTCTTCCTTCTCTATATTGCCATCTCCTGAACGCTAAGACATACAGGGTCGGTTAAATTAGAAAAAAGTTGCGCTATTTTGTGGCCATCTCGAATCCGTCAAAACATGCGAGATATCTGTGACCGTTCCTGAAATATCCTGAAAAAACTGAAAAATCGAGATTTCTTATTTTCGTCATATCTTTTTTATTATTAGAAATTAATAAGTAATTTTTCGTAGGCTTACATAAGCCGTTAAGAGCTATCCATCTGACATTTTAAAAATTTTCAAGGCCGACTAGAACCAAAAGTTTTCACAGTCAACTTTCGTTTTTCTTATGGCCGCCAAATTATTTTTTTATGTCTTTCGATATGAAAAAAATAAAGGAAACCAAAAATTAATAAACTTCAAAAAAAATTTTTTTTTAATTTTTATTCTTCTTTTCTCAAAATCGTCGAAAAACGTCAACATTTGTAAAATACGCCAAAATAGTGCTTGCCTTATGGTTTTTTAATTTATCTATGAAATTCGGTCTTAAAAGTTGTATTTTTTGTAAAGAAAAAAGAAGAATAAAAAATTTTTTATTTTTTTTTTGACGTTTAACAATTTTTAGTTTTTATGATTTTTTTTATACCGAACAACATAAAAAACAATATGGTGGCCATAAGAAAAACGAAAGTTGACTATGAAAATCCTGGGATCTAGTCGGCTTTGAAAATTTTTGTAATGTCAGATGGGTAGCTCTTGCCGACTTATGTAAGCCCACAAAAAATTATTTATTAATCTCCAATAATAAAAAAGATATGGCAAAAATAAGAAATCTCGATTTTTCAGTTTTTTCAGGATATTTCAGGAACGGTCACAGATATTTTGTATGTCTTGACTGATTCGAGATGGCCACAAAATTGCGCTTCTTTGGATTTGTTTAACCGAGCCTGTATCTGTTAGCGTTAATAGATAGCAATATAGAGAAGGATATATGGTGCACCCTGTATATCGTGGGCAGGTGAATTTTGGAAAACCACTTTTTCGTGATCTGGGGGTCAGGATCGGTGGACATTTGGTGAGTTTGGGTGATTTTCGAAAAGTGATGTCGTCCTCAATAGTGTATTTTTTTGTTAAAAAATACAGTAAAAATGTCATTCACTAATCTTAAAAGACGAAGCTACAGGAGCTGCAGTAAAATTTTAGAGAAATAAACATCATGTACCTAAAAAAAAATCGAATATGTCCGCCATTTTTCTTATTTGCTTCTTGAAATTTTCGAAGATAAAAGGTTATTAGTATTATAGTTGTCTACTGTAAAAATTTCAGTTCAATTTCTTCAAAGATCAACTCATAAACGGTTTTACAAATTCAGACATTTTTCCTACCTACGCCACTGGCCTATTAATAGAAATAATGCAAATTTTATTGCATTGGTAATTATTTACATCCGCGGCTCCTAAATTTCATCAATTTCTTCGGGACCGAGGAGCGAAGCTAAGAACAGCCACTGCAATCTAATATTAAGGTCACAATTAAGGCCTCTTTGACACTACGGTCGAATTTCTATTTTTTCTTCATTTTCAAGGCAAGGAAAATCTTCGAGATCAACAGTGGCACGGTTTTTATTTTGAATTTTGCATTTATATTCCAAAAATCGTAACATCAATCCCTGTGGTCTTTTCACGATATGAATAAGCGGATATATTGCGTGTACGTGCCTGTATTCGTTTCGAAGCGCTTGGCTTTGTTCTCAAGTGGTTATTCTCCACCCCTAATCCCTATATAGGTGCCATAGTGAAACTGTAGGAGCCGCGGATGTAAATAATGACCCAAAAATACACTAACAGTCTTAATAGGCACCCGCCTACCCTGTAGAGGCTCGTGAAAATGAATACAGAAAATATTTAGGTATGCTTTTTTCAAGTCGTTTTCTATAATTTATTATTCTTCCTCAAAGGGATCAGGCTGTAGGTAGAAGCTACCAATATAAGCCCATCATCAGATCATTTTCCGGACTAGCCTGACTGAGAAAAATAAAACAGGATAAATATGTAATGAATTAAGCATGAAAACTCAGTTTGTTACTGTCGAAATATCACCATGTAGGTACCAATAATTGGAATACTTTTCTACTTTTTTTTTCTAATTTTTCTTAAATTTTTTAAATCCGTATGTCCTTTCCACAAATAATATACTTACGATGTAGTACCTAACTTAATGAAGCCACATTTTAAGCGATTCTCATGAAAGAATGATTTTATGTCCAATTTATTTTCCGGTATGGAACGAGTTTTCGTTTTCTAAATATCGAACAACTTGAAAGTGTATCATAATAATTTGAAAACAAGAATACTTCAAAATAATTCAGTAATTAATGTAGGTTTATATTAATAAAATTAATAGTGAGCGATAAAAAAAAATTATTTCGGAAGCATACACACCTGATCAAACCTGATGAAATGAAACCTTTCTACTATGACTATGTGAACCACAGCTTTTGGAAAGAAAACAGGTACATATACACCAAACACAACCTTTTAAGCGCACAACTTACTTGATGATGACTAAGAATAATAATTAGACATACTATAATAAAGGATACTGAAAAATTGTATACGCTGCTATTCTAGTTTCATATCTCAATGTTGGCAGCACGTGAATACAATTATTATTATTCATCTTTGTCTGGGGAGTTTTATAACGTAGAAGTGTAGAAGTTCAGTCGCTCAGTGGCAATAAACAATTTAGGACTGCTTACTTATTTTTAATACTTAGAACCCATCAGTCCTGGGATAAGACGAAATATGTGCATTGTACACAACTCTTAGATTAGATGATGTTTAATTAGGTATAGTTATAGTAGTCTTCCAATCTTTGATGCATATTTACTTTTGTAAATTAATACAAAATAATTAGTCGTTCATGTCAATCACTCCTGTTGGAATTACGTAATTATACCAAATACTTTGATGGGTTTTTTTCCATATAATTGAATGTCTAATTGATTAAAGCAATAATTATTTTAATATCCATCGCTGCAGCCGACAATTTCCGCTTTTTTAAATAATTACGATTTTCATATATTCTAGAATCTAAAAATGTACAATTTTCTAAAAATATAGGTACCATGTTTTTGAGACTTCAAATAAGACTTTCATCAAAATGAATCAGTTTATCGTAGGTACCTAAATAACTTTTACTTTCAATAATTTACAATTATTTATTATTACTTATGTTGTAGTTTTGTAATATAGTTACATACCTACATAATAGTATAGAAATTACATTTTGTTTCAAACTTTTACAATGTTCATTTCGTTTTGGAATCACTGATTCACTGATCCAATAATCTACATCACTAGCGGTGTAGATTATAGTGCGCATCTCGAATTTCAACCATTGTTCATTGTTTATAACCGATAAGTACCCATTTCAGTTCAGTGGTGCCAACATTATTCATCAAAATCTAAAGAGAACTATATTGTGTCATGGCGACGCGATCTTCTTTAATAATTAGTTTATGGTCTTTCACTTTTACACACTCACCTATCTTATTCGGAAATAAATTAAAGTAACACAACTGCTCTATCTCTATAACAAAGAGTAGAGGCATTTAACATTGTAAAATGTGATTTAGATTACTTATTTAAATGATTTAATTGATCATAAGATCATTTATTAGAGCAATAATAATTGTGATTTAATTTAATGTATAGGAATTAATTTATTTTTACTCTTTTTACCAGTCTGAAAAAAACACGCTTTTAAGGCGAATGAAACAGAAAAGCAATAGACAGGAGTAGGAGATGACCAATATAGTCCAACGAGATGTGTCTTTCTGAAACCGCTTGTTGTAGAAAACTAACACCTCAATTTTTGTAGCTTATTCCCAGAATCAAGTTGTATTGCTTGTCTTCAATTAGCAGAGCAAGGTTAAAAAGGCGTGATATTTTGATGATTTTTCGTCAGTAATGGATGTCACGTCATGTGACTAAAAAATGTCGTAAAAATTGTCAAAAAAATATCAAATTGACGACAAATTGACGTGAAATGGGCGACATAAATTTTACATCTTTTATTAGTCATATTTTATAAAGTTCCAGCGTGTTTTCTGACGAATACAAACTGCGTAGCGATTCAAAGCCAACGTGAATTGACGTATCTGCTTGTGCACCGCTCCCAGAGCGTCATAGGGATTTCCCTGCAGTGCATGTGCATTTTCAATAAAAAAATATATAATAGACATATCCTGCAAATGCAAATGAAAAAATGTCATTATAGCCTACATAAGTAAACATTAGCTATTATATAACATTATTATACTCTCTATAATATGGGGTAGCCAGGACCAGGTCTCTGCTGGAGGTCGCATATGTCTCAGAAATACAAATGTATCAGAATATTAAATTTATTAATATTATTGAAGAATATAAAGTTTATTTGAAAAATACATTTTTGTTTCATTTCTTGCATTGAGAGGTCGTCTTTAAGACGACGTTTACGGTCAATAATGACGTCTTATAAACGGCTAAAAATGACGTTATTGACTGTGACATTCGCCCGTCATTTTCACGTCTTTTACACGTCTTTTATAGGTAAATAGTAACCAAGTAAGTATGTGTTATGACGTCACCTTGCTACCTGGGGGCGAGATCTGGGCTTTTTTTTTAGTTAATTTTCATTTAAATAAATTTCATTGCTTATTCTTGAGGTCCAGTTTTATATTTATTTGAAACCTATTTTGAGTCTCTCTACAAAATGTTGAAATTTCGTACCTAACAATTTGAACTTGATGAAAATACTTTTTCTGCGTAGGCCACCTGCGTTTTAGGTTAATTTTTAAAGCTTAAGATCTTGTAACGTGATACGTTATTAAAGTCTGTACTTTATGGTACTATTATGTATTTATGTAATTCTTAAATTTATCTTTGAAACCTAAAAATTACTTAAAAATTATTATCGCATCTAGATTACTTATACCTTACCCATGTGATCTGAAAATATTTGCGCAATCGTGAAAAATTATCCCAAAGGTTTCGTTCCTTATTTCAACGTGAAGAATAGAAAATTTCAATTTCTTATTGAAGATATTTTTCTACATCCTAGAGAGAGTTCCATTTTTTCAGTTTACCTCGCAGCACCTCTGTTCGCGTCTTCGTTGATATCTTAACCTTCTTTTCCAAATTGGATTAGTAAACTTTTGAGCCCCAGCATCAGGAATTTTTCTTTATTTTGAAAAAGTTTTTATTGTTAATTTTCTTAAAAATAAATAAAATAAAATTCAGTAAAAATGTTTTAAGATACTATTATAAAAACATTCCGAATAATAATCTCTTGAAATCTTTAAACATTCCCAAACGTCATATACATAAACCACATTGTATTGAATCCAATGAAGAATTCGATTTAACTTCTTCTTTCCTCAAGTGAGAACTACATGGATAAACCATGCCATAACACAAAATAGATGTAAATAGAAGGTAAACCCAGTCCCGACTCTTACGTCCTGGGCGTGAGCAGCTTTCATGCTCGGACGCGGTGTGAATAACAGAAACTCCGCCGGGATCCGGGAATAAGTATAATGACTATAGTTTAGAGCCGTGCTCGTTCCTTGTCTAAAATCCGGGAATTCGGTTTCGGTGGTTGGATCAAAACTTCACTGGCTGGTTCCGTCCATCGCCGGAAAGCTGTATGAATATGTTATCAGCTCAGGGGTGTCGGGTTTAATTTTTACGCATCCACAAATAAATATTTATACATTAATTATATACAAGGTTTTCATAAAGTACGAATGAACTGAAAATTTCTAAATTACCTACAAGATTTTTTACAAAATTAACATTTTTTATAATGGCCTTGACTGAAACAAATCTACGAAGCGAAGCCCCTCCATTATCTACATTTGGGGTGATATGATTTAATGTCAGTGTTTGCAGTAACGCTGGATATTCTGGAATAGGCCGTTTATTCTAATTCCTGTCTCTAGACAACTGCATATAGGAATTTAGTATTGCTTTTATGTCCTTATATTGCACGTCAACTCATGGTGATAACTAGTGCTTTAGAAGAAGCTTTTCATGAAAATTTTATCTCCATGCATGTCTGACAACGTGAATTTCAGCTCGCTTAATAATATTGTTATATACTTGCTCGGCTTTATCTTCGTGAACCTTTCCGCAGATTTATTTATGTATTGTTCATGCATAAATGAGATTTCGGAAGCTTTACCGACCTTTTTATTTAGCCTATAAAATAGATCATAAAACATACCTAAACCCATGCTTACCTACTAGACTAGAGAGAAACTTATAAATTTCTAATTGTACCAATAAATAATAAAAACTAGTTAGGCTAAATATTCGCTATACATAGTTGATTAAAAAATTGTGTCACAACAAGCAAAAGACCCAAACTTCCCCCCTGGTGTTTTCGAAAAAATTTCATCGCAAAATAGACACCAGACGTCCTTCTCTGGTTGTCGTATCTCTGCTAAAAATGCTTTATCATTGGAAGAATCTGGGGTAACAATAACTGTTTTGGGTTCAGAGCTTGAAGAAGATGAATATGAAATCTTCTTCTGGTGTTTTTGTTGCATCTTATGTTTACCTTTCGCTAAAGCTGCACTACGACTTGGTTGTTCCTCTTCCTTTAGAACTTTTCACTGCTTCCTTTTTCTTCCTCATTGTTGACGCGTTCAGAGACGCCTCTAATTTTTTTTGGCGTATACTTGATGATTTTTACCTTTCCGGGCTTCCTGCTGCCTCTACTTCCTTTTTTTCTTCTTGAAGACGGGTTCAGATGTGATGTCTTCTGAATTAATGTTGTTAGAAGCATTGTTTTCTTCATTACCATTAGCCTAAACAACATAATTTAGCTCTTGGCCTTTAACTACCAGCCTTGGAGCTTCGATGTCTTGGACGTCTTGATGAGATGCCATCAAAAAAGGCTCTTTTGTAAAAATGCCCCTTCGAACTGGATACATTCCTGTGGTAGCGAATCCTTTTACAGCTGCATGGCTTTCCAGTATGTACTGTTAGGTAGCTCAAAAAAACTTATTTTTCTTTCTTTATTGTAGAATGTTTACAATGCACCTTACTGTTATGCCCATAAGTGGCATCTTGTAAGTTTTTTGGAGGAAGGCTTTGAGTTGTTACAAAATTATCCTTTGCTTTAACCACAACATCAAGATTTAGAGTACGTGTGTTATGTCCATCTGGAATTAAAAGAATAATTTTCTTTACAGATGGACTAACAGTCTCAATGAAGTGGTCGAACCATGCTGTAAAGAGGTCCGTTTGTATCCACCCTGATGTGTGAAATTTGAATATAGTTCCATATGGCGCACCTTTTTTCAATTGATCGTTGGCATTTTTCCCTGAATATTATTTTAATCGGAGGAACGAATGTTCCGTCCGCGCTCATGAACATCAAAACATCAAAATCGAAGTGGAGACTTCCGATTTGACGTTTCCCTTTCAAAGCCAAAATTTGGGGACATTTAGATTGGACGATGCAGACGCCGCACACATCCACATTGTAGATTTGGCGAAGAGAAAATTTGTTTCCTTCCATCACTTCTCCGAGTAAGTCGAAAAATTCCTTCACACTTTTTTAATAAATTCGGCTGTCCTAGCTACTGAAGTCCTGGTTGGTCTTCTGATACTAAGCGTGTTTCTGTGGCTATGTTATTGGTAAAAAATGTTTCAGCCAGTTTTTTCAGGCTGTTTGAAGAAACAGCGAGAACGGATTCGGAATGTTGTTCTGTCTTGATAGTTGAAATGCAATAGAACATACCTAAGTCTCGCCTTGTCAATCCGAAAAACTATTTTTCCATCTTGAGAATGGACTCTACGAGTTTGACTTCCAGTTCTTTGGTCAACCTGGTTTTCTTCCAAGCGATGCCTTTGTAATTGTTTCACCGTCATTAACTTGTTTTCAATATCTGAAGAGAGTCGAACGTGATACATTGTAACGCTTGGAAGCAGCTAAATATCATTTTTTTGATTCGTATTGCTCTTACTTCTTCTTTCATGTTATCTTCAATTCTTTCACATCTTTTTTAGTCAATTTTGCTGGAAAAAAAATTGTACTTTGGAGAAAGTCCGTTATTATGTGGTACCTACAAGGTGGAGCAAAACAGACAGTTCAGTTTTTAAGGGGCGATACATCCCGTGTGGTGGAGGGGGGGGGAAGCTGGCAGGGATTTCATTATGTAGGTAGTATTGTGCCATTTTTAGTCGTTGCCATGGTTTGGTCTGGAGATGGCCGTTCTTTCGCCACTACCCAGCGAGCCTCCGGGCTGCACTTCGATCTTTCGCGTGATGATCCCGTCTCTCACCGTAATTTAATGGCGAGTTGTCTGCGTACATTGAAAGAAACTGGTTCGACACACGACCTAGGGGTTTAGGAAGACCCAAAACGGTAGGAACTCGCGAAAGTTTGATGAAAGTGAGAGAAGCTGCCATACAGTCGCCTACGCGCTCCACGCGGAAGCTTGCAATTGTATTCGGTATTTCTAACCGCTCACTAAGAAAAATTTTGCAAAAACACTTATCATTCCACCCGTACAAGATTATGATTGTTCAAGAGTTGCAGCCTCTTGACTATGAAAACTGCATGAATTGCTCCTCAGAAATTTTGAACCGAATCCACGCGAGTTCAAGTTTTTTCAGTAGCGACGAGGCCGAATTCCATCTCTCTGGAGCGGTGTTAAGCAAAATTTCCGGTACTGGGATAAAAACAACCCAAGGCAATTTCACGAGAGACCTTCACTCCCCAAAAATGACCATGTGGTGTGCGATTTCCAATTTTGGGTTAATTTTGCTTTATTTTTTGTGAATGATGGACGTACTGTGACTGTCAGCGCTCAACGTTATGTTTCCATGTTGATAAACTTTTTGAGCTCAGTTGGATTTGGATGAATGTCAAATGTCGGTATTATAGATAGCATCAAGCAACAGCCCATCTAAGCAATATAACATCCTTAAAAACCTGCCAAAAGTTACAATCATGCAAAAGCACAATTCACTGATGATGTATTACGGTGATGCTGTTTGAATGAAGATGGCGCAAGCAGTTTATTCAAACCATGTACCTATCTTTTTTGAAAATGTACTCACCGAGGCTTAAATTATGTTAAGTAGACACAGCAGTGACAAAATATGAAGGATTTTTTTTTTATTATTGAAAATGCTCATGCACTGCAGGGAAATCCCTATGACGCTCTGGGAGCGGTGCATGAGCGGAGATATCGATTCACGTTGGCCTTGAATCTCTGTAGGTTGTATACTTCGGGAAACACGCCCTTTGGAATGCTATTCCAAAGTGATGCGGTTCTATACATGAAAGAAGTCTGAAATAGGGTGGTACGAGGTGTAACGAGCTGAACCTGATACGGATGAGCGTCTGCGGCTCGGCGTGTATTTCTGCCCGGTCTTGATCTTGGTGGGATCAAGCGGGCCACGTCTTTTGAACACTTTCCATTAAAATATCTGTAAAACAGACTCAGGTCAGCTACTTTTCTTCGATGTTCGAGAGTGTCTAAATTTTTTGTCAAATCTGGGTCCCCAATCAAGCGGATGGCTCTTTTCTGAATAGAGTCGAGTAGTCTCAGCGTATGTTTAGGAGCTGAGCTCCAAATATGTGAGCAGTACTCCAAGGATGGTCGGATTTGAGCCTTGTATAAGAGGAGAAGCTGTTGTGGTGTATAAAATTTCTTCGTGCGGAAGAGTGTTCCAAGTTTTTGAGAAGCACTCTTCGCCAGACCTGCAACATGATCATGCCAAGACATGTTCGCTCCAAGGCTCACTCCAAGTAAACGAAGAGATGACGCTGGGGTAAGAGAGTGTCCCGCCATCATCATATCTGTCTCCAAAACGTTGGTCTTTTTGGAGAAGATGACTGCTTGGGTTTTTCCAGCATTAAATTGAACTTCTATCGCCCCAAGTTAGAATGTCTTGCAAGTCATTGTTAAGTATGGCAACTTCTTGCTCCCTGCGAGTCTGTGCGTCGATGGCAGATGTTCGCGCATCTAACGTATAAAAAGATATGAGGGTACTGTCGTCGGCAAAACTGTATATTGGATTTTTTGTTGTTTCAAGCAAGTCGTTTATAAATATTAAGAAAGAGAGACGGAGATAAAATGGATCCCTGAGGCACACCGATATTAATGGAAAAGGTCTCAGAAAGAACTCCATCGACTGCCACCTGCAATGAACGATCTCCGAGATAACTCGCAAGCCACAAGCAGAATTTCTCGGGCATGCCATAGGCCTGCAGTTTTTAATATTTTTAAATATTACTATTAATATTAATATTAATATTATTAAATATTACAGTTTTAAATATTACATTGTGGGTGGAAGATATTATTGTAGGGTATTTATACAGGAGATCAACAAAGTTGGTGGCATAAGACAGACAACAAGAGGCGATCAACTAGAGGAATGTGTGCATGTGCCAGACCTAGAGACACCAACACGACCACTTTAGCTGTTTCTTGTGTGGTCGGGCTCGCGCTAAAAGCACACTCTGTATATCCTCCAAGTGAAACTGTTCAGGATTACTGTGCGCCAAAACTCGGTTTCATCGCCTGAAATTGTACGCACTTAAAGAAAAAACTTTCAAAATTTATCGCAGTCAAACTCCCTTATCGATACCTACAAACATAAAATCTGCAAATTCTGAAGAAACTTGAATGTTAATTCCCGTTCGCTTTATTATAATACACGGCTCCCATCAGAGTTCCCGGTGGTATAAATCAGGAAAGTAGAGGGAAGTCAGGTGCATTTTACAATGAGTAGGCGCGGCACAATGGTCGAGAGTGAAATGCAATTTAAGTTGGAATCGTTCGGTATACAATTCCAGGCAGGAAATCCTGATCGCTGCGTGCCGCTAGTTTCAATGCGCTGCCGTTGCAGCCGCCCTCTGGGGGGAAACGGAAATCAGGAAATGGCCCTTCGCCTATGCCGAGGGTCTCGGTATGCAGCCCTCTAAGCTGTGAAAGTTCTTTTCCAACTTGGAAATGATACTTCATTGACGGCTGTAATACTTTTAAGAATATAAGTTGTTTTAGCACCTGCTTAACACCTATTTGAACCATTGAACTAGTGGTTGGATATTATAGGTATATCCTTTTATCCACCTAGAGTACTCTCTTTCTTTAGTAAGTATTAGGTAATTAATTGGTTTGCATAAATGCATGATCACTTAATTTACATTTCGACATTTCTGGTGAAAGCAGTATTTCCAGATTGACCTTATTTCGCCGGCCAACCAGTTGTAAGATGTAAATTTTCAAGCTTTGCTGTTTGCTGTCTCATCATCATAATGCACAGCACCAGCGCCGGATTACCCACAAGGCTACCTAGGCTGTAGCCTAGGGGCGCAAAGCTTGGTGGGGCGCCGAAGGCGCCCTTAAAACTTGTAAATGTGTAAATGCATAAATACTTAGGTACTAAAAATAATGAAATATACATTTCCGAGTTAGGATAATATAATACCTACCTACTGCCCGCACGCAGGCGACAAGTTCATAGGGGCGGCGGGCGGGAGAAAAAAACATCTTGATTCATAACAATAACAAAAATTATCAAAATATCATGATAAAATTAATTACTGGGTGGGTAGTATAGCCAAGGAGGCGGGGGGCGCGTGCAGGATCCTGGGCAACTTTTCACAATATTACATAATCAGGGCCTTTCTAACCACAGAATTAATAGGGCTGTAGGCAAGGGCGGGCGCAAGCCTTTTGGTGGCGGATGTTTTTATTGAAGTATAATATTTTTTGTGATTATTTATTAGTCATTTAGTTATTATAGTTTTCACATCTCAGTACCTACATGTTTAACTAAGTAGTGGGAAATTGCGTAACTTTTAACATTGAAAATAATTTCGCTTGCTGCGCATTTTCTTTGGAGCCGGACATACATAACTAGTGTTAAATTATTTAGAATTCATACTGCACTAACTTATTTGTAATCCATCAGTCGTCATTGGCTTATTCCCAGCGTTAGCTATCCTTTACGCATTTCATCTGAGAAAAGGGCACATTACTTTCAGTGGCCCATAGGCCCCAAATATCTTAGAACGGCTCTGGCCTGTACAGACTACCCGCGGAACGTCGAACCTGATTCATGTTCTTCTATAATAAAAGTATGTAGGTACCTAGAGTTCTATACTATTTTCCTTTTCTTGAAAAATTCGTGATACATATGCATGTCTTGGTTCTTGAATTGACGATATCGAACAACGAAGGCTTTGGCCATATTAAAACCAGATGGTGGCTCTAACCCAACTTCTATTCAACTCTATATAATTATCCGGCGGACCTTTCCAATGCTTGAATGTAATGCGAAAATGTATAGCTAACAGTATAAATGCAGGTTATTCCTTATAGTGTGATTAACATTTTCGCACTTGTTTTTTCAAAAATTTTCTCGGGGGAGAACCCCGAACCCCCCTCATTCCTGGGGGATACTCCGTACCCCCCAGACCCCCCGGTTGGACTCTATAATGCTAGCGTATATTTGACATAATTCACTCACAAAAAGCGCAGCAGAATTTACCTAATGAAATACCTACACATTTCTTTTTATTAATGTCTATTTTTACATACAAAAAATTGCTCTTTGCCATTCCTTACATAGAGATTTTTCCATAAGAGGGGAGAGAGGGCGACAATTACCAAAATTCAACTAAAAAGGGGCGCTGTTATTTAATTAGCCTAGGGCGCTGCAAACCTGTAATCCGGTGCTGCACAGCACATGTTAATCTGGCAAAACATGTGCTATTAGATGTCAATCATACACATGTAAGTCAGATAAGGCTAAGCGTCGACAAAATGAAACTTTGTTTCAACTTTGTTAAACATCAACGTATACAAAATTACCTATTTCCTAGAATGTCGTCATCAAAGTATATTTTATTATCTTTTTTCCAGATCATCCACAAATAAAGTAAAACTCTGAGAAGATATAATATAATGAAGCGACCAAAATATTATACCGGAGGATTATCCTATTGTTGCAAGGATTACGGAGCCGAGGCTGAGTTTTTCCAGTAGAGGACGTTAGCTAATTTTCTCCTCGTGAATCCATCTTGTTCCACAATAAATAAGAATGAAACAGGGGCGGGTGTCTTGGGCCCGGTATCGCAGCGGCGCTATTTACAATGAATCGAATCCAATAGATGATATCTGGCGGATTTTTCCATTACCTGACGCTATCTGGGTGATGAATGTGGAGGGAACGGAAACATCACTTTACCGGGCTCTTCCTTATTACCGGCTCCTTTCTTTACAGGATGAATAGTTTCTAGGCTTCATGTTCATCTATCTCGCGGTCCTACTTGTGCTAGGCACCGAATTCACTGACAGGCGATTGATTATAGACGATGATGTTTATGTTTATCATTTTGGAGACGATTTATCCAAGTTTTTTGCTGGATTTAATAGGCGGTTGAGGTCTCGTTTATCCAAAGGTTGTAGCTTCTGGAAATAATTTTGTTAGTCCTTTAATACGAAATAAATCGTTAACACTAATTGTTTGCCAAAGCAAAAAAAAAAGACTAAACGTTAAATTTTTCGAGAAAGTAGAGTTGTCCAAAAAAATTATTAAACGGGATACCAGAAGTTTTTATTGTGCTTTCAAAATATTTAAATATTTAGTGTTTTTCATTTAATCTAACAGAAGTCATTCAACCTTCGGAAGAGATACAGGACTTGGCACATTTCCACGGAGCCGTAATAATCCAGTTTCAAAATGAAAAATCCAAGATGTCGGCGAAGATGCCAACAAATGTTGCGGGAGGCAAAACTTTGCAGAAATGAAAATGTATCTGTAGCAAAGAAAAATATCTTCTAGAAGCTGTATTTTTCAATTCTTCACGCGGAAAGGTTAGAGACTTTTGAGATAATGATTATCTCTCATAAAAATAAAGATCAAATGAACATTTGAACAAAAGATCACGCATGAACAACGATACTGGTTAAGTTAGATACCTATCGATATAATTTTTAGGTAGTTGAAATGACCCAAGTTGCCTATACAAATGTGAACACTCATTCCCGTCGAAAATGAGCGTGTCTTAACATAACACAAGCAAGAGAAACTTACCTTATGTCATCATTGTCACTATAGATGTCGTTTAAACAGCCAACAAGTTGCTTCCTAATCGGACCATGGAATGAGATTTCTCAAAGTATAGATGGGTAGCTTCCCAATCGGACCTCGTTACCTTTCGTGGAAACGGCTAAATATAAGACCCGGTTATCTTAAAGACCTAGATGTCAGTGGTAATGCTTCAGTTTAAAATGATTCGCGCGAAAGTCTCAGTGTGAAAGAGAGTTCATTAGATTTCGCGACAATAATAATTGTCGAGACGTGTGACCTGCGCTTTTCAGAAAACACCGTTGATTGTGTTCATGTTTGGGTCTGACAGGCAGAGTTTTCTTTACCGTGGTTCTTTCTCTGATCTGATTAACAGCATCGAACCCGAATAGGAAAGGGGGGGGGGGGTAAAGAATGAATAAGATTAATAAAACGGTTGATTTCATTCATAGCGGGAAATTTATTCTGGGTTTTTAATAATTCTATTTCTCGTTTTCTCTCAAAAATTGGCTAACTCAAGTATTTTCGTAGCGTTTGCTACGAACGAACAAGGTAAGGTTACAACGAACACAACATAGAAGGTCCTAGAAATCCAAAACTAGACTATCACACCCACTATCACTACACTATCACTATCACACTCACACAGGGTAAGTAATGTCGGTCATTTTGTTTGATATATTTGAAATAAAGGTGGGATAACCTCAAATTCAAAGCTAGACGTCAGGGCGCGAATTCAACAAAACACTAATGACAGGCTAGTTGACAGTTCAAACTTTTTAAATCATTCAGTTAAGGGGGCCGCATTACAGATAAAAACGCAAGACGCAGGATCTTTATTTAAAAAAAATAGAATTTATATTTATATTTGAATGTTGAAGAAAATTAATAATCCCACCCAGAAATAATTAACTGGTTTTCGAGGAAGGGAAGGTAATAACGCTTCTTGTCCCTATTCTTCTTCAACGTAAAATAATTCAAGAACACATAGAACCTAATGTAAAATGTTTTCTGCATGAGCATATCAACACGATCCACTCATATTGGCAATAAAAGATCTACCGCACTGAGGATACAGTTCCATATCAGTCAAAATACTGGAGTCCTAAGCTTTCATCTAGTAAACCTTTCAATCAGATTAAGATTATTTTAAAGTTAGAACGGTACCAAAATAGGAATCTGTAATATCGATAATATCCCAGCTTTGAAAGAAATCATATTATCGTTTCCTGCACTCATGAAGCTGGAAAGCAGTTTCAGTGACGAGAGATGGCGTTAGCAGTATTACAAAATTGTATATCCTACTTTTATTCTACAACTTATTAAGATAAAACTACTTTAGGTGGGTAGCATACTTTTGAGCTTGAAGCCAATTTAATTATTGGGAACCAATTTATATACTAATGTCAGATTTATTGAATTTATTACAATCATTTCGTGAAAAATAATCGTGTATGAACCATTAACGGTGATAATGATCACCGGGCAAAGTCTATTCGCCGGTCTAAAGGGCCTAGGGCGGGTTATTATCACCCTAGGGCCTTATCATCTTACTAATACCCTTGGTGCATAAATAACTATTTCGAAGGCTCGTTAGTTGGAAGAACGAAATTATAATATATTCAAGAAGGAGTATTAGTAGGAAAGAATTATGCAATTTTTATGTTTATTAGCTGTTCGTGGATTTATTTCGTTTTCTTTCACTTTAACTTTCTGATTAAAGTGGTAAAATGTTATACTTATTTTGATATTCTTTGAAAGTAGCATCTTCAGACATGTAATTGTGTATTAAATTATTGATGGTAGAATAGCAACAACAGTATGGTAACACCAACAGAAATCATAAGACTTATTACACGTAGCTAGATTGCAATAAATTTCAAAAGAGAAAACTAAAATAAATAAATAGAATAAAATAAATAATAAACAATATAACTAATACAATAATTAAAATTTAACAATATAAATATTATACTGTAACGATAAGGACCCGGGTCCGTTCGTCTTTCGCGAAAAGCCACTGTGATCGTTCGGCCACAGCGGTCCTAATAGGACCGCTGTGATTTCTTTCGTTATATTTTACCGTAATTACCGTAGTCACCCCTGCTCTTTGATTGAGGTATGCCAGGATTAGTATGGCCGAAACGGATGCGCAAAAGAACCTACTATGACTCATTGCATCTCGGTTGATTGGGATTTCCCACAGAAAAGCGGGGAAAATTACTAAGACTTGTTGTTAGCTGTGGACTTCCTGTCAGATGTCTAAAAGCGAATGACGAGCGAGAGAATTCGTTTGCAAGAGCGTAAAATGGTGAAGGGCGAGAGGGGCTGTGATTTTGCATAGAGAGTACAAAACAATGGAAAGCGAATGATGAATCCCTTTCATGCATTTTTCAAACTCCATTTTATCCTAACTAATTGGGAAATTGAAATTCTCAGGTTGAAGAAGGACAATTCGGCTGGAGTTCACATAAGTCGTCTCTGGCCGAACTGCTGGTTAAGAATTATGATTAGAAGTTGGTTCGGGTGCGATCCGACCCTTACTAATTTTGCAATGAAAATTCTCAGGTTGAAGAAGGACAATTCGGCTGGAGTTCACATAAAGTCGTCTCTGGCCGAGTTGTTGGTTAAAGAAGGAGTCGCTGCCTGGAGTTCACAATATGCCATCTCTGGACAACGACTAAAGGGTTACGGAGTCAGATGCGACCTGCTTGGAAGCTGATCTTCATCTGCCTGGAGCTGCGGTAAGACGTCTGCTTTTATAGAAGCGGTGGGCCGCTTTCTAAACACGACAAGCACAATGTACCTCATTGGCACCCTGATTTCTCGTCTCTGTCTCTTATCATATCTCCCTAATCACGAGACTTAGCGAGTTGACCTCGCGGCTACCTTACTGAATTGTCCTGAACTTCAACTACCTAAATTTTCCTTCAAATCGGCCGACGCGTTGCCGTCTTTTCATTGTTTCGACCTATTATAATTACACCGGCTCAACTTTCACTTCGTGTTTTCACCTGCTTGCTATTTCGGGATCGAGATAAACTTTTGGCTATGGTCGTTTATTTTTTCGCTTTATCGATTGGTGAAATTTTCATTATCGTGGGTGGAATACCTAGCGACTTACTATTGTCTTTGCAAGGGGTTATTGTTTAATTTACGATTTGACAAATCTTTCCACCCGGTCTTGTATGTAGGTCAGCTCATCCTTTCAATCGGCGCGAGGCGCATTTATAAAGACATCTGGCAATGGTTTACCCTCGCCGTTGCCGCTTTCTCGAAGGACTGAAATGTGACCAGCTAGAGCGATTCTACTTTTCTGAATATTTAATGTGCTGACAGGAATCGTTTACTTGATGTATCGGCGGGTGGCTGCGTTTTAATTTCCTAACAATTTTACCTTTAGGTATTTACGTACCTATTCTTGCACTATTTGCTTTTTCGATTTGGGCTGATTTAACGAGGGAGATGGAAATAATTTCCTTATCATCCTACCTAGGTGCAATCCATTTCAATACTTTCAATTGGATTTCTTTGAGTCTTTCTTAGTCCTTGACATCAAGGAGAAAGTCAAGTAATTGGGAGCCATAATGTTTCTGCGCTGTTCATTTATTATTGTGTATTGTTGATTATGAAAAATATATGTGAATTTCTTGTGATTCCATGAAATGAAATTTAAAATAATGAGCGCAATAATCAAGTAATTCCATTTTATTGCTTGTTGTTAAAATGCTATTGTTTTCTCTATTACTAGGTGAATGTTTTTTCAAATTTTTATTTTTCTATATATTTCTAGGGTCTGTAATAATAATAAAATTATGATGTAATTTAGTGCATGATTAGAGATAGCATTGCTTATTTCAAGGTTTAAACAATTTGCTCTGCATTTTTAGATTTCTAGGACTTCCGCGCGGTTATACCGGAAATGGCTACGATCTTTATTTTTTAATGGAATACTACATAATATTATTGAATTTTTAAATTGTCTCAGAAAATCCAAAATAAAGGCAAAGTACCTACTCCTTCTTGGAGATCTGTGAACATAAAACTAAACAATAATAATATTTCTGAAATCCAGTCCAGAAATTTTTTATTAATTTTGTTCCTGAACAACTGAATCCTATAACATTTATAATATTTAATCATTATCATAAATCATAATAACCTATTATACTGTCCTTAATCCCGTCTCTTATCATTATTGGAAAATTCACATCTTTCCATGAATACCCCAATCAGATAAATGGATAAATCTTTCTCCATCATCATCCTCAAACTCCAAAGGCTAATCCTCGCCTGTACTTTCTGTAATTGGAGCGTGGCGAGTGTCTGAATCCTCTTACACAGCCCGGAGATTATCATCATGGAGTTTTCCATGGTTTTCGCATCGCAATTATCGTTCGCCCATCGACGGTCGATCAGATGACGACCCCGCGAAGCATAACTAACCCCCTTATTATGCATGAGGGGTTACGTTTTCACCCTCACCCCTAAATGCTGACCCACAGTGCTGCATGGATGTGGGACAGCGATCAGGGACGGAACTTCGGGAATAATGAAGGAAAATGCAGTACTGTAATTATTTTTAATTCAACGGAACGTCATGAGTCTTGTACGTTTATTTGACAATCTATTTTAACACCTTTTTCCTTAACTTTTTAATTTAGGTAAAAAATAATAGATAAATATGATGATAATATGGAAACAATATTTTCCTCTTGGTGGTAAGAGAATTTTCAGTATTCGACACCACTGATCTAAATTATACCGAGTATCTGTAAATCTGAGCCAACTGTTACATAGGTACTAAGGGTTCTACGTAATAATCACTTAGTTCTAATAATTTGATTCACATTAGGAAATTGCGTTTAGTCTACATAATATAATAGTGGCAAAAGAATAGAAATTATTAATTTGCCGACAATAGAAAGGAAAAAATGTAATCTTTGCTACACTCAACTCTTATTCATTATAAGTTGATTTGCATATAAAAAGTCCTCCGTGGCAACAAGAGCAACTAAGACGTTATATTCTTTTAGTAACATCTTTCAGTAGCTTAATAAGTCTTTATTTCAAGAAAGTATCTATTCAATGAGCTCATCCATTCCCGAAATGATTTCTTTATATTGATCCAGCTCCAAGGCTTCCCAGTAATTAATTGTCATCATAATTCGTGAGTAGAAGCCTACATTTTCTTTACAACTAAATGAAAAATATCAACAGATTTGAAAAAAATTGAAATAGGATGAAATCCTAGAAAAAAATTATTTTATTCAAAATCTATCCATCAAAAACTCAATAATATTAGACTATTTTTAATAAAAAAAAACCACAAACTCATTAAATTTCCACTGATATTATGTATATACAGACTGATCAGAAACTCGCGCACTCTGAGCATGGTGTGATAAACTTCATTTTTTAAGGGTACCTAGTGAAAAGAAAAAAGAAAAAAAAAAGATATGACCATTTTATATAACCATCCGCTGTTTTTTTTTCTTTTTCTTAGATTAGGTTTTCCGTTTTGCTTACACAGGGTTTCAAAAAAATAGCAATTTTTTCTAAAATTCAAATTGCTGCCATTTAGAAACAACTTGACCGATTTTGCTCAAATGCAATACCTGACCACCACTTGAGGAGATCTTACTCCCATGAAAATTTCAGTCTCCTCTATGGGGAGTACCTTCTATTGAAGGTATCGGATGTTTCCTTAAGAAATTTATAGCCTCACTCAGAAGTCAAAGGACTCCCTCCTCAGAGCCCCGAGGGGAAATGGCTTTCCACAAATTGGAAATTCCACAAGAGATGCACATAATTAAATAAGATCACAAGGCTGCCCAATGCCAGTAGATTTTTGCGAAATATGTAAGCGTCCTATGTCGCTATGGACCGAGCGCCACAGCCTTATGAGTTATAACACTGCCCGATACATTTTGAATGAACTCTATGGAATTTCTCGGTTTAGGGATGTATAAATGTCAAAAAAACTTAGCTCTCCACATTGAAAACTGCGACCTGAATCGTGATGAGAAGAACGGGTTTTTGCGGAATTTGAAAGAACACCCTGTTACAATGCACGTGACTTTCAGCGATATAAACGAAACTTCAAAGCCCTTCATAAGTTCTACAGCAGTTCACAATTTCGTATTAAAAACCCCAAACGATAGACCTGCATGAGCATTTAAAAATGTTTGTAGTTTTGGGGTGGCGTGAGAGGATAAATTATAAAAATCTGCGAAACCGTAAAATGGCAGGTTAAGAAAGAAAGGTAATAAATTTTTTGAAAGTAGATAATTTTTCTCTCACCACCTCAATATACAGGGTTACTGGTAACTGGATACATTCCTTTGGTGATCTGATAAAAGAAGAGGTAAGGAGTAAATTAACCCCAACATGCACTATACAAAACTCAATAGATTTTGAGATATTTCGATTTTCAACTTTTCTTAAAAAAAATGGTTTCAAATGTCTTGAAATGTAATTTTCAAAAAATCTACTTTAACTTTTTGATTTTTTTTTTGCTGGAATACTTGTCCAATACTATGCTTCCTTCTGGATTAAAAAATATCCTGAGGTATTTCGATCGTGTGAAAATTTCAAAGAAAAACTTTCACAAACTATTTTTTTTTAATAAGATTTAAAAGTTTTTACAAGTTATTTTCGCAAAATTGTCGAGGCAACTTGCGTACAAATTGTTTTAAAAACTTCCCTAGTGTAGTAGCTATCTAACAAGGTACGAATCTTGTACAAGAATAACAGAATCTCCCCGCTATGTACCGTTACCGAGGAACAAATCCTAAGTCGGGACGTTTTAAAAAAAAATACGGCCCTGAACGGGGGTCTTAAAATTCTCGGATCCGGCCCATCTTCAACAGGTCGTATTTGGGGGTCCCGAGCTTCGTCCCTACCAAGTTTCGTCCCGATCGGTAAAACTTTCAGACACTAAGAGTGTTTCCTAGGCTATTCCCGAAAAATCCCGAAATTCCCGAAAAAATAACACTTCCCGGGAACGGATCCCGCCCATTTTCAATGGGCATCGTGCCACGGTGCGCCTCTTCAATCGAGCCAAATTTCAACTTTCCCACATGAAAACTGGCGGCTCTAGAGTGTTTCCTAGCAAAGTCACAGAAGTTTCGTAAGTATACGTATTCTTGTGCCCGAAAAATGTCTGTCTGTCGGTCTGTCTGTCTGTGACTTTGCTAGGAAACACTCTAGAGCCGCCAGTTTTCATGTGGGAAAGTTGAAATTTGGCTCGATTGAAGAGGCGCACCGTGGCACGATGCCTATTGAAAATGAGCGGGATCCGTTCCCGGGAAGTGTCATTTTTTCGGGAATTTCGGGATTTTTCGGGAATAGCCTAGTAATAGCCACTCTAAGTGTCTGAAAGTTTTACCGATCGGGACGAAACTTGGTAGGGACGAAGCTCGTGACCCCCAAATACGACCTATTGAAAATGGACCGGATCCGAGAATTTTAAGACCCCCGTTCAGGGCCGTATTTTTTTTTAGAACGTCCCGACTTAAGGATTTGTTCCTCGGTAACGGTACATAGCGGGGAGATTCTGTTATTCTTGTACAAGATTCGTACCTTGTTAGATAGCTACTACACTAGGGAAGTTTTTAAAACAATTTGTACGCAAGGTGCCTTGACAATTTTGCGAAAATAACTTGTAAAAACTTTTAAATCTTGTTTAAAAAAAATAGTTTGTGAAAGTTTTTCTTTGAAATTTTCACACGATCGAAATACCTCAGGATATTTTTTATTCCAGAAGGAAGCATAGTATTGGACAAGTATTCCAGCAAAAAAAAAATCAAAAAGTTAAAGTAGATTTTTTGAAAATTACATTTCAAGACATCTGAAACCATTTTTTTAAGAAAAGTTGAAAATCGAAATATCTCAAAATCTATTGAGTTTTGTATGATGCATGTTGGGGTTAATTTACTCCTTACCTCTTGTTTTATCAGATCACCAAAGGAATGTATCCAGTTACCAGTAACCCTGTAGAGAGATCAAGCTAGGCGCCAAATTCCTACGCTAACGTGACTCTCTCTCCCCACTTCATTAGAAGAGGAAATAGGTAAAAGAGAAAGTCATGGGATGCCAGTTGTCTTTTTAATTTAGAAAATACTTATTACATTTCTGATTAATAATTTTTAAGTGATCTATTCTACTATTTAAGAAACCTTGAATCTGCTTAACAAGATTTATATTTCCTGATGTTATTTACACAAAGTATTAACATATAGGAAAAATAATAATTTCATTAAAGAACCCAATTCCCAATAAATTAAATTCAACAATTATTCAGGTAAGTTACAGGTGAGGCTTCCCTCGTTCATCCGACACCGACGCGCCGTCTCCCCTCATTTCCTCGGTTCCTAGCTTGTTGGCTCTCTCACCGCCGCTCTGGATAGCTCCGACATCCTATTTGTCACCTGTACTCTCTTGCATTGGCTATTTCGCGCGCGTCTGTCTTCTTCTTTTTCTAGTTATGCGTTTTTGTTATGATGACCGCTAGATGATATCGCAGTCGTTGACCTAAAGCTCCGTGAAATCAAACACGCTATCATTTGGAAAAGCAGGTTGTTAAGAATTTTTAGGACTGCATTATTATAGTACCTATTAGAAACAGTAGTAAAGAATTAAATAAACAAAACTGATTCTAATATTAAAAAACTTCCTTCATACTCATAAACATCATGTGTTCAGATCCTGATATATCCCCGGGTCCGTCTGTTCGATCTGGGCAAGGATTGATTTCCTTTCACCCCGGCGGGACTTCGGGACGTGCCGCTGGATGATCACTGGGGGTTGCAGGAGTAGGAGGTGTGCCCTTGAGAGCGCTATTTCGCACACCTGCTACCTTGTAAATCATCTCCCTATGCAAGAACAGCTAGCAGTGTTTACTGTTTATACAATAATGCCTCTACTCGTATATAGTACCTATGTAGTATGTACGAATTATTGACAATGATTTTTAGATTTGTGAAAATTCTTCCGACGGTACGGTAGTCGGTAATTCTATAATATTGTCGTTATTAAATTTTGATTTAACTGTATGCAAGGATTCATTACTACCCCTTGGTATTATCATTCATTAAAAACTTTATTTTTTACTTTTACAATTTATAAATAAGTATAAAACCAAGAAAAGGACTTTTATTTATTTGAAAAAAATATTTTTCAAGTAATTTTGTTACGAACTCATTTATCTTTCGACTCAAAGATTCTCAGGAGATCAAGGTCCCTATTAAATCAAGGATTCCTGCAGTTTTTCATCTCATTTTTCAGCAACGAAAACTGGAGCGTGAGTGAAATTATCCACACTAAACCATTGATAATCCTACGCTCTTCACTTAGAGGGACAGTTCCCAGTGGGAGTCTACGAAAAAAAAATTAATAGGTGACTTGGAGTAATTATATTCCTGATTCATAATAAGCGAAGAAATCAAGAATGAATAAAGTAAAGTGAATTAAGATAAATTATGGGTAGACCCACTATTTACAGTCTGGATTGGTGTGAATAACTCTACTCACACTTCAACTTCCGTGTTGCCTCAGGGCGAATTATCGGATGTGGCAAACCGCATCGAAATAATCGTTTGAAAATGCACTTTTTGGTTGAATCAATAACGAGGTGTAATTATCAGATCTTCAAAAAATAAGTGACTGTCGACTAGCATACATAAAAGGGAATTATGCAGAACAGAAATTGGTGACTGTAAATTGTTTAATTTGTCTTGTTTAGTTAATTTAAACAAAAAATTATAAATTTGAACAAAAAATTCAATATTTTGGGCAATATCCCAAACTTTTTTCGCATCTTTACTCCCCTAGGCCAGTCAAATTAGGATCTTTTAAGAACATCTTAAACACTTGGAACAAAAGTGTTGGAAAGCTAATTATTGTTTTGATCAGTTTATTTGACATCAAGTACAAATATCCTACGTTTTCACAGTCCTTCGACCGTCGCTTGAGTCGGGAAATCCAAAAAACCCACAAATTTTCTAGCTTTCTTCAGTTTTTCGCCAATTTCTTCAAAACAAGGCGTTCCAGCGAATATTTCATGCCAAGTTGGATGGGACGTTATCCGTTAATGTCACAAATTGTGATTTTATTGAGCCCCTTCCTTATTCGTCTTTTATTGAGCCCCTCATTCGTCGTGGTCTTGTAGAAAGGTTCAATGGAATGCTACCCATTTTAGAAACAATCTGGGCTTTTGGCATCTTCGTAATTCTGGTAATTCTCGACCCGTACATACTGAGGTATTAGGAGTTGCACCTAGGCAGCCTCCCATAACGTGAAAGGTTTAGCATCCATTGATGGGGTCTTCATTAACATGCATTATCATTAACGAATGGAACGAACGAATCTGCCAGGTAGTTGTGAGGAGGCCTTGGTTTGTGTTAACTCGTTCTGTACGTCTTTGTTTCTTATGCATCAAAACCATTTGCTTGAGAAGCTTCAGAGATTTCGGAATGTCGTCACTAACATCATCCACAAAATTATTCGGTTTGGGGTATGAACGCAGAGTGTAGATCATGGATCGGGTGTCTTCTCGTATTATAGTGGCAGCAGCTTCAGCCACTCGTGTTATAGCCTTAAGGATCGTCTGTTCTCTTATACTGGACTCCTGGTACCACTTTCCATTTAAAATTTTGTACCTCAGTATTTCTGAAACATATGACCCGGATTTTAGGTCTCTCTTCGGTCACTATTACTTCATTATCATATTTTATTAACAAGCGAGGTTTGATGGTTTTTGCAGGTGTATGTACTCTTAAAAATCCTTTAGAATTTCCTGCAGAGTGATCTGGCAAGTACTGACAAAAAATCTGCTTACTGCTTCATCTTCTGGACGATGCTAGGGGCGTGAATAATGTCGCCACCAGATCATTTACGTCACAAATGCGGCGTAGCACGTCTTCGTCATCTCTCTGTTCAGTTGTAGTGTTTTAGAAATTCTTGTAGGTCAGAGTTTTTACAGAATGGACACCATCTCAGGGTTCTAGCCGTACCATCAATTGCTTTGCCAGATATTCCTCTGGGGTATCTTTCCCACATATCATACAATTCAATTTTACAAGCAAAAACGTATCATCACTGCTTGAAAGTAGATTTAGATTCTTTCTCGTTACTGGCAAGCCAACTCTCTCTGGGGTGTACAGTTTCCTGCAGCTGACGTGAATCTCGATCGATCCAAAATTTGTGAGTAGGTTCATCTTTATTGTCTTTGCATTTTCCACTCACTTTTACGAATTTCGCAAACCCTCGACTTTTAACTATAACCGCTTTTTCCAGAAACAGAACTCTACCGCAAATAAAACACTGTTCAGTCATCTGCTATAGATCGAGATCTTATATCTGTCATCAACAAAAAACAACATCAACACGAACCACCACAACGAAGAAAAACAATGTAAATATAAGAAAATGGCTCAATAGCACATTCGTATAGATTATAACAGTCCTTGGCTTGAGGCTTAGTTGAGCAGTGACAAGATTCTCTTATCTTCTTCTCTTATCTGAGCAACCGCTTAGCACTCACTGTTCTTGGACCGACGATTTCAGCCATACCTCTATAGCGAATCCAATGAACTTATTCGTCATAGAATTGAATGCTCTTTAATTTTTGTAAGAATGAAATATTCGTTGGAACGGACTGCATAGAAGCTATAGGCAAAACACTAAAAAAATCCGAAAATTTCTGGGTTTTTGGACTTCCTGACTCGAGCGGCTGTCGAAGGACTGTGCAAGCCTAGGATACATGTACTTGATGTCAAATTAACCGATCAAAACAATAATTAGCTTTCCAACACTTTTTTCCAAGTGACCGCTTGTAGAGGAATAAATTCAGTCAAATTTATGGCACCTGAGCCAATAGTTTTAGTTTGAATTTATTTTCGATACAAAAAATTTAAGCTTATCCCAGATAGATGATTCCATCCATCAAGGAAAACGTTATCACGTTCACCAGGAATATTTTAGTGTCAACTGGGCTTAGAAAAAATCCCCACGAAACATCCGATAATTTAAACTGACACCAGAAGCTTCGAAATAAATCTGCGGGAAACATGCATCAAAGATTGCAGCATCATACAGAATGCTTCTGTTATGCGCGAATTTATATGCTGTTACAGAGCGGCACAAAAATTTTAACACTTATAAGTATTTTATTGAATTGTTGCATCATCTTTTAGAATGATAAGAACGTAAAAGTCTGATCTAATACAAATAAGAATTATACAGTTTACCTACTTATTTGGTACATCCTATGTGACACCTTATTTGGTGTCACAGCCATGGTACACCCCCATTTTTCCCATATTTTTTGAGATATCGTTTTGATATTTGATGTGTCGCATATACTCGCAAGGATGCACTTTTTGACAGGTAATGACAAGTTTTCACCTCCCTTTTTTTCTGGACGTGATATCAACTATTTATTTAAAAAAAATTTACTTTCCTGTGTACATACTTGCCTAAATACCTGAAATCAACTTTTCTTGAGAAAAATAATGAAAGTAATAAAATAAAATAAATATTTTTGAGACACCCTATATATACGAATCCTCCAAAACATTCAGCGCTATCTGCATGACATACCTAGTGATGGATTTCACCCTCTTTGACAGTTGGCGGCGAACGTCAATCCCGTCAAATGCATCAATTTCTAGGCTGCTGTCAAGAGGGTGAAATATAGGAGCTTCCCCTTTCGCCCTTTTGCCCTGAGCTGCTCTTCCACCGGCAATCAATGTTTGCAACAACACGGGGAGATTAATGAACGCGCGGGTAATTCCTATTAGTCCTGATTTGTCAGTGGTGGCTGATTGGTCTGCTTCAGGTTAAACCTCTAAGCTAAGATTTTCTGTAAATTTGCAAATGGTAAAAGTTTTAATTGGATTTATTGTCGGCTGTCTGCAAGGTAAACGGGAGTTACTGATGATTGAGAGGAGATCGAAAATACTTATATGCGAATAGGCCATTTGTTTTTTGAACCCTTATTATCTGTTGAAATGTATGATATAAAAATAATGGTTTTTTCTACTATCTGAATTCTGCCAGCTTCTCTCTAGTCCTCTATATTTGGTTATACAGGGCATTGTTTGATGAAAAAATACCCCTCGTTTAATTTTTTATTACAGTAGAGCTATCTAATATACTAAAAGAGTATTTACATAATAATGGGAGGCTACAGTAATAACTTTACAAACTTTGACAAGAGAAACATTAAAGCTAACAAAAATTATTCTTCAGATCGCCGAGATGGACAGAAACTGCATTAAAGTAATCACATTTATGAAATTTTTTAAGACAAAGTCGAAAGAATTGTTTCCCGAGATAAATGGATAAACGACACACACAACTCCAATTCTTGGAGGTTGGGGGTGGTACGTGATGGACAGTGGAATTCATGAGGGATATGTCAAATGTCAACGTCACTCCATGAGGAGGAGATATGAAAGGTCTGTTATTCTGAGTTCTTGGTATCGCCTTACTCCCAGCGGACGTTACAAATGCCCTCTGCTTTCCACTTGCCAACCTGGGCCATTAATATCTCGTATCAAAATGTTGGCGTTGGCTACTGATAGTTGGGGGCAATAACGTCATTTCTTATAATCTTGAATTCTAAGACAGCAGCCCTTATCTATATACCAACTAACAATTTGAATAAACGTCTGAAAAGACGTGAGAGTTTATTATAATACAAACAGTATGGTCACACGTATATCTTAATATAACTTATTTATTATACCTATTTCTTTGATAAAGTTGATACAATTCTCCTTATTATGCCCACCTTGAGGGTAACCTATTTTTATGTGAACCTTTCGAAAACACCAACAATGAACACCACAGTAAAGCTCAGCTACACTCTAAAATACAATTCTTACTTTCAGGAATAATTAGTTCAAATAAACTTTAGCAACTTTCCATCCCCTGCCTTGAGGGAGCGACTCCTAGAGCAGCCCTTACAGGAAGATTGAAGATGCCACTTGCCAGGAACATAATTAAAGCGGTTATTAGACATAAGGGTGTAATTGCGGTTCTAAGGGGGAGGGCTGGCGTAAAGAAGGTGCATTGAGGGTGCGAAAATAACGACCTGTCTTACCTCAGAAATGTCGCGGATGAGGCAAGAGATTTTAGTCTAAAGCTGAAGAATAAAATTTCCTGAAATAAACAGGTCATAAAATAATACAGCATCATACAGTACAAATGACACTTGAATCATAAGTTTATTACTATAATATAACACACAAGTTTTTTTATGACTGAAAATTGTTACTTTACAGGGTGTTCCTTATTTCAGAGCTCACTATAAGCGTTGATTGAAGGAGTAGGGTTCAATTAACGCTATAAAGTATATCGTGAACGTTAAAATATGCAAAGTAGGTTAAATTAGAGAAAAGATGCGCTATTTTGTGTCTTTTTTTACTTGTTTGCGTTTAATAGCTTGTTCTGATTTTTTTTAGCAAAAATCTGTTAATAAATTGTTTTTTTAAGGAGTAACGGGAGGGTTCTCTACTCATACCATACTCATTTTGTTAATCCATTCTTTAATTTTTAATCCATTACTTGGCATTATACACAAAAGAAATTTCTGTACTTTTTTGAAGAAAAATCTAATATGGCGTCCATAAGAAATACAAAAGTTGTAGTGGAGAGGGTCTGTCAAAAAAAAGGCTCCATTCGCCTTGCACTCGAGAATTTTTTTTGATTTTTTTTTCATAAAGTTGGACCCCCTCTTCATTTTGGTGGCATTTTCAAAAATTTAATCGACGCCCTGGCGGAGAAATGTGCATGCGAAGACATCGGCAATGGGCTTTTTGCACATAACTCGCTTAATTCAACTCTGAGCATAGTAAATGTCGAAAAATGAAGAGCTCTTGAAGACGCGTAATTTGAACTTTGACTGGTCCAAATCGGTCAAACGGTTCTCGAGATATCGCATTTTCAATTTTAAGGCCCTTTCTTCAGGGTTCCGCCGCGGTGCGAATACACCACCGTCCGTGTTCGCGTGTTTTGCATGGAAAAAATCGACTTAGGGACTTAATTTTTTTTTAATCGACAGACAGCAGTGTCCTCAATGATGCCTGAAATTTTGAAGTCGCTATCTCGATTAGAGGGGGAGGGGGAGGGGAAATCATAATTAAAATTCAAATTGCTATAACTTTCGTTAATATTGGGGCCTCGGGCCCAACCAATGGGAGATGACACTTTGGAATGCCTACTTTAAAATGGTATTTTTTTCCATTCCGCCAATATTGGCAAGATGCCCGCAGAAAAACCGATTTCCCTCCCCCCTTTTTTTTCTTAAAACTGGTTTTTTGTCATGAAAGAAGGGGGTGGGGCAAAATTTTTTTCGTCATCAGGCGGGAATTTTTTTATCTTTGATTTGAGCTCCAGTAGACCTCGATCGGACCATTATTAAGGTCACAGGGTCACCAAACGCGTTTGGTCCTGTAGAATGGCAAGGATTAGGGTTAGCGGGTTCCGCTACCCGGAATTTTTTAGGGCTAAGTGTCCCCTTTCAAGATTTTCTTACCCCATGTCGCTATCTCAATTAGTGCCTGCACGCAGACGTGATATGTAAACCAATTAATCTAGCCGCGGAGCAGCGAGAGCCGGGGGCGGAGCCTAGCGCTCCCTTTACTTTCTCTCTTCTCTCACAGACACACACGCTAGATTAATTGGTTTACATATCACGTCCGCGTGCAGGCCCTAATTGAGATAGCGACATGGGGTAAGAAAATCTTGAAAGGGGACACTTAGCCCTAAAAAATGCCGGATAGCGGAACCCGGTAACCCTAATCCTTGCCATTCTACACGACCAAACGCGTTTGGTGACCCTATGACCTTAATAATGGTCCGATCGAGGTCTACTGGAGCTCAAATCAAAGATAAAAAAAATTTCCGTCTGATGACGAAAAAAATTTTACCCGCACCCCCTTCTTTCATGGCAAAAAACCAGTTTTAAGAAAAAAAAGGGGGAGGGAAATCGTTTTTTCTGCGGGCATCTTGCCAATATTGGCGGAATCGAAAAAAAAATACCATTTTTAAGTAGGCATTCCAAAGTGTCATCTCCCACTGATTGGGCCCGACGCCCCAATATTAGCGAAAGTTATAGCAATTAGAATTTTTATAATGATTTCCCCTCCCCCTCCCCCTCTAATCGAGATAGCGACTTCAAAATTTCAGGCATCATTGAGGACACTGCTGTCTGTCGATGAAAAAAAAATTTAGTCCCTAAGTCGATTTTTTCCATGCAAAACACGCGAACACGGACGGCGGTGTATTCGCACCGCGGCGGAACCCTGAAGAAAGGGCTTTAAAATTGAAAATGCGATATCTCGAGAACCGTTTGACCGATTTGGACCAGTCAAAGTTCAAATTACGCGTCTTCGAGAGCTCTTCATTTTTTGTCAGGATGTTTACTATGCTCAGAGTTGAATTAAGCGAGTTATGTGCAAAAAACCCATTGCCGATGTCTTCGCATGCACATTTCTCCGCCTGTTAAATGTCAAAAAGTTGATTAAATTTTTGAAAATGCCACCAAAATGAAGAGGGGGTCCAACTTTATGAAAAAAAATAAAAAAAAATTCTCGAGTCCAAGGCGGTTCGAAAGTTAGACCCTCTCTACTATTGACTGTACCTTCGAAACTAGGAGGCGTCAAAACAATCAAGTAACACCAATAAAATTAGAATGACAAGCAATGTCAATTTGTCAACTTTCAAATTAAAATTTAAAATAATAAAGGAGTTATTGACAAAATAAAAAATTGAATTTTTCCGGTTTTTTTGGATTTTTCAAGAACGGTCACAGATATCTTGTAAAGCTTCGTGGATTCGAGATGGCTTAAAATAGCGCATCTTTTGAGTGATTTAATCAACTATCTATCTCTTAGGTGCGGTTGTTCAAACGCAAATTAAAAATTTTCAGATAATTACTAATTTTAGAATGCAAATTTTGAAAATACGGCGAATATATTTAATGATATTTTATTTTTAATCAATAATTAACTTTTCTTAAAGGGAGTAGAATTTATTTTCAGCAATATCAGACCAAATGGTTTGATAATACAGGGCATTTTAAAATCAGTAATTATCTGAAAATTATGGAAAACTAATGGACATCCTCTATAGGAAAATTACATTGTCATGGATGTGAGATATAGAGATAAAGGATCTCGTCTCATAAAGCTAAAGCATTGTTTAATTAATGAAAGTTTTATCAGCAAAACTTGTGTTGTCATAAGCAACACTTTTTTCTGAACATTAGGTTGCTAGTAAACTATAAGCCGCGACCTCGCAAGATTAGCAATATGCATTATGCACCCGTCGTACCTAGTATTGTGGTTTAATGTGACCTGAAAAATGTGTACATATTTATCGAAAGTCTCTAAATTTCTATAATTCAACAAAAATATATTTATTTAAGGAAAGTAACCCCAAATAACGTCCCTATTATATAAATATAATAAAATTATAAATTGAATTAATAAGAATATATTCAAATAATCAAAAAACCATTAAAATTGAATTAAATCGTTATGTTCCTGCGTTCAAAACTATTTCGCCCAGTTAACTCCCTAATTCAAAATCACTTTGCCGGGCCTAAAACAGAAATTACAGAGTCACTGGTCGGGAGGAGCAAGGTCCTATTCCTATAGCGTATAGGAGTCCCCAAGGAGCGTGATGCAACCGCTGTAACTAACTACCTGTCACGGGGTGACACCCACTCTGACTGACAAGGGCGCCCTTGCCGATGTGCTAGCCCTCAGCCGTATGGATAAACCGGTAGACACATGCCTCGGGACAGCTATGGAGATATGCAGCAACTTCATAAGATGTTTAGATATAAGTGCTCCCTACTGAGTCTTTTAAACTTTATCTCTTCAAGTTCAGCCAAAAATATTACGCATGGCATATTGTCTTTATTCCTGTCTTAAATTCTCTAAATGAAAATTCTTAGTTTTAAAGTTTCAATTATTTTCATAGACTTATCGATTTTTTGGCAGAAATAGATCATCCAAAGTTCCGAAGAGTAGTTGAATAAACAAATTGGAAAAAAAATTTTACTCATCCTCAAGAATCTTAGATCATTTATGATGTTATTATAAAATTATTATTGTAGGACAACTACCTCCATCCAAAGGTTTCATTTACTGCTTAAGTTGAATTGCATAGGTTTTCGAGATGGGTTGAAGCTTTTCCAATGACTGATATGAGAGCTGAAACCGTAGTTAAGGTGTTTTACAACAGCCTGATAACTAGATTTGGAGTTTCTGAAAGAGTTACTACTGATCAGGGGAGACAATTCGAATCCTTTTTTATGAATTTTCATAAAAATGGGATTCAAACATGTTAGAACAACTCTATATCATCCTTGTTCCAATGGCATGAACTTTTTCACAGAACGAAGAAAAATGCTATAAAATGTCACGAAACTGAGTAAATCACTCTAAAAATCTTTAAGACAAAATATGGACGATGTTAAACCAAAAAGTGCATCTGATCATTACAATACGAAATGGTTTGTTCATAAAGAACTTTCTGAGACAGAGCTTGTTTTTTTAAGAGATGATTCGGTTATAACAACATTGCTAAAGCCATACTTAGGACCTTATAAAGTAATTAAATAATATAATTACCTTATATGTATATACAGGGTGTCCCAATATTCCATGGACATGGAGCAACCACAGATTACTGAGGTAAAAAAAAGTCGCTCGGACCAAACTTATCTCTATACCAAAGTGTTTCGTTTGTCCGTTAGAGGGCTTCAAAGTCTTTTGAAAATTTTAGTTTTTTTGAAATAGCTCAAAGTCGGCTGATTCCAATTCGATGAAATTTGGTAGGTAAATTTCTTATTAAAAGTACTAACTTCTGATGTACATGATAATTTGACGGAAACCCGGGAAGGGGTGAAACTACCCCTACCCTCCATTAAAATCGATCGTAATTGTTAATAGGGTAGCAGGGACGCTGTTCATGTTTTTTTTGTTTGAAAGATACATCGTTTTAGCCCATTTTTGGTCTCCTACAAAAATCTGTATCTCTCCGAGGTGCCATGTGATAAAATAAATTAGTCGATGACACCTAACCAAAATTTTATTTCATTCTTTTAATTTGAAATCAAATTTTCAATTGTCAGGTGATTATTTGATCTAATCTCATAAAAGATGTTAAGTATGGTTCGTTTTTTTTTTCAGGTGTTTGCAAACGGTTTTTTTCAAACGCAGTAAACAGTTTGCAAAACGACGAGGTTCGAAGAAAAGTTAAAATCATTTTTTTGCGCAGGATGGAACTTTCTAGGGTCCAAACCGGTGCCCACATCGAGCATCTTTTATGAGATTAGATAAAATAATCACCTGACAATTGAAAATTTGATTTCAAATTAAAAGAATGAAATAAAAATTTAGTTATCATCGACTAATTTATTTTATCACATAGCACCTCGGAAAGATACAGATTTTTGTTGGAGACCAAAAATGGGCTAAAACGATGTATCTTTCAAACAAAAAAACATGAACAGCGTTCCTGGTACCCTATCAACAATTACGATCGATTTTAATGGAGGGTAGGGGTAGTTTCACCCCTTCCCGGGTTTCCGTCAAATTATCATTTACATCAGAAATTAGTACTTTTAATAAGAAATTCACCTACCAAATTTCATCGAATTGGAATCAGCCGACTTTGAGCTATTTCAAAAAAACTAAAATTTTCAAAAGACTTTGAAGCCCTCTAGCGGACAAACGAAGCATTTTGGTATAGAGATAAGTTTGGTCCGAGCGACTTTTTTTTACCTCAGTAATCTGTGGTTGCTCCATGTCCATGGAATATTGGGACACCCTGTATATTTTGCAATAAAAATGAATTAATTAAACGTTATTAATATAAATAATTACATAATAAAATATAAAATGTATTTTATTATGATACAATAAAACTCATATTGTAATTAATTCGGAGAACCACCTAGTCACTTGCTTATTCAAAATCGATATTTCATATCTGCTTTACATACAGGGCGAGCAAATGTAATAAAAAACGATTAAAAAATGTTATTTTCAGAGCAGACTGTGTAAGATGTTTCTCCCTCCGTCTTGAAGATAAATTGTTATATTCACGCCCTATAAAATTGGATTTGACGATTCGAATTTAGCGTCGTCTATTTCTCAACACGCTGGTAGTTCTGTTCACCTCCCAAACGAAGATAAATCTAAGGGTATTAGGAAATAACTGGAAAGTTTTTCTTTTGCCAAGTTGCACTTGGATCGGGGACGGGAAATTCAAATAACGTATGAATAATGATATCGGAGATATTATTTATTGTCTCTGGGTTTCGCCAATACTACATTCGATGATTTATGAAGGACCTAGCGCCAAAGGATCTCTCAGAATTTAATTCGAGACGAGCCAACGGATTCACGCATTTATTTGGTTGAACGCTAAAATTAAAACATGCTTAGACACTTTTCTTTGCTAGCACTAGTTATTTTCCAAAAAAAAGATATAACGGTAATGAAAATTGAAAGGTCTGATGAGTAAAAAATTTCGAGATTATACAGGGTGATTGATTGAAACGCCACATTAGAAAAAATTCGACTTCCAAATGATCTAGGAATCTGAAATTTGGAACTTAGGCAACATACCTAATAACGAGTCAAAATGAAATATTACCAAGATGGCAGCACATTCTAAAAATGTAAAAATTTAAAAATGGAAAATCGCAATTTTCCAACTTTAAACCCATTTACCACGAAAACGGCTCAAGATATCAGAAAACGGCTTACATGTCCCTATCTTAAATTTTTATCTGGTATCCTACTGTATAGTTTAAATGTTTATGCGGGTGATGGAAAATCTGATAATTTTCACCACCTTGTATAAACATTTCAACTGCATAATTGGATGCCTTATAAAAAGTTAAGATAGGAACATGTAAGCCGTTTTTTGATATTATGGGCCGTTTTTGTGGTAAATGGGTTTAAAGTTGGAAAATTGCGATTTTCACTTGTTTATAACTCATAGCCTACTCAATTTAAAATGCAACTATAAACATTATTGTTATTACATTTTCTCAGACAATCTGAAAATGCAATAAAATATAGGGTGTCCCATTTAAAAAAACAAAGATGGCCAGTGCTTTCGCCATTTTTAAATGTGCTGCCATCTTGGTAATATTTCATTTTGACTCGCTATTAGGTATGTTGCCTAAGTTCCAAATTTCAGATTCCTAGATCATTTGGAAGTCGAATTTTTTCTAATGTGGCGTTTCAATCAATCACCCTGTAGAGACGTCCATAATTTAATTCAAATTTATTATTATAAAAAAAAAGTCTATAAAAGGTATTTACAACGTTCTACCACGTGTTCCTCGGATGAAAGGAAGTCGATTTAAGCCAACTTATCTTTGTGCAAAGTTGCCTTGTTTAGCCACTACGAGATGTCAAAGTGTCAATTTAAAAATCGTTATTTGATTTTAAAAACTTAACCGCACGAGCGATTTTGATGAAATTTGGTATGATGTCACGGTTTCATGGGACAAAAATTGGAATACTAAAATTACTCATGACGTTGATTCATTGGCGTAGATCATGGGTTTTTTAGGTTTCACACACTTTGAACTTCTACGCCAATGGAATTTTTTTTTTTTTTAATATCGCGTCGATCAATCAACTCATTTTCTAAAAAAATGGTACTCTTGATAAAAGTCGCCAAACCTTATCGTTTAGAACAGCGGTTCCTAACCTTTTTCAGCCGCGGACCCCCAAGGAAATCAAGCATAATGCCAAGGACCCCTGAGTGAAGAAAAGGTGCAATTTTTGGACACAATATTATATTTTAGTATTCCTTCATTAAATTTATAAACTTTTTCAAACTTTTTCGTAGAAAAACATTAATGAGAAGGTTGGTTCGTAGGTAATTTATTAATTTTTGTTAATGCTCTAAGTTAAGTAAGATAGATGCGTATGGGACCGCGGACCGCCAAACATATGCTCGCGGACCCCCGATAATCGCATTTGAATGTTGATTTTTATAGGAAATTTCGTATGGTTTCTCATGTTATTTTCTTGATTTACGTAAAACAATAAAATTAATTTACATTTCAACATTTAAACATTCAAAATCGCATTCGAACATTCAAAATCGCATGTGAATATTTGTTTGTGGAATAAATACAGAAAAACAAATCTCGATTATGAAAATCTTGGGATCTAGCGGGCTTTGAAAATTATTTTAATGTCAAACGTATAGCTTTTAACGACTAATGTAAACCTAGAAAAAATGATTAATTTATTTCCAATAGGTAATAAGAAAGATATGATAAAAATAAGAAATCTCGATTTTTCAGTTTTTTCAGGATATTATTTCAGCAACGTCTTAAGTTTACATAAATTTTGTTTAAGATTCTTAATAAGCATTAAATTGTGCAATTTTTAATAATCCAGAATCTCTTTCCGTTTACGAGTTCTCAATGATGAATATTACAAAATATTCCCCCGCTGTATAAATAATCTGAATCTACCTTACTTGATTTTTCGACTCATTTAAGATTTTGTTAACCAAAACAGAACGATTACATTTTACTAATCCTTGATTCCTTGACATAGATACTTCTGCACTCGAGTGAGATTTTTCTTGAGATTTTCTGTTGGAATTGTTTCAGAATTAATCTGCCGGCATCTTTTCACTGTACATCATAACAGTTGATGTTGATATTACGATCATAATCACTGCTTTAATATGTTTAGAACACACTCTGGTATTTGTTGTATTTATTTTGTCTTGTCGAGAATACGCATGCTGTCATGCCTTTGATAACACTGGATCACTCGGAAAACGAAAAAACATCACATTATCGGTGTTATATTTCGCTCTGCTATCACTTTTACAATAATAATTGTACATATAGCACACCGCATTGTTCAACTAACAGTTCTTACGTATTCAATAATAATGCAAATTAACTAATTATTAAAATACCATACTTCCTAAGTTCAATGCTAGCTATTCATACAGACCTAATGGTAAAATGACAGTTAGAGATCCGGTAACGTCATAAAACGTAATGCGTAGACGGGACACCTGTGCAATATCTTTTAAAACTTTTATTGCATAATGGGTATGACTGCCTATGTATAAAATTGTCTTTCACATTTAATAAATAATTTTAAATAATCATCAGGGAATGAATGTATATAAAATATAGAATTACTCGTGCTTACATTACTGGATTTGCGAAGCTTGTTTCAAGTTGATTTGTGTACGAATGTGAATTTTTACATTCAAATTAGAATAAGTCACGCATAGTCCATAAGACCTTTTTCAAAATTTACTCCCCTCAAATATGAATACGATTTATAGATTTGACTCGGAAACTGCTCACCAGCTTGAACCTTCTTCCAACGCAGAGGCGTAACGTAAATTTACCTTCGTGGGTGATATAAATTTGTTTTAAATAATAAAGTTAAATTTTTTTCATAAACTATTACATTAAAAACTCTGTTTTGATATTTTCAAAAATAAAGTTGATAATATGGTGGTCCGCTTATGAATAGGAACATTTTTAGGTATTCATAAACTTTCAGATCAGTTCAAACGTTTTAAATGTAACGAACCCGAGGTCTTGATTTTTTACAGCTATTTTGCATTTGTTTTTTTGACCCTCAATTGGTGACGAGGTTTGGACCTCAACACAACATATCTTGAACACTTGTCACAAACTAAAAGATCCTATAGAACTACTAAATAAAGAAAAAAGAGTCCTTAATACCGTCAAAATGAGAAAATATTTCATATTTCGTAAACGTAAAGAGAGGAGGAAGAGGCATGAATGAGTAAACAATGCAGGGTCAGATAGAGGGAAGAAGAGGACCTGGTCAAGGATGGATCTTCATGGTCGAAGACATTAATAAGACTGCAGAGCAGAATATCAAATACATATCCTTCATTACATTCTAATCTGTTTAGATCGACAGTAAATAGGATTAGGAATATGTCCGAGGAGGTTGACATAGCACTAGCAAAAAGAAGAAGATTGGAAGTGAAGAAGAATGATGTAATTTTTGTTCAAAAATGGATGCATAACTACGTTGTATCATTTATCTGTGATCTGCGATAAGTCATTTATTAAGTCACTAGAATTTACCTTCAAATACCTACTTAAGGTGCCATCTTCATTGCTGAGGTTCTGCAACAATTCTTGCAAATTGTTGTCGGTCCTGTGCTGCCCTCAATAACGAGTGAGTCTCGTCTAGTCTCTAACATCTCTCAGCCAGGAACACTTCCTCCTCCCTGGACCACCCCTCAATCTCCCCCCCCCCCCCCCCCTCTTTGTGAGAAATACAATAAGCCCGCTGGCTTCAGTGTTTGGGACCACATAAACCATAATATCTCACATTTAGTTAAAATACCAAATACCAATACCCCCCTCTTTCAAATACAATTAGAAAATAATTATTATGAAATTCGAGTCAAAATGGCAACGATTTAATAAAAAAACTATATTTGAAGAAGTGATTCCTAATTTATCCCAGCAGCTCCACCCCTGCGTTTACGATATCAGACAGGATTGTAGAGTGTGCCGCCTTTTATAAATATAAACATGAATTTCAAAGTTGGGTAGGTGTTCGCATTCAGACCGCGTAGAGCATTCATACATATTGACAGGCGGCTGCTTTACGCCCTACGTCTTGTATCGATGACATTTGGATTCTATTTGTGTAAAACATGAAATCTGGCCCACCTCTCTATACGATTTAGACGTGACTTGTTTGGGTTTTTTATCCCCCCGCAGTTAACCTCCCTGCCGCCGCTTTAATATTGATAGTTTAAATGAAACAGTCGCTCGTGGCAAAATATCACCTCTACGAGGGTGGCGCTGCAAAAATTCAGAAAATTCATGGATTTCTGTTTGATTATTCATGAAAACACAGATTTTTTGGACGATTTTATGCGAGTTTCCTCAGAAGGTACAGGTTTTTCTTTAAAATTGCCACATGTTTATAAAATTTTATTTATGGTAAGAAATTCACACAGAAAGCTTAAAAGTGAAACTATGAAACATTTTTTTATTAGGGCAGCCAGGTTCCTGTTGCATAACAAAATATAAGTTAAAAATATTTAAATTATTGTCCCCCTAAATAAACAATTCATTTATTATTCTATTTAGGTTGTAAGTATGTAACCAGAGGAACACGTGTTTTAAATTTGGTTTTTATTTAGAAGAGCATGTGATGATAATGATTTGCTTTCCTTTATTAAATTCTTAAATTACAGTTAACTTAGCCGCTTCGAGATCTCACCTAATTATTCTTGACAAACCTTTTACTCTCTGAAACCTTATTTGGTTAATTGTTAAATTCCGAGAGAGACGAAATACTCATTTAATACGTACCTACTCATATTGTTCTAAATTACACATAGCATTGATAAAGTAAGGTGAGGTAAGTGCGTCTATGGGGCAAGTGCAGTTCCTGCCATTATATTTTACGATTTCAAGATAATGGCACTGCCACTTACCAACAGACATCTAACTAGCATAATCTTACATATTTCGCCAGATGATGATGTTCCTCTCCATTTTTGTTGTCAAAAGAGACATGTGCGAAAAACCGCTATTATTTTCAGTCGTGAGACGAGTTAGTAGTGTTTTGGTAATTGCGCAACATCTTCGAAATTAGAGATGTTTTTTGGTGTTTTCTGGTGAGTACCTTCGTTTTTAGATTGTATTCCTTATTCGTAATGTATTTTTCTTCTTGTCTACATAAAATTCCGTTTGGTAGTTACCCTCCTCACAGAAATTCCCCAAAGTCTCGAATTTGCCAGGAACAAAATGTGGACCCTATTTTAATCTATAAAAATTTCTATTTTCTTGAAAAGACAGTAAGGGAACTCGGATTGGAGGATAAACCATCTTAAATTTATAGAATTTGGCCAAGAGTATTTGGTTCAGGTCCTTCCAAAACCAAAGAAGACTTCAGCCACCTCGTATATTATAATTAAGTGGTCCCGGTAAACAAAAACTACTGTTTTATTGTGTTTTAATGCAACTGATGACAAAGCATCTCCGCTTATAATAATTTGCATTGAAATGTGTGGGATCAATGGGTAGCTCCACCTGACGCTGAATTTCCTAATACCACATATGAGGGAACTGCTAACTGGTGGATAGAGAATAGCTATACTGTTCTCAAGAACTATTTTAAAAAAAGATTCATCAAACGTTTATCACAAGATCTACCAGTTTCAGTAATTTTTGATGCGCATGCTACTCATCATCATCATATATTATTATTAAAACTTCCACCACATTAAAGCCTCTGGACCCAAGCGTGTTTAAGTCTCTCAAAAATCGTTGGATTTGCTAATTTTTTTATTGAAAAGACACACATGTACTGTAGGGAAATACCAGGACGCTCTGGGAGCGGTGCATGAGCGGACATATCGATTCACATTCACTTTGAATCTTTTCAAGTTGTATTCCTCAGGAAACACTTTCGCTTGAAATGCTGTTCCAAAGGGTTGCGGTTCTGTACATGAAAGAAGTCTGAAATAAGGTTGTGCGAGGTGTAACCCTAACAGGCTGAGCCTGATAGGGATGAGCTACTGCGACTCGACTTGTATTTCTGCCGGCATTGTTCTAAGTGAGATCAAACGGCCCAAGTCTAGTGAACACGTCCACAGAAATATCTGTAAAACAGGCTCAGGTCAGCGACTTTGCTCCGATGTTCAAGACTAGATGTTTTGTCAATCTGAGTCCCCGATCTCTCTTTTCTGAATTGAGTCAAGTAATCTCAGGCTGAGCTTTAAACATGTGAGCAGTACTCCAAGGATGGTTGGATTTGATCCTTGTATAAGAGGAGAAGCTGTTCAGGCTTATAAAATTTCTTTGTGCGGAACAGTGTTCTAAGTTTTTAAGAAGCTCTCTTCGACAAACCCGCAACCTGATCATGCCATGTTATGTTCGCTCCCAGACTCACGCCAAGCAAACGAAGAGATGACAGTGGAAGAAGACAGTATCCCCCCGTTACCATATCTGGCTCCACAACGTTGACTTTTTTGGGGAAGATGGCCGACTGTGTTTTTCCAGCATTAAACTGCACCTTATTTCTATCGCCCCATGCTAAAATCTCTTGTAGATCTTTGTTAAGTATTGAGATTTCTTGCTCTCTGCGAAAATGTCCGTCGATGATCGAAGTTCGCGCATCTAATAGGAAGATATAAGTGTACTGTCATCGGCAAAACTGTATATTGGATTTTTTGTTGTTTCAAGCAAGTCGTTTATAAATATTAGAAAGAGAGTCAGAGATAAAATGGATCCATGAGGTACACCGGCATTGGCAGAAAAGGTCTTTGAAAGAAACTTATCGACGGCCGCCCGCAATGAGCGACCTCCGAGGTAACTCTCCAGGCACAAACAAAACTTCTCAGGCATGCCATTCTCATCAAGCCTGCAATTTTGCCAACAATCCCCTATGCCAGGCACGATCGAAAGCCCTAGAGATATCTAGCGCAACCCCTCGGGACTCCCCATGATATTCGACTGTGCTGTTCGTTCCACAGTTCCGTTACGTATTAGGTGAGAAGGTCTCCAATAGATCTCTGTTTGCGAAAGCCGTACTGGCGGTCACTGATTACATTAGCTCTTTCCAAGTACTTTAAAAGGTGTTGATTAATGGCCTTCTCCATGATCTTAGATATTGCTGAGAACAGTGCCACTGGCCGGTAGTTGTTTTGTAAGGTTTTTTTGCCTTTCTTGGGAATAGGCTGGACTCGCGCGCATTTCTAGCATGAAGGAAATATTCCCTTTTTTTAAGACATGTTGAAGAGTCGGCAGAAAACAGGTGACAGTTCAGCCGCGCAATTTTTAAATACGATAACTGGTACGTCATCCGAACCAGAAGCTTAGTTTGAGTCCAAAGGCTAACATAATGCGCTTAATGTCGAAATACAATGTCTGACATTTTGGATTCTAAGGAAGGGATAATTGGCGGGGGTTTTTTCCTGAATCCAAAAAGCTCTAATAATTAATAATAATTAATTTAAAAAAACATATATTATACAACAATAAGTAGGTACTTTATGGAACCAAATATATAATCCGTTACATAGAATAATGCCACAAGCTATTCTGTGCTGCCAAAAGAAAAAAATCGTTAGCAAATGTTACTGGCAATGCAGCTTTTGAAAGTTACACTTACCGTTTTTTGTTGTTAATACCGTTTTTTGTTGTTAATTGTTTATTACACCATATGACTCTTTGAAATTAAAATTGATTATTATTAAGAATTTAACCGAAAATACATAATACATGTAAATTGAAACAAAAACAAACCTGAGTAAAATTTCAAAATAAGATTGAATCGCTGAGAAAATGAACAAATTTTCGCATCTGCCTGGAGGTGACTTTCTAAATCACTTCCATTGCTGATGAAATAACTCACCCCTAAACTGAACAAGACATGAGTTGAAGGATATTGTTGGGGGGCGAATTGTTGTGCAATTCAACCTGTACAATTTTTTATCGTTTCACATCGGTACCTATCTTACGAAATAATATTAAGCTTAGCAACTCTATCAAGACCGATAATTAATAAATCATCACTCTGATTTGAAATAGGTATCTATGCAATTCCTATCACATATCAACGTGAGGTATATAGAGAAGTACCTGCTTATAAGAGGCAGGGACTGAAGTGGTGTTTATGGGGGTGATGAACGGGAAACAATAAGACAGGCGGAGGCAGCTAGGGATATTGGCGTGGTATGATTTAGTGTCTCCGCATGTGGGTCCCGATCGCTCCCGCTGTTCCCAAATGAACACATCCATATTTTTTTCACACATGCCGGTGGCAGTTACGCCTGTTAATACTTCCAACTGTGGCAGAAACGTGAAGTTGGAACCCGCTTTCATGGCTCAACTCTGTTTTTACTTTTTATACAGTTTATATTTTTATTAAGTAGGTATAATATTTTTAACATTATTCCATAGGCAAATTTGGAGAAAAATATCTTCAAAGAGAAAAATTTATCGTTCCCAGGAAAAGTTGAGAAATTCTGTTCTATTAAGTCGAAAATATCTATATTTTACCATAATTTAGACTTATAAGTAATAATTTCAGGAAATACCTACGGGTACCTAATGGGTTAATTTGGCTAAAATTTATTCTTATGATCAGATATATGTACCAAGAGGGTGAAAATTGGGTTTTCTATAGGGCCAAAAATTTGACCCTATCATTTACATCTTTACAACATCAAAGTTATAGGTATAAACCATAAAGTGCGAAAGATTTTCGAGAGGGAGGGGGAAGGGTGATTCCTTTGCTCATTTTAAGGAAAAAAGTTCCTATTAATACACATTATTACATTAATGCACATCAATATGATTTATTATTATCCGGAAATGTACCGTTTTTGAAATACAGGGTGTCAAAAAAATATTATTTTTCCATTTTTTCGAAGATATCTCAGGATCCGTTGAGATACAGAACTCAGCGTCTGTAGGTACATAATAATAATAATAATAATAATAATAATAATGTTTATTTCCAACAGGTGCAAGCACCCAATTACAGGAAATAGATGGAAAAAAATAGAAATTACACCATAAAATACATCAAGTGTACACAACAAGTGTATTATAACAATAGTAGCTACAAAAATGAAATCAAAACACCCACACAATAATACACATCTAAATATCATAGGTAAAACAGTCCAGTGCTGTGTTCAAGATACCGTGATGACTGTCAAAATGCACATCACATCGTTCCGAAATAATATTAAAATAATGACACATTATATTAATTGGAGATCGCTTCATCACATTAGTCCTGAACGACGGAGAGTACAATAAAGTGTGCTGCATAGCGTTATGACGAGGAACTAAAAAGTATATTCGGCCCAACAGAAACGCACAATCCACGCCATGGCTAAGTATGCCATATAGAAAACGAACAACCGCAATGACACGTCTTGTCTCAAGAGAAATGAAGTCAAACATTCTCAGAAGGACACCATGATCAAAACCTCTCTCAGGATAAGTACCACGTTCGACAAGGAATAAAAATTTCAAAAACTTCCTCTGAATAGACTCCAAGTTGGTGATATGTTGTTTGTTAATGGGAAACCAAATCATGCAAGCGTACTCAAGTCTCGATCTTATTAAACTATAAAATAAACAGGTTAGTGCATTGATGTTTTTAAAGCTCCTACAATTACGGTAAATGAAACCGTAGAGTTTATGAGCCTTTGAGACTATATCGGAGATATGACTTGCAAACGTAAGTTGGTCGTCAAACAGCACGCCTAAGTCTCTAGTTGTGATAAGTCTATTTAAGATGCAGTTATCAATGGAATAGTCAAAGACTATCTTGTTCTGCTTCTTGGAGAAAGACATGACGCTGCACTTGGATGTATTTAGTAGTAGTCGATGTTTCCCACACCACGAAACAAGAGTATCGACATTCTGTTGCAGAACCAGACAATCGCTTATAGAATTAATGCTTGCATACATTTTAATATCGTCAGCATACATCAAGGCGTTGCAGCTGAGTAAAGGTGGAAGATCATTAATCAACAGCAGAAACAGGAGGGGACCCAAATTTGAGCCCTGAGGCACTCCTGAGGTGGGAATAAATGTAGAGGACGTGAAATTCCGATACCTAATACACTGTCTTCTTTCAAGAAGATATGATGTAAGTAGCGAAACAAGAGATGGAGCGAATCCATAGAGCTTTAGTTTTTCCAGCAGGACATAATGATCTACTCGATCAAATGCCTTCTGGAAGTCAGTATAGATCACGTCTACTTGACCTTTGATATCGATAACCTCGGATGTAAACTGACAGAAAGTGGCCAAGTTGGTTACAGTCGATCGCATTGTGACGAATCCGTGCTGTGCTGGCGAAATAAAACTCTTTACATGGTTGTAAATGCGGTTATATATGATGCATTCAAAGCACTTTGAAAAATTGCACAGAAGTGAAATGGGTCGATAGTTGGTAACATCGGCTGCATCTCCCTTTTTTAGGATGGGAGTTATCCATGCCCGCTTCCATAGTGTGGGAAAAACTTGAGTCTTAACTATAAGATTAAACAGGATATAGAGAGGCTTCATGAAGACACCGGCACAGTCTTTAACAACAAAGCTCGGTATACCATCAGGTCCGGCGGTAAATGAGTCTTTCACCTGCTTCAAGCCAGACATTACTTCGTCCTCTGAAATAGATGCAATGAAAAGAGGCAAGTCACATTGGGTTTTCCAGATCACCAAGAAGAGGGTTTGGTTTAGATGCGGTATAGACTCCATTGAAGAATTCGCTGAAAGCATTTAAAATCAGGTCGGGAACCGAAAGCTCATGACCGTTATACATCATAACTCCAGGTATTCGCGTTTGACCTCTCCTGCTTCGAATAAACGACCAGAAGTTTTTAGGTTCTCTGGTCAGTGAGGTTTGAATGTTATCCAGATAGTTTCTGTAAGCGGCCGATATGAGTTGGTTGGAGACAGTGCGAAAATGTCTGAATCTGGTTTGATAATGAATAACCCCAGTCGATTTATACCTCCGATGATAATAGAATTTAGATCTCAGGTGTTGTACAATTTCAGGTGTGAACCAGCAAGGATAAATTCGTTTAGTGTTACGGGTTTTTGAAAATTTTGGTACAGACTGTTCAAATAATTTACAAATAATATCATAGAACTTGGAACAGGCCTCATCAACATTATCAAAAGAATTCAGAATGCTCCAGTCAGTGTTAAGCAGTAGGTTATATAAGAGAACATAGTTGGCTTTCCTGAAGTTGAACTGTCGAGTACCAGTATTCAGTCTAAAGTTACTAAATGATTCACTACATAGCTGAAAGGAGGTGTCGATTGCCGGGTGGTAACCATCCTCAGGGACAAGAGCGGTGTCAGATCTGACAACCACGTACCTACATATCTTACCATTGATATTATCTACTTTTTTAATGCTAACTAAACCGCCAAAGTTTACTACATATACACAAAAAAGGTACTCTTGGTCATTAATTGATAACTTATTGAACCATTTTCGATAACAACAGTCATAATGAGAAACTCGCATTGGATGTTTCAAAATATGTGGGCAAAAAAAAAATCGCTCAATTCGAAAATATCCGCCAATGGACACGAAAAAAACGATTTTGTGTTATAAAAAGATAGTTAACATATCAGTGATAAGACATGTACCTACCTACAAAAACTGCGACTTCTGTATCTCAAACGGTTTCCGAGATATCTTCAAATAACTGGAAAAATTATATATTTTTTAAACCCTGTGTCTCAAAAACGGTGCATTTCCCAGACACGGGTTAATGGGAAAGTTTTCCTTAGAATGAATCAAGGAATCACCCCCTAGAATGTTTTGCATATATTTAGGATAACCCTCTATTAACCATGAAAATAAAAAAGTAGTGTCTAAAACTGGTAAAAATTACCATGAACTCAATGAAGATCAATAATTATTGGTCTTTATATTAATTGTATAAATAAAAATCCATATTTTCTATAACTCTATTTTTACGACTCCATTGTTTTCTGTTCAAATTAATGATTTGTTTTTGCCTTTATAACAAAGTATATTATCATTGCAAAACATAATAATAAAACTTGCTGAGAGAGCCAATAGATTTTCAATTGATCATACCTACGTGTTATTTTCCTGCGACTCAGCACACGCGGATAGTGGCCAATTACAGCTCGGCATTTTCATCAAACAATCTTTTTCACACGTGGAAGTGGACAATACGAGCTCCTCTTTTTCAGTTCAGATGGATTATCCTTATGAAGGACATAAATAAAATGATTACACTACTCGTATATGTAGTTAGTTTGCTTTCTCGAGAAAAAATTCCAGGCCCTGCTTAGCAATTGAAGGAACGTTTGTTTCACCGGCCTTATAATAATATGTATTATAAGGCATAATAAGGCATCATAATATGTTAAAATAGCATCTTCCACTCGCGCGGAATTTCTTTTCTATTATTCTCTTGGACGATTATTCCAGCAACAAGAATAACTTGCTATTATCAAGTTGCTATGCTGAAGTGGAATAAATGGCTTAATAACTTAAGCAAGTGATGTGACATAGAGCTCAAAGGATACGAATATAAAAAACGAGTGGCCAAGTTCACAGTATTTTCAATTCCCTGGTGACAAAAATATCTGTTGCAATAAAACAGAAGAGTGTGCTGTTTCATCTAAAAAATTCGGCATATTTCACAAAGTTGTTAGTTGGCTCTATTTGGGTGATTTGTCTTCTTTGTTCAATTAACACCGACAAGGCATCGGAGCTTGTAGTATAGCCATGTCAATTAAATTTATTTCATTTGCTCTCGAATTTAACACGTTTAAAGTACGGAGAGTTTTAGCAGAACTGGATTATAAAAATAACGACCGTTGAGACCAGCGCTACGTCATGCAGAGAGTCAGAGACTGAGTTTTTCCATCCTATCGTCACTTTAGAGCACAGACTTTGGACTGAGTATTGAATAAAAATTCAAAAGTTGGAAGGAAAAATAGTTGCCAGAATCTTGTCAAAGACGAATAGTAATAAGTTGAGGCTTGGTTTTCAATTCATTCTTATAATAAACAAGTTTAACAGAAACGCTTGAAATTAGTCGAGAAACCTCCAATGACAACAATCCATTATTTAATCAAAGAAAAATGATATTCCAGTTTTTTATACAAATACTAAATAGGTACTCCATGTCTTGGGCACAGCTAGTCACCGACGAGACGATGTAAAGAAGTCTTCTCAATATACGTCTCGTCGTCTCTGAGAATTTTTGTGTTAGTTAAAAGGATCATCGAGATATTTATTTCTCGCAAATAAAAGTTTATATTTCTATGAGATAATTTTAATCAAAATTTTCATAAATTACGCTATACCAACCTTTTCGTTTCCTTAAGATGAATTGTTTTTGAACCAGGAACTACTATTATAGTAATTCAATGCACAATGCAAAGGAATTCTGCAAGACAGCTTTCTTAATTAAATTCTAGGCATTCAACAACATATTTAGGTTCAAATTTTTGATCCAACACTGCATTATTAGACACCCTTTCCTTTGTAATTCATCACCTCATTGTTATTGTTAGTTACGTGATATCAAGGTGGAACTCTTGAGCTGAGCAATGTTTACCCCTCACATATTCAAATACACCCTTAAAGTGACAGAACTCTAAGAACTCTCGCATGGGATTCTCTCTCTGGCCCTTAATCAGGGACGACTCGTGAAGTGCCTTTCGAGCAGAGTTCATTACTACTTCTTGGTGAGTGCAAGCGTGATATCTATTATGATAAAAAATTGCGTTAATGTCTATGCTCTACAAACTTTGTGATGGATAGGTGTCATGGACCAGTTAAGATTATTAGCAAGGAAATCTTACTTTCAATAAGTAAATATTTTAAAGTCAATTAATTAACTATCTTGTTATGAAAACAAGTAGTATTTGTAACATTATACTGACACACATAAATAATGGTTGATAACAAAACGGTAGCCCTGCCGGGTACCAACCTTGCAGTAATGCTGACTAAGGGTAAACAATGCGTTGGCATTGACCCAGCCATATATAATAGATGGACACTCTACCGAATAATCAATTACAATTACTAATCAGATCATTATGAGTTACGAATATTATTAGTTAGAATTATTACCAATCAAAACCCAATCACCTTTACTTAATTATCCTGCACAACCCCAGCATCCCAGTTCATCACAAGTCTTGCATACCATATGGCGATCCTCCTTGTTTACCACATGGCGATCCTTCTTGGTTATCACAACTTATAACAGTGCTTATATGTAGCGGGAAACATTTAAGTTTAATTTAATGTTGAAATTTTAAAATTATAGTGAACAAATAAAATTACCCAGGTTATTCCAAAACTGAGAGCACTGCTGAAAAATCAAACTCTAGGGTAGTGGAGTTGTTACAGGTTGGAGAGACAAACAAAATGAAACAATTACACTCATAAAAAAGTCTTTAATTAATATTTGAAAAATTACAAATGCAAAAATGAACTTACTTTAAAACATGGCTTAAGATTTACAAATAGAACAATTATTAACGGGCAGACTCAACGATTGGTAAACAAAACGGTAATTTAAAAATTGAAAATCTTTGTAATGTGAATGATAGAAAGAATCTCTTAGTTTCATTCGTAACTTAACTTCGTGCTGCGATTGTTAATTGATGTGAGAGGTGGTACTGGTGCCAAAAAATATCCTTACAGCAAGACTTCAACAAGACGAACCGTTCACGGTGGCCAGTTGACCTCCGGAACAGATTCTAAGTAGTAGCGTAGAAAATATCGGGTAATTCCAAAACGGTAAGTCAGCGTCCAGAAAAAGGTCTATCAGGTCCTAGAGAAAGGCTGTAAAATCACGGCTCAATCACTGAATGTTCATAGTAAAGCAAGCAGCAGCGAATAGGTTTCTGCACGGGTATTTTGAAGTCCAACTTGACATAATAATTAAAATGAATATTATGTAAAGATACGTGCTGGTACGAGTAAAATAATTTATGCGGCAAAATATTTAATTTAATAGAAAAATACAATAATTTACATAATCAATATTTAAAAAGATATTAATAATAATCATACTTAACAACGGAATAAAAGGGGAGATGGACGATAGGTAAGAAAATTATTAAAATACTTTCAGCAACTTAGTGATGCTGTTCGATCACAATATTCATCCAGATCACATTGACGGAATTGGCAATTTATTGCGATGTCGACGATTTAGCAACGGCGATCACGCTACAAAAGACCAACCGGTGATACAGGTGACCGGGGAATGACTCAATCTCTTCTCCGAGTGCTCATCGGAGCCCCAGCCCTCTCCTACCTATCAGGTGAGCTGAGCCGATAGGAAAAGACCTCGCCTGGGATGATTTGTTGAATCCGCGAGGCGCCTATACCAGAGCTGTCTCCTGTCGAGTGAGATAACAGATAACGGAAGATAACACAGCCTAGTTTGTTCGCTCTCCGCCTAATGAATTTATTTTTGGCCTGATCGAAGGTATTCTTGCACCTTCCGCGCGCTATTCTTGGTTTCAGCTACACATAAAACTTAAAAGAATTTTTAATTTCACTTGTATGTACACAGAGAGCAATCATACATTATGTACTTACCTTCTCAAAATGTGACAATTATTTCTTGATTTAGTTCACACCGGCAAGCAAATACATTCTATGAAACAAGATACTTACCCAAAGTGCTGCCACTGTTTGTAATAATAGACGAGTCAAGTTCTTGGGCTAATCTAAGGTGAGCCATCTCTGTATCCCTTTAATGGGGTGGGAATTTTAAGCAGGCGTCGTCTCGGGACGCGCATAATTGAGTTAGGGATGATAGCTGACATTACCCGCCGCCGTCTTGGGGTTACGCGAGCTCAGCTCCACTAGAATAAATTGTTCGGGTTATACTACATTAATTCTAAGCACTTTACCGGCCCAAACAATACGCAAAAATTCCCATTGCTAGCCAGGGGTGTAAATCATTTGATTAGGGGGATTAAAGTTACTGTTGGGGTTAATTAAGGCGACAGCATGCGATATTTCACCCTCGCTCTTTGAAATCTCTTTAATTTTCTAAATCGTTGTGAAATGTCCACCACCCGGTTGATCGCAGATTAGATTGGACACAATATTTCTGGAAACCTTTAACCGGGAAGGCTTATTTTTAATGAGAAAAATTTTATCACTTAATTCTTAATATAATTCAAAATTAATTGCCGCTAAACCAATACTTTCATCAGAAGTATTCGGTTCTTTCTCGTAAATAAAATTATTGAAACAAATGACTAAGATATGGAATAATATTTCGATGCGAAATCATAGTGGAAGTTTTTTTTTTTAATTATTGATTTTTTACAGATATTTCTATGGGAAGTGTTCAAAAGACGTGGCTCGTTTGATCCCACCTAGAACGAGGCCGGACAGAAGTACACGTCAGACCGCAATAGCTCATCCTTATCAGATTCAGCTCGCTATACCTCGCACCACTTTATTTCGGAGTTCTTTCATGTATGGAACCGTATCACTTTGAAATAGCCTTCCAAAAGAGGTGATAGGTTTCCCGAGGAATACAACCTGCAAAGATTCAAATTTAGCGTGAATCGACATCTCCGCTCATGCACCGCTCCCAGAGCATGATAGGATTACCCTGCTATGCTAGTGAATTTCCAATAGAAAAATAAAAATTCCAGGAGAACACTCCCGCTTAACTAGAGAACTGGTATTCATGCAAGAAAAATGTAGAAAATCAGACTTGCGGATATGACACGCAGATGAGCTCTAATAAGAGCGAAGCGGCCCTATGCATCCATGTCTTCAGTAAATGTTGAAATCACTCTTTACTTAAAGTCCTAGAAACGAACCTTTTTTTACAATAAGAAACCTAAATTTTTCTGTTTTTGAGCATACCTATAGGTACTTCAGCAGCGACTGAAGCTATCCTAAATTAATGATTTTCAGATTACTAATCAGCACAAAAAAAACGTCACTTTGCCACAATTTAACCCGGTTCGTATTTCTTAAGATAACCGCAGTCGGACTACTTACTGGTCCGAAAATTAATTTCTGAAAAAACGATAACTTTATCAAGTTAAGTAAGACCGGCCGGAGAACTTGTCAACCAAAGAAATGATTTACCTAGATAGGTAGGTAGGTAGGTCCTACTTATTGTTCCGATGCATTGCGTATATAGGTATATATTCGCATATAAGAGATTGTCTATTATTTATTTGAATCTATTATTAACAACTAAAAGGGCTACATCACTGTTCGTGCCCTCGAGGTTTGAGATATGCGGGATTTCCTATTAAACAGCCTACCCTTTCTTGTCATCCTCAAACGCCCGCGTCCTTTACCTACTAGAAATGTATACCTACAAATGATTTATGATACATCCTATATATAGATACATATCATAACGTCCTAATATTATGTTCTCCATTCACGACGCACGCATTTCACATAAGATATAACATTATGTCGTGATTTTATCTGCTATAGGAGCTTTGCAAATTTTAAACTACGAAATCTGGAAAAAATATCGCGGACGTGAGATCCAGAACAAGTGCATACATGATCTGGGTGCTAATCACGCCGTGTAGGGCAATTCTCACCCTACCACCCTCCGGTTACGGCCTTCTTTACTACACACCGAACCATCTTATTGCAAAACTTGGGAGGAGAAAAAGAGAAACGCTCGTAAAATGAAATGTTCGTTTAGGTGTGATGGACATTGAAGGATTTGCATTTTTTTAGTTTTTACCTTTTCAGTTTATTTCTTCTGCCCGATTTTCTTAATTAGTTAAAGAATCAAGAACTTATTATATTTCTCGTATATTATACAGGGTGTCCCGTATCTTGTGAGCATATAGTAGGCTTATTCCTAAGCCTAAAAAACCCAAAAGTGGCAGGTCTATCTGCATTCGTTACGAAGTTAAAGGCCTAAGAAAATAATGTCTAGTAAATACCAGATTAAACTTTGAAAACCACATATAAAGCTTATTTTATTGACCACATCTTTAGTTTATCATGTGTTAAAAATGTCCTATTCCTTGCTGAATAGGACTTGTGCTCGGAGGCCTATTGCAGAAGTAACAGTTCTAATTTCTCGTCTTTTTTCGCGACCGATCTCTTGATCCAGCATGCTGAATACGATTCAATAATAATTGCTTTTTGGAATTTAGTTACAAACGCTAATTCCGAAATATGCTGGTGTCCAATTTATTTGAATCCAAATGCCATTTTGTATGAGCAGGAGAACCTCTTCTAATGTTTATTTTGGTGACATTTACTCATGTCTCCACCATAACAATAAATTATTAGCCTAAACCACAACACATGTGGTTGTGTGGTTTTCAAAGTTGAATCTTTGTTATTTACTAGTCATAATTTTCTTAGGCCTGTAACTTCGTAACGAGTAAAGATAGACCTGCCATTTTTGGGTTTTTTGGGCTCAAAATTAAGCCTACTATATGCTCAAAAAATTTGAACATAACGATACGGGACACCTGTATATTCACTTATGTAAAAATCTGTTGTTAAAACACCTCATACACCTTTCGCATCAACGAAACGCACTGATGGGTGTGTATACAGGGTGTTAGTTAAGTACGGGGCCAAACTCCAAGGGGTGCTTCCTTGAGTTATTTTAAGAAGAAAAGTTCAAATAAACATGGATCCGAAAATGCATATTTTTCAAGATACAGGGTGTCAAACTTTTATTTTTTTTCTCGAAAACAAAGCAAGATATGAAAAAACTCAATAGATAAAATAGTTGTATTTCTAGTTGCTTATTTCGAAAAAAATACAAAATTAAAAAAAAAGTCAGTGGCGCCCAATTTTTTAATCAAAAATATTAGTTAGACTGTCTTCCGGGACGCCACTGGAATTAATAATTTTAATCTAATTGGGGCTAAATTACCCTCTTGTTATTACAAACAGAACTGCCAAATTTCAACAAAATTGATTGAAAGAGTTCAAAGATATTCACGAACATTCGAATTTTTTTTTAAGTTTGACACCCTGTATCCTGAAAAATATGCATTTTCGGACCCATGTTTATTTGAACTTTTCTTCTTAAAATCACTCAAGGAAGCACCCCTTGGAGTTTGGCCCCGTACTTAACTAACACCCTGTAGAAAAAGTATAGAAAAGTTTTTTTTCTCAATTTATGTTATGGATTTATGATTTATGAGGGACTTTATCACAAAAAGTTTTCTAAAGGGTCATGGTTTATAAATGAGTGTCCCTTCCAAGTTCCTAAAAACCTGTCCTGGTCACACCATATTTTAAGGTCACAGATTTCAATCAAATATTTTTTAAATTTTAAATCAACTTTTTGGAGCAGTGAAGGTAACCAACCATCAGTAAGATATCTTAAAGTGTTTTCAAAACACGCGATGGCTTCTTTCTTCTTAACGTGACGACAGTTTTCCAACAGTTCCTCTGAATAATCAATGAAGAATAAACTATACAGGGTGATCCCAAAATGGCGGACACGGAATACAGGGTGTTGTAGAGGATGTTAGGAAAGACTGTAAATTTAAAACAAAAATGGGTTCCTCGGCTTCGTTACCGAGATACAGGGTGTCCTTTTTCCAAACTTTAAATCGAAATGGCGGTCAAATTTAAACAACCTCCACTGGCAAAGCACATGGTTTCACAAAACTATATAACGATAGTGTTTGCTTTTTATTATTTTTATTATCGGGAACGGATTTGCAGGCATTCAAAGTTCACCTATTCCCCGAGTTCAACAAAATTTTTCAATGTGGCATCGTTGTTCGAATTAGAGATTTTGAATAATATTATCGACTATGTCGTATCCGCGCAACGATTATTGTTTTAAGCTTTGTTGTGTTTCCATTTTATATGTTTCCATGGTAACATATAAAGCTCCAGGTTCTACTCCCGACGACGTACTAACATATGTTCGCGATAGATTAGGCATTGAGGACGCCAAATGTGAACAGCCCAAGTAACACAGTTTCATCTAAAAGATGTATTTTTAACGTCCAGCATATACATCTATAGACGGTAGTTTGTAGACTATAATTTTGAAGCAAAATGTCCGCGGCGTAGACCGTCTATGCGACGTCTACAGTATGCATCTATGAGATGGCTTCCAATATACATCGATTAGATGCCTACTGTATGCATCTATGAGACGTCTACAATATGCGTCTATTAGATATCTACAATGTGCATCTATAACGTAGATTATGGGTGAATCTATAGGGTGTATAGCATAGACGTCTATAGATGGTAACTTATAGACTACAATTTTGAAGCAAAATGTCCGCGGCGTAGATCGTCTATGCGACGTCTACATTTATACATCTTTGAGATGTCTTGCAATATGCATCGATTAGATGCCTACAGTATGCATCTATTAAGCATCTACAAGATGCATCTAATAGACGTGCTCATTATACATCAATAAGATGCCTACAATATGTATTTATGAGACGTCTTATTATGCATCTATGAGACGTCTACAACATACATCTTAGAGATGACGCTACTATGCATCTATGGAACGTCTGCAATATGCATTAATGAGATATCTAATATACAGAGTGGTCCAGTTTGCATGTTCATAATACCGCCTAATGGTGGAATAAGTAAAAAAAAAAATTTTCCTATAAAGTATGACTCTAAAACGTTTTATTTTTGAGATACAGGGTGTTAAACTTCTAATAAAATATTATCTTTTTCGAAAATATCTTAAATAATATACTTCACCCAATATAGTTAAAATATGTCAGTTTTATTTGCTGTAGTAAGGGGCTAATTTAGCCCAAAATAAATTAAAATTATTAAGTCCAGTGGCGTCCCGGTAAGCACCTCAATGAATATTATTATGAAAAAACTAAAAAAAGGACGTAAATGGCTTTTTTCAAGTTTTTTTGTCAGATTAGGCAATTAGGTACAAGTAAAACTTTTTTGTCCATTAAATTTTTTTCGTATTTTGATTTTTTTTTGAAATAATAAATAGAATCCAATTAATTGCTTATTCCTGGACCAACCAAGAAACTTAAAAAAAATAAGAAAATAAAATTCCTTAGTTTAGATGTTAAGAAATGTATTTCATTTTGTATTTATTTTTTCTTTTTGTTACATATTATTAAAAAGAAGTAATAAAAGAAGTTATAATTGCAGAAAAAATTCCTTATGTTTCTTATGTCGTCCAGGGATATGCATTAAGTAAAATCTATTTTTTATTTCAAAAATTAAGCAAGATACATAAAAATCTAATAAACAAGACAGTTGTACTTGTAATTGCTTAATCTGACAAAACAATAAATATAAAAAAACCATTGAGGTATTTTTTTTTCAAAACAATATTCGCTGAGGTGCTTATGGGAGCTAATGGACTTAATAATTTTAATACATTTAGAGTTTAATTAGCCCCTTACTACAGCAAATGAAACTGCCAAATTTCAACAATATTGGGAAAAGTATATTCAAGATTTTTTCGAAAAAGCCATATTTTAATAAAATTTTAATACCCTGTATCTGAAAAATAAAACGTTAAAGAGAATTACTTCTAGGAAAAAATATATTTGTTTTTACTTATTCTAGCGTTAGCCCTCGCGTTAGCCGAAGTTATGAACATACAAACTGGAACACCACCCTGTATAATGGGATGTGACTGATGTGAGTAGGTAAACTATATGGCTGAAAATATAATGACAACAGATAGAGGTATACTTTAAAATGATTTTTTTAATTACTTTGCTTTTTTACACTAAATTATTGTTATTGCATTATTGTACACATATAATAAGTATATCTGCGTTTATATCTTGTAGATGCAGCAAGCCATGACGTCCCTCTCGAATTCACTGTCCTCTAATTGTGGAAAACGCTGTTTTCACGGCGCCTGAAAATCATACATACACCTAATTAAAAATATGAAAATAATTTATTTCCAATAATAAAATTACTTTATAAATTTCACGCATACCATTTTATCTCACTTAATTGAAAATTGAACTATTTTACATACTAATAGGTAAGCTTAAAAATAACACTTACTATTTATGATATTCGTAACATTTAAATGGCTCAGCTTGAAATTTCCTTTCTTCTTTCCGGTCCAAGAACAGTATATTGTCCCAAATAATTAGAAAATGTTTTCTCAAGGCATCGTTAGGTTTTGCTCCGTCAGAGGAAACTGCAGCTAGAAATAAATTTCATTTCAAAGAGAATTTTATAATATTTTTTAATTATATTATATAACTCTTATAGAATACACCTGTATATCAAGTGAGTTGAAACTAACACACTATATCCGAATCCGAAAGGCTGATTAAAATTTTCCCTAATTTTGAAGAATAGCACGTAATACCTACCTAATTATGATAAGTCTTAACAAAAATAACGTAAAAAATCTCAAAGTAAAAAAGCACTGCAGAGACAAAAAGATTGCATATTAACTAACGTACCTAATTGTTTTTATTATTCAATTAAACGTAAATGAGTCTTAAATTTTTATTTTTTTCAAAATACTACAAGTATGCAATATTTTTGTTTGTTGACTGTAAAAATACCTACACCTAATACAGTGTGTTCCACTTTACAAATGGAATCACCTCAATAACTTTTTTATTGTTTGATGAATTAAAAAAACTTTTTTCTTTATGTAAAGCTCCCGAATCCTTCTTAAATGGGTAAACAACATTTTGGTAGTAGCAATTAAATAACTAGCCTATATAGGTAGGTATAGGTATACTATGATCAAAAATTAGCGCTGAAAATTGAAAAAACATAGGCATTAGTCGCATTAGGCATTTTTTCGGAAAATTTCATTTAAAAAAGTTGTTTGAAATGAAATAACCTCAAACCCCCAAATCTCGAGTTTGGTTGAAAACAAAAAATACCAAAAAACAAATTCAAGACTATCATTTTAATTTTATTCTTATACAAGATTGCCATGATTTATAAAAAATAGGTAGGTACAGGAGACATAATAAATATTATGTCATGTCACTCTCCTAATAAAATAATTTATTTTTGATTTTACTTGTTTTAATAAATTGCATGATTATGACTGCAGAAAGGCAAAGATTTTTAGGGATTTTTTGGTTTCAACCAAACTTGAACTTTGGGGGGTTTGAGGTGATTTCAAACAACTTTGTTAAATACTGAAAAAAAATGCCTATAGTATGTTTTTTTCAATTTTCAGCTCTAATTTTTGATCACGGTAGGCTAGTTATTGGCTAGGGCTGAAATGTTGTTTACCCATTTAAGAAAGTTTCGGGAGCTTTACATAACATAAAGAAAGAACTTTTATTATATTCATCAAAAAATAAAAAAGTTATTGAGGTGATTCCATTTAAAGTGAAACATACTGTACATAGAAACTATTAAAAAATATTATAGGTAATAAAATTAGGGGTATACCAAATTAGGCATTACCTACTTACCTATAATCGTCTAATTTTCTTTCTTCAAATGATTAATAATAACACTAACAAAACACAATAACGTGAACGACTTCTTCTTCGTAGTTCTTTTCTTTTCTTAAATTCTTACTTCAGTACTTCAGTCAGATCAGAAGTTCAGTCACCAGCCACCCGCAGTCCGCACCACACCCACCCCACCCCCCACAGCACAGACACCTCGCTTACACCAGATTAGTAGTTTAATAATCATTATTAGTGTATTTTTTAACAAAAAAATACACTATTGAGGACGACATCACTTTCCAAAAATCACCCAAACTCATCAAATGTCCACCGATCATGACCCCCAGATTACGAAAAAGTGGTTTTCCAAAATTCACCTGCCCACGATATATATATATATATATTTATATATATATAACTTATATTTTGATATGCCGTTGATAGGTTTTTAAAAAGGAATTTATTCAAAAAGTTACATCTATTCGTTACGAGTTACAATTCTAGACTGAATTATTATAATATTATTTCTAAGATGCTTAAAATGCTAAATTGCACAATTGCATTACACACAGGTCTCTGACCAAGTTCCTTGACTTATTTACTAGAACTACACAACAGGAAATATAAGAATACTGCTGATGTTGGTGTCATATTCACCGGTGTGAAGTTAGCAGCCAGTTCTCCAGCAGCCAATATGTCGGTATGCCATTCCACATCGCTATGCACGATCATCGAACGGTTACCATAATAATACATAGAAGATTTAATATTTCTAATAAATGAGCAATGTTTATTAATACTTATACTTTGAGTTACTGTAGAATCGACTGCTGAACCGAACCATTAAAAATAAAAACATGTATGTCGTGTATAGATTCGCAGTTATATTAACTAGGTTAGGTATACCTACCAGTTTGATATAACAGCAAATATAGTCGATTTTTGCCCCGAAGGCATTCGAAGGCTGGGTTTTCACATCACTAAAAAGGGTTGGTTTTTTATTGCCAACAATCGAGCGAAAACGAAAATTCCTTCGGCCCCTCTCTTGGGGGTCAAAATGCCCCCCAAAGTCTTAAAAATGCATTTTTGCCCCGAAGACATTCGAAGGCTGGGTTTTCACATCACTAAAAAGGGTTGGTTTTTTATTGCCAACAATCGAGCGAAAACGAAAATTCCTTCGGCCCCTCTCTTGGGGGTCAAAATGCCCCCCAAAGTCTTAAAATGTGTTTTTGCCCTGAAGGCATTCGAAGGCTGGGTTTTGACATCACTAAAAAAGGTTGGTTTTTTATTGCCAACAATCGAGCGAAAACGAAAATTCCTTCGGCCCCTCTCTTGGGGGTCAAAATGCCCCCCAAAGTCTTAAAAATGCATTTTTGCCTCGAAGGCATTCGAAGGCTGGGTTTTCACATCACTAAAAAGGGTTGGTTTTTTATTGCCAACAATCGAGCGAAAACGAAAATTCCTTCGGCCCCTCTCTTGGGGGTCAAAATGCCCCCCAAAGTCTTAAAAATGTGTTTTTGCCCTGAAGGCATTCGAAGGCTGGGTTTTGACATCACTAAAAAAGGTTGGTTTTTTATTGCCAACAATCGAGCGAAAACGAAAATTCCTTCGGCCCCTCTCTTGGGGGTCAAAATGCCCCCCAAAGTCTTAAAAATGCGTTTTTGCCCTGAAGGCATTCGAAGGCTGGGTTTTGACATCACTAAAAAGGGTTGGTTTTTTATTGCCAACAATCGAGCGAAAACGAAAATTCCTTCGGCCCCTCTCTTGGGGGTCAAAATGCCCCCCAAAGTCTTAAAAATGCGTTTTTGCCCTGAAGGCATTCGAAGGCTGGGTTTTGACATCACTAAAAAGGGTTGGTTTTTTATTGCCAACAATCGAGTGAAAACGAAAATTCCTTCGGCCCCTCTCTTGGGGGTTAAAATGCCCCCCAAAGTCTTAAAAATGCGTTTTTGCCCTGAAGGCATTCGAAGGCTGGGTTTTGACATCACTAAAAAGGGTTGGTTTTTTATTGCCAACAATCGAGCGAAAACGAAAATTCCTTCGGCCCCTCTCTTGGGGGTCAAAATGCCCCCCAAAGTCTTAAAAATGCGTTTTTGCCCCGAAGGCATTCGAAGGCTGGGTTTTCACATCACTAAAAAGGGTTGGTTTTTTATTGCCAACAATCGAGCGAAAACGAAAATTCCTTCGGCCCCTCTCTTGGGGGTCAAAATGCCCCCCAAAGTCTTAAAAATGCATTTTTGCCCCGAAGACATTCGAAGGCTGGGTTTTCACATCACTAAAAAGGGTTGGTTTTTTATTGCCAACAATCGAGCGAAAACGAAAATTCCTTCGGCCCCTCTCTTGGGGGTCAAAATGCCCCCCAAAGTCTTAAAATGTGTTTTTGCCCTGAAGGCATTCGAAGGCTGGGTTTTGACATCACTAAAAAAGGTTGGTTTTTTATTGCCAACAATCGAGCGAAAACGAAAATTCCTTCGGCCCCTCTCTTGGGGGTCAAAATGCCCCCCAAAGTCTTAAAAATGCATTTTTGCCTCGAAGGCATTCGAAGGCTGGGTTTTCACATCACTAAAAAGGGTTGGTTTTTTATTGCCAACAATCGAGCGAAAACGAAAATTCCTTCGGCCCCTCTCTTGGGGGTCAAAATGCCCCCCAAAGTCTTAAAAATGTGTTTTTGCCCTGAAGGCATTCGAAGGCTGGGTTTTGACATCACTAAAAAAGGTTGGTTTTTTATTGCCAACAATCGAGCGAAAACGAAAATTCCTTCGGCCCCTCTCTTGGGGGTCAAAATGCCCCCCAAAGTCTTAAAAATGCGTTTTTGCCCTGAAGGCATTCGAAGGCTGGGTTTTGACATCACTAAAAAGGGTTGGTTTTTTATTGCCAACAATCGAGCGAAAACGAAAATTCCTTCGGCCCCTCTCTTGGGGGTCAAAATGCCCCCCAAAGTCTTAAAAATGCGTTTTTGCCCTGAAGGCATTCGAAGGCTGGGTTTTGACATCACTAAAAAGGGTTGGTTTTTTATTGCCAACAATCGAGTGAAAACGAAAATTCCTTCGGCCCCTCTCTTGGGGGTTAAAATGCCCCCCAAAGTCTTAAAAATGCGTTTTTGCCCTGAAGGCATTCGAAGGCTGGGTTTTGACATCACTAAAAAGGGTTGGTTTTTTATTGCCAACAATCGAGCGAAAACGAAAATTCCTTCGGCCCCTCTCTTGGGGGTCAAAATGCCCCCCAAAGTCTTAAAAATGCGTTTTTGCCCTGAAGGCATTCGAAGGCTGGGTTTTCACATCACTAAAAAGGGTTGGTTTTTTATTGCCAACAATCGAGCGAAAACGAAAATTCCTTCGGCCCCTCTCTTGGGGGTCAAAATGCCCCCCAAAGTCTTAAAAATGCGTTTTTGCCCTGAAGGCATTCGAAGGCTGGGTTTTCACATCACTAAAAAGGGTTGGTTTTTTATTGCCAACAATCGAGCGAAAACGAAAATTCCTTCGGCCCCTCTCTTGGGGGTCAAAATGCCCCCCAAAGTCTTAAAAATGCATTTTTGCCCTGAAGGCATTCGAAGGCTGGGTTTTCACATCACTAAAAAGGGTTGGTTTTTTATTGCCAACAATCGAGCGAAAACGAAAATTCCTTCGGCCCCTCTCTTGGGGGTCAAAATGCCCCCCAAAGTCTTAAAAATGTGTTTTTGCCCTGAAGGCATTCGAAGGCTGGGTTTTGACATCACTAAAAAAGGTTGGTTTTTTATTGCCAACAATCGAGCGAAAACGAAAATTCCTTCGGCCCCTCTCTTGGGGGTCAAAATGCCCCCCAAAGTCTTAAAAATGCGTTTTTGCCCTGAAGGCATTCGAAGGCTGGGTTTTGACATCACTAAAAAGGGTTGGTTTTTTATTGCCAACAATCGAGCGAAAACGAAAATTCCTTCGGCCCCTCTCTTGGGGGTCAAAATGCCCCCCAAAGTCTTAAAAATGCGTTTTTGCCCTGAAGGCATTCGAAGGCTGGGTTTTGACATCACTAAAAAGGGTTGGTTTTTTATTGCCAACAATCGAGTGAAAACGAAATTTCCTTCGGCCCCTCTCTTGGGGGTTAAAATGCCCCCCAAAGTCTTAAAAATGCGTTTTTGCCCTGAAGGCATTCGAAGGCTGGGTTTTGACATCACTAAAAAGGGTTGGTTTTTTATTGCCAACAATCGAGCGAAAACGAAAATTCCTTCGGCCCCTCTCTTGGGGGTCAAAATGCCCCCCAAAGTCTTAAAAATGCGTTTTTGCCCTGAAGGCATTCGAAGGCTGGGTTTTCACATCACTAAAAAGGGTTGGTTTTTTATTGCCAACAATCGAGCGAAAACGAAAATTCCTTCGGCCCCTCTCTTGGGGGTCAAAATGCCCCCCAAAGTCTTAAAAATGCATTTTTGCCCTGAAGGCATTCGAAGGCTGGGTTTTCACATCACTAAAAAGGGTTGGTTTTTTATTGCCAACAATCGAGCGAAAACGAAAATTCCTTCGGCCCCTCTCTTGGGGGTCAAAATGCCCCCCAAAGTCTTAAAAATGTGTTTTTGCCCTGAAGGCATTCGAAGGCTGGGTTTTGACATCATTAAAAAGGGTTGGTTTTTTATTGCCAACAATCGAGCGAAAACAAAAATTCCTTCGGCCCCTCTCTTGAGGGTCAAAATGCCCCCCAAAGTCTTAAAAATGCGTTTTTGCCCCGAAGGCATTCGAAGGCTGGGTTTTGACATCACTAAAAAGGGTTGGTTTTTTATTGCCAACAATCGGGCGAAAACGAAAATTCCTTCGGCCCCTCTCTTGGGGGTCAAAATGCCCCCCAAAGTCTTAAAAATGCATTTTTGCCCCGAAGGCATTCGAAGGCTGGGTTTTCACATCACTAAAAAGGGTTGGTTTTTTATTGCCAACAATCAAGCGAAAACGAAAATTCCTTCGGCCCCTCTCTTGGGGGTCAAAATGCCCCCCAAAGTTTTAAAAATGCGTTTTTGCCCCGAAGACATTCGAAGGCTGGGTTTTCACATCACTAAAAAGGGTTGGTTTTTTATTGCCAACAATCGAGCGAAAACGAAAATTCCTTCGGCCCCTCTCTTGGGGGTCAAAATGCCCCCCAAAGTCTTAAAAATGCATTTTTGCCCTGAAGGCATTCGAAGGCTGGGTTTTTCACATCACTAAAAAGGGTTGGTTTTTTATTGCCAACAATCGAGCGAAAACGAAAATTCCTTCGGCCCCTCTCTTGGGGGTCAAAATGCCCCCCAAAGTCTTAAAAATGCGTTTTTGCCCTGAAGGCATTCGAAGGCTGGGTTTTGACATAACAAAAAAGGGTTGGTTTTTTATTGCCAACAATCGAGCGAAAACGAAAATTCCTTCGGTCCCTCTCTTGGGGGTCAAAATGCCCCACAAAGTCTTAAAAACGCGTTTTTGCCCCGAAGGCATTCGAAGGCTGGGTTTTGACATCACTAAAAAGGGTTGGTTTTTTATTGCCAACAATCGAGCGAAAACGAAAATTCCTTCGGCCCCTCTCTTGGGGGTCAAAATGCCCCCCAAAGTCTTAAAAATGCGTTTTTGCCCCGAAGGCATTCGAAGGCTGGGTTTTGACATCACTAAAAAGGGTTGGTTTTTTATTGCCAACAATCGAGCGAAAACGAAAATTCCTTCGGCCCCTCTCTTGGGGGTCAAAATGCCCCCCAAACTCTTAAAAATGCATTTTTGCCCCGAAGGCATTCGAAGGCTGGGTTTTCACATCACTAAAAAGGGTTGGTTTTTTATTGCCAACAATCGAGCGAAAACGAAAATTCCTTCGGCCCCTCTCTTGGGGGTCAAAATGCCCCCCAAAGTCTTAAAAATGCGTTTTTGCCCCGAAGGCATTCGAAGGCTGGGTTTTCACATCACTAAAAAGGGTTGGTTTTTTATTGCCAACAATCGAGCGAAAACGAAAATTCCTTCGGCCCCTCTCTTGAGGGTCAAAATGCCCCCCAAAGTCTTAAAAATGCGTTTTTGCCCCGAAGGCATTCGAAGGCTGGGTTTTGACATCACTAAAAAGGGTTGGTTTTTTATTGCCAACAATCGAGCGAAAACGAAAATTCCTTCGGCCCCTCTCTTGGGGGTCAAAATGCCCCCCAAAGTTTTAAAAATGCGTTTTTGCCCCGAAGACATTCGAAGGCTGGGTTTTCACATCACTAAAAAGGGTTGGTTTTTTATTGCCAACAATCGAGCGAAAACGAAAATTCCTTCGGCCCCTCTCTTGGGGGTCAAAATGCCACCCAAAGTCTTAAAAATGCATTTTTGCCCTGAAGGCATTCGAAGGCTGGGTTTTCACATCACTAAAAAGGGTTGGTTTTTTATTGCCAACAATGGAGCGAAAACGAAAATTCCTTCGGCCCCTCTCTTGGGGGTCAAAATGCCCCCCAAAGTTTTAAAAATGCGTTTTTGCCCCGAAGACATTCGAAGGCTGGGTTTTCACATCACTAAAAAGGGTTGGTTTTTTATTGCCAACAATGGAGCGAAAACGAAAATTCCTTCGGCCCCTCTCTTGGGGGTCAAAATGCCCCCCAAAGTCTTAAAAATGCGTTTTTGCCCCGAAGGCATTCGAAGGCTGGGTTTTGACATCACTAAAAAGGGTTGGTTTTTTATTGCCAACAATCGAGCGAAAACGAAAATTCCTTCGGCCCCTCTCTTGAGGGTCAAAATGCCCCCCAAAGTCTTAAAAATGCGTTTTTGCCCCGAAGGCATTCGAAGGCTGGGTTTTGACATCACTAAAAAGGGTTGGTTTTTTATTGCCAACAATCGAGCGAAAACGAAAATTCCTTCGGCCCCTCTCTTGGGGGTCAAAATGCCCCCCAAAGTCTTAAAAATGCGTTTTTGCCCCGAAGGCATTCGAAGGCTGGGTTTTCACATCACTAAAAAGGGTTGGTTTTTTATTGCCAACAATCGAGCGAAAACGAAAATTCCTTCGGCCCCTCTCTTGAGGGTCAAAATGCCCCCCAAAGTCTTAAAAATGCGTTTTTGCCCCGAAGGCATTCGAAGGCTGGGTTTTGACATCACTAAAAAGGGTTGGTTTTTTATTGCCAACAATCGAGCGAAAACGAAAATTCCTTCGGCCCCTCTCTTGGGGGTCAAAATGCCCCCCAAAGTCTTAAAAATGCGTTTTTGCCCCGAAGGCATTCGAAGGCTGGGTTTTGACATCACTAAAAAGGGTTGGTTTTTTATTGCCAACAATCGAGCGAAAACGAAAATTCCTTCGGCCCCTCTCTTGGGGGTCAAAATGCCCCCCAAAGTCTTAAAAATGCATTTTTGCCCTGAAGGCATTCGAAGGCTGGGTTTTGACATAACTAAAAAGGGTTGGTTTTTTGTTGCCAACAATCGAGCGAAAACGAAAATTCCTTCGGCCCCTCTCTTGGGGGTCAAAATGCCCCCCAAAGTCTTAAAAATGCATTTTTGCCCCGAAGGCATTCGAAGGCTGGGTTTTCACATCACTAAAAAGGGTTGGTTTTTTATTGCCAACAATCGAGCGAAAACGAAAATTCCTTCGGCCCCTCTCTTGGGGGTCAAAATGCCCCCCAAAGTCTTAAAAATGCATTTTTGCCCCGAAGGCATTCGAAGGCTGGGTTTTGACATCACTAAAAAGGGTTGGTTTTTTATTGCCAACAATCGAGCGAAAACGAAAATTCCTTCGGCCCCTCTCTTGGGGGTCAAAATGCCCCCCAAAGTTTTAAAAATGCATTTTTGCCCCGAAGGCATTCGAAGGCTGGGTTTTGACATCACTAAAAAGGGTTGGTTTTTTATTGCCAACAATCGAGCGAAAACGAAAATTCCTTCGGCCCCTCTCTTGGGGGTCAAAATGCCCCCCAAAGTCTTAAAAATGCGTTTTTGCCCCGAAGGCATTCGAAGGCTGGGTTTTGACATCACTAAAAAGGGTTGGTTTTTTATTGCCAACAATCGAGCGAAAACGAAAATTCCTTCGGCCCCTCTCTTGGGGGTCAAAATGACCCCCAAAGTCTTAAAAATGCGTTTTTGCCCCGAAGGCATTCGAAGGCTGGGTTTTGACATGACTGAAAAGGGTTGGTTTTTTATTGCCAACAATCGAGCGAAAACGAAAATTCCTTCGGCCCCTCTCTTGGGGGTCAAAATGACCCCCAAAGTCTTAAAAATGCGTTTTTGCCCCGAAGGCATTCGAAGGCTGGGTTTTGACATGACTGAAAAGGGTTGGTTTTTTTTTGCCAACAATCGAGCGAAAACGAAAATTCCTTCGGCCCCTCTCTTGGGGGTCAAAATGACCCCCAAAGTCTTAAAAATGCGTTTTTGCCCCGAAGGCATTCGAAGACTGGGTTTTGACATGACTGAAAAGGGTTGGTTTTTTATTGCCAACAATCGAGCGAAAACGAAAATTCCTTCGGCCCCTCTCTTGGGGGTCAAAATGCCCCCCAAAGTCTTAAAAATGCATTTTTGCCCTGAAGGCATTCGAAGGCTGGGTTTTGACATCACTAAAAAGGGTGGTTTTTTGTTGCCAACAATTAAGTGCAAAAACATTTTTTGTGATTTTTCTTTGTGAAAAAAAGATTTTTTTTCATTATCGGTTTCGGATTTACAGGCTTTCTAGTTCTACATATTCCTTGAGTTAAATAAAATCTGTTAATGAGGTATCTATTCGAGTTTAAAGCTACATTTTGTAAAGAAAAAAAAAACTCAAGTAATAGAACTAAAATACAGATTGTGGAAAATAATATTTTGACTTCATTATTTGTAACTTATTGGTTGGAATTGCTATTCCATATTTTTCATGTTTCCATGGCAACGTCTTAACCTAGGTTATTAGAGACCTACTGGCACTCTTTTTCTTCCTGTATAAATGTATCCAGTGCAGTGTTGTCACTTTTTTGCACAAAACAGAACAAATTAATTAGAGCAGGCATTCCAGAGAAAATCGAAAATGACCTCAGAATTCACAAATGTAACAAATCACCCTGTATTTCACTTTTAGAATGACTTGATGATTACTCAAGTTTGTATTTTCTGATCTTAATAATTTAAATGTCCTCCTTTATTGCTGATTTTTAAATTTTTGTATATAAGAGAATCTGCACAATCCGACAACAGGGTTACGGCGTTACGATTCCCTTCACGGGCATGCTGAGCGCCAAGCGCCACAGGCCACGGGGACACGGGACATAGCAACGATGGCGACAAATGTTTGTCACGTGTTATACCAATGTTGGTGATCTCAATAATAAACGTCTTTGCATTAATTATTGTCTTTCAATCAATAATATAATATTGAAGTACTGCTTTCTGTACTTTCAGTACTTGATTTATTTATTTCTTATTCAGTAAAAATTTCAGTTATCGTTCCTATTCACAGCTTTATTGCTCTGTTCATCAAATTTACAGGTTTTATTGTTCCACCAGCGGGTATTATGAATTTATTGTTAGTATAGCTGCGATTGGACAAGAGCCGGGGGTATTATGAACTATAAAACTCAATATCTACGAATAATAACTTTCATAATTCATGGGAAAAGCTCTCATACATAATTGGAATGTTATTCAATAAGAGTAGAAAAATTAATAGGTCGTCACGAGCTATCTAACTAGCGTTTCAAAAATTATCAAAGCCGACTAGATCCTAGGGCAGGGGTCGGTAACCTGCGGCTCGCGAGCCACATGCGGCTCTTTGGATATGAAGCTGAGGCTCTTTAGTTCCATACGCAAATAATATTTATTTTATATAAAAAAATTCAAAATCGTTCTGAATCGATTAACGAGTATTAGGCACCATTTGTATAGCTCAGTGAAGCTGGCACCCCTAAGTGCAAATTTTTATAAAATTCAAACGGAATTCATTTGTCCACGTTTGTTCAACCAAAATTTTCATTTGTCCACCCTCAAAAAAAAGTCATGACGAAGTTTAAAAAATTGACATCAGCACTCCCCTGAGTAAATTTCATCAATTTTCAAACGGCATTCGTTTGTCCACGGTTTGTCCACGTTTGTGCAACAAAAATAACAAGTCCGTTCGTGCCATCGGCGATTAACGCACACGGGAGTACCTATGGTTTTCATAGCTAACTTTTGTTTTTCGTATTTCCGCCGTATTTTTTTATGTCATTCATGTAAAACATGAAGGAAATCATAAATCTTTTGGAGAAAAATTAAAAAAAAAAAATTTTTCCGCAAAAATTTCTATCCCAGAATTTGTTTTGCAGAATAAAAATTTTCATTTTAATTTTTCAAGAGATTTATGGTTTCCTTGATTTTTTTACACCGAGAAAGGCAAAAAAATATGGCGGAAATAAGAAAAACAAATGTTATGATTATGAAAACTCCGGGATTAGTCAGCCTTGAAAATTTTTCAAACGAAAAAAAAAATGGATAGCTAATGACGACTTATGTGAACTTATTAAGAAATTATTCATTTAGTTTCAATAATAAAAAAGATATCGATAAAATAAGGAATATGGATTAATAAGTTAACATGGGGTGTAGTTTTAACACAAATAGAACAATAATTATTGTAGTACCAGTGTGGCGGACTGGCGCTCTTTTACAGGGTGATCAGTAATTCGCGCACTCGGAGCATGCTGCGGTGAACTTCACTTTTTGAGAGTGGTAAATTTTCTTACTGCAGTGTTGTAAGTTCTTTTCTTCCCAAGATATGACCATTTTTGTAAAAAAAGTGGCAACATTGCACTGAACATGTGAATAAGTTCGGGTTAGATGGCATTGTTATTATTTTTTTTCCATAGCAACGGCAGGCATTTGAATATTTTATATTCTAAGTTGAGCTTAGGCGGTTGCCAAACTTCAAATTTCGATCAGATTTAGGTATGGTATCAATTTCCAACATTCTCAATTCCTCTGTAAAGAGGTTTTGTGGAAAAAATTGAAGAATTATATGGTATCCGTTCCAAACATTACAGTAAACTGAATTGTTCATTAATTTTTATCACGGTTATTGGAAAAATTACCTTTAAACTCGGATGAGGGAAACTCTGTAACTTAAAAACCAACCGTTGGATTCAATTTTTTTTTTTTGCAGAATATCCTTAATTTTTATGGGCTCTACTATATCTGTATTCGGAGTGCGCGAGTTACTGATCAGCCTGTATAACCACTCTTGCACAAAGTGATTTCATTAGTTAGTTTCGAATGCGGGTCTGGGCTTCTCGGCCAGAACAATGGCTGCCAGATGTGCGGCTTGACTCAGAGATCAGAGGTCAGAGGCGCCGTTCGCGACTCTGGGTCAAAAAGATTTTGTTAAAGTTTTAGGAACAAATTTCAAAGACAATAAATAATATTTCAACATTATTCCCTCAACTCATAAAACTCGAAAAGGATAGAGACAGGTACTTTATAATACAATGGTTTACAGATGGGGCAATAAATATTTACCCTATTTACATAGGACTATAGCTCCTTTGTCGAATTGGTGCCAATACGGTAGGAGCACGTAGGAGGATTAAAGTTTGAATAATAATAGAACTAACTAATGTAAAACCATTTAAGGATAACGGAAAGCCGTAAAATAAGTAGAGAGAAACAGAAAAATTCATATACAACCAGTGGCTCTCAAACATTTTCAGATAGTATTACTTAGTATAATATCATTAAAGGTTTCTTTTATAGAAATACTTTTTATTTTACGTTTCTTTTTTAATTTTTAATAAATGATGAGTTATTATAAATCAGTACTAATAAGTCAGTACTTAAATACTAAAATCTAAATACTAAAATAAAAAATCAGGAAACTAATTTAAATCTTCAATATTCAAAAACTGTATACAGGTGGTTAACAATTCGATGCTCACCATTGGGATTTCGGAAACGGTAAAAAATACACGGTCGGTTAAATTAGAGAAAAGTTGCACAATTTTATGCTTATTAAGAATCTGAAAGAAAATTTATGGAAACTTCAGGCGTTCCTGAAATATCCTGAAAAAACTTGAAAATGGAGATTTCTTACTTCAATCGTATCTTTTATTATTGGAAAGAAATTGAAATATTTTTGTGAGTTTAAGTACATAAGTCATCAAAAGGTATCATCTGTCATTTCCAAAATTTTCAAGGACTACTAGATCGCAGAGTTTTCATAGTCAACTTTTGTTTTTCTTATGCCCGCCATATTGTTTTTTCGTGTCATTCGCTATTAAAAGAATCAAGGAAAAAAATTATCTATTGAAAAAAAAGATCTCTTAAAAATGTTTGTTCTTCTTTTGTCGAAAAAAATAAGCTTTGTTTAACCGAATGTCTTAAAAATGTAAGCAATGTCAAGTCGCGACGTCATATTGACCTTATTCGGTGAAATCATTTTCTTTTTTTTTTCGAATAAAGAATAAAATATTTAAGAATTTTTTTTGAATTTGATAAATTGTTTCCTTGATTTTTTTAATAGCGAATGACACGAAAAAACAATATGGCGGGCATAAGAAAAACAAAAGTTGGCTCTGAAAACTCTGGGATCTAGTAGTCCTTGAAAATTTTGGAAATGACAGATGATACCTTTTGATTACTTATGTAAACCCACAAAAATATTTCAATTTTTTTTCAACAATAAAAAAGATACGATTGAAGTAAGAAATCTTCATTTTCAAGTTTTTTCAGGATATTTCAGCAACGCCTGAAGTTTCCATAAATTTTCTTTCAGATTCTTAATAAGCATATGAAATTTTGCAACTTTTCTCTAATTTAACCGACCTGTATCTCTTACCGTTTCCGATCCCAATGGTGAGCATCGAATTGTTAACCAGCCTTTTTTTTGCACCAAAAAAAAAACCTCAAAACCTACACGAACATAGGCGCATGCAAGTTTGCGGAACTTTTCCACCACATTGTGAAAACATTATTTAATGGCAAATTAGATTAGTACCTATAATACCTACCTAATTATGTTAGCCAATTAAAAATATGCAATAAACCACGAGAAATTCATTTCTGATAATATATTTTTTCTTCAAACGTCAGTAAATCAGACATTTACGTAGTAAATTAGTTGTAGTTGTAGTTGTAGTTACATTTAAAAGTAGTAAAACACTATTGTTTTACTACTTTTCAACAAATTTTAATTTTCCTTTCATTTAATTTATTAATTTCCAGTCATAGTGGATAATCAGCTAATATATTAATTAATATATAATATACAACAATTATACTTCAGGTAGGTACTAATTAATTAAAAAATATAACATTATATGATACAAAGAGCTTTGGTTTGTTGCATTTTAAAAGTGGGAACATTTTTAGAACCTCACCTGCATTTCAGTCTATTATACATTGTTGGGTGCTCTACCTGTTTGAGTCTAAGTGTACCCCGGCTTTTACCCCCAATAAATCATTTGAGCAATTGAACTCGGAATTAGATTTTTAAAATCTCTCCTCTCAAGCCATAGGTACGGCATTACCCAGTGAAAAAGAAAGTAACAGATATATTTTATGTCTTTCCGTATTTTTAAAATAGTTCTACGAAGAACTGGTTGTAAGGGAAACCCTCTTAAATTTCTATACAATTTGATGAATTGAAAGAATTCCCCTTTACTGGGTTGCCGCTATCATGCTGATGATATAAATAAGTTCTTAAAGTAAAACCCTAGCAATTCATAATACCCGTTTGTGGACCAATCAAAAGCTGTAAATTTGATGAACAGGGCAATAAAGCTGTGAAAAGGAACCATAATAAGTGAATTTTTCAGAATGCGCAATCAGTACTTCTGGAATCTGTTCCAAGAAGTAAAAAATAAAAAGAATATTTCTGATTGATGATAAATAAAACACTAATATTTTAGGAATATTTCAATAATATATTATTGATTGAAAGTCAATAGTTGCAAAGACGTTTATTGGTTTATTATTGAGATCACCAACATAGGTAAAACACGTGACAGACATTTATTTGTCGTCATCGTTTTATGTCCCGTGGCCCGCAGCCTGTGGTGTGGCGCTTGGCGCTCAGCAAACGTCAGCATGCCCATGAAGGGAACCGTAACGCCGTAACCCTGTTGTCGGATTGTACAGAATCTCTCATAAACAAAAATAAAAAAATCTTTAATAAAGGAGGGTATTTACATTAATTAGATCAGAAAAAAAACTTCGGTAATCATCAAGTCATTCTAAAAGTAAAATACAGGGTGATCCGGAATTTGTGAATTCTAAGGTCATTTTCGATTTTCTCTGGAATACCTTCTCTAATAAGTTCTGTTTTGTGCTTAAAAGTGCCAACACTGCACTGGATACATTTCATCAGGAAGAAGAGTGCCTGTAGGAAGAGACTTTGGGGGGCATTTTGACCCCCAAGAGAGGGGCCGAAGGAATTTTCGTTTTCGCTCGATTGTTGGCAATAAAAAACCAACCCTTTTTAGTGATGTCAAAACCCAGCCTTCGAATGCCTTCAGGGCAAAAACGCATTTTTAAGACTTTGGGGGGCATTTTGACCCCCAAGAGAGGGGCCGAAGGAATTTTCGTTTTCGCTCGATTGTTGGCAATAAAAAACCAACCCTTTTTAGTGATGTCAAAACCCAGCCTTCGAATGCCTTTAGGGAAAAATGCATTTTTAAGACTTTGGGGGGCATTTTAACCCCCAAGAGAGGGGCCGAAGGAATTTTCGTTTTCGCTCGATTGTTGGCAATAAAAAACCAACCCTTTTTAGTGATGTGAAAACCCAGCCTTCGAATGCCTTCAGGGCAAAAATGCATTTTTAAGACTTTGGGGGGCATTTTAACCCCCAAGAGAGGGGCCGAAGGAATTTTCGTTTTCGCTCGATTGTTGGCAATAAAAAACCAACCCTTTTTAGTGATGTCAAAACCCAGCCTTCGAATGCCTTCAGGGCAAAAACGCATTTTTAAGACTTTGGGGGGCATTTTGACCCCCAAGAGAGGGGCCGAAGGAATTTTCGTTTTCGCTCGATTGTTGGCAATAAAAAACCAACCCTTTTTAGTGATGTCAAAACCCAGCCTTCGAATGCCTTCAGGGCAAAAACGCATTTTTAAGACTTTGGGGGGCATTTTTACCCCCAAGAGAGGGGCCGAAGGAATTTTCGTTTTCGCTCGATTGTTGGCAATAAAAAACCAACCCTTTTTAGTGATGTCAAAACCCAGCCTTCGAATGCCTTCAGGGCAAAAACGCATTTTTAAGACTTTGGGGGGCATTTTGACCCCCAAGAGAGGGGCCGAAGGAATTTTCGTTTTCGCTCGATTGTTGGCAATAAAAAACCAACCCTTTTTAGTGATGTCAAAACCCAGCCTTCGAATGCCTTCAGGGCAAAAACACATTTTTAAGACTTTGGAGGGCATTTTGACCCCCAAGAGAGGGGCCGAAGGAATTTTCGTTTTCGCTCGATTGTTGGCAATAAAAAACCAACCCTTTTTAGTGATGTCAAAACCCAGCCTTCGAATGCCTTCAGGGCAAAAACGCATTTTTAAGACTTTGGGGGGCATTTTGACCCCCAAGAGAGGGGCCGAAGGAATTTTCGTTTTCGCTCGATTGTTGGCAATAAAAAACCAACCCTTTTTAGTGATGTCAAAACCAGCCTTCGAATGCCTTCAGGGCAAAAACGCATTTTTAAGACTTTGGGGGGCATTTTGACCCCCAAGAGAGGGGCCGAAGGAATTTTCGTTTTCGCTCGATTGTTGGCAATAAAAAACCAACCCTTTTTAGTGATGTCAAAACCCAGCCTTCGAATGCCTTCAGGGCAAAAACGCATTTTTAAGACTTTGGGGGGCATTTTAACCCCCAAGAGAGGGGCCGAAAAAATTTTCGTTTTCGCTCGATTGTTGGCAATAAAAAACCAACCCTTTTTAGTGATGTCAAAACCCAGCCTTCGAATGCCTTCGGGGCAAAAATGCATTTTTAAGACTTTGGGGGGCATTTTGACCCCCAAGAGAGGGGCCGAAGGAATTTTCGTTTTCGCTCGATTGTTGGCAATAAAAAACCAACCCTTTTTAGTGATGTCAAAACCCAGCCTTCGAATGCCTTCAGGGCAAAAACGCATTTTTAAGACTTTGGGGGGCATTTTGACCCCCAAGAGAGGGGCCGAAGGAATTTTCGTTTTCGCTCGATTGTTGGCAATAAAAAACCAACCCTTTTTAGTGATGTCAAAACCAGCCTTCGAATGCCTTCAGGGCAAAAACGCATTTTTAAGACTTTGGGGGGCATTTTGACCCCCAAGAGAGGGGCCGAAGGAATTTTCGTTTTCGCTCGATTGTTGGCAATAAAAAACCAACCCTTTTTAGTGATGTCAAAACCCAGCCTTCGAATGCCTTCAGGGCAAAAACGCATTTTTAAGACTTTGGGGGGCATTTTAACCCCCAAGAGAGGGGCCGAAGGAATTTTCGTTTTCGCTCGATTGTTGGCAATAAAAAACCAACCCTTTTAAGTGATGTGAAAACCCAGCCTTCGAATGCCTTCAGGGCAAAAATGCATTTTTAAGACTTTGGGGGGCATTTTAACCCCCAAGAGAGGGGCCGAAGGAATTTTCGTTTTCGCTCGATTGTTGGCAATATAAAACCAACCCTTTTTAGTGATGTCAAAACCCAGCCTTCGAATGCCTTCAGGGCAAAAACGCATTTTTAAGACTTTGGGGGGCATTTTGACCCCCAAGAGAGGGGCCGAAGGAATTTTCGTTTTCGCTCGATTGTTGGCAATAAAAAACCAACCCTTTTTAGTGATGTCAAAACCCAGCCTTCGAATGCCTTCGGGGCAAAAACGCATTTTTAAGCCTTTGGGGGGCATTTTGACCCCCAAGAGAGGGGCCGAAGGAATTTTCGTTTTCGCTCGATTGTTGGCAATAAAAAACCAACCCTTTTTAGTGATGTCAAAACCCAGCCTTCGAATGCCTTCGGGGCAAAAACGCATTTTTAAGACTTTGGGGGGCATTTTGACCCCCAAGAGAGGGGCCGAAGGAATTTTCGTTTTCGCTCGATTGTTGGCAATAAAAAACCAACCCTTTTTAGTGATGTCAAAACCCAGCCTTCGAATGCCTTCAGGGCAAAAACGCATGTTTAAGACTTTGGGGGGCATTTTAACCCCCAAGAGAGGGGCCGAAGGAATTTTCGTTTTCGCTCGATTGTTGGCAATAAAAAACCAACCCTTTTTAGTGATGTCAAAACCCAGCCTTCGAATGCCTTCAGGGCAAAAACACATTTTTAAGACTTTGGAGGGCATTTTGACCCCCAAGAGAGGGGCCGAAGGAATTTTCGTTTTCGCTCGATTGTTGGCAATAAAAAACCAACCCTTTTTAGTGATGTCAAAACCCAGCCTTCGAATGCCTTCAGGGCAAAAACGCATTTTTAAGACTTTGGGGGGCATTTTGACCCCCAAGAGAGGGGCCGAAGGAATTTTCGTTTTCGCTCGATTGTTGGCAATAAAAAACCAACCCTTTTTAGTGATGTCAAAACCAGCCTTCGAATGCCTTCAGGGCAAAAACGCATTTTTAAGACTTTGGGGGGCATTTTGACCCCCAAGAGAGGGGCCGAAGGAATTTTCGTTTTCGCTCGATTGTTGGCAATAAAAAACCAACCCTTTTTAGTGATGTCAAAACCCAGCCTTCGAATGCCTTCAGGGCAAAAACGCATTTTTAAGACTTTGGGGGGCATTTTAACCCCCAAGAGAGGGGCCGAAAAAATTTTCGTTTTCGCTCGATTGTTGGCAATAAAAAACCAACCCTTTTTAGTGATGTGAAAACCCAGCCTTCGAATGCCTTCGGGGCAAAAATGCATTTTTAAGACTTTGGGGGGCATTTTAACCCCCAAGAAAGGGGCCGAAGGAATTTTCGTTTTCGCTCGATTGTTGGCAATAAAAAACCAACCCTTTTTAGTGATGTCAAAACCCAGCCTTCGAATGCCTTCAGGGCAAAAACGCATTTTTAAGACTTTGGGGGGCATTTTGACCCCCAAGAGAGGGGCCGAAGGAATTTTCGTTTTCGCTCGATTGTTGGCAATAAAAAACCAACCCTTTTTAGTGATGTCAAAACCCAGCCTTCGAATGCCTTCAGGGCAAAAACGCATTTTTAAGACTTTGGGGGGCATTTTGACCCCCAAGAGAGGGGCCGAAGGAATTTTCGTTTTCGCTCGATTATTGGCAATAAAAAACCAACCCTTTTTAGTGATGTCAAAACCCAGCCTTCGAATGCCTTCAGGGCAAAAACGCATTTTTAAGACTTTGGGGGGCATTTTGACCCCCAAGAGAGGGGCCGAAGGAATTTTCGTTTTCGCTCGATTGTTGGCAATAAAAAACCAACCCTTTTTAGTGATGTCAAAACCCAGCCTTCGAATGCCTTCAGGGCAAAAACGCATTTTTAAAACTTTGGGGGGCATTTTGACCCCCAAGAGAGGGGCCGAAGGAATTTTCGTTTTCGCTCGATTGTTGGCAATAAAAAACCAACCCTTTTTAGTGATGTGAAAACCCAGCCTTCGAATGCCTTCAGGGCAAAAATGCATTTTTAAGACTTTGGGGGGCATTTTAACCCCCAAGAGAGGGGCCGAAAAAATTTTCGTTTTCGCTCGATTGTTGGCAATAAAAAACCAACCCTTTTTAGTGATGTCAAAACCCAGCCTTCGAATGCCTTCGGGGCAAAAATGCATTTTTAAGACTTTGGGGGGCATTTTGACCCCCAAGAGAGGGGCCGAAGGAATTTTCGTTTTCGCTCGATTGTTGGCAATAAAAAACCAACCCTTTTTAGTGATGTCAAAACCCAGCCTTCGAATGCCTTCGGGGCAAAAATGCATTTTTAAGACTTTGGGGGGCATTTTGACCCACAAGAGAGGGGCCGAAGGAATTTTCGTTTTCGCTCGATTGTTGGCAATAAAAAACCAACCCTTTTTAGTGATGTCAAAACCCAGCCTTCGAATGCCTTCAGGGCAAAAATGCATTTTTAAGACTTTGGGGGGCATTTTAACCCCCAAGAGAGGGGCCGAAGGAATTTTCGTTTTCGCTCGATTGTTGGCAATAAAAAACCAACCCTTTTTAGTGATGTCAAAACCCAGCCTTCGAATGCCTTCGGGGCAAAAATCGACTATATTTGCTGTTATATCAAACTGGTAGGTATACCTAACCTAGTTAATATAACTGCGAATCTATACACGACATACAATTTTTTATTTTAATGGTTCGGTTCAGCATTCGATTCTACAGTAACTCAAAGTAGGTATAAGTATTAATAAACATTGCTCATTTATTAGAAATATAAAATCTTCTATGTATTATTATGATAACCGTTCGATGATCGTGCATAGCGATGTGGAATGACATACCGCCATATTGGCTGCTGGAGAACTGGCTGCCAAGTTCACACCGGTTCATATTCTATAACTGAAGTTTCAGAATAGTAGGCACTAAGTTCTCGGAAGTGGTCGTGACGTATAAGCGCTCAGTTGGAGCATTCAGTGGCGGACGCAAAATATCAAAATAGGTTCAGACAATAATGAATTTATTGAGAAATATAATTGTAAACTTCCAAATAATATAGCATATAGTAAATAATATAGCATATAGCAAAAATAAAAATAGCAAAGAAAATAGGAAAAAAATAGTACCTTAGTCATCGTCAGAAGAAAAATCGTCGGATGATGGACAACTATTCCGATCACCGTTATCGTTCAAGTTGATAATTAATGGCTCAACCGAAACATCAACTATTGTGTCTAGATCCCACATTCTGTCTTCTTCTTTTGTAGTATGTCGGATGCAGTTTCTCCATGTTTCAGCCGTCACATCTCCTATTGCAGTAGCTAGCAGGCGTTTCACTTCATCCATCTTGAAGGTCACGTTTTGTTTCGCCACTTGGTTTTTTATTTGAGCCCAAATAAGTTCTATAGGATTCAGTTCACAGTGGTAAGGAGGGAGGCGGTGTACAATGATGTTGCACTCGCGAGCCAATTCGTCGACAGCATATCTCTTAAAATGAGGTATTTGTGCCCTTGCGATGTTTAATAGTTGCACTTTTAACATGTTGTCATCAAATGGTATATTTCTTTGAGCCAGCCAGTTAATGATGTCACCTTTTCGCCATGCAGTTGTTGGCGATGGCTCCAATCGTCGACTATGGTAGGAAGCATTGTCCATTACCACGACCGAATTTGGCTCAAGGCTTGGTAAAATTTTTAAAAACCAGCTTTCGAATTTTTCCGCATCCATTTCCTCATGGTAGTCACTAGTTTTCTTCGATTCGAAAAGTAGCAATCCGTTTTCCAAAAAACCCGAATCACTACCTATGTGAGTTATTATGAGCCTCCGCCCCTTGCCCGCTGGCGCTTTTAGTCCTGTGGAAAAACCTTCAAAAAAAGCTTGTCGACGGCTTGTTATTTCCAAATCTTGCCAAATTTTCGAAACAGTATGACCTTGATTCAGCCAAGTTTCGTCTAAGAAATATATTTTCTTCCCTTCACGACGATACTCTCGAATTTTTTGTAAATAATTTCTCCGCCACAAAATTATTTCTTCTCTTTCTATAAGAAGACTTTTTCTCTGCCTTTTCATATGCCTTATGTTCATTTGTCTTAATGTCCGCAATAAGACACGTCGCGATATTTTCGGCATTGCGTCATCCGAATTGATTTCGGCAGCGATTGCTTTTAATGTTGGAATTTCATTTCGGAAAAAGAACGAATGAAATTTTCTCCGAACGGCGTATTTTATGTCATCATCAATGTCAATGCGTTTTCTCCCCCTTGTGTCAATATTTTCAGCTACCTTTTCTGTTCCGCCTTTGGACTCTTTGAAAGTTTTCAAGATTCGGTGTACACTCCTAGTTGACACTTTGGTTAAATCACTACACAAAGCAACTACATCGTTTACCAACATACTTTGATTCCTTTCACGGAGTCCACAATACACGTTGTATATAATAGTTTTTTCTCCTGTAGATAAATTCGTACGACGACGTTTACTTTGGCTGCTCTCGCCTTCCATATTGCTCACAACTTTAAATTTAAACAGTATTTCACTTCGGCACTCAAAGAAGCTTGCTTCTTTCCCGTTTACACCACAGTGAGAACTGAGAAATAAGATTCAGACAGGAAATCTGATGAGCGACCCTTAAAGCAACCAAGCTATCCCCACTAATTATGCACTTTATTGTCGACCGGGTATGGGTTTTTCCGGGATGGTAATTCCGTAAATTTCTTATAGTTAAACTTTTTCTGTATCCTGGAACTCAGTTCATTCCCAAAACAGGAATCATTATTGTATTATTATTTTACCAAATAATTAACTAATAACTAATTATTAACAAATTAGTAAGATATTGATTTTTTCTAGCTTGTATTTCTTAATTACTTCACAGATTGTCTATGAACAATATGAAATATTCAAAATTTTGTTGTTCCCGAGAGTCGAGAATCTTCTTCCCCCGGTAATATTAATTTTTCTTTTCTGACAACCAGAAAACAGAAAGAGAAAAATATACAAGTCCCGATCGACATCCAATAACAGCCCAAAACAAACAACTTTTCTTTTTGTTCAGGTTATTCCACTGCCGCGAATTCTTTTTCATTCATTTTCATGCGTTTTTTAATTTTTGTGATGCTTCAATAATTCAGCAAATATAAACATAAAAATAAAATATTAAGGATTTAAAGGAGCGATAAATGTTATATTGCAGCCCCTCACGAAAATAGCATGAACGATACGCCACTGAATACGGAGCTGCCTTGGACGGACTGGCAGCATGCTCGATATATATCCATCTTACTTTACCTTACTGCAAGTTGGACCTGCTTATCCTTTGTACTTGTTGACACTGCTGTAATGTTGCCATATATTATATTTTAAGGGACCGAACCTCATTGAAATTCTACATCTTTTGCTATTAAATATCGATGTTGTGAAATTATTATAGCAGAAAAATTACTCAACAAATAAAACACAGTATTTTTTATCCTACAACCATTTACCTGCATGTGAATGATAAAAATACAAAATGATAAAACACCAAGAATTAAAAGCTGGCAACAATGTGTTTACTTTAAGTCCGTAATATTTCTAAGAACTTAGTGCCTACTATTCTGAAACTTCAGTTATAGGTGGATGGAACTATAACTCCCCCATCGTTAGAATGAAGCTTCTTCTGGAAGATGAATTTTCCGTCGCGTTGTTGCCACTTGTACTGTCGGCATGTCCTTGTTTTGATTTTCGGCAGGTGCCCGGGTTTTCTTAAACTTTATGTAGAGGATCACTGCTGTTATAATTATGGCAATGTACAGGATGATGGTCCAGGCACTTGGTATTCGAAGATCTGGTATGATTGGTTCTTCGTCAATTGAAATCATTGGGTTGATGGGTATTTCTCGAAGGTCTAATTTTTTCAATTCGACTTTGAATTTTTGTTGGTGGATTTTCTTTGGTGTCAGTTTCAATGAGTTGACAATTACTGGTTTTGCGTGAGTAGACTCTTGAAATGAAAGTTCTTCTCCACGAAATATTATCTTGCATGATTTTCCTTCGATCAAATATATTCCAATCAAACTTTTTGTTTCTATCTGGTTTTCACATTGAATTTTCAGCTTTTCTTCTTTCGGAAGTACTGCTAGGTATTGATTTACTTCGGCGACAATTTCTATGTGATTTTCCAGAATTTCCAATTTGCTAAATTGGCATCGGCTTGTGTTTTCGTGCAATAGTATATCTTCTTCACAGGCGGTGTTGTGACTACTTTGTAGATGACTTGGACAGTGATACAGTTTGCCTTGAGTACGTGTACATACATCCCTTAGGGGTTTCACGATATCATTATTGATTGATTTTAGAAAATACCTTGAGCTAGGTATTAGAGTAACAAATTCTGATTCGTGCTTGGTAGGGATAGGAAGAATATAATATAATTCGAAATTCTTTTCGAAGTCAATGGGGACTGATAAGAAATATGTAATCCTATCATGATCTAGTTTACAATTAAGCTTAATTATGCTTTCGAAGTCCAGAATATTATCGAATTTTATTTCGAATGGAAATTGATTTTTATAATGTGAGGAGATTTTTTGAAGTTCTGAAAATAATTCTCTAGAAGTGATTATGCTAGGATGCAACGTATTTAATTTGCAAAACGTAACCGAAGTTTCAATTTCTTGCAAGGTATTGAGAATTGTGTTGTAAAGAATTACCAATTGATTAAAAATATCTTTTGCGAAGAGCAAATTGATATGATTTATTTCTTCCTTTACCATTTGGCTGAGTTGCATAATTCTAGATTTCAGGATAAGTTCATTATGCTGAATATCGTGAATCGTATCGTTAAAATTTTGGATAATGTTATGGCTTAAGCTATACTCCATTTTAATTTGTTCTTGCAAATTCTTTTCATTTTTCTCTAAATGACTTAAAATTTTATAAATTCTTTCGCCATCGTTGGCATCTAAATTTCCAGTAATCCCTTTTACTACTGTTCCTAAGAAATCTACTAAACCTCTCTTATCTCTAGTATTAATTCTAAGATTATCTATTTTTTCAAAAATTAACTTTTGAGTGTATCTTAGTGTACTATCATAATTTCCTAATTCATTACTATAAATTAAATTATTATTATAAGATGATTTAAGATCATCATATTGATTGTTAAGACTTTTAAATTCATCGAACAATGATTGAAGATGATAAAAGTGAACAAACGTATGCTGCGTGCGTTGAAGTTTTGCAGGTCCTAGGTCGATTGGAAGAACTCCTAAGTTTCTGGTAATATTATTTATTTCTGTCCCTTGTCCGATCGTGAGGAACCTGAAATAATTTTTCTTTTACTATGAGCTTTCTTTCTCGGTCTTTTAATATTAGAAATGTGAATATTTTCGGAAGTGTTCCCATGTTGGGGTATAATCTTTGCTGTTTTTAATTTTGGATTAATTTTTCCCACCGTTTTCTTTTTATATTTGTTCAAAGTTTTACTTTGTTTTTGCTTATTCTTAACAAATATTTTCTCAGGAATTTCGGGAAGCTTTTCGCGAGTCTCATTTGTTTTATTAATAATTTGTTCTTTCCTACTCTGAAGGTGTTCATTTAATTGTTCGTATAAGATTTTCACCTTATTTTTATGATCGATAACGTAATTATTTACTAATTGTTTATCGATTTCAATATCAAATGGGGACTCTGTATCCAGATGACCGGTTATAATCTCATATGGTTTTAAATTTGTCGCGGAATGTACGCTGTTATTATACGCTAAAATCGCATAATTGATTTTCGTTTCTATTGGCTCATTTTTATACTCATTTTGATTATTTAAGAGTCTGATGTGTTCAATAAGAGTTGAATGAAATCTTTCAATTAGTCCGTTTGACTCGGGATGTTGGGAACTAATGAAGTGAATTTTAATTTTGTGAGTTTCGAGCAATTCTTTCACTAACGAATTTTTGAATTCGACCCCATTATCGGAGATCACCTGTTCTGGGATACAATGGTGTGAAAAGAATTTTACTAGATTATTTGCGACTTCTATTCCTTGTGAGGAATTTAATTTGTAAGCTTGCGCGTATTTTGAAAAAGAATCAATAATTGTGAAAAATTTACAATTTTCTAAGGTTATGCTATCGACGTGTAAAATTTGGAAGGGCTTGATAGCTGTCGGAGTAATATTATATTCCAACTTCAGTGGATTTCTATCGTACTTAGTAACTTGGCAAATTTCGCAATTATTTATATAATTTTGTATCGATTTTCTTTGATTGGGCCAATAATATTGAGCTTTTATTCGCTTTTCTGTTTCATCAAGACCACGGTGATTTGTTTTGCCTTCATGATACATTAGTATATGGTTTTTAATTTCATCGTCGTCCAGAATGTCAATTAATTTCTTAGTACATTTAATCATGGAAATTTGAGAATTCCTAAAATATTTTTGAAGTACGGTACTGAATTTTTCGTAAATTGGGTCTTCAAAATAAACATAATATTTCACCTTTGGTACCACAAATTCTTTCAAGAATTTAATAATTTCTTCTTCGTAATTATTTTTAGAAAATTGAATGTATATTCGTTGTTTTGTTTTATACAGCTTAACTACTATAGGTCTAGCAGGGCCATAATTGACTTCGGATATTATAATTTGGTTTTTCCCATAATTTACAGGACAATCAACTATTGGAATCTCTGCGATTGGATTCTCTAAATTTGAATGTACAGTTTCGTCATCTTCGAGGGCATTTTCCTCGTCATCTAAATTTCCTGGTTCAGCGAAAAGTGATTCAATTTCACTGCGATCAGTATGATTTTTATTTTTAAGATCTTGAATTATATCCTCAATTTCATCACCTACGGGTTTAATTGATTTATCTTTCTTTAAATTATGTGATTCATTAATGTGAAGTTCAATCCTAGATAAAGCGTCTGCATTTTTATTTAAAATGCCTTTCTTGTACACAATTTCGTAGTCAAACTCTTCGAGTTTTAGACGCCACCTAACTAATTTGGAATCTGGGTCTTTAGTTGAAAACAAATATTGCAACGGTTGATGATCAGTTACAATTTTGAATTTTCTGCCAAATAGATAAGGCCTAAAATACTTGACTGACCAGACAATCGCCAAAAGTTCTTTGTGTATTGTCGAATAATTTATTTCTGAAGTATTTAGTGTTCTACTTGCATATGCAATGGGTAGATCTGACCCTATTTTACCTTGCGATAAAATACTGCCAATCGCATAGTTTGATGCGTCAGTAGTATGAAAGGTTCTTCAAAATTGGGATATTGAAGAATTGGTTCATTTATTAAAAGATTTTTACAAAGTTCAAAACATTTAACGTATTCGGGATCTTTCGGATTAATTATGGAATCTTTCTTTAAGCATTTGGTCAATGGTTTCGTTATTTTTGCAAAGTCCATAATAAATTTTCTGTAATATCCTAATAATCCTAAAAAGCCTTTTAATTGCTTGGAATTTTTGGGTATCGGATAATTTTTAATTGCTTTAATCTTATCTGGATTTGGTTTGACTCCTTCTCTGGTTACAACATGTCCAAGATAAGCTACTTCTTTTCTGAGAAATTCAGATTTATCAATTTGAATTTTAAAATTAGCCTGTCTTAATCTTTCGAAAACTTCTCGCAATCTACTAATATGTTCCTGGAGGCTAGTGCTGAAAATAATTATGTCATCTAAATAAACAAGACACCTTTCGTTTTGAATGCCCCTAAGAATATTGTCCATTACTCTCTGAAAAGTCGCAGGAGCATTTTTCAGACCAAATGGCATTCGTAAGAATTCATAATGCCCGTTTTCTGCATTGAAAGCGGTTTTTTGAATATCTTCTTCATTCATTTCAATCTGGTGAAAGCCTGAAGCCAGATCGAGAGTTGTAAAATATTGGCATCGTCCTAATTTATCGAGTAAATCGTTAATATTAGGAAGGGGGTATCGATCTCCGATAGTTTTCTCGTTCAACTTTCGGTAGTCGACTACGATACGCCACTTTCTCTTACCAGATGAGTCAAGTTTCTTTGGAACTATCCAAATTGGTGCGCTCCAAGGACTGTGACTTGGCCTAATAATTTTTTGATCTAACATTGTTTGAATTTGGGTTTGCACTTCTTTTCTATGAACCTCAGGGTATCTATATGACTTAGTGTAGATTGGTAATTCATCGGAAGTTTTAATGCTGTGCTTGACTTTATTTGTAAAAGATAATTGATTACCATCAATATGAAAAATATCTGAATATTCTTTTAGAAGATCTATAATTGATTTTCGTTCTTCCGAATTCATATGTTCGGTGCGAACTTTAGAAATGTCAAATTTAAATTTTTCAACATTAAAATTGTTGAAATTTGGACAGTTTTGTTCGTATTCGTCGAACTTATCAGCCAAAATAGGTTTTGAAGTATCGATAAATTTTTTCGAATCTGATCGATTCAAAATCGAGCATATAGCTACATTATTGACAACTTTTGTCAAACATTCAGGAATTTCAAGATCTGAAATCCTAGTATATGGAATAATTATATCTCCATTATCAACATTTTTTACATTTAATGTAATAATTTGTTCCGATCTCGGCTCCACTACTGTACAATTCGTGTTAGGCGAGATGTTATGAAACAATATTTTAATTTCACTGTTAGGGGTAACTAGAAGATTTCTACTTAAGTCTATACTTGCATTAAGTAGTTTCAATGTGTCTATTCCCAATAAACAGTCAAAATATTTATGAAAATCAAATAGATGAAATTTCAGAAAATTATTTTTATTTTTTAAATTAAAAATTTTTGAACAGGGTATCATTGTACTAAACTGTTCAACAGATGTTCCATGTGCCGTGGAAATCTGGAAAGGGTCTTTTACGACTGACTTATTAAAATATTTCCGGGCTATTTCCGGTTTAACAAAAGATTTAGTGCTACCTGTATCTATGAGAACTTTTAAATTATTCTCAGGAAAAATTATATAGGGTAGTTTACTATCATTATTTGTTAGATTTAATAATTGAAATTTTGGTATTTTTATTTCTGTTCCGAGGCTTCTAACTGAAAAAACTTTGATTCATCACATTCATCGATTATTGGTTCAATAACTGGTTCAGATGGATCGTCACCTATGTTATGTAATTCTTCAATAGTATAATTTTGCCTATTATTAAAAGAATTATTTCTAAAGTTATTTTGACCAAATCTATTAATTTGAGGCTGTCTGAAGGTATTTCTTGTCGATATGCTCATAGGAGTAGGTTTATTAAATTGCTGCGAATTATTTTGACCAGGTGCAAAAACATTTTTATTTCTAAAATTAACATTACCACTGTGATGAGGCTGCGGGTTATTAGAGAAATTTTGTCTTTCTGGTACTTGAGAATTATGTGCAAAGTTTGTTAACTGTAGCGGTCGGAATGATTTAGATTTTGCTGAGAAATTATTTTTTTGTTGATAATTATTGTGATTCTGATTTACTTTATTTTTTTGTGATTTCTCTTGACTAGCTTCGATTTGGAAATCGTTAGTCAGCATATTTAAAGCAGAATTTAAATCAGGTGGATTCTTTGTTCTCATTAAAGATCCAATTGGTTCCTTTAAACCGCGAAGTAACACTCTACAAGCAAGTGCTCTGAAATAACCTGATAACACTGTTTGCGTATTTATCTCATAATGTGCAGCTAAATGTGATATTTGCATGTTTAGAATATGTTGAACTCGGTTGAAGAAGTCAAACGCGGATTCATTTCCTTGCTTGAGTTCTATCATTTCTATGTTTAAAGTATAGGCATCACGTTTATCTGAGTAAGCGTTAAGTAATGCTGTTTTAAGATCAGCCCAACATTTAATGGTACAAGAAGAAATATTAATTGCAGCTTCTCCTTTGATTTTAGCAAGTATGCTTGACATCAAATATTCATTTTGAAAATCATTGGCATCTGCTAAATTATAAAATTTGATAACTAATTTTTCACAAATCTCTAGAAACCTTGGAAGTAATTGTTGTTCTCCGTGAAATTCTGGGATCATACTTAAGTATTTGTACGGTTTAGGTACACAAAGAACGAATAATGAACTGTATAAATTAATAGACACACATTAAATTAATCTTTTAATGCAAAACTAGTAATTTTACACAATGCTGTAGAACAACCAATCAATTTAAATGTAATTTCTAATTATGTAGACGATTATAATATGATTAAACGATTTAGTAAGATGAATAATTTGAATTAAGTCGGAGTAGGTATGTAGGTATTTATTTAGTCTGACGAACGAACGATACGAAATAATACGAATATTAGAGACAGCAGGACTTCTGTCCTGGTCAACGAACGAAAAGCGAATCTTGCTTTGCACACCTGACGCAGGCAAGCAGGGGTTACATTTTTACTTTTTCCCTATTCCACGAAGACCACCTAAGAAGTGCATCTCCCGGATCGATATTTAACAGAAACTTCGACATTTCAGTTCTTCTTCATCCTAAACTGTGTCTACATACACATAGACAGTGTCTACACGATTTAACTAATTTAAAAGCAGCTCAATCTGCAACATATTCCCCCCCTTGGAGTCTCTGACTTCAATAACACTAAATAAATTTTTTTTTTCTCATACGAAAATTTTCAACATATAATTGCGGTTCTCTCTCGAACGAAATAATAATATTTTTTCCTATTTTAAAATCGTCGAACGAATAGACAAATAGTCTCGAAATTATTACTTGCATTGTTAATCTTCATTTGGCAGAGGGCAAACCTTTGAAATACTTCTTATGAAATTTCCCCCCTGAGTTTTTAATTTAACCATTCGAACTTTGCCGTCAGCACCAGGGACGAGCTCTATAATTCTAGCTCTTGGCCATTTCAATGGAGGAGTATTTTCTTCTTTTATTAAAACGAGATCGTTATTTTTTAAATTTTCTGAAGGGTTTAACCACTTCGGACGATTTTGTAACCGATTTAAATACTCAACTGACCACCGTTTCCAGAAATCATGTTGAATTTTAATGCAATGTTGCCATTGTGATAATCGATTTAATTTTATATGCGAAACATCCTTTTTTGAATATAATACACGCAAATATACGCAGGCGCCATAAGCTTTTAAGCTGGCGTCACAAAATCCGTGGATTTCGATACTTTCGATTGACAAATTTAAAGTTAGATTCTTCGGAATCTTCACCTCTTTTAGACACGGTAGCGAGAAGAAAAATTTATTCCATTCCGACATTAAATTATCTGGGAGATTATCATCCCACTCGATTTTACTGATCCATATTTTCTGCATAATTAATTTTGCAGTTACTACGACGGGACCTAACAATCCAATAGGATCGAAGATTGAAGCAATTTTCGACAGAACTTCTCTTTTTGTGTAATTTTTAATTTCCTTAAATTCGGGCAGTGTCATTACGAGAAAGTCTTCATGAGAATTCCATTGCAAGCCAAGCACTTTACTAGACGAACTTTCATTTTGAATGTCGTAATTATTTTTCGAATTATAATTATTTTGATTTGAATCAACTTGGAAATCCTCATTCGAATTATTTTCATTGAACTCTGTAGAAAAATCTTTGACATTTGAATGCCACTTATGTAACTTAAATCCTGCAGTATTTAATAAACTAATTAATTGCGAAGAAGTTTCGATTAATTCATTTTTCGAATTTGAACTGACGAGCACATCATCCACGTATGTTTGCGAAAGTAACATTTTTGATGCAAGCGGGTAATTTTGCGATTCTTTTTCAGCCAGTTCTTTTAAACATCTAGTGGCAGCAAAGGGCGCGAAATTCGTACCATACGTGATTGTTAATAACTCTAAACATTGTAAAGGTTCATTTTCATTTTCACGCCACAGGATGTTCTGTAAAAATGTGTGATTCGGATTTACACGAATCTGACGGTACATTTTTTCAATGTCCGCAATGACTACGAAAGTACCTATCCGAAATCTACATATGATATCGAATAATTCCGGTTGTACCGTATAGCCTTTTAATAAAATATCATTAAGCGATAAACCCGATGAAGTTTTCATCGAAGCGTCAAAAACAACACGCAATTTTGTTGTTTCACTATCTTCACGTATAACTGCGTGATGCGGCATAAAATATTTATTTTCTCCTTTCTCATTATGAGAACTTAGAGGGACGATTTTTGCATGATTTAAGTTTACATATTCATCGATAAATTGTTTATATTTCAATTTTAAATTTGGGTCTCTTAGAAATCGTTTTTCGAGACCAGCAAATCGTTTTCTTGCTTGCAAAAACGATTCACCTAAATTACACGATTTATTTTCTTGGTTTTTAAATGGAAAATTTATTTGAAATCGTCCATTTTCTAATCGAATCGTCGTTTCTTTAAAAATTTCTTCCGATTTTGCATTTTCGGGACTTAAAATTGTTTTCTCTTCGATGTCTTCTATCTCCCAAAATTTTTGTAACAGTTCATCGCTACTCGATGACGTATTTAAAAAAGAACAACAATTGGGTGAACTATTCCCTAGATCATTATACGAATTAATATTAGAATGCTTTGGCTTATTATTTGCCAATTTACCGCCGACGACATATCCTAAGAGTGTACTAAAAAGGGTTGGCATATCCGCTCCTAATTTAATCACTCCTGGAACGATTAAATCATAATAGACGTCTGCTCCTAGCAAGATGTCGATTTTCGAAGAGATATAAAAATTTGGATCAGCTAACATAATGTGATCCGGTATTTTTAAATTTGATACGTTTAGAGTAGTTTGCGGTAGTTCGCCAGTTATTTTTTCCAATACTGCACACGAAACTTTGAACGAATTTTTTCTATAAACGTTTGACTTAATGGTTAAATCAACCATCTCATTTGATTGAGCATTTATTTGCGAGATTCCTGATATTTGCAATTCTTTACGATAAGTATTCGAATTTAATTTGCCTAGCAATTCTTTTGTGCACATGCTAATCTGACTTGCCGAATCCAGTAAGCACCTAGCCGAAACTGGATCGCCGTTGCGACTATAAATTGTTACCACTGCCGTGGCTAGTACGATTTGCGAATTATTTTGCGAATAAGTGGAAAACGATAACGAACTTTCGGGCTTATTTTCTTTATTTTCATTTTCATTTACGATACTTCTTTGCTTGGGATCGTCTTGCGACCTTGATTCTACTTGACTCGAATTCTTTTGATTTACGATTTGTCCCGATTCTCTATTTTCTGGCGTTGATCGATTTGAATTATTATTAGTTGAATAATGTTTATTTTGATATTGGTTTACACCATACGTACGATTTTGACGATTAAATTGACGATTAATTGTGCTCGAATTAGGTTTATCGAGATCCTGCCACTGGCTGCGACTTTCTGTGCGACGAATTTGAAAATTTCTAGGATTTGAATGAACTTCTCGATCAAAATTGATATGAAGTAGAGTATTATGCCTTTTGCCACATTGCCAACAATTATTCCCAGTGCAAGTATCATCGAACGAATGTTTCCTAAACAGACATATTTTGCAAAAACCTTGAGAGGTTATAAAGTTGTTTCTTTCCTGAATAGTTAATTGTTTAAATTTATAACATTTATAAATCGAATGATTCTCTGAGCAAAAATTACAAATTAAATAGGATTGATTTCCTGTCGCCTTTCCTGTCTGTTGTTGATTCGAATTATGAGTTGAACTAATAAAATGATTAACTTTCCTAATCGGTGTAGGACTAGTGCCTTTTGTTGCATCTATTTCCTCTAATGCTTTGCATTGCTTTTCTAAAAAATTAATAAATTCTTTTAACGTTGGTAGGTTCTTGGTATCTCGATGTAAGCAATAAGCCTTTTGCAATTGAAAATCCAATTTCTTGGAAAAAATGTGAATTAAAATTAAGTCCCAAGAATCTACGGGTACATTTAAATTTTCCAAACTTTCGATATTTTGATTAATATGAGTTAAGAACTCCCTCAGGTTTTGAGCCTTTGGCTTCAATAAATTAGGTAAGTTTTCGAATAAATTGGTGATGTGCGCCTCGATTATCGCATACGTGTTTTTATATCTATTTTCTAACAACTTAATTGCAGATTGTAAATTCGAGCTTACCAACGACAAATTCTGTATTAAAGACAGTGCTTCGCCTCTCAAATATCCCTTAAGATAAATTAGTTTTTCGATATTATCTAAATCCTCATTATTTATGATGAGTTTAGTAAACAGATCATGAAAACTATTCCACTCTGCAGCATCACCTGAAAAAATTGGAATTTTGATTTCGGGCAGCTTAACTGTTTGAGAATTTGCACCCTTTGTATTTATACTTGTCGTAACACCCTGAACTAATTCGGCTACAAATTCTTTATTCGATTGTTGTAAATTCGATACGAAATTCTGAAATTCTACGTTTCCATCTAATCTAGGTTGTTGGGTGCTTAGACTAGTTAACTCTTCAATTCTATTTTCTAACTTAGAAAACAAATTACAAAATTTACTTTCTACATCCTCACTATCTTTAGTGGCATCTTCTTTAATCTCTGCGATCGATTCTTGTATATTAACATAACTCTGATAAGCTGCTATTAAATTTCTTTTGCGAATTTCGATTTGATTTTTATTATTTTCATTTTTTAAATTCTCCTCAACCCACGTTTCGATTTTTGTAATTAATCCTTTCGCGTAACCCCTCTTTTTCTTCAAATTATCCATCTTTTTACAATATTACTTAACAAACGATATTTTTATAACACAGAATAATATAATAAACGATTTTTCATACAATGGTACGACTGACGAACATTTAGGTACTTACGATATGACATACGATAATTACAGGTATATTAATATTATAAACACGAACGAAATTACAATTATTTATATTTTTACGATCAAAGTTATCAACTTTAGTATTATTCACGAATTCACGAATAGTAGGTAGGTACATCAACCAAACCGACGAATTTAATTAGGTAGGTGGGTCTGAGTGCTTCTTTCGACTCATCAGCTGACGAATTAGGCTTCGAACGATTAATATGACATTTTGATGCGAAAACGAAATAGGAAATAAGAAACTTTCCTCGAATAATAAATGAAGAGGTACGTTACTCAGTTTAGTGGAATCCAGGAACTTCTCTGCAATCCAGGACCTCGTTTTTGTGGAATCCAGGAATTGCTCTGCAATCCAGAAGCTCGTTTTTGTGGACTCCAGGGCCTTGTCTGCAATCCAGGAGCTCGTCTTTGTGGACTCCAGGGACTTGTCTGCAATCCAGGCGCTCGTACAGAAGTTTCTCTGCAACAACCATCCAACACGAAACACGAAATACTTGTAGTCGACAATGAACGATTTTGGACACTTAAAACTGCACAATTTTGCTTAACGACGTATTCACTGCATCCATGGCACACCAGCAACTTCCATTAATTTCCATTTGCACTAAATTCAGTTACAATCCGGCTCGAAGGACCACTTTTATGTACGGTTTAGGTACACAAAGAACGAATAATGAACTGTATAAATTAATAGACACACATTAAATTAATCTTTTAATGCAAAACTAGTAATTTTACACAATGCTGTAGAACAACCAATCAATTTAAATGTAATTTCTAATTATGTAGACGATTATAATATGATTAAACGATTTAGTAAGATGAATAATTTGAATTAAGTCGGAGTAGGTATGTAGGTATTTATTTAGTCTGACGAACGAACGATACGAAATAATACGAATATTAGAGACAGCAGGACTTCTGTCCTGGTCAACGAACGAAAAGCGAATCTTGCTTTGCACACCTGACGCAGGCAAGCAGGGGTTACATTTTTACTTTTTCCCTATTCCACGAAGACCACCTAAGAAGTGCATCTCCCGGATCGATATTTAACAGAAACTTCGACATTTCAGTTCTTCTTCATCCTAAACTGTGTCTACATACACATAGACAGTGTCTACACGATTTAACTAATTTAAAAGCAGCTCAATCTGCAACAGTATTCTTGCTTTAAAACTGGGACTTGAATTACTGGAGGTACTTGAGGTACTCGAGGTACTTGAGGTACTTGAGGTTCAGTCATTTTTATGGTATTTTTTGTTACTTTAATGTCAATAAGAGATAATCTAGAAATATCAAAAATTGATTCGTCCACAGGAATTTCTTTAATTAAAGGAGATGATGGGTGAGATGAGTCAGAATCAGAACTTGAACTGTCGGTTGAACTTTCTGAGGAAAACCTATCTTTCGGACCCCTAAAAGACATAAATAAGGGTACTTACAGCAATATCACTATCCGTTCCATGTGTGTACTCAACAGGATGTTGATTCGATGTCCTCTCGAAATCTGGGTTGGTCCTGGGCCACACTGCTCCGATGTACACTCGAAGGCTTCTCGCTAGGCTACTTAGTTCACCTAACTGGAACTGGACATGGGAACTTCGAACTTTCGCGAGTTTGAAAATCCCGGAACTTTTGATAGCCAATAAATCGTTAAAACGAACCGAATTTATATTCCCTAAATCGATTGGCTATCCTACTGACTGCGCCACTTATATTTTGATATGCCGTTGATAGGTTTTTAAAAAGGAATTTATTCAAAAAGTTACATCTATTCGTTACGAGTTACAATTCTAGACTGAATTATTATAATATTATTTCTAAGATGCTTAAAATGCTAAATTGCACAATTGCATTACACACAGGTCTCTGACCAAGTTCCTTGACTTATTTACTAGAACTACACAACAGGAAATATAAGAATACTGCTGATGTTGGTGTCATATTCTAGGTGGATGGAACTATAACTTATATAAATTTGTATTACGAGTACGAAGTTAATTCAAGTTGACTATATTTATATATATATATATATATATATATTTCTCCAAAATCGCGAAATTTCGATTTTAAAAACGCTCCTGTGGCTTTATCTTTCAAGATTAGTGAACGAAATTTTGGGTCCTTGTAACACTTTGGAATGACGTTGGATTTTCGTTGAAAAACTTTCCAAAAGTCCCATCACTTCTACAGGGTGTCCCTTCAAAATTCCATGAACCCGGTTTTTGTCATCTCATTTCAGGTCGCAGTTTTGAATCTAGGGGGCTGAAATTTTTGTGGGAGTAAGATATCTATAAAAACTGGTCTAGTATTGTACTTGAGCAAAATCGGTCGAGCGGTTTCAAAATGGCGGTCATTTTAATTTTTGAAAAATTTGCTAATATTTGAACCCCTGTATGAGCAAGATGGAAAAAAACTTTGAAACCAAATCAACAGGGTTTGAAGAAAATTGTTTCAAATTTAATTTAATGTAACAAAATTTACATTACTTTTATTAATAAGCCAGTGGCGTGGATAGGAAAGTGGTAAAAATGGCTAAATTTCCCTAACAATTTATGAGCACATTTTTGAAGCAATTGAACTGAAATTTTTACAGTAGATAATTATACTAATAGCCTTTAACACTTAAAAATTTCAAGAAGTGAGTAAGAAAAATGGCCGAGATATTCGATTTTTTTTTACATGATGTTTATTTCTCTAAAATTTGAAGAACGTTCCAGTAGCTTCATTTTTCAAGATTAATGAACGTAATTTTTTACTTTTGTGAAACTTAGGGATGACGTTTGATTTTCACAAAAAATATTTACCTAAAATTGCGCTACTTTTACAACGTGTCTCTCCAAATTTCAAAAAAAAAAACGGGTATCGAGGCACGGTTTCTGGTCGCCGTTTTCAATCTAGGGGGCTGAAATTTTTTTGATAGTAAGATAACTGCAAGTAGTCGTATGGTACTGCATTTGAGTTAAATCAGAAGAGCCGTTCCAAAATGGCGGCCTTTTCAATTTTAGGAAAAATTGATAGATTATGAATCCCTAAATAAGCCAGTTAGAAACAAAAACGTTTAAACGAAATTAACATTACTGGAAGAAAATTATTTGAAATTTGAGTTATAAAATATTGAGTTAAAATATTGCAATAAAATTTGCAATATTTTTATTATTAAGCCAGTGGCGTGGGTAGGAGAAGGGAAAAAGGGCTGAATTTCTATAACTGTTTATGAACATATTTTTGAAGGAATTGAACGAAAATTTTTCCAGTAGACAACTATACTAATAAACTTTAAAATTCAAAGATTTCAAGAAAGAAATAATAAAAATGGCGGAGATATTAGAATATTTTTACATATTATGTTTATTCCTCAAAAATTTAAAATTTTAGGTTTTCAAAGCTCCCCTTTCACTTTTTCCGTTCTATAAAAGGTAGTCTAAAAAATAGTGTTTTTTAAGTAAAGTTAGCCAGTGGCGGGCATAGAAAATGGGCCAAAATTGTTAAATTTTGCCAATGTTTGTTTTGTTTTGTTAAATTAAAAAAATCATTTTAAGGCATGCACGGTTTAAAACGAAATGAAATGCAATTGTCAGTAAGCCACTACGCGAATATCACCTGACTATGTAAAATTTCAGAAAGCCAATTTAAAAAGCGGTGAAAATATTCAGAATTGAATCGCATAAAAATACACTATTTCTGCGATTGATGCGCAAGAAGGTTTTATAGTTTAATTACGATTACACTACCATACTTAAGCCAGATACAGAACAGAACAGAATAAGGAATGCCGAGCCGACCGAAAGCGAATGAATGAATGATACAGTCAGATACAGAAGGAAGAAGAAGAAAGAACAATTATTATTCTTATTCAGCTCTCTGCCCTATCCTATACATAATTTAGAAAGAGATGAGAGATGAGAGATTTAGAGAAGTAAATATTAGGGTTTGGTTGGACTATTATTATGTATACCAGATGTGGGTGGAATGTCTCCCAGCCACTTTCCGTCTATAAAAATACCATTTTTTTTACCCTTTTCAACTCCTTTAGGTGTAATTCGATTTTTATAAATAAACTTTGATAAAAACATAAATATGCACTACCTAAATATTTTATAGGGTGTCCGAGATAACAGGTGGTATGTACTACATGGGGATTTTTTTTCGAAAATATATTTTTTTTTATTTTATAGATTTTTGGTTAAATTGATTTTTTTAGAATGACATGAAAAACCAATATGTCGGCCATAAGAAAGTCAAAAGTTGACTATGAAAACCCTGGGATCAAAAGTGGGCTTTGTTGGCTTAGAAAATTTTTTTAATGTCAAGTGGATAGCTATTGATAACTCATGTACATACCTACCTACAAAAAATAAATAGTCAATTTTCAATTAGGTACCTATAAAAAAGGAATAAAATAGGAATTCTCGATTTTTCAGTTTCTCTCAGGATATTTCAGCAACGACCGAAATTATCGCAAATTTTGTTTCAGATTCTTAGTTCAAAATGAAATGACCACCTTTGTGTATGCCTATAGGTATAGGCATATACTTACAGGCTGGTTAACAATTCGATGCTCACCATTAGGATCTCGAAAACGGTAAAAAATACAGGTCGGTTAAATTAGAGAAAAGTTGCCTAATTTTATGCTTATTAAGAATCTGAAAGAAAATTTATGGAAACTTCAAGCGTTGCTGAAATATCCTGAAAAAACTAAAAAATGGAGATTTCCTATTTCGGCCATAAGCTTTTTTTTATTACCGAAAAAAAAATTATTTTTGTAGGTTACATAAGTCATCAAAAGCTATCATCTGTCATTTCGAAAATTTTCAAGACCTCTTATATCCCAGAGTTTTCATAGTCAACTTTTGTTTTTCTTATGGCCGCCATATTGTTTTATCGTGTCATTCGCGATATAAAATTTCAAAAGAAACAAAATAATCTATCACATCTATCACATTCAAAAAAAAAAATTCATAGAAATTTTTGTTCTTCTTTTGTCGAAAAAAAGCTTAGTTTAACCGAATGTCACAAAAAAATCCATAAGCAATGTCACGTCTCAACGTCATATTGACGTTATTCGGTGAAATCTAATTTTGAAATTTGTTGTTTGAAATCATTTTCTTTTTTTTTTCGCAAAAAGAATAAAATTTTAAAGAATTTTTCTTTGAATGTGATTATTTGTCTCCTTGATTTTTTTAATAGCGAATGACACGAAAATAACAATATGGCAACCATAAGAAAAACAAAAGTTGACTATGAAAACTCCGGGACTTTAAAATTTTGGAAATGACAGATGATAGCTTTTAGGTTTACATTATCAAACCTACAGAAATATTTTTTTTTCAATAATAAAACAAATATGATTGAAATAAGAAATCTCCATTTATAAGTTTTTTCAGAATATTTCAGCAACGCCTGAAGTTTCCATAAATTTTCTTTCAGATTCTTAATAAGCATAAAATTGCGCAACTTTTCTTTAATTTAAGTTACCCTGTAAGGTGTCTTTTACCGTTTCCGAGGTCACAATGGTGAGTACCTATCGAATTGTTAGCCACCATAAGTGCTATGTAACTTATAAGAAAATATGACGTCATGCATCACTTTAAAAAAAATTATGGTCATTATTTACATCTGCGGCTCCTACAGTTTCACTATGGAACTTATATAGGGGTGGAGAACATACCTATAGTAACACCAGGAAGGTATTCATTTGCTGGGCAAATGAAAGGGAAAGCCACAAAACGGTGTAAAAAAATGGTTTTGAGAGTGCGGAGGGAGTGCGGTCCTGACAAGAGGCACCGATTAGATGCCGCGATCCCGGATAAAATCACTTCACCATAATTGCCAAGCATTCTATTCTGTGTTAGAGGTTCACAGAGGCGGACTGAGCGATATATCCGCTTTCATTACGTGTTCAGTCCGCACAGGGATTGATGCAATGATTTTCGGATTATAAATTCAAAATAAATGCAAAATTCAAAATAAAAATCGTGGTACTGTGTTATTTTCGAAGATTTTCCTTGCCCTGAAAGTGAAAAAAAAAATAGAAATTCGACCGTAGTGCCAAAGAGGCCTTAGTTGTGACCTTAATATTAGTTTGCCATGGCTGTTTTTACTTTCTTACCCACCCAGCACCCCTATTTCGCTCCTCGGTCCCGAAAAAATTGATGAAACTTAGGAGCCGCGGATGTAAACAATTACCAAAATTATTATTAAATTTAGGATAATTTGACCATAAAATTGCTTATAAATATAGATACATACTACATATATCCCTACCTAGTGTTTGTGAACTGCATCGGTAAATAGGTAGGTAGGTACGTACGTACTTTCCAATTTTTTTTTTTTTTTTTTTTAATTAATTTTTTTTTTATTCCAAAAATTTTATGCACACGAAAATAATATAATATCGTATCTTTATTGAAACTGAAAGCAGGTTGAAATGCATAATCTACATAATATTCAGTTATTAGTCAGGAATTCGGTCGGTCGGAATCTACCTATAATAAATCTTTCTTTATTCAACCATTCACAATTATTCGTCTGCGATCTGCTTGACTGTGCTTGCTTGTTGTCTCCCGGCAGGTCCAGGACCCAGAACAGGTTAGCGTTGCCAGATGTAAAGAATAATTTGTAACATCCCTACTTTTTCTGAAAAATACAGTAAACAATAGGTAGGTATATTCTGTACTATATGATCGATAATAATTATTCCAACATAATATAATTATTTAAAAATTATTGTAACATTCAAAATTTCAAAAACGAAGATGTAACAAAATCTTCAATTCGTTCCTAATAAATTTCTATCATAGGTAGGTATATTTTGTCATAATTTTATAAAATATTTTGTTTTCTTCATAACTGTTTCATAAATTTATTATTTGAATAATAACATAAATATTTTATTGTAGTACCTACCTAATATATTTTTTATTATGTATATTTTACTAAAAATAATGAAATAAATGAATCTAATAATTCTACTTTATAAATTCACGCATTGAAGATATTTGTAGTCCGAATGCTAGTTAAAAATTTATTTTTTCAAGTAATTACTCTGGCAACAGCGCGCAACTCGGAAGACATACCTAGTACCTACGGGAAAGACAAAGGAATAAGGGGTGAACGGGAAGGGGAGAAGGGACGACTTCGACTATACCTATATATGAGTGTTCTGTGAGCGTAATTTGTTGACCATCTGATGACTGCATGTATTGTTTTGGTTTCGGATGTAGGTACCTATCTAATTTTTCAATTTATTGTATTCGCGAATAAAATTATAGCTTTGAATTCCTCTAATAAGCTTTTGTTGTCATAAAAGTCGATCTACCACATTTCAATTTAATTAAATTGAGGGAATTTTTATATGAAATACACCATATTTTGTAGTATTTCATCTGATATGACATATAAACTCTTATATGCATAATTATTTGTTGCTGTTTTGAATATCCAAAAATAAAATTACAAAATACATCTAGAAAATGTATACTCGTAGACGTAATAATGTGGACATCTAAGATATGTCTATTATATGCCGATTGAACTACCACATTTCAATTTAATTAAATTGAGGGAATTTTTATATAAAATACATATATTTTGTTGTGTTTCATCTGATATAACAAATAAACTCTTATATGCATAATTATTTGTTGATGCTTTGTATATCCAAAAATAAAATTACAAAAAATACATCTAGAAAATGTATACTCGTAGACGTAATAATGTGGACATCTAAGATATGTCTATTTAATTCCGATCGATCTACCACATTTCAATTTAATTAAATTGACAGATTTTCATATAAAATCCACATATTTTGTTGTGTTTCATCGGATATAACAAATAAACTCTTATATGCGTAATAATTTGTTGCTGTTTTGTATATCCAAAAATAAAATTACAAAATACATCTAGAAAATGTATACTCGTAGACGTAGTAATGTGGACATCTAAGATATGTCTATTATATGCCGATCGATCTACCACATTTCAATTTAATTAACTTGAGGGAATTTTTATATAAAATACATATATTTTGTTGTGTTTTATAAATAAACTCTTATATGCATAATTATTTGTTGATGCTTTGTATATCCAAAAATTAAATTACAAAAAATACATCTAGAAAATGTATACTCGTAGACATAATAATGTGGACATCTAAGATATGTCTATTTAATGCCGATCGATCTACCACATTTCAATTTAATTAAATTGACAGATTTTCATATAAAATCCACATATTTTGTTGTGTTTCATCGGATATAACAAATAAACTCTTATATGCGTAATAATTTGTTGCTGTTTTGTATATCCAAAAATAAAATTACAAAATACATCTAGAAAATGTATACTCGTAGACGTAGTAATGTCGACATCTAAGATATGTCTATTATATGTCGATCGATCTACCACATTACAATTTAATTAAATTAAGGGAATTTTTATATAAAATACACATATTTGTTATGTTTCATCGGATATAACAAATAAACTCTTATGTGTATAATAATTTGTTGCTATTTGTGTATATAAAAATAAAATTACAAAATACATCTAGAAAATGTATACACGTAGACGTAGTAATGTGGACATCTAAGATATGTCTATTTAATGCCCATCGATCAATCACATTTCAATTTAATTAAATTGACAGATTTTCATATAAAATCCACATATTTTGTTGTGTTTCATCGGACATAACAAATAAACCTTATGTATAATGATTTGTTGCTATTTTTCAAAATGCATCTATTAAATGTATAGCCGTAGACGTAATAATGAGGACATCTAAGATATGTCTATTAGATACCGATTGATCTACCATATTTCAATCTAATTAAATTGAGAGAATTTCCATATGAAATACACATATTTTGTTGTGTTTCATCACAGAAAACAAATAACTCTTATGTATAATGATTTGTTGCTATTTGTTCATCTAAAAGTATATGTAGAAAATACATCTAATAAATGTGTACCAGTTAGATGTAATTATGGTGGCATCTAAAACATATCTATTACTAATCGACGACTAGACCGAAACGTGTTTTAGACGTGATCGACCATATATAGACGTCAATTAGACTATGGGGTGTTGCTTGGGAGCTATCAGATAGAGAGGACGTTTGTTCCTTCAAATTGGGCGTTAAAGAGGACATTTTGAAATCACTTCTTGTCCCCGGAAAGTGGCCCCCAAATATCGCAGTAAAAGAGTTTGTTCCAAGAAGGAGACCTAATATGGGAATTTTTCGCCAACGTAGTGAAAAACTGCCCTAGATCGGATGCATCATTGCAACCTAGTTTACCCCACCGTACTTCTTTTTTTTATCAGAACATTAGAGGATTACGTACCAAGGTTTCAGAATTTTCAAGGCAACTTCTAGCCACAAACTATGACTTTGTACTACTAACCGAAACATGGCTGAATGAAACTTTTTACAATACAGAACTCTTTGGTAACGGATACCATGTGTTCCGTCATGACCGTAACTACCAAATGCTGGATTGCTCCAGGGGGGGTGGTGCTCTTATTGCTTCACTCACCGAATTTCACAGTGCCGAACTTCCTCATTCGGATAATCCTGCATTTGAGGATGTTTGGGTTCGTGCTAGGGTGGACAAAACTGACCTGATATTATGTTCTGTTTACTTTCCTCCACAAAGTTCCAAATATGCATATGAGTCATTCATAGCGACCCTTGAGGGCTACAAGAGAAGATATACTAGCTCAGAATTTATATTGATGGGTGATTTTAACCTCCCCCATGTTAGGTGGACTGCTGAAGACATGTGCCTTATTCCAGAAAATCTGCCGGATGAAGCATCTGAAACTATTTTAGAAAACATGTGTTACATGGAATTTAACCAAATAAATAAATACTACAACCACCGTGAGAGTTTGTTAGACCTGGTATTCACTGATCATCTCAACACAGAATTAAATATATCAGATTACCCTCTTGGAAACGTCGACCCTTACCATCCTCCGTTGATGTTAACGTTGAATACAACTAGGACTCAAATGTTTGACGCCGCTACAAAAAGTGCATCTTATAACTTCTCGAAGACCGATTATCAAGGCTTGGTGGGATTCCTCAACTCTCAGGATTGGGATGAAGCTCTTAGCTCGAATGAGATCGATGAGGTCCTGCGTGCGTTCTATGATATTTTATGGCGTGGAATCGAGAAATTCACTCCGGTGAGCAGGTGTGTCTTCTCCGATAAGTATCCCTCTTGGTACAGCAAGGAGTGCAAAAAAATCATCAACTTAAAGAATAAATGGTACAGAAAGTTCCAGTCATCCGGCTCACAATCCGATTACGAGATATACTCAGGCTTCAGAAGAGAATCGAAGCATCTGATTGATCTTTGCTATCTACTATTTATTAGTAAGTCGGAATCTCTTATATCTTCCAACGTAAAACATTTCTGGTCATACATAAGAAATTTGAAATGCGATTCTGGTTTGCCTAAAACTATGATATTTAATGACATGGCTGTAGATAGTGAAACAGATATAGCAAATGCTTTCGCAGATCACTTTGAGTCATGTTACTCCACGCATGTCAGCGTAGATGCCACCTTCGTGTCTGATTTCAGCGATTCAGCAAATCATACTATCACTACCCACCACTTTACCACTGAAGAAGTTGAACAGAAGCTTTCTTCTCTGGACGTGAAGAAGGGAGCTGGTCCCGACGGAATACCTCCCCTTGTATTAAAAAGATGTAGCTCAGCATTGGCATATCCAATTCAACAACTATTTCAGATCTCCTTTGATAGTGGGATATTCCCAGATACCTACTTGGAAACTTTCCTCTTTGAAACCAATCTATAAATCCGGTGATAAAGTCAACATCAAGAACTACCGAGGGATATCCAATCTTTCAAGCTTGCCCAAAGTGTTCGAATCCATCATCACCGATGAGCTTTTTTTCAAGTTTAAGCACGTTATTGCTCCAGAACAACATGGCTTTTTTCGGGGTCGTTCAACGGCAACAGATTTGGCAGTTTTTCAACATCACTTAACGGCTGCCTTGGAGCGTGGATGTCAAGTTGACACTGTCTCTACACCGACATTTCGAAGGCATTTGACAGTATTCCCCGTGAGTTAGTTGCCGCGAAGCTTGAGGCTCTGGGTGTGCACGGTGTTTATTTGAGGTGGATTGTGTCATACCTGTCTGATCGGGTGCAGTGCGTAAAGATCGGTTCCTGTGTCTCTCGGTTAATAAATGTCACGAGCGGAGTACCGCAGGGCTCACATATTGGCCCGATTATTTTTACTCTATTTATTAATGATGTTGTAAAGTGTCTTAAATATTGTAAGTGTTTGTTGTATGCTGACGACCTTAAGTTATTTTGCAATGTATCCTCTATTCAGGACTGTCTGAATATTCAGGAAGATTTAGAAAGTCTCTCAATGTGGTGTCAGCGTAATTTGCTAAGACTCAATATTGATAAATGTAAGGTGTTGCGCTTCTCAAGAGGATCGAATCCTATAAACTTTATGTACAATCTCAATGGTGCAACTCTTGAAGTAGTTAGTCAATTTAACGATTTAGGTATCACTTTTGATCAGTCTCTGTCATTCATTCCACACATTGATAGCATTGTTTTGAAGGGTTTCCGGATGCTGGGCTTTGTGAAGCGTCATACAACACATGTGAACGACTGCAAAGCTATTGCCATGCTTTACAATTCTTACGTACGTAGTATCTTAGAGTACAATAGTGTAATTTGGTCACCACATTATCAATGTCATATAGATAAACTAGAACGCGTACAGAATAAATATGTCAGGTATTATCTGTGGAAATATAAATTTCCGTATGAGGAGATATCTTACAAAGTCCGGGTGCAACTTGTTGGTATCTCTACACTACAGTTACGAAGAAATCATTCCATGATTTTTTTCCTGCATAAAATTTTGAACAATCTTGTGGACTGTGAGGAGTTATTGAACAGTTTTACCATACGTATACCGGCTAAACGTACGAGATCGACCAGGTTTTTTGAGATAGCTCATCACCGTACTAATTATGGAGCTAATGACATAATTAGTAGAATGTGCATATTGTATGACGATTCATACCAGCAATTCGATCCATTTAAATCTTCGTTTCCCACATTTAAAAGAAACCTAATCACAAGTTACTTCTGACATTTGTTCTATAATACTTTCTTGTATTGACCGGTGTATACCTAATTTTAGTTAAATTTAAGTTTAGTTTAGTACTCATCAAGTTGTGATGAATATAAATGTAAATATACCAATTGGAATTAATTTTCTGTGGAGTACTTACTTCCTAAATAAATAAAATAAATAAATAAAACATTCTATCTGGGTATTGTAGACCTACACATTATTTTTCTGCCTGAAAAAGGGTATCCAGTGCAGTGTTGTGACTTTATTTTCTACAAAAGTGGTCATATCTTCTTAAGGGGACCATACTGGAGAAAACAGTAAATAAAACTTAGAATCTTTAATCCACAATCAGATGCTGTGGTGCTGTCCGTGTCCGCCATTTCGGGATCACCCTGTATGATATAAGTGGTTTGTCTCGACACATATACCAAATATGAGTGTTCAAAAAAAAAATTAAAGAGACTGCTTGGGATTGCATGATGCAATAAAATACAGACAGAGTGGTTCATAGCTTTATGTGGCTTTCCTTCAAGGGTAAGCTCGAATGCAAGAGCATAGCAAAGAGGTGGGGAGGGGGCAGGTGGGCCCGGTCTAAGCACGACTTCCCGAGTTCACGGAATTTTGGAATTTCGAGGTAACCGGCGAACTCAGATTATGGTATTATGGTATGGTCTATACCTACTTGTACCTACATACAGGGTGTCCCACGACATGACTGCCATATAGCTTAAGGGTAGGTGTAGTTTTTCAAGGCGATTCAGGATCTGGTTTTGAAATTTTCCTGAGGCTCTTCGTTTCGATTATACAGGGTGATTTGTGAAATTTGCCGAAATCTTTGATGAGCGATATCTTTTGAACGAATTGATCGAATTTAACGAAATTTGGTAGATATGCTCTACTAATGACACTTGATACCTCGCATTTTTCGCCGACTCGAAAACTGCAGGGCCGTACTTATTTTTTTGATATCTTTCGATTTTGTTAAAAAGTTCACCCTGTATGCATTTTATTCAAAATGTGGTGCCATTTTCTAAAACTACGTGAAAAATTCTACAATTGTGGTAAAAAAATACTTGACATCATTAAACTGAATCGATAAGAAAATTCAGTTTTTTAGTTTTTTATTCGGGATTTCAATTCATATTGTGTTAATAATTTAAGAAAAATCAAATGTTATTTTTTTAAACTTGCATATTTTGTAGTTTATTTCAAATAAATTTACTTTATCTACAGATTTAGCCAAGATTGGGGACCCTTCTACAGATTGTTTCGAGCTAAAAATAAGTTTTAACAGCAAAATAAATAACACAATTTAACACATTACCACATAGACAAATAAGTATCCACATAAACGAAACAGGAAGAAAAATATCAACACAAATGTTGGGAAGAAAAACTACAATTCAGTGCAGGTAATGGTCAAGGAGACCACCATCAAACTCAACACATTTCCTTGACTTTTGGAGTAAATCTCGGTTGCCCTGCGCATCACTTCAATCCTATCTAATTTACATTCCTATTTTCCAACAGGTGAGAGGTGACGAGGATGCTAGACGTGCACTTTGTCAGTGGATTCTAGGACACAGACGGCATATTCCTAGAATTATTTTCACTGATGAAGCTCAGTTTACGAGGGATGGGGTGTTTAATACTTAAACGCGCATATTTGGTCAGAAGAGAACCCCCATGCAAGGAGAAAGACTCATTCGCAGCGGCAATTTTCTTTGAATGTGTGGTGTGGTCTAGTTGATCACAAACTCCATTGGCCCCCACTTTTTCGAGTAAAGACTAACCGGATCGATCTACGGCAATTTCCTAGAAAACAATTTTGAGCAATTACTTTAATAAAGCGATTTTTTTAAATGGTTTTTAGATTAATTTCAAGGTCAAGGAAATGTGTTACGTTTGATGGTGGTCTCCTTGACTATTACCTGCACTGAATTGTAGTTTTTCTTCCCGAAACAATCTGTAGAAGAGGGTCCCCAATCTTGGCTAAATCTGTAGATAAAGTAAATTTATTTGAAATAAACTACAAAATATGCAAGTTTAAAAAAATAACATTTGATTTTTCTTAAATTATTAACACAATATGAATTGAAATCCCGAATAAAAAACTAAAAAACTGAATTTTCTTATCGATTCAGTTTAATGATGCCAAGTATTTTTTTACCACAATTGTAGCATTTTTCACGTAGTTTTAGAAAATGGCACCACATTTTGAATAAAATGCATACAGGGTGAACTTTTTAACAAAACCGAAAGATATCAAAAAAATAAGTACGGCCCTGCAGTTTTCGAGTCGGCGAAAAATGCGAGGTATCACGTGTCATTAAAGCATATCTACCAAATTTCGTTAAATTCGATCAATTCGTTCAAAAGATATCGCTCATCAAAGATTTCGGCAAATTTCACAAATCACCCTGTATAATCGAAACGAAGGGCCTCAGGAAAATTTCAAAACCAGATCCTGAATCGCCTTGAAAAACTACACCTACCCTTAAGCTATGGCAGTCATGTCGTGGGACAGCCTGTATAAGTGTGGGGGTGCAATACATATACAATATAAAGAGTAGGTAAGCTGCAGCCTACAGCAGGAATTTTCGAGGAAAATTTTTTTCGAGTGCTGGGAAATTGCATGACCTTGAATATTGTAAAGAAAATACCAGCGGCGCTTTATCGGAAGGGAGGGGGGAATTGCAAAGTTTATTTTATGCTGTCTTTACCGGCAGCGGTGATTCAAAATTTAGTTGGCCCAGTGCTAATTTGGTGCTCTCGTACCCACTTTATTATTTTTTTCTCACAATTATTGTTATTACCATTTCCCATGCTTGATTCCGTTTATGTTTATTTGAAATCATTTTTTCAATGTGGAATGATGACAAGAGAACGATTTGAATTGAATTGATGACATGAATTGTCCAAAAACGACAGTCAATAGATATTAAACATACATTATGTAATTTAATACAGGGTATTCCTAAATAGCAGGTACATTACGAATAAAAGGAGGTAGTTCTTCGGTTTATAATAAACCTAAAAGTTCATATAAGCATGGGTCCGTAACCGCTTCGTTACCGATCTACAGAGTGTTAAAATTTGAAGATTTTTATTTTTTTCTTCATAGGTAGCTTCTTGAGGTTAGTCAAACTTTAGTGTAACAGTTAGTCACACATGCAGGGTCATTGTTTATTTTTTTCTTAATATTGGTTGCAGATGCAAAAAAAACTACAGGAAACCACAAAGTTTCTAAATTAAAAAAAATCATACTGTATTTTAAAATCTAGCAGCGGCGCATCACAAAAAAATTCAGGGGAAACAATTAATGGTAGAAATTCAAGAGAAAAAATCTCTCTGTAGATTTTCACAACCATGCATTTGTAATGCTCAGTGATGTAAGTCCTACTACAGCGTAATCTATTTTCCAAATTTCTTTGACCTTGACTTACGAAAAAAATTCGTCTGCGGTGCTCTTTTGGAAAGTGCCCTCCTTCCCCTTTTACATTCACTTTTTTTTAAGATTCGCTTCGCCTCATGCTATAATGTCCCAAGCCACCACTGCCCCCACCCCTAGAAAAAAATTTTGCTACGCCCTACTTACTCATCAGATGTGCTAGAAAATACTTTTCTGAGGGAAAAAAATTGACAAAAATCTATATTGACTTGTTTCAACATGAAATCAAAGAAAATTTCATTGCTGATGATTCGGACCCAACATACAGGCTGGGCCACGGTATACGAAACGGAAGATTATGGCCGTGTCTCTGGATTTTAGGATCTTTTTATTTTTGGAGTGGATAGAGACCCGGCAGAGGTACGTTTTAAAATTATATTCATAATGTACAGGGTGTCCCAAAAGCATAAAACATATCAAAGTTATGTTTTTTTTTAAATGGAATGCTCCTATGTTATTGCATTTTTAGATTGTCTGAAAAAAGAAAATTAAATTGGCTTTTACAGTTGGTGTTTAAATTCAGAAGTTTTTGAGTTATAAACAAATGAAAATCGTCATTTCTGAAGTTCAAGGCCCTATACAACTAAAACGGCTCAAAATAGAGAAAAGCGGCTAAGTCCCTATTTTAACTTTTCATGTACTATCCTATGGTATTGAAACATTTGTGCTTTCTTTGATTTTTTTATTTCGCGACGCGTGGAGAAATCTCAGAATTTTTCAAATTTTTTATCACCCTGTATAAACATTTCATCTACATCGTAGGATAGTACATGAAAAGTTAAAATAGGGACATGTAAGCCGTTTTTCTCTATCTTCAGCCGTTTTCGTTGTACAGGGCCATGAACTTGAAAAATGACGATTTTCACTTGTTTATAACTCACAAACTTCTGAATTCAAACACCAATTGTGAAAGCCAATCTTATTTTCTCTTTTCAGACAATCTAAAAATGCAATAACATAGGAGCATTCCATTTAAAAAAACATAACTTTGATATTTTTTATGCTTTTGGGACACCCTGTACATTATCAATATAATTTTAAAACGTACCTCTGCCGGGTCTCTATCCACTCCAAAAATAAAAAGATCCTAAAATCCAGAGACACGGCCATAATATTCCGTTTCGTATACCGTGACCCACTCTGTATATGTAATTTCTGTGCCCCATTTTTCATTTTTTTTTCTCGTAAACCATATAGGTAGAAAGCATTTTGAATCACTCTTACGCACATGAAAATTTTTTGGGATTCCAATAAGCCCGTGTGGGCGCCTCCAGGGTTGACGAATAGGGGAATTCCTCCTAGATATAGGTGGTATCGGGGAAATGAAATACCCTGGGCAGACCAAAACTTTAGCATAAGTACGTGGCTGAAAACAATAAAAGAAAGGCCATTAGTCCGGGGCACCCCTTCAATGGGGAGACGGTGCTAAGAATACCCCCGTCAAGAGATTCGTCTTAAAATAGATGGAAATTAAGATAGAATAGCAGAAGTTCGATGGCCCAATTCTGGAAAATGGTATCCTGAATATTACTCAGAATCTGTGAGAGTGGTTTGGGCTGTCATCTGTTGAGCTGTTTCGCATAACCGTATCCAAGATTAGAATATCCATGATGATCAGCAACCTCTAAATGAGACGAGGAGACCAAGAAGAAGAAGCCCATGAAGGGAAGGTCGCAAGTTGTGAATCACCCAGTACTTATAGTGCAAAAAATTATCCTAGGCTAGATATACCTACCAGATAACTATTAGGAGAAGATTCTAAATACTGCCAAGAAGCAAAGTTGTTCCTGAGAAAATGTTCCAGTTAAGGGAAAATGCAACACTTGCTACACATTTCTGTCAAAACAATTTTACACACATAAATGAAACAGATTATGTTGAAACCCCTGATGTATTGAAGTTGGGTATGTTTTGTTACCATTTTTGATATGTAAATATGACGCGTGGTTGAATGTTACATTTTACAATATTGAAATTAATTGAAGATGCAGGAATGAAATCAATTTCAATGACTTTTTGTCTGCAATCAACCATTTCCCTTTCTGCTCATCAGGTCTGGCTGTGATCAATTATTATTGTCAACAGCTTTATTCCCCCACCTTTTCTAGTGGATTCTGAATCATGTACTGACATCAACAATCACAATCAAAATACGAACCAATAATTAATGCAGTGTACCAGTTAAACAAACTGAAAACACCTGAGATTTGGTAGTCTATAAATTTTGAGATAAGATTTGACAACTCTACGAGGGTGGTTTGATAAATAACTTGGTTCGTATACTAGTAGATGGCGCTAACGTCATCTGTATATTAGGGAACCTGTATTACCGCTTTGGTAATGCAGGTTCCCTACTGTATAATTATGTTTTCATAAAGTTAACTTCCTATGAATATATAATCTGTGGTTTCAAGTCATTCTGACAGTAATTCTCGTTGTTTGACAGCTGCTTAAACAGAAGTGTTTAGAGTAACAGTGAAAAATTGATAAAATTGGAATTCGTGGTGTGATTCAATTCTTTTTTCTGGGAGGAAAAACAGCGAAGGAAATAGATGAGCAGATTTTACCTACATTGGGCGACTCATGTCTCTCCTATGAAACCGTTCGACTTTGGGTAAATGAGTTCAAGCGTGGAAGAACAAGCATCATGGATGCAACATGGTCTTGGAGCTCCAAAATCGGTTGTGACACCCGAAATCATCGATAAAGTTCATGATCTGGTTTTAGCTAACAGAAGAATAAAAGTGCGCGAGTTAGCAAATGCGACAAGCATCTCAACTGAGCGAGTTTACTTTATTTTGCACAATGAATTGCACATGAAAAAATTATGCGCAAGATGGGTGCCGCGTCTACTCACTCCTGAGCAAAAGCAAATTCGCATGCAAACATCTGCTGACAATTTGCAATTGTTTAAGGAGAATCCAACGGAGTTTTTGCGTCGTTTTGTGATAATGAACGAAACATGGGTACATCATTATATTCCGGAAACAAAACAGCAGTCAAGACAATGGATTGCACATGGCGAAACGGCTCCGAAGAAGGCCAAATGCGTTCCGGCCGCTGGAAAGGTGATGGCGTCGGTATTTTGGAATGCAAAAGGAATTCTCCTAATTGATTACCTAGAAAAGGGAAAAACCATTACCAGAGAATATTCTGCATCACTTTTGGACCAAGTAAAAGCAGCAGTAACTGAGAAACGTCCGAGAATATCCAAAAAAAAAAAGGTGTTGTTCCATCATGACAACGCGCCAGTGCATTCAAGCCGTGTCGCCCAGCAAAAAATGGCTGAGTTGCGATTCCAATTGGTTCCGCATCCTGCCTATTCACCAGATTTAGCTCCCTCGGACTTTCATCTGTTCCCAAAACTCAAAACTTTCCTGGTGGGATAAAAATTTGAATCAACTGAAGGAGTCATAGAGGAAGTAAATGAGTATTTTGCACACCTCGAAGAAATGCATTTCCACGAAGGAACCGCGAAGCTGGAGAAGCGTTGGGGTAGTGCATAGAACTTCGAGGGGATTATGTTGAAAAATAAAGGCCACTACAAAACTCAAATTGTTTTCATTCATATCAAACCAAGTTACTTATCTTTTTAAACCACCCTCGTATATTGCAGATGAAGCCACTGCCATTCTTTTTTACTTTGTGTTACTTACCAAGAATCGGTTAGTTTTTCCTTTGAGAGTCTAAGCTTACTCATAAAACGATTTAATGAATAAGCTGGCACTATTCCACTCAGTTGAAATGTAATTTTTTTTATACAGAGTGATTCAAAATTCAGTGCAAAGATTTTAAGGGCGTATTTACCAGCCAAAAACAAGAAGTTTTTTTCATACAATCGTATGTCCTAACTTGCTTTGTTTTCTAGATACAGGGGGTAAAATTTTGAAAAAAAATCGATTTTTTATTAATTTCTCAAAAACCTCTCAGCCGATTTAAATAAAATTTTATAGGCTTATTTGTTGTCATAAGGGCCTTCCTTTGATGGGAATAACATGAATTAATTAATTCCAGTGGCGTCTCAGTGGGCTACCTGAATTAAATTAAATGAATCTCAATAATCGCGATGTGAATTTATTACTTGTTTTAATGGAGCCTGGCACAGATTTTGATTTTTTTCTTGGAAACAAAGCTAGATACGAGTAAAGCTCAAGAGGCAAGAAAGTTACATTATTGACCGCTTAATCTAAAAAAAATATAAATTGTCAAAAGAGCAGTGGCGTACCATAATTTTACCTATAAGTTTCAAGTAGGTAGCCCCCTGAGACGACACTGGAATTAATAAATTTATGTTATTCCCATCAAAGGAAGTTCACTATAACGACAAATAAGCCTACCAACTTTTATTGAAATCGGCTGAAAGGTTTTGAGTAATTCATAAAAAATCGATTTTTTTTTACAAAATTTTACACCCTGTATCTAGAAAACGAAGCAAGTTAGGACATACGATTATATGAAAAATTTTTCTTATTTTTGGCTGGTAAATACGCCCTTAAAATCTTTGCACTGAATTTTGAATCACCCTGTATACAGGGTGTCCCGTATCGTTATGTTCAAAATTCTTGAGCATATAGTAGGCTTAATTTTGAGCCCAAAAAACCCAAAAGTGACAGGTCTATCTTTATTCGTTACGAAGTTACAGGCCTAAGAAAATTATTACTAGTAAATAACAAGATTCAACTTTGTAAGCCACAAAAATTGCCACACATGAGTAAACGTCACCGAAATAAACATTAGTAGAGAGTAGAGGTTCCCCTGCTCATACGAAATGGCATTAGGATTCAAAAGGATGCGGCACCAGCATATTTCGGAATTGGTGTTTGTAACTAAATACACCAGAGAGAAATTATTATTGGATCGTATTCAGCATGCTGGTCAAGAGATCGGTCGCGAAAAAAGACGAGAAATTAGAACTGTTACGTTTGCAATAGGTCTCCGAGCACAAGCTTCTATTCAGTAAGGAATAGGACATTTTTAACACATGATAAACTAAAGATTTGGTCAATAAAATAAGTTTTATGTGGTTTTCAAAGTTAAATCTGGTATTTACTAGACATTATTTTCTTAGGCCTCTAACTTCGTAACGAATGCAGATAGACCTGTCACTTTTAGATTTTTTAGGCTTAGAAATAAGCCTACTATATGCTCACAAAAGTTGAACATAACGATACGGGACAGCCTGTATATCAACTGAGGTTTTTAAATTCAAGATTGTACCAAATTTGTGTTTTGAATTAAGACAAACATAATAAAAAGTGGACTAATAGAATTCCGAAAACTAACCTGAATCATTTTGCTAATGAGTAATTTACAATATTTGATCCAGTACTGAATAACAATCTTAGGAGAGGAAAGCCTAAAAGGTACTAAATAAAGATATATTCTTGAATACTGTTTCCTATTAGTTCTTGTACACTGTACCTATAAAAGCAAAAGCATTAATTATACTGTGAGTCTGCTGGTATATCTTTCTAATATGAACAATATTTTATTTTACTTTCATAAGTAAACAAGTAACCGAAACTATACTAATTTTGGTACAAGTTTCCGGAATACCCAAACTGTTTGAAATCTGAATCACAATAGAAGTAAGTAAGGATCTAGATGACAAAGATCCAGATTATTCAGTCACTGGTGTATGTGGATGTCAATAACCAAGGAAATAAATAAGTAACTATTACACATAAAAATATTTATGCTTTATAAAAGATAAAGTTATATTTTCTTGATTCTTAATTTTCTAAAATAATCATTGTACTTAAGTAGGTAATTTGAATCTAAAATAAATATGTCTTCAATAATACTAATTTCAGTTCAACTATCAGAGTAATTATCAGTAAACTGACAGCTTCTTTGGATTGTAACATCTGGATATCTTTGCCTCCATACCATCACCTAAAATAAAAACCAGAAATGAGATTATAGTATACAGTGAGAACCACATAACGCGGAACATCAGAAAAAATATGACGCAGTCTAACGTTGTTGAACCATTTAAAATGGAACATAGCGAAATCAGTGCATTTCCAACAAAGCCTCTACAATACGTTAACAATACCGTAGTTATAGTTACGTTCGAGCATTGTTGAATTTAGCATTAGTGAGTTATTTAAAATAGAACATATATAGTACAGTCATTTGGTGTTCAAAAAGAGGGTTACCTGGAAAGTTTTCCGGGAGTTTTGAAAATTGGTGATTTTTATAGATTTTAACGTGCTCTATCTGAATTTTCACTTTGCCACCTCGTATCTTTGCCGCTCGCGCCGCCATATTGAAAAAATGGCGCCTAAAAGCAGTTTTTTAACAATATCTTCTTTCCGACTCATTTTACGATGAAAATATTTATGTAATAAATTAAACTAGAGAAAATTTCCTACAATTTATGTAGTAATCTTTTTTTCGCAAAATCAATAGCTTCAGTGTACGTTGGCCAAAAATCAAGATACATCTACACTAACACGTGTTTTTCGTATATTAACGAAAAATGTGAAAAACTGTGTCACATGATAAATTCCTAGGCAACGATGCAAACAAGAAACGCCTCATTGGAATGTTGAAGACAAAATTTGAAGCTGCGAACGTCATGGTCAAGGAAGCCACGGCAGATGCGGATACGCTATAATAGTTAATACGGCAATCAGCATTTAATCTACATTTGATTCCGTAATAGTTGTCGGCGAAGATTTAGATTTTCTTATTCTCTTGATGACTCTAATTACGCGTTCAAAAATATATATTTTCAAACCAGGAAAAGGAAAAATTTCGCAACGAATAGATTCAACAAAAAGTGTCATAGATAAAATAGTCTCAGATAACATTATTTTTCGTGCACGCTTTCAGTGACTGTGATACAGCATTAGCACTCTTTAATCAAGGAAAAATAAAATGAACTAATGTAGGTACTCCGAAAAAACCGAGATTTAAACGAGCTTGTCCAGGTATTCAATAACCAGAATGACGATCCAGAGATCATTGCTGAAGCTGGGGAACGCCTCTTCCTTGCATTGTATGGTAACAGCGTGGCGTAAAAAGTATGTCGTTAAACAACTATAGTTATACATGCTTCACAAAATCAGCATATAAAAAGAAATTTAATATTACATCGCTGCCACCTACAGAAGCAGCAGCACGACAACATTAGTTCCGAGCCTATCAGCAGGTTCAGCAGTGGAATGGAGTTGAAAAAATGCAGGGCTATGGAAATGGTGTGACAGGCCGCCCTGGGGCTTGGGAAAAACTTACGTAAGTCGGCGGAAATTCTTCTCGGGCGCCAGATTTTTGTGAGGGTTTACTCCCTGGGGAAAGTTCTCGCAGCGTTTTCCCTGTGCCTGATGCACAATGGTACTTCCTTAGTACCCTTGTCCCTAGGGTAGCTCGTGGAGAAAGGAAAATGCCAGGGGTCGGCTTAAGTTATCACCAGATTAAAAGAACTAATCAGGGCGATGTTCTTTACGCACCTACCTGGTAGACTGGCACGTTCACGGAGCTAAGCTGTCGGCGAGATAACGGGGAAATGACATAGACTACGACTCAAAATTTTAACGAGTTTATTCTAATTAACAATAAACGAAACCCGTGCAATTTATTTCAAAACAAATCAAAAACAAAATGGTAGGTACTTACGTGAATAAAATAATTATGAACAGGTTTATTCAGATTACAGGAAACAGATCACAATAATAATTTCGTAAATGAATAAATGAATCACCCTAGGTACTTACGTGGTCAAATAATTATACAACATAATAAAAAATACGTAGGGGTACTAGGGGGTATAATAAATGAAACACAGATAAATCTTTATTAGTGTTACACTGTCAGTCAAGAAAATAATTAAATAAAACCACTAAATTAAATAGGTACCTACCAGTACGGGGTCGGAACGAGCGATCGGTATATTCGCTAGGCGGCGGTGGTACGTCGAATTAAGAACAGCAAACAAGGCAGAAAAGCCGGCGAGCCGCGTGTGCGTGTAAGAGCGTGTGTTGTATGTGTGCCTGAATCTGAAGCCAGGCTCCAAGAACACCGGGTCACTTCTGTGTGCAACGGGCTAGGGTTAACTTCCCACCGAGCGTCCGGGGCCGGATAATCACCGCACCCAAGCAAAGAACGGTGGGTAGGAAACCGCAACTCCCCCAGAAGGTCGTTGTACAGGAACCGGCCAACAGAGAGAGGACTTTTAAATTCAAGTGGGTTGTCGTAGGTGAATGTGGGGTGTAAGGCTCGGCTTTATTGCAATTATGAACGTACCTTGTTTTGCGAAGCGGAGCGGTGTAGGTGCGGTAGCGGGCGGTTCGGGGGCGTCGCGGTCCAGGCGCTGCACGGGGCACACGGTGAGACACAACGGACGGCGTAAACACAACCCGTTTGGGGAACGATCACTGACTCTATTCAAACAACTTGCAACTACTGCAAGTTAATATAAGAATTCCCTAGAACTGCACGGGTCACAACCCTCAAACTACGGACGGACGCGAAATAATAAATACAGAACTGAATCTCGGCTAAGTACTACACAAGTTACGGACACACCAATAATCAAGAAACGATCCGGTACAGACGAAGAAGTGACCGAGAAAATAAGTGACGACCAAGTGAGCCTTCCCGGAGGGCTGTGCTACCTTTTATAATAAATGATGACGACATCCATCGCCAAATCAGTAATCGGCGCGTTTTCATTGGTTGTAATTGAGGAAATGATTTCTAGAAATAATAATAAACATCGATACGAAGTTCACTTTTTGCGGGATGCAAAAACTGCAATCGCCTGATTTGTATTAAATATTTCACCTCTGGTTTGCATTTATTTCGCGTATTTACAGTCGCAAAAAATCTATTGGATGAAAATTCCCATCGCTTCTAAAGAATAAAAATAATGCTGGACTGAATCAAATAAAACCAGAAAACAGAAATGTTATTATAAATTTAATAATTCCTGCCGCGATCTCACGGCGTAGGTAGGTAGGTAGGTAATCGGCTATCGCAAGCGATAAGTTCCTGACACCAGGCAAGCTGGGTTCCCTGAAATGCAACGACCGGATAAATCCTTTCCTATTCGACATCTATTTATTAAATAATCTATCACTTATTGCACCCGATTTTACTTAAGAGACTCTTTAGAAATACTAACAGGAAATATCGATGATTCTAGGCCTGAAATTGCCTATCTCTTACTAATTCAAAAAGGAGAAAACCATGATTGTGTCTAGTAAAACGGAGCAATTTTCATTGCTTCGTTACAATGGAAAAAAAGCAAGAATGGGCTAATTCCTGTCACCACTCTCGAGCCTCCAGCTCCGGAAACCTTGTTAAAATTTATTTCTTGCAAATACAAAAGGGTCGGGGAGCATGCGTGAATGCAGAAAGGCTGGATTAAAGTGCTCCGTTATATGCACGAATTGCAATGGTACTTACTTGTGATAATTCGAAAATTCCACTATAAGATAGCGATGAAGAAGAAGAAACAGAGACTATTTTCGAGCAAACATATGACGAAATCGAGAAACAAGTGGATTACAATGAAGCTGATGATCCCATCGCGGATGACGTGGAAAAAATTTCTATACCTAGGTGACATTTCGCTCGGTACTGAAGACGATGAACTCGCAAAACTTGGCCAATCAAGGATAGTGAAGCGAAGAAGAATGCGCGAAATTTTGTAATAGTGCATTACAAGTGTCCTACTGGGGATACCACACCAAAAAAACGCGTCACTTACTAATGTGGTGTCTAAATAAGTTATTTGGCCAAAACGTATGTTGAAGTGGACTTTGCGGCGCTCGTACGCTAAAACTATTGATTCTACAAAAATAAGGTTAGGACATAAATTGTAGGAAATTTTCTCTAGTTTTATTGGTTACATACCTATTTTCATCGTAAAATGAGTCGGAAAGAAGATATTGTAAAATAACTGTTTTTGGGCGCCATTTTTCCAATATGGCGGCGCGAGCGGCAAATATACGAGGTGGCAAAGTAGAAATTCGAAAAGAACACGTCGAAATCTATAAAATCACCAATTTTCAAAACTCCCAGAAAACTTTCCAGGTAAAACTACCAAATGACTGGACTAATAGGGATTCTGTATTGAAAGTCAATGCAATAAATCATTTTTTAATTAAAACGAAATTATTTCAAAATATAAAAAAGTGTAACTTTATACTAATTATTATTTTATAAAGAAACAATATAATTGTAAATTAAATACTGCAGAGTGTTAATTATTATTCTAAAATAGTATCAAACATCCGTTGACTACATGCAAGTGTCCTAAAAAATTATTGTAGAATCAATACATTTATCGTTCTGCACTGTTCAGGAGATATTTCTTCGCAGCTCTTCTTATCCTTTGTTTGAGCTTTTCAATGTGGTATACCTTATTTAATAACTAGGAGGAGTAAATTTAAATAAACCGCCAAAAAAAGATGCTTCTCATTGGTCAATTCACAGGCAAAATTACACCCAGCAAAACTTCTACAGGAAATTGAATCTATGCAACGCTCAACACTACATATACGCTTGTTTTTTTTATTGTTGTGTCATTATTGTTTACAATGTCAGCGTCGAATGTGACACATCAGTTTTATAATCAGTTATTTCCAAAACCCTATAAGTTGTTCTAAATAAGTTCTTTAAAAGTTATTTCAAAACCATATAAGTTCTTTTTGAAGCCCATTCAGTTCTTTTTAGAGAACAGACATCCTTTTCAGAATTTTGAAATTATTTTTGGCTTTCCATTTTCATCCTGCAAACGGTTTCAAGTGCCATTATGGATAATCCTACATCAAGTACAAGTGAGAGGATGTCTCCTCCAAAGAAACGGGAAGAAAAGAGTGTCACCTACAAGATTTTGGAAAAACTACTCTATATGCATACTTCACCAATAATTGAGGAACATATTCCAATCGAACAAGGTGCGGATTTAGACCAAACAGGGACTGCTGTATGCTGTATGTGATAAAGTTAGTTTCAACAACACACTTTGAATCTGGTCCTACAAAAACTGAAAAATGCTGTTTATAATACTGTTTGAAAAAATTGACTTATCCACAAATTATATATTATTAAATGTAAAATAAAAACTTTATCTACGATGTTATGTGTCATATAATACATATATAAAATATATTATTTATATGTTACATTAAATTTATCACATATAAGTATTGCCTAAAATAAAGTACTTTCAATCAATTTAATATGAATGTTAATAATTATTATCCTTAATAATTCTTCGAAATATCTATAAATTATTCAATTTCATTCTATTTATATTCAGAAAATCATTCAGCACTATAATACTGATATACATATTATGCAAATCACAATGATTTGTGATACTGCTGTAGAGTCTCTCCTGAAAAGTAGATTTCCTACACCGAAAACAAGTCCTATCTTCCTTATTAATAATAATTGTTTCAATTCAAATTTGCCGCTAAAAAAATCTGGTGATTTAATCTGGTGACTTTTAGTGGTGTAAATGATACTTTGCAGTTTACTCCTCCTAGTTATTAAATGAGATATAGATAGAAACGATGTTAGAAATCAGTTTCTAACATCGCTTCTGTATGTTCTGCATGTTCTGTAAGTAATCAGTTACTTGACTTTTCTCCAGTAAAAAAATCCAAGTCTGGTGACCTGGGCGGCCACTTAATTACTCCATCTCTTCTTATCCATCTACCGGGAAACTGAGCAAAATGGGCAGCTGTAACATTTTGTTGGTACCACAAAGGGCCTTCTACTTGCAGATTATTTATGGTCAGAATGATTCTTTCTTGCAGTGGCTGCAAGATATGAGTGTTAACCATTCCAGCCCACACATAAACTTTCTATGGATACTGTGTCCTATAGTGACATGGTACCAGCGCAAATTTTCAACTTCACATAAAGAAGACACACTGCATGGCGTACCATGTGCCTAAATTTCAATTTTCTCATCAGCTGTACACATTTTTGATGAATTAAGTAACTACCTACGCTAGTATGTAACTGACGACAAGTTTTACTCATAAACGTCAAATTAATAATTTAATCTGAAGTGGGGGGTTATTGCAAAACCATTAACGACCTTGCCCGGCAACGGATCGATTTCCATAGAAATACTTCACAAGTTCATCTCCTATGTTCCGTCTTAAAAAACTCTCACTGTATAGGCATCATTATAGGTAAGATATTTTTTGGACTCCAAGCTACAGATTCCATATTAATAAGATTTTAGAAATTTACAAAAAATATATCCCCCTCCATGAAAAAATGAAACATGAATCAAATCTCGATAAAGTAGGCATGGGAGTACAAAAAATAACTTAAATACATTGAAACCATTCGAGACAACTGGAGCTAACAGGTGTTATTGTGCATCACATTCTTTAAATTTGATTCAAATAATTAAAAGAATAATAATATTGGGCTATTGTAAAAGACGGTTTAGTTAACAGGCAGATTTCTGTGATCCTTCCCGAAAAAAATATCAACTCTACTTTATAATCCAATCTTAAAACCAATCGGTAACTCAATGGCTTTTATTATATCTTGTGAGCAAATGAAACCATAATTTAGGTAGGCGCTGCAAAAAATTCATGTCTAGGATTATTCTGCAATAAAAGCACAAAAATCTATCGTAAATGTCTTATTTTTCTTATTTTCCGATTTTGAGTGGTCTCAATTAAAAATGAAACCTATCTATAAATTTTATTGCATTACTGGTTGCATAATATAGTCTAATTATTAGAAAAAATACAAGAAAAGCTGCCAATAAGAAAATCTAATAAATGCTTCAGTATTATAGGTACCTACTTGATAAGTAGATAGATAATAAGATAGGTAATAAGGCTTTAATAAAATATCTAATATTACCCAAAGGACACACTTTATGATAATAATAATTATTATTAATTATTATTTGTGTGGCTTGAACATAAGCGGTTATTAAAACTTGTCGATAGTGGGAGATTGAACGTATAAAGACCACATTTGTGAATTTAAGACAAGAAGAATGAAATGTCAACAGTCAGTTTATAATTTGACAAACCGAAATTTTCATTTTGCAGTTTTACAGATTCAATCGTAGACATATTTTTCTTCCAGAGCCTACCTAAATTACATTTTCATTTGCTCACTAGATAGTAGCCACTGTGAGTGTTACAGTATCTGAGCTAAAAAATACTTGCCTGCTCGTCTTGAACATGATCACAGAAACTAACATCCAGTAACCGAAGTTTTGGTAGAAAAGCAAGGGCCTTTTCGCACGTATCTGCTGTTATAACCTGCAAACCCAGGAGATCAAGTTGAGTCAGGTCTCTGCACGACTCCACTATCGGCAGCAAGTCACGATCCCTTACACCTCTCCACCCTGCTATCACAAGTCTGCAAGAAAGCCATGTTTTATTTATTTATAATACATAAAACACTTCTTGATTAATTATCATCAGTAATATTCAATCATGAAAAACGGAAAATATTATTATTATTTTTTGATAGTCCTTAGTTGCTACATATTTAAATAAATTTTATGCAGTCCCAGATTATGAAGAAAATTGTGTCAATGTTCAAATAATGGACTTCTATCAGCAATTTGAATGCCTCCAATGTGTCAGCAAATTTTAAACTTGTTACAAGAAAATAATTCCTATAATTACTGCCAGTGGCACTGGAATTAAAACAACAGTCATCATGATCATAAAAACAAACAGGAGTCATTGGAGTGGTGTTGTAAGCGTGAAGCATCCCCACAAGGGGAAAAGGTCTCACCATCGTCAAAAAGGTGAATTCAGGTGTTTTAACATTTAAAAACAATCTTTTGGAATTTCAAAGGTTTCAGTAACCCCTTTAAGTAGCACGGCAGGGTCACATCTGCAAAACACACAGCTTGAAAATCACTACATGCCCAAATTGTGAAGAAGGTAGCAAAAGGTAGCAAAAAGTTACTACAAAGGACAAGGAAAATATATTTTTTTAACAGGTTTATATTATGTTGAGTTCAGAAATGATTATCTATATTGCTCAATTTTTTTTCTTAGTCGTGTTTTTATCAACAAACTGATCTTTAAATGCGAATGTTTTTATTTGTGTGCTATTCTTAAAACTGTATACGTACATTTTACTATAGAAAAAAATGAGGAGTCAATTTTGACCCTGTCATACCATAAATGTACGGGAACTAAGCCATACTATTTAAGGGTTAAGGTCAATTTTATTAGCACTTCTACATTATACTTCTCTATTGCAAGAAAAAGTATCCGCACTTGCTTCTTGAGGCGTCCTGTAATTACCAGGTAACCTCCCACTTGACAATGTAGGTGGCTGCTACTAGTGATTGTGACTGATAGATATTAACCTCCCTCCCCTCCTCCTCTTACCTTTCTCCAAATAAAAGCCAATCTTGCCTACCAGAAAATTTTACAGCATAATTCAACGACCTTCAACTTGCAAAATTTATTGAATTTTGTAGGGCAGATGATTGAAATCTGGGACCACCTTTTAGATCAATATTTGCAACAATCCACTGCACAAAAATATATGAGACAATAAAAATCAGGTTATCTATTCTTCAACAGCAAGTAGAGCTCATTTATTTACCGAATATTACTGAAATGGCAGTTTAGGATTTATGACTTGAGCTTACTACTAAAAATTATGAGACATGTTAAACTAGGTCACCTATTAAGACGAGGACATCCCTTGGCGATTAGGGGCAAAGCATCGCCGGGCTCGATAAGCACGAGACACCAACCCAAATCGAGCTCTCGGAGATTCGGACAACGGGCAAAATGACCAGCGCCGATCGACGTGAGCGTGTGGATCTTCCAGGAACTCCAAGACTCGAGCAAACGGTTGTGTTCAACGGCCACTTCCACTACCTCATCCATGCTACGAATGCTCTCGCATTGATCTGAAATGTAAAAACAGTTACTTACACATAGAAATAAGTACAGGGAGATTGGTAATAACTAATAACTGTAAGAACAGATTTACATTTTACATCTTTCGCTATAGAATTGGAACCTTTGGGACTTTGGAGTGAAGAAACTATACAAAATTTATTACTTGTTTTAGGAGAAAAAACTTTAAATTTTGTTTTAGTTGCTAGACTGTGCAAATACGCCTGTTACAATGATCTGTTATAATTCTTATCTTACCTAATACAATATGTTTGAGATGAGGATTTGCTTTCAGTATTGGAATTAGCACATTTTCATTGATGGCAGTTGAAGAGAGATCCAGAGTTACTAATTGTTTCAAATTAGAAATCCAGGAAAATCGCCACCTATCTAACTGACACCATCTAAGTCTTAATTCTGAAAATTAATTACTTTTGTTTACGTTAAACACCCTAATATTTAACAGAATAGAACAGTACTCACCGATTAATTCGGAACAGTCTACAAGTTCTTCTATAACTCTATTATTTACAAAATCACAACTATTGAGTGCGAGATGTGTTAAATTCTTGCAAGATTCTTTCATGAACCTGAAAAATACATATTTCAACGAGTGAAAGAGTCTTTTAAGAAAGATATTATTTATTCTCATATTAAACAGCAAACACTAACACGATACATAATGAAACAACTTACCTGATAAATTTTTCACCAAATTGTTTATTCTCATTACCACACCAAGATAAGTCGAGTTTTTTCAGGTTTCTACATCGTTTTTGGAAATATTCTAAAGTATGCTCATTCACCTTATTCCAATACCTCTAATAAAAAATTACAATTATTAAAATGATTATTTTACTTCTTTAATGAAAACACTCACCTTTAAATTCAAATACTGATACAGCATTGGATCTTGCGTCGTTTCGTAAAATCTCTTGTTAACCTGAGCACAACGACAAAGCGATTTCAAGTCAAGGTATTCAAATATATGCACCAACACTTCATACTAAAATGAAAAGTAGTATTATTAAAGTTTATTAGAAACTAAAAAATAAATTCAATAATAACACAGAACTTATATCTGAATGCTTAGCAATTTAATAACAAAATAAGCCCCTAGTTTGGTTGACAAGTTTGCTGATTGGCTCAAAAGCAGCTCAATATATTTACAATCTTATTATGCTTCCTCTCTAGGCAAACTGAACTGTCTGCAAGGTCTGCAAAATAATAACCCACAGGTCATTTTGACCCACCCATCCGATGAAACTCTTTCGCCTGCTTTCATTAACAAATAAAGCAAAAAAGCTCAGAATCCCTGATTTATGTCCGTCACCAGGTCTGTCTATGAGTGGTATTGTCTGTGATCAACGTATTTTCCTGAGGGATTCGCCTTCTTAACAAATGGCCGACACTAGAGGTACAGGCTTCACTTTTATCATTAGTTCAGACTGCAGAGTAGGAAGTTCGTTACCTAGTCATAGTATAAACATTTCTGGTCTCAGCTTACTTCAAATCATACTTCTGGGTTCATTACATTTTTTCTTAAAATTTTTTCCATCATGTTTCAACAATTAACTTACCGGGAGTTTGTAAAAACAGTCCTCTCTGAGAGACACTTCACATTGTTCTTCTTCTTCAAGTTTTTCTTTAACATCTTTATGACCACCGAACAGTAATCCTTTGTCTCGGATAAGATTCAACAAGGGCGTCCTAAGACTGAGTCCAACCAGAAGGACAGCATCAAGAGCTGTTTGGTTACGAAGGTTACTCTGATTAATCTCCAATCGTATTTCACTAAAATATGTAAAGGGACTTATTTGAGGGTGCTATTACAGAATAACTAAAATAATTATTGTATTATAATGTATACTGTATTCCAACTTTATTCAGACCGCAATGACAGAAAATGGTTCAAATTTGAAACATTCTTGGGAGTGATCAAGGAAGACTTACCTACAGAAAAAATACAATATGATTATTTGATTTAGAGATATAAATTAGTTTTATGATTTTTAAGTACGTTTGGCAGCATTGCTTTAATCTGAGAAATTGAGAATGACATTATCACAAATACTAAATACTCATAACCTAGAACCTTTACACTTCAGTCAGTGTGCTGTCAAATTTAAGATACAGGGTTGATCAGTCTCATAATCCATAGCCAACTTGATCTAAATACAGTTGAAATATACTTTACTAATATTGATTCCAATAACAATTTTTCCCAAACTAAATACATCTTTTTATAATATGAATTATGCTTGTGGTTGCTATAACTTAGAAAAACTACAATGTTCCTTACTTTACAAGATTGTCGACTTTTCGAAGAGGCGGTTTGAATTTTCTTGCTTCATCCGGGCAGTTCTGAGGTGGCCCTTCCCATAGGAGCACCCAATTGCTGCCGCACAAGCGTCCCCATATTCTGACGATCGCCCCAGGGTTGAATGTTTCGTATATGAAAACTTCTTTCGGTACAACTGTTTCATCAAACCTGAAATCAAATTTGTGAACACTTCAAAAATTTATTAGGTAATTGTAAAGGATGCCTAAAAATTTACACTAAAGCTTGTAATTTTTATAGTGGGCACTAAAAAAATTGCAAATCACACTGGCCTTTAGTAACTATTAGTAAAAAAAAGTTTTGAGATTTTTTTTATTTTTACAGAGAACATTGTGTAAAAATGTCCATATCTGCCAAAGTGTGGGACATCGAAGTTTTATCTGAGAGTTTATCTGATCAAACTGAACCGGAGGGAGCTTAGACTACTTCTAATTAGGGTGGTCACAACCGCTCCTGAGAGCAGGTTGTGGGTCTGTTCCTTCATGAAGGAACAATGCTGGTCAGTCGCTCTCTGGATGTGTCCAATAAGACAAGACAATCTCGTCAATACGTATCTTATTTCTAATTCGCATATAATAATTATTACATTTTTCTCTTGGTTTTCCCTTTTGTCAATTGCTATTCATAATTTGTCAAATATATTTCCCATTTATTACATGTCAGTGTGATTTTTCAATTTAAATTTCTCTTTTGTGAAATTAGATTCCCTTTATGCTGACCAAATGCTTTTTCAATGTTTATGATACTGTCACTGCACGTAAATGGGAAAAGTAATTGGCCTAAAGTGAAACTAATTTGCCATAAAAGGAAATTGATTGAAATCAATGACAAGTAACTTGAAAAAAAATTAATTTGACATACTAGTAGGAAAAGCAATAATTGAAGCATTGGCCGGAGTAACGTTGTAACTTACATAATTTTTTGGAGTCATTTTATCGATTCAGTAGGTTTAAATGGGCAGAATACTTCCACCAAAGCTTTAAATATTGCCCAATTTACCTTAAATAATATTTAAACAATATTTCAAGAATCGCTAAATGAAAAAAACATTCCATTTAATAATGTTGCAAGGTACATTTTTTGAGTCTCATGTAAAAATGTAATTACAACGTTACTCTGGCCAATGCTCCAATTGACAAAAGAGGAAAAAAAAAGAAAAAGACTATACCCAACACAGAAACCTCAATTTAGTTCTAACTATCTTGACGATAATAATTAATTCTTCAATAAATCATTAAATCATAAACGTACGTCTAATTATTTTAGAAAATAAATAAACCATACATCAATTTCAGTAGTCCGAATACTTCAAGTTGCAGGAGTGGAAGGAGCTTAGGAGCTTACCCAGTCTGTCCCAATAGCTGTATGTGAAATATACCTACAGTAGCCTCAGATCCAATATCTTTGGATCAGAGGGGGACTGGCACTAGCACTAGCACTAGCACTAGCCTTTACAAAAGCGAGGAAAGTTTCAGTAGGAGTTTTACCATGGTGCGAGAATGGTTAAAAGAATCCTTGGTAGCCTAATTGCTTGGGGTGCATAACCCTTTCCCAGTATATCCTCTGAAAGTGACTATAGAAATGCTATCAAGTCCTATCTATAAACTATTAATTTACCAAAATTTATACAATTCAGCAGACAGTTCTGTACACATATATGATGAGGGTGTAAACATTAAAAGAAACAAATAAGGGATGATCGCAGTCTCGAGGGTGATATTTTAAAATATCATATTTTTATATTTATATGAGAATAATTTTCAGGTATCAATACATCATACCTCAAAGTAATATAGTCTTCGGCCCCCAAAGGATCTACATCATTTTGTCTGTATGGCTGCTGGTAAGCTCCACTTTCCTTCCACCAACTTCCATAAGACCTCTGCAAATGCAAGTAAAATTAAAAAGTGAGTGTATGAGAAATGGTAGTTCTGCTAATGCTATTGCCTGGTAAAATAACTTACAAGCATGTACGTTTCAATAAAATCGCCATAAGCTGGATACTTTTCACATTTACCAACCAAATTTTCAGGAGCATAAGACCTACTCATTAAGCTGTTGAATCTGGAAGTGTAATTCAACACGGAGGAGACATACTGTTCGTTGTGGGTCATGTTTTGTAAATCACCATTCACCGTCAAAGCGTGCATAATTTTGAATATATTCACTAGCACTAACATCCATTTACATTTACCTCTTGGTGGTACCTTATTATGTTTTATCGAATTAAAAGATTAATCAAATTGGATAAGGGAACAGAAAAACTTAAAATTTTGAAATTATCACCTGATTGAAATTTACAATGACGTTTGTTGACTGTTGTTTGTTAACAAGCAGCTTTCAGTTTGATCTATGACACTTCAAACTGTCAATCAATACATTATTCTATTAACAGCTATACTCACTTTAGTGCGCTGATCTGCTCATAATTTATCATAAAATGTGGAAATACAGGACCAGGTTGTCTCAATTCAAAAATGGCGTGAAAACTTTCAATACGTAGTTGAGAGATCATCAAGGAGGCATGGAAAAATAGTTAAAAAATCACTTTTGTAAATTGATTGAAATAGGTATGAAGACTATGAAAAGATGAAGTTGAGAACTCAATAACTTCTTTAGTATTTACAAGTTTGAAGAATTTCTTTTCCTCTTGTTTGAAATATAAATTTAAAAATCCAAAATCACGGTTTAAATATCTTTGAAACGAAATTAAACTTCAGTTTTCCTACATATTATGTATATCCCGATAATGGGAAAAACTGAAGTTAATTTCGTTTCAAATCAAATAAATAAAAACCGTGCTGTTGAGTTTTTTTATTATAGTAGGTAAGTATACCAAGGTACCTATATTTGCGTAAATAGTATATTATGCAACGAGCTTATAATGAAGGCTATTAATACGTGAGTATGATGGTTAAGATACGAGCCGTAGGCGAGTGTCTTAACCATAATAAGAGCGTATTAATAGCCATTATATCTGCGAGTTCCATACACTATTTTTTCTACGACCCTTTTTTATTTCATAGAAAAGATTAAAAAAATATATATTTTAAATATTAAACTTGTGTTGACATTTATAATTAATAACATTGCCAGCCAATAATTACGATATTGTTTACCTGCGCACGCGACGGTCGCAGCGTTGCCGCTTTGAATACTATCACGGAGCACTACGAATAACATAATACTTTATCTTCTTATCTTTTACATCGATATACCTACCTATCAAATTAATTAAGGTAACATAAATATCTTGATAAATTTTCTTTGAATGTTACTTATGTTCTAAATTAAATAAGCGTTCAGAATTTTTTTTCAGAAATACAGAACTTATATCACAAGGCAATTTTTGTCGTGAGTATGACAACTCTGTGACTTCTGTTGGACATTTAATGCTCCTCTGCCATTGGATAGCTTGACCAGTGCGTTAATGAAAATTTGTATCGTAATGAGACCCATTAACGCACTAGTGATTCATATTTAATATGCATATTAAAGGTTAGGAGTAGAAAAAATATTTGTCATTTCATTTTTTGATACCGATCTTTTTATATGCATGGTGCAACATAAGTACTGCGAAATATTGCAGGGGGTGATTCCTGAGATCATTTTAAGAAAAAAAGTTCATATTATGAACATTGGTCCGAAAATGCTTAAAGTTGGGGTAATTTTTATCCCACATCCCCCCCCCCCTCACTCAGCTTTAACCCGCCACGTTTGGTGAAAATTTCAAAGTGATCTACAGTCCATATCTTATTAGGCATAAAAACATTGGCGGATGTGGTAAATTTCGTCATTATGTTGAATGGTTTCGGAGAAAATAAATAAAAACCTTCAGGGTCCCAACTTAAGGGGTTATAACTCAGCGGGTAATGCATTTTCGGACCCATGTTCATATGAACTTTTTTGCTTAAAATGATCTCAGAGAATCACCCCCTGAAATCTTTCGCAGTACTCAGTGGCGTATAGCTACCATACAGCCAAACCCTGCGGCCGCAGGGGGGCCTGACGTCAAGGAGGCCCTAAGCTCTGGACCCCGGCTCGGCCCAAAAAAGAGCCCCAAATCAAAAAATCAAATAAGTATTACTCGCAAGCGTATTTAAACTGATGACATTAAATAACTAATAGTACGAATTGAATAAATGGAATTAATAAATTAATTAATTAATTGAGTTCTATGCTCCTTGTCGGAATAAAAAATGGAAAACCAGCAGCACTCGTTTCCAATCCACTTGTATTGTAGAGTTAATGCCTTTGAGGGGCTGGAAGTCTAGAATGCTTTGACAATTAATGGAGTTCTATGCTCCTTGTCGGAATAAAAAATGGAAAATTATTATTGGTTAATCATATTTTTATACCACGGAGTGTTTTATTTTATAGAATAAATTTATCTATTTCACGTTGTAGTTTGTTTAAAAAAAATTAATATGAAACAAGAAAATATTGATATTCTGCACTAAAAGCAAGAGTTTTCATACCCAAAATTAAGATTTTTTTTTGTACTTACTAAATTTAATTTTAATGTAGGTACTAATACTTTTAACATAAAAATTGCGATGACTACATTTAGTATTTTACACAACTTTTCTGGAAAAATTGTCGGGGGAGGACAAGAACCCCCCTTTCCTCTTGGGGGACCCTTTTCCATACCCCCCAAACCCCCCGGAGGTCCACCTAATTCATTGTATATAATATACTAACAAAATTTTAAGTTTTTTCGACTTGTTTTCTATACCTAATCCACAAACCACAAATGAAGAAAACTTGAAGTGGGACCCGCCAAGAACGTTTGGCGGGGTGGCCTCAAATCTGAAGCTACGCCACTGGCAGTACTTATGTTACACCCTGTATACCTATATAACTAATACGTAGGTATTCTATCAAATTTGTTTACGCATCCTTGTGAGCATTCTCGAGATCATCGCCCAAGTCATCAGAGGATCTTTTTTGGAAAGCCGGAAATTGTGATTGTGAACCCCAAAAAAACACTACTTATTTCTTGTTTTTTTTATAACTTTTTTATTGCGTTTCAGGAGTAATTTCTTGATTTTTGATTATAACTTGATAGAAATAATTCTAAACAATAATAATTATTGTTTGGAAATACAGGTAGGTACAAGTCGAATTAGGTAACTGATGGAATTTTCAAACTGAACTTAATTTTCCATTATATTTCTTACACACCTCTAACTTTATTAGCAGCGCTAGATTTTTGTGGCAAAAAATAGTTCACGCAGGAATAGACACCTATTTTCTCGACACCGTCGTGTACCTCCCTACACTAGAATGGTCTAAAAATAAATCATTAATGTTTGAAACTTCTCTGCAGAATGACTTACCTATACAGATTTATTTTCAATAATTCAAATTAAGGTTAAGAAAGAGAATTATTAAGAATAATAAATATTCCTGTCTGTTTATTGCAATACAATAATTATTTAAATTTCTCAATTATTGATAACACCTAAACAAATGGATAACGTATACAGTGATAACAATTACACATATCTGTGTAGTGAAAAAACTTTACAATCTGATAAAGAAGGTTTCTTCATGGTATTTGCTCAACAAGTAGCAGAAGAAGCCGGTGATAACTGGATTCGAAATGTTTTCGGGAAATTGAAAAATGACAAAGAAAGAATTAGATGCATCTTTGAAGATTCGAAAGTAAGATTGTACTGTGTATTTGTCTGCTTTTTGAAACATTATTTATTTAAGGAGTCATCATCAACTAATCTCATCAAATTTTACTAAAATTATAATACCTACCGCATGCGTTAATAGAGCAGATACATGCAATAATGCTTTTTAAACAATAATCGGATTGCTGTAATTGATATAATAATTTATTATTATTCAATTTGTTTCATAGAGCAGATACAAATTTTTGCGCAACTTTGAAAAAATAATTAATAATTACCTACCCCGCAATATACAGGGTGAGACAGTTTTTTGTAGCAGGACTTCACCAGTTTATAGAAGACCTGTTTTGGGGAATAAAAGTCCCCATAAACATATATGCCTATGTGTGCGGAAAAGGGTATTGGAAAAAAAATCAGTTTTCATCGCATAACTTGGGCATTTCTCAATATTTTAATTTTATACTAAGATGTTATTTATTATTATAATTTAGAGCACACAAAACGAAGAAAAACACGGGTGAAAAAATTCATCGCTGTCGTAGATAACCCAAGTCAAATTAGCGACGCTTAGGCCAGCCACACTTTCAGCCAGGAAGAGGAAAATTTTTTATTATTTTTCGTTACTGATGGCTTGAATGGAAAATATTTGTTTTTTTTATAATAATAAATATTATTATAGCACTTCGGATCTTTTTCAGCAAATTTTCTGTAAAAAAGTTTGTTTTTTCAGTTTATAAAGTTCGTTACCGAAAGCGTGACTGGCCATTATTATAAAATTTTGGGCTTCTTTCAGCAAGATATTTGCCAGAATTTTTTTTCCAGTTATCAAGTTCGTGGCCGAAATCGTGGCTGGCCATTATTATGAATTTTTTGACTTAAAAAAAAATTACAGCAAAAATTATTTTTTTCAGTTTATTAAGTCGCGTAGCCGAAAGCGAGGTTGGCCATTATTATAAAATGTCTGACTCTTTTCAGTAAGATATCTGTCAGAATTTTTTTTTTTTCAATTTCTTAAGGTCCGTGGCCAAAAGCGTGGCTGGCCAATATTATGAATTTGTGGACTTTTTGAGCAAAGTGGCCAAAAGCGAGGATGGCCATTATTATAAATTTTTGGACTTTTTGAGCAAAATTACAGCAAAAATTACATTTTTCAGTTTATTAAGTCGTGACCGAAAGCGTGGCTGGCACTTAGTATGAATTTTTTTACTTTTTTGAGCAAAATTACAGCAAAAATTACATTTTTCAGTTTTTCAGTTTCTTAAGTCGTGGCCAAATATGTGGCTGGCCATTATTATAAAATGTACTTTTTCAACAGACTTTTTTGACTTTGTTTTTACTTTTTTGAGTCAAATTTCAGCAAAATTTTTTTTTTCAGTTTCTCAATAAGGCCGCGGCCGAAAGTCTGGCTGGCAATATTATAAAATTTCAGACTCTTTTGAGCAGAATTTCAGCAAAAATTATTTTTTACAATTTCTCAAGTCCATAGCTGAAAGCGTCGTGGTTGGTCATTATTATAAAATGTCGGATTTTTTTAACAAAATTTCAACAAATATGATTTTTTCGAAAGTGGACGAAAGCGTGGCTGGCCGAAGCGTGGCTAACTTGTCTTGGGTTCGTAGATACAGAGTAGGTATATGACCCCTTTTTCGCGCAAAAACTTCTACGCCCATGGACTTAAAGACCTTACTTATCAGCGTTGGTGATTTCTTACAAATAAAGGGATACTTATAAATATTCGAAATTCTCCATAAATTCCCCATAGTTTTTACCGCAAAGATAAGCTCATTTTTTGTATTAATAATTTTGTTTTTTTTTTTTTTTTTGACATGAAATAATAATTTTAAAAATCCATGTATAGTCCTGTTACTATAGGAAGGCGAGTAAATTCTTACTGCGCAAAAAGGGTGGGTACCGTCTCCGACTCCATAAATATTTGTTGTCCAATATCAACAATGTTAGTCGGCGTCCACCTTAAAAAAACAACCAACCAGATAAGGCTGATAAGAGTATCTCCGCCGTTCATCGAACGTGTAAATTATTAGTGGCGGTGAGCAAAGCTCGCAAGATGCGTAGTTCACGCCCAGCCTTCGCCTTCATATAAAAATCAAGCAGTACCTGCATATATGATTTTTTTCTAGCACAATAAGTGGTTTGAGGTAGAAGTGGTTTAGACTCAATTTACTTGAAAAATATGGAGAATTTCGAATACTTTTTTATAAGAAAGCTCCAAGGAATCCAACGCTGATAAGCAAGGTCTTGTTAAAGTCCACGGGCGTAGAAGTCGTTGAGCTAAAAAGGGGTCATATACCCTGTATCTACGCCGCTGATGATTTTTTTTCACCCGTGTTTTTGTTCGTTTTGTGTACTCTAAATAATTATAAATAACCTCTTGATATAAAATTAAAATATTGAGAAAGCCCGAGTTATGCGGGTAAAACTGAAAAAAAATTAACACCCTGAAGTATCTTTTTTTCTAAGCTTTTTTGGATAAAATGTTTATGGGAACTTTTATTCCTTAAAACAGGTCGTGTCAAGTAATGCATGCACGCAGAATTTGCGGAATTTTGTCATTTAAAAATGAGCCTCATATCGCTCTTATTACTCCGAATCATCTTCATCGACAATTCGAGAAATTCTCAGACATACCTACGTAAAACGAACACCTTGATCAGTTGGCCGTAGTTGTTTCACTATTTGCATTCTTATGCGATGAAGAAACCTGATTTGGACAGGTTTTGGACAGGCTTTGGACAGGTGAAGAAGGCCTGAATGCGAACGGCCTCATGTTTAAGGTCCATGGTGCGCTCTTTTGATCGACCTCTTTCTTCTTATCGTTTGGGTTAGAACTGTTCAATATTTGTTACTATCTCATTTTTATATAAATGTTAAATTAATTTACTTTTTAGATCAAGGAGTCAGTCTGTACCTTTTTGGAAAATATTCAAGAAATATACAGGAAAAAGAATGGTGAAATTGCAAAAACGAAAATGACTGAAGCTTTGAATGCTTCTAAATCGGGAGATAAGATCAAGGCGTTGGGATTATACAGCCAAGCTATTATTAGAGCCCCAACGACAGGTGAAATTCCACAAGTTGAGACTTTTTACATAAAATACATGAAAAATTTTATTATCAACACAATACATTACCGGATGTACCAAAAGTTTGGAAACGGCAAAAAAAAGTTTGGTACAAAAGTTGCTTGGTTGTGGGTTAGTAATTGTTTGGCCACCGTATCATCCCCCAGCCCCACCTCTTTGTCCAGGGTCCTTATTTGAAATTTGAAAACCACCACCACCCCCGCGAGGGGGAGAGGGGTTGGGGGATGATTCGGTGGCCAAGTAATTGCTAACCCACAACCAAGCAACTTTTGTCCCAAACTTTTTTTTGAAACCCTCACCTCCCGGACATATTGGACCGTTTACAAACTTTTGGTACCCCTGTATAATTCAATGGCTTTTATCTTTAAGGTGAAACTCGCAAAGTTGACAACGGTCTATCTTTGGCCATGGCATTTTGGGGAAGAGCAGAAATACTCATTGAGCTTAAGAAATACAATAAAGCCCTGATTGATATACAAATGGCTCTTCAAGAGCAATTACCAAATCAGTTCAAATTCAAAGCGTACTCCAAAATGGCCTTGTGTTACAAAGCAATGAAGAACGAAGATAAATATAAAATATCTTTAGAATTGGCGAAGAACTTCTGCACCACTGACGAGGAACTCAAAACTATTTTAGAAGAAGCTGAAAAAAATACTTCGATCCAAAAAAGTGGTATCTTGGAAGATATAACAGGTAAGTAAAAAACTTCTCCATTTCTGCCCATTCAAACATAAAACGTTTCAATTTCATTTCAATCGTAGAAGATGTAAAAGTTTTGGAAAATAAATCCGACTCTCTTGTTTCAAATAAGTTGGACGTAAAGTTCGATAAGGAATGTGGTAGATACACTGTTGCCAAAAAGACTATCAATACTGGAGAAGTGCTTGTTAAGGAAGAACCGTATGCTGCATGTCTTTTACCAGACGTTTTTGGGACTCACTGCCAGAACTGCTTCAAAAGGTACATTCCCATTCGTGGTATGAATAGTGAAAAATTTACAATACTTTTACCTACTTTAAGTTTGCCTGCTTAAGAAATTCGTTTTCAATAGACATTAAAAAAAAAAATTTAGTTTAGTTTTTTTTCTTTAAGTCGCAGCAGATATCTTTGAGAAAACCCTTAACTCATTCCTTGTTCCAGACTCTTAGCTCCGATACCTTGCCCTCAATGCAGCGCAGTGGTCTTCTGTTCTCCAACTTGCCGTGACGAATCTTTGTCGACGTTTCATCGGTATGAGTGTCGATTTCTGGACTTGTTGCTGGGTTCAGGGATGAGTGCACTGGCACACTGCGCCCTTCGTATGATCACCCAAACTTCACCAGGATTCGATTGGAGTACTCAGCGGGTTTATAGTCTCTGCACCAACTCCACTAAGAGAAACGCAAAGGATTTTCTCAATAGGTAACACATGCGCTAACAGTCACCCTTAACAATAAGTCTCTAAGGTCATTCATGGACAGCAGAACCCATACATCCACACCACTTTGTAGCCTCTCATTACAACTTTTAAACTTTAATGTAGGTACATAGTTTATTATATTTTTAGGACTCTCATGGCAGGTTTCTTGCTGCGATGTTTACAAAAAGCAGACTACATGGGAGAGTCAAATGGAGGTAAGCATGTACCTCCAGAAAAATACTTTTTTCATTCGTTAATTTTATAAAAAATTTATAATCTTCAATAATGTACAATTATTTCAGGTACTCCAACGCAAGATGAATATAAAATAGGGGAAGCACTTCTTTACAATCTACAAATGTTACAGTTCAATGCGCATGAAGTGTTTGAGTCAGTTCTCAATACAGAAAATAAATGCAAAATATCGAAGATGTTGCCCATTGGTGTAGCTGTCTATCCTACTGTTTCATTATTTAACCACAGTTGCTACCCCGCTGTTATCAGGTAACCTAGTAAAACATACTTTCAAAATAATGGCTTACAATACCTGCTAGAGGCTCTTTTAGCGGCTTAGTATAATTTATACTACAAGGTGAGCAGCGTAACTTCCTTTTTTTGAAATGCAAGAAAACCCATTTTATGAATAATTTTTTTTTCCATATAATGTTGGTATAATACAAAGGAAAGGTTTGTTTCACAGACTTTTGAAAATCATATCAGGTTAGGGGACGCCCCCTATTATTGTCCATACACTCTGAATATCAGCGCGTATGTTGGCAATTTCTGTCCGGATATTGGCCTCCAGATCTTGTAGGGTCAATGGACGCGGTGACATAAACGCGCGATTTCAAAAAACTCATAAAAAGTTGTAACGGGTCAAATCGGGGGAGTGGGCTGGCCACTCAAAATCTTACCTTATCGAAATGAGGCACTCCGGGAGAAGTGTTCCCTCAAAACAGCCATCAGTGACATTGAAGTATGGGTCGTTGGCTCTTCGTTGAAACTAAATGTCCTTAAAGTTCAATTATTCATCAAGTCGTGGAAAAAAATTGCTCCAGCATCTTCACATACCGGTCTGAATTCACTATCACTGTGACCACCATTGTCTTCAAAAAACCTAGGACCAACAATTCCATCTGAAGAAATTGCAAAACACATTTTGATTTAAATTTTGATGTTATTCTGCTTGTTGACGCATTCGTTCAGGAGAAATGGGCTTCATCACTGACAAAAAAATCCCTTTCTCTGGAAAGCTTTCAAGAAGCGCCTCACATGCCTTCCTCCGATAATTGAAGTCAGACGCTTCAAGGGCAGACGCATGTTTGCGGGCAGACGCCGTGGAGATCTCAGTATTGAAGTTTCCACTGCCTCAATGTTCTCAGTAATCTGATGGGCCGAGGGACTCCACTTCTTCTTCCTATCACACTCATGGTTTATCTGAACGTGATAACACAATTATAGATTTCCGGCCTGGGATAGGGTCCATCGAGGCTATATTAAAGTGCTTTTGAAAGGCACGATGGGTTGCGATCACAAATATATTTTTGAAAAGTAGGTCTCGACTGCTCATTCTGCTCACTCTTCCATGATGGCATTGAACGTGAAGCAAGCAAAACTTTAAATAAGAATATGCCTGGCCAATGAGACCAGGCCCATCCCGCTACGACCTTCTGCAGCCGCTGAGTGACGCGATTTTCAAAAAAGGAAGTTATGCTACCGCACCTTGTACTATCCCATTGTCTCCTTCGTCATAATTTTGAATATTTACCTTCAGTCCTTTTGATGTCATTCTGACTTTATGAAACCCGTTGCTGCAGCACTTTGGAAGTCTCTAAAATTTTTCGGGAAGAAGAATTTTTGAGAAAGAAATGACATTCTTTATAAAATGAATATTAAGAAATTTCCTTGTCGTAACCTAATTTCTGCATACACTCTATATTAGATCATAAATTTTGACAAGAAAATTATAACATTTTTCAGGTCTTTCAGTGGAAAACTTATCGTGATTAAAGCTCTAAGACCTCTTGAAGAAGGCGACTTAGTGGCAGAAAATTATGGACCGATATTTACAAGAAAATCTCTGGTGGAACGACAGAAAATCTTAACGTCAAGGTACTGGTTCACTTGCAAATGTATTGCTTGTACTCAGAATTGGCCATCATGGAACGATGGCTTGCAAAATGCTGACAAAAGAGCCAGGTATACATGCTTAATTTTTCTAATACTTTAATTTCAATATCATCAGATACATTTTTCTTAATTCAAAAAGTCGGAGAAAGTAAAATGTCTTGTATAGATTCTTACAGGAAACAATGAATCCGGTGGAAGTCATGATTTTATGAAAATTCGCTCGTTTTCTTTCTTTTTCACTTTTGTTGCTCTGTTAGATTACATGAACGTCATTCGTGATGTGAAGTGGAGAAAATTGTGTCTCTAATAGTTACTGAAGGCTTATTAGAGCCCCAACTGTGCGCCTTACAAACCCAATTTTCTTATGCCTTTCCAGCGACATTACAGTGACAATTACTATTTTCAGTGACTTTGCGCCCAATTAAAATTCCAGTTGATGGATTTTAAGCTCAAAAAGTACAAAATAATGTTCGAACGGCTAATAGTCCTCAATCCTTCACCGAAGCTCACTGCCAATTTCAATCTCTTTCAGGTATTACCTGCATTTGATTGAGCAGAACTATAATTCATCCTTATTTTTATATGTAGAAGTAAAAATTCATTTTTGCACCATTGATGGCAGTGCTGCTTCGGCAAATTTAACATAAAAAACATCCCTACATTGTAATTTTTCCTAAGATATACTTATCATAATTTTTTCTACACTATTTCTATTTCTATAATATTACCTGTTGTAGGTGCCCAACGGAAAAATGTGATATGCTATTTTCTTCACCTCTTTCAAAAGAAAACGCCACTTGTCCAAAATGTAATAAATCCGTTGATCTCTCTGAAAATATAAAACGAATTCAATGGTGTACAATTCAATTTGAGAAATCGTCAAAAATGTTGCAGGAAAAGAAAATTGAAGAAGCTGAAGAAATATTGAAAGATGCCATCGATGTATTTCATAAGTAAGTGGTACTTGCCAAAATGTTAATATGTAGTTAAGTAATAGTAATTTTTCCTATGATACCTAAGGAAAATGTAGTTTTTTTTTAAATTAAACGTTTGGTTATAAATTTTACAGAGTCTCCTCGCCACCAAGTAAGGAGCTACATGAAGCTGAAGAATTGTTACGAAGGATCGTGGGAGTGATGAATGGGACAGTTCCTGAAATATGAGTTTAATTCAGAATACAATGTATTCTTTATACTAATCTATACTAAATCGTCATTGTTTCTTTGTTTAGTTTTAATTGTATTGGTGTTACTTTTTATATCAACTTATTTATATTTACTACTTTAAAATTGATAAAACTGAATAGTATAATAAAAATAAATCATATATAATATGTATAGATACATTAAATATAATACATTTACATAGGTATACTGCGTGGCGTGACCTATATCAAAGCTGCCATGCTACTACTGATTCTGCTACTACCACTCCCATCCTCTCAGGCTGTGCTTACGGGAAGTCCCCGCTTACACGCTGATATCACGTCGGATATGCGTGATCACCCCGGGGTCAACAGCGCAGTTTCCTTTTGATTAATTTTTTGTCGGCACACATCCCGTATTTCTGGTATTTTTATTTTTATTGCGTCCGTCTATGTCACGATCGCTTCTTTCTTAAATATGCTGCACTCCTAGGGGCTTAAAATAGGGGCTGCATTCTGTACCGTCACAAAATATAGAGTGTATTCTGTGTATTGTATTATAATATATTGTATTGTATTGTATTGTATTAATTGGAATAAATTATGAATGTAGTAAACCACCGTTATTTTAATTATTTGAAAATTAGATAAAGGCAAGCGGTGTGTCGCAAATAAAAGGTATGATCCTTTTTTGTTAAACTCTATATATTTCGATCTTAATTTAGATCTTCATCAGGAGAACTGTAATTATAAGAAATCAATATTTTTTTTCAAAAAAATCTTAAGATAATTACTTACAACAAAAGATCAAAATAAAATTAGCATCTTTAAAATCTTAAAAATCTTCATAAAGGTAATATTAATAAAGTTCAAATTTCCGTGTTGTAAATTTGTGAATTTTTTACCTTTATGAAGATTTTTATGATTTTAAAGATGCTAATTTTATTTTGATCTTTTGTTGTAAGTATTTATCTTAAGATTTTTTGAAAAAAATATTCATTTCTTATAATTACAGTTCTCCTGATGAAGATCTAAATTAAGATCGAAATATATTGAGTTTAACAAAAAAGGATCATACCTTTTATTTGCGACACACCGCTTGCCTTTATCTAATTTTCAATTAAGTGGAATAGATCTACACTACGGCCTAGAAGATCTCTTGTGTCTCCTCTTCCGGTGAATATTCGTATTCAGTCCTAGTTCTCGGAGAAGATTCACGAGTTTCCATGGTTCGAATGATGGTAAGTCTTTCTCCGCTAATTGATGTAGACCTAGACAGCGGAGTCTTCTTTGTCGTACTGCATGGCACTTTTTTAGACTAATCTTGCTGAGGTGTACTCCAAGTCTACAATGCCCCGTGAGAAAACCTGTTAGGATTCTTAAAACATTTTTGTTGGTTACATTTTCCAAGTATTAATTTGGCCTATCTTTCCAGATGTTTTCTCTTTGGTTTTCCTCTTCTTTCTTTATTTTGTCTTTGAGAAAAGGTTTCCTATTCCGAAAAAAGGTTTCGGCCCTATGAGCCGCGTTCTTGCTCCTTGCTTAGCTAGGTTGATCAGCTTGTTCATTGCCTTCTACACCTGCTATGTGTCCTGGCATTACTTTGTTTCCTTTGCCTAATTTATTTAGCTTCAATAGGTATTCCCACACCATTTTTGAACTGATGGCGTATGGACTCAGTGCTTTAATGGTAGCTTGGCTATCCGTTAAGAGAGCGATTTCTTGATCTTATAGTTCGTATAGCGTGGATTTTCGCTTGAAATATGCTGGTGTACTTTCCCATAGGCATATGCTCAAAATATTTCGTACCAGGTCTTAAGACTGAGACTCCTGCACCTGTTCCTTCGATGGTTTTTGATCCGTATGTGTACTATTTTCTGGTAGGTATGCTGTTTGAGATTGTACTTGTTGTACTCATTTGTACATTCCTCTTTGATTTCGATAAAGAGCTTCTTCTCTAGGAAAAGAAGCCCTGTTTTTTTCTAACTATTCTGTGATAAGCCGTCTTTGCGGTATAAGTATACAGGGTGTTAATTAAGTATGTACAATAAATTTAACAGACGATTAATTTAAGCGATTTTAAAATGTTCATATGTTAAAAGCTCCATTATATAGGGTGTAAAACTTTTGGGAAAAAAATGCCTTTTCGTAAATATCTCAAACATTCTTTGGTCGATATTGTAGAAATTTGGCAGTGATATTTGTAGTAATACGGAACTCCTTTATTCCCGCAAGTATTAGATTAAATTTTTTAGGTCTAGTGCCGTCCAGGGGGACACCCTTGCCAATATTATTGCAAAGAAAAATGTATGTCACTGACTTTTTTTAAGATTTGATATTTTTTTCAGATTATGCAGCTAATAATACAACTTTTTTGTCTCTTGACTTTTCTTCGTATCTGCGGGGTTGGCGAATATGCAATTAAATGGATTCTATTTTATATTTCAAAAACGAAGAAAGATTCGAAAAAAATCAGAGACAAAAAAATCTGTATTTTTTAAAATTTAAAAAAGTCAGTGGTGTACATTTATATTTGCAATAATATTGATGAGGATGTTCCCCTGGATGCCAATGGACTTGATATTGTTAACCTACTTGGCGTTCTTATAACTATAAATAATGACTACCAAATTTTGACAACATCGGCAAAAGAATGTTTGAGATATTTACGAAAAAGCGATATAAAATAAAAAGTTTAACACCCTGTATCTTGAAAACGAAGCATTTGTGGACCATGTTTATGTGAACTTTTAATTTAAAATCATTCAAGCAATCGGCTGTTAAATTTATTGTACTTATTTAATTAACACCCTGTATATTTATTTATATTGTTACTGTTACACTGTGTGAAAGAGAGCAGTCGAAAACATATACTTAATTAGGACGACTGATGGAATTTTCCTATACCTAAAAGCACAAATCCCTTATTTCGTAAGAAAATAGACACACATTCACTGATAGGAGTCAATCACAACTAAACATAATGTGAATAAATGAACGAAAAATGATGGATCAGAGTCAATCACAGCCTAACGGATTCAAGAAATCACGGCGTGTCGATATCTATTTTTTTATGTGTCTATCTATGTATATGCGTGTATACTGACGACTGTAAGGCCCTACTGAGGGTCTATCTATCTTTCTATCACCATGTTAAAATATCTTGTACAAACACTCGAATACCGAACACCTTGGAACAGCAAACCAAGTAGCACGATCGCACTCCATTGCGGTCTTGTTTAACTTTTATTTAACTGTCAGTCTAGTTTATTATTGGCGCTCGCAGCGCTGTCAATAAATAATAATATAATAACTAGTCAGACTAGACGTGGCGTGTTATTAAATATTTATAAAAAAAATTAATCTGAATGATGATTTTCGCATATAATCATAAAGTATCTATCGTCTTCTTCTGGCAGAGACTGGCTGTTATTCACTTGGACGTTCCAACACTCGCCTTAAAAGTTCGTCCTCATGAACAATAGCCATCATTATCCGCTCGGTGAAGAATGTATTATAGTACAATTAAGTTTTAAAAGTCATATGTATCGATTAGAATACTCATCCTTTTGATAGTTCGATTTATTTTGTTTCATTTACGTGGTTCTCATAGAAACTGTCAAGTTTGTCTAAACACTCCATCCCGCATAAATAAAAGTATACGTCAACATTGGTTTTGAATGAGACTTAAATGCACAACACAGAGGATAGAATGCCATTACGTGAATAAATTTTATGTAGTTGTCCTTGTCAGTGGCTGTCAAACTGACTTGAACCGTTCAATTCATTGTTTTAATGATTCCTTTAATAATAATTTACGCTCGTTCACACCTTGAAATTTAACACGTTAAACCCCGCCATACAAACATTTTTTAGAGTTTTCCGGACCGCAAGAAATTTTTGTTTCTGTAAATTATAAGGAGACTCGTTATGATAGTGGATATAGAGGTATAAGAATTTACGATATTACCAACCCGCTTACTTCCCAGTTGTCTCCCAGACCGGTATATTAGAGTCTCCATTGATTTAACATTGTAGTGTGTACCCATATAATACCACAGGGTCGTGAGCGCGAAAGCATGCTGTGGTATCACATTGATGCCTCGCGGTCCCAGTGCTTCCTGACCGTGAGGCATCAAAGTAATACCTCGCGGGGCTAAACGTGTTAACTGTTTGACATTTTCTGGTGAAATAAAAAATCTTAATTCGGACGATTAGTATGACGTCACATATGACTTTTTAAACTTAATCGTACGCGTACCTACCATATCTCATTCAGATTTTTATTTAATAATTTTGTAAGTTTAGAATGCACACTTGAATTTAGTTCAAACTATCCACCAGGTCCAGTTTATTCACTGGGTAAAAAATTACTACACAAAAATTTTAGTCATGTGAGAAAAGCGACGTCTGGAGCAGTCAAATCGGCTATTTCTGCACAACAGAAAGCTGGACATTTTATTGCAGGTTATATACACCTCTTTGAACCATTCAGAGACTAGCAATGTTAGCAAGAGCTCCATTCACACTATTTTTTTAAACAGGAGAAACTAATCAGGTCATTTTTAGTTGGTATGGTCATCTCTACGGGTCTCCGGTATTCAATACTTGCAGTAACTGCAAGCAAGCTATTCTAGCTTGTGGGGCACGTCTCGGGGATGTTTGGTTTCAACAAGATGGGGCACCACCCCGTTATCAAATTTTTTTTTTTTACTATTAATTGTAAAAACTATTATTTATTAATTATAGTTATTATTATGAGCATATGAGTCTGATTAGATATTGCAGACAGATATTATGTTACACTCAGCTGTGCAATGAGTTTTGTTTTGACTGCAATTCCCATTTGCTAAGACAAATTGCCGATCTTGGCAACCTCACCTTCGGTGAGCTATGGAAGCTGATCTTGACTCTTGAAATGCCGACTCTCGCTTTTTCCAATTTTAATTTCCATTCCACTTTCAACAGCTCACACAGCGATAGCGATGTGTCAAGGTAGCAAAGGCTATAGTTAGTAGGTAATTTACATCTGTGGTCTAAATACATAATTTTTGATAAATCAATGTACTTATATGTGTATGTATCAATAACCATAAAATTGATCATTATATAAATCTCAATGTTAATCAATGCATCTATCGATGTCATAAAACACTGTAATAAATTACGGTTGTGCTATGTCGAGTATTATCTAGCCCACTGATGATTTATAATAAGGGTGTCGCTTATATGCAATTACATAGCTACTAAACAAACTGATATCTAATTCGTGAAGTTGTCATAACGGGGATTGGAAGCATTTCGTATCGCTTGCGAAATGTGAAAACGTAACCGCTGATAATTATTCATGTCTACCGCGGTTGTAAACAAAACGTTCGGGGCAAATCACCATGGACCACGGCAAAACAGCCCGGAATCAATTATGATTTTAACAAATAATAATATATTATTAATGTTAAATTATTATTATTATATATTATTATATTGATAATAATAATATAATAATTTTATATTATAAGAAATTTTTTTCAAGCTGTGTTTTTCATAATAATTTGGTAAATTATTGTAGATCTTAGCACATGTGTATTTCGAAGATGCTTCATAAAGGGCGATAGAATTTTTATATTCAAAATTATAGTGTTAGTAGAGTTGATAAACATCAGACAGCAAAAATAATCAATCGAGTGTTTACTGTTTATCAATAAGACTTGATCGATCATGACCAACGGACAGGATTTAGTCGTTTAATTAGATAATGATCATCGATCATTATCAATACGTTATTACCAAGTAATAGTAATAGTTATAATTATTGTTGTTATTGTTAATAAAACTAAGTGAAACCTGAAATACCTTTAATATACCAAATTTCCACAAACATAAGGTACATATACAGGGTGAGGCGCGAGAACCTTAGGACATTTTTATATGGAGAAGTGTTAGGAGTAGAACTCTAAAAGTTTGTACATTTATGATTTCAATTTTGACGAGCTAAACTAAAATATTTACAACCCCTCACCACTTCCGGTTATACCGGAAGTTGCAATCAACTTTCTTATTTTAAATAGGACACGTGTATATTATTACATTTTCAGATTGCCTGAAAAAAAGTAATAAAAATGATGTTTACAGTTCAAATTTATATTGACCTATTAATGAGTTATAAACAAATGAAAATTGCAATTTTCCATTTTCAAAGCAGCTTAGCTTGAAAACGGGTCAAGATATCGGAAAACGGCTTACATGTCCCTATCCTAACTTTTTATATACTACGCTAGAGTACCTACAAAAAATAAATATTTTTTATTATTTTTTTTTTAAATCGCTGAATTTTCATCACTTTGTATACAAATTTCATTAGCACCATAAGATACTACGTGAAAAGTTAAGATAGGGACATGTAAGCCGTTTTCATCTATTTTGACCCGTTTTCGACCTAAGCTGCTTTGAAAATGGAAAATTGCGAATTGTAAATATTTCAGTTCAGCTCGTCAAAATCGAAATTATACAGGGTGGGCCACGGTATACGAAACGGAAGATTATGGCCGTGTCTCTGGATTCTAGGATCTTTTTATTTTTGGAGTGGATAGAGACCCGGCAGAGGTACGTTTAAAAATTATATTCATAATGTACAGGGTGTCCCAAAAGCATAAAAAATATCAAAGTTATGTTTTTTTAAATAGAAGGCTCCTATGTTATTGCATTTTTAGATTGTCTGAAAAGAGAAAATAAGATTGGCTTTTACAGTTGGTGCTTAAATTCAGACGTTTTTGAGTTATAAACAAGTGAAAATCGTCATTTTTCAAGTTCATGGCCCTGTACAACGAAAACGGTTCAGGATAGAGAAAAACGGCTTACATGTCCCTATTACACAGATATACAGGGTGGTCCAACTTAAAACGTCAGGACTTTACCAAACGATAGATAACGTTAAAATAATGCCAGTTTCTCTAATACACTTATAGCCGGGAAAGCTTCCTTTTCAAGATACCAAATTTCAATTTTTTTAAAGCAGCCATTTTGACAATATTCACAAAACATTGTTTTTTTCCAAGTATCTTGAAAAGAAAGCTTTCCCGGCTATAAGTGTATTAGAGAAACTGACATTATTTTCACGTTATCTATCGTTTGGTAAAGTCCTGACGTTTTAAGTTGGACCACCCTGTATACTATCTGAGATTTCTCCACGCGTCGCCAAATAAAAAAATCAAAGAAAGCACAAATGTTTCTATACCATAGGATAGTACATAAAAAGTTAAAATAGGGACATGTAAACCGTTTTTCTCTATCTTGAACCGTTTTCGTTGTACAGGGCCTTGAACTTGAAAAATGACGATTTTCACTTGTTTATAACTCAAAAACTTCTGAATTTAAACACCAACTGTGAAAGCCAATCTTATTTTCTTTTTTGCATGTTAAAAATGCAATAACATAGGAGCATTCCATTTAAAAAAACATAACTTTGATATGTTTTATGCTTTTGGGACACCCTGTACATTATGAATATAATTTTAAAACGTACCTCTGCCGGGTCTCTATCCACTCCAAAAATAAAAAGATCCTAAAATCCAGAGACACGGCCATAATCTTCCGTTTCGTATACCGTGGCCCACCCTGTATACGTACAATTTTTTAGACTTCTACTCCCAGGACTTCTCCATATAAAAATGCCCTAAGGTTCTCTCGCCTCACCCTGTTGAAGGTATTATTTTCGGCGTGAAGTAGCCTAATTAAAGGACTCTCTAAATGGCTGTCTGTCGTAATGGGACACCTGTACATACGAACTGGGTGTAAAGACTGTGGATAGATTCAAAGTATAATGTAGTAACATTACATGAAACGAAATTATATTCTACAGGAGAAATAAACACAAAGCACGAGTTCGCGTTAATGTAAATACCGAGAATAGAAAAAATATAAAATTGTGTTTACAGACAGATTATCGCGTAAATTTAATCCTGTTTTATTTTTGTCTATTTTATCTGAAAATCAAAACAAAAAACGTGTATTTTTCTAGTATACAGGGTGTTTCATGCCAGGAGGCGACAAATTAAGATTCCCGTTCAGAATTTATAAGTCAAAGACAAAAATACAAAATATTTTTTCAAAAAACTCTTGAAGACCATTTGCGAAGAATAAATTTAAGACTTTATTTGCTTTTGTAACGGTTACATCTTTCGGCCATTAGGCCATCAGCAGACCAATTTAACAAAAGTAGTCTCCATTCGTACCAACAGTATCGTCAAACGGTATTGTGAATTTCGAAGCAATCATAAAGCCACCATCAGTTGAATAAAGCGGACCCTTTATACGTCATTGAAAACCAAGTCGAAACCTGACCTGACCTGGATAAAAAGAATAAAATTAACAGTTAAAATTAAAAGGAAAAAAATCCATGGGACATTATAATTTACAACAATAATAATCAAATAGGGTTTTACTTTTACTCACCTGCTGGTGGTGTTATGATTGCTTTCAAATTCACGTTTGACGATACTGTTGTTATGAATAGAGACTACTTTGTTAAATTGGTCTGACGATGGCCTAAATGCCGAAATATGTAGCCGTTATAAAGCAAATAAAAGTCTCAAATTTAGCGAAACTAGACGAGTGTGGAAATTAACCAAAAGCTTCCAGATACCTTTAAAAAATAATTTAAAATTTTTTCGTATTTTTTGCTTAGAATTAGAATCTTAATTTTTCGCCCCCTACGTTATGAAACACCCTGAATACAGGACATACAACACGGTGCTTCTTTAATATAGCGTCAAAGACAATATTCTTTGTTCAAGAATAAACAAAAAATTCCTCATTAACGTATGTCCGGAAATGCACCGTTTTCGTCAATCAAAAAATCAATTAAAAAAATTCAATTTTTTTAATATATCTCGGGAAAAGTTTGAGATACAGAACTCAATTTTTGTGCATGATTTTTCATTGATATTAGCTACTTCTTTAATGCTACCTAATTTTTTTTTTCATACGCAAATGGTGGAGATTTTAGGGTGGCGCGAAGTTTTTTTGCTCCCAACATCTATATGACAGTGGACAAAGTATCTTAAAGCTCAAATTAACTACAAATATTGTCTACACAAAAAGGTACCTGCCCTTTTGGTCATAACTGCTAACGTGAACCGTTTGTGGGAAAAACGACATTTACGAAGAAAAACTCACTTTGGATGTTTCAAAATATGTGTGGGAAAATGAAAGCCAAAAAACTTCTCTCAATGCTAAAAACTTCGTCAATGGTATACATGAAAAAAAAATCTGAATTAGTATTAAAAAGCTATAGGTAATACCAATGATAATATACAGGGTGCACCATGTATCCTTCTCTATATTGCTATCTCCTAACGCTAACAGTTACAGGGTCGGTTAAACAAATCCAAAGGAGCGCAATTTTGTGGCCATCTCGATTCCGTCGAGACATACAAGATATCTGTGACCGTTCCTGAAATATCCTGAAAAAACTGAAAAATCGAGATTTCTTATTTTCGTCATATCTTTTTTATTATTGGAGATTAATGAATAATTTTTTGTGGGCTTACATAAGTCGTTAAGAGCTACCCATCTGACATTTCAAAAATTTTCAAAGCCGACTAGATCCCAGAATTTTCATAGTCAACTTTCGTTTTTCTGATGGCCACCATAGTGTTTTTTTATGTTGTTCGGTATAAAAAAAATTATAAAAACTAAAAATTGTTAAACTTCAAAAAATAAATTAAAATTTTTTTTATTCTTCTTTTTTCTTTACAAAAAAGACACATTTTTAGACCGAATTTCATAGATATATTGAAAAACCATAAGGCAAGCACTATTTCGGCGTATTTTACAAATGTTGACGTTTTTCGACGATTTTTTATTAGGTTTTTCTTTGAAAAAAGAAGAATAAAAATTTAAAAAAAAATTTTCTGAAGTTTATTAATTTTTGGTTTCCATTATTTTTTTCATATCGAACGACATAAAAAAAATAATATGGCGGCCGTAAGAAAAACGAAAGTTGACTGTGAAAACTCTTGGATCTAGTAGGCCTTGAAAATTTTTGAAATGTCAGATGGATAGCTCCTAACGGCTTATGTACGCCTACAAAAAATTATTTATTAATTTCCAGTAGTAAAAAAGATATCGAGGAAAATAAGAAATATCGATTTTTCAGTTTTTTCAGGATATTTCAGGAACGGTCACAGATATCTTGCATGTTTTGACGAATTCGAGATGGCCACAAAACTGCGCATCTTTTCTCTAATTTAACTGACCCTGTATCTCTTAGCGTTCAGGAGATAGCAATATAGAGAAGGATACATGGTGCACCCTGTATGTACAAAAACAGAGTTCTTTATCTCAAACGGTTCCAGAGATATCTAAAAAAAAACTTGAAAAACATTATTTTTTTGACACCGTATCTCAAACAGTATCTCAAAAACGGTTCATTTCCAGACACACGTTAACGGGAAATTTTTTGCTTATTTTTTATCAAACAACAATACTTTTTTTCGCAGTAAAAGAAACACCCTGTAGGTATATCTGATATTTGAATATACAGGGTGGTTAATAGTTAAGGGTGCGGATAGACTGATAAAAACGCAATTTTTTCATTCTAAAATGAAGTTTGGAAAACTTTCTTTAGGAGTTCAAAAATAGGGATTTTTACGAACATATAAATGTCGGCCCATTTTGAAACGACTCGACCGATTTTTCTCAAATGCAATACCAGACTGGGATGTTCTCCTATGTAATCTGACAATCAATGCCTCTCAGTTCACATCTAAACACTGCAAAGACCTCCACATCGCGAATATACAACAAGAATCTAGTGGATAGTTGCACGCCTTCCCTCTCGATCAGTTGTAACACTTATTGATTGCAATACTTTTCGAATCTCCATGTCCCTCCGTCTTGGATCTATCCTTTGCAAACCACACAAATGCATCTGCGGCGAATTAGTAACAAACCTAGGAATACATGGTCTTTCATGCGCAAAAAGTGCAGGTCGTCATTCTCGTCACTTCTCTATAAATGAAACTGCAATTCTTGAACCAACTGGACTAAGTATACTTCGCGATGACTGTAAACGACCTGATGGTATGACAATAATTCCTTGGAAAAATGGTCGATGTCTGGTTTGGGACTCCACCTGCTCTGATACTTTAGCCCCTTCCTACCTACAATCATCTTCAAAACATGCAGGTTCTGTCGCTGAGAGCAGTGCTTTAAGAAAAAAAATAAAATTCAAAAAAATTATTGAAGACTACATTTTTGTCCCTTTCGCTGTGGAAACTCTTGGTCCATGGTGCGCTGAAGCCATTCAACACGTTGATTCCTTAGGAAAATTGTTTGCCTCTTCTTCTGGCGAACCTCGCTCCAATTCCTATCTAAAACTAACGAATCAGTATTGCCATCCAAAGAGGTAATGCAGTCTGCGTAATGGGTACCATCACCATCCCTCCTTCTGCTTCGATGGAGGAAATATTCTATTTACTTTAATTTAGCGATTATTATAGCTGTTTAAATTTTTGTAATTTATAAATTGCTCTTGTTTTATTATTTAAAATTGTGAAATGTGATATACATAATTCAATAAAAAATTTGAATGAAAAAATTAGTTACATAGCTTATCGAATTGATTTCTTAAATAAACAAACCTTTTTAAAAGGTAAAACAGCAAATAACATGAAACTAATTTATTAACATATAAATCCCTACGGGGACACTTGAAAAAACTCACTGTATAGACATTTTACGAAATTTTAGACAATATACGTTTTTGCGAGTAATAAAGAATTAATAGTAATTAAAATTAACGCAGAAACAATGTATCTGTGTATAGTGGTTTTCATATTTCATTTCTTTGTTATTACATTGGTTTTTCAGTAGCCAATAATAAAGCAAAACAGTTTTTCATCAATAACAAAGTATCCAATCTACAAGTTTCATTTACTGTTAGTCTAATTTTTTTATAGGGCTGTACAGCTTCAGCTAAAAGTGCACACCTAATTTTTTTCGTTAATTTTTTGTTTGAACATTCACTAGACTATTATGTACTCAAAAACATACATGCTGGAATAATATCGACTAAATGGATATTCATTAATTTATTTTGTTCTTGTCTTATACTATTAGATCTAGATCTCCAACGCAAGGAAATATCTGATAGATCAGCATTGTGGTACCCCTGTTCATGAGGAAAATATTGAAAAACAGAATTCAAGGAATTTAGCATAGACGTCAATACGGAAAGAAAATGAAGAAGATTCATTCAAGTTTGATTTATGCCACTCAATGCTTGCCATCGACATTCCGCTCAACAAATTAAGTATCCCTTCTTTCAAACCGTTTCTCGAGAAATACTTAAGAAAACCATCCCAGACGAAAGTACATTAAGAAAAAAAAATCTCTTGATGAGTGCTATAAAAAAAACAATATCAACAGTCAAGACACATTTGGGAAATAATTTTATGTACATAGTTGTAGATGAAATTACAGATAATAATAATAATAATATCGACTTTATTTTTTCATTTAGAACACGATTTACAAAAAATAAATTTTTCACACCACACGGCGGAATCTAGCAAAAAATAGCTATTCTATTCAACCATGTTGTATGTGAGAGATACAGAGCGTATTTATTAATTGTTTATTTATTTATTTATTTATTAAAAAAACAATAACGTCACGATTAGTAGATTTATCCAAGAAAGTTTGACAAGTATATTTTTATCTGACGCTGTACCTGTTGCTGAGATTATATTACTGCTAACTGATGCCGGGACATATACATGGTCAAGATTTTAAGCAATCTGAAACTAGAACAACACTTTAGTTTTATTTTCTAACACAATTTCTAAGCTTGAAAAACAGAATCGCTGTTTTTCTGAACATTCGCTAAACGAATCTGAACAACCGATAGAGAATTTAAAATTGGTAGTTGATAGACCAACTGCTCAACAATTTCAAAAAAACTCAGTGAAACAATAAGTAAAAACAGTGGGTTTACTACTTTGACAGTGATTTTGGAAGTTTTAAATGGAGATTTTTCAGACAAGTTGACAATGGATCCTTTAAGAATTTCATCATTAAAATATGCTCCTATTACATCTGTTGATGTAGAACGCAGTTTTTCTGCATATAAACACAATACATGTCAAGTGATTGAAGACAATCATGTAAAGTGGAAAACTAGGAAAAACATTTAATTGTAAGGGTAAATATAGTAATGTTTTAGTAGCTAGTAGTAATTGAATTATTGTAAACCACTTATTGAAAACAGTTTATTGCCTTTTTACTATTTTCCGTTAAATAATGATTTTTACATGTTTTGCATATTTTGCATACCTCTATTTGGTTGAAAAACCCTGCACATATTTTTGTAATTTTTCTTGCATATAATCCGAGTTCTACTTATAATTTTCCTTAACTATGCGATTATTAATTAGTGCTACTCTCGCTGATTGAAAACAGGCCTTTTAAACTTGGGATGTGCTTCAAAGATTTTATGTCACTAACCTGGCAACATCTCTTTGTACCATCAGCCAGCGCGATTCCCACGTTTTAGCATTCACAACAAATCGCGGCGTGGTCCCAGTCTTGCCGGCGCACAATGCGCCAATATTCAAACACGATCGGCGTTTTCAACATAATGATATTCCTTAATCAGAATTTACGTGCAAATTTTCTTATTTGCTCTACTAATCAACTAAACAAATCTAATTAAAACAAACAAGCAGTAGTACCTATTTAGTGCTGTGCTTTAGTGAATAATAAATTCAATTATTATCTCTATTATTAGAAGAATCAAATTGCCATGCAAACAAAGTAAGTTTTGTTATCAAAATGTAATGAAGATTTATTATAACGTACCTACCTATTGGATTATTGTTCCTGGATTTTGAATTCACCGTGTGTGTTTACATTATCATTAGTTGTTTTGTGGCTGTGAAAATGTTTAAATTGATTATAAGGTAAGAAATGCATTATTAATAATTATTATTATTATAGTATCCCTATTAAATTAATCAAACTAATGTGTTCTGCCATTCTATTATTATTATTATGATGCATGTATAAAATTATACAAATATTATGGGTGCTTAGCAATAATAGTAATAAAACCATCCGGGCGATGCATTTTTTCTGAAAGTCACTGAATGCAAGTCGTCAGTGATATGACTGATTTATGTAGGTAATAAATATTTTCTTTGGATTTTTAACTGATGGGTATACCTAATATGATATTAAAAAAATACCTAAAAGACATCTAAAAAACGAATTTAAAAATACTTATCATTATGTCTATCAATTTTTATTTATGGGAAAGATGTAACGTTTTCAAGAAAATGCTCCAAATTAAAAACTAGTGAAACCCAGAATAATTGAACAAAGTTGAATTAAATAAGCTTCTTTGGTGCATTATAAGTTATAGGCTATTGATTCTGTATTATAGAAAGGAACTATCAAAAGAGTGGGGTTTTATTGCATGAATCCTTCTAGTGCTGGTCATTATGAATTGAAAAATCGCGGAGTACTATTAAATTAGAAGGTAGATCGGAGATAGGGGTGAACCTGCTCCCTTTTCAGCTTTTAAATTAAATTACCTCGTATAAAATAGTCTACAGTGTGACCCATTTGTTCTTGAAACACCCTGTAGAATCTTAATTTATGGTGCGATTTTGAAAAAAATTCTTTTAAACCATAGAGCTTGATAAAGTATATTTTGGGAGCAAAAAGCGTCTCATTCCTACAATATCCAGGGCCTACTAGATCAGTGTTTACTTGTAAAATCTCAAAAATTCATATTAGCGATTTTTTTAGAAAAAAACTGGGCACGCCACGGGATTCACCAGCCCTCAAAACGGTACTGTACTAAATTTTATTGTAAATGTTAGAGTAAAAAGGATCTTGTAGTTATTTTAAAAATTCATAATAATACTCCGAATTTTCATAAATTAATTTGAAAAAGGTCAGAAGCTATCATAAGTAAAAATTAAATATAAAAAAAGTAAAAAAAAAGTAAAAAAAATAAATAAATAAAATAAAATAAAAATAAAAAAAGATAAATAAACAAATAAAAAATTATAATTAAAAAATTAAAGTACCTACATTATCACCAACTAGATTGTTCTATTTTGTCTCTCTTGACCTTTTCGAATATATTAATGAAAATTCGGAGTTCTATTATGAATTTCTAAAATAACTGCAAGATCCTTATTACTCTGACATTTCCAATAAAATTTAGTACAGTACCGTTTTGAGGGCTGGTGAATCCAGTAGCGTGCACAGTTTTTTTCTAAAAAAATCGCTAATATGAATTTTTGAGATTTTACAAGTAAACACTGATCTAGTAGGCATTGGATATTGTAGGAATGAGACGCTTTTTGCTCCCAAAATATAGTTTATCAAGCTCTATGGTTTAAAAGAAATTTCTTTAAAATCGCACCATAAATTAAGATTCTACAGGGTGTTTCAAGAACAAATGGGTCACACTGTATATAAAAAATAGTCTCGAAAATGAAACAAAATTCAGGTAGGTGTAGTTAATAGGAATTTTTTTGCAGATAATGAATAATGCGATTTTGCATCGAAATAATTTATTAAAAAAAATATAAAAAATTTCTTGTGTCAAAAATATTTAAAATGGTACCTAACTTGAAAAAAGGCAAAAATAGTTATTTATTATACAAGAGAAATAAAAGTGATAGATTTTAGCTAGCGGAGGGGACAAACACATCGAGAGTTAACATCGCACTTTTTTCTTGTGTGTAATATACAATTTTTTTCTGCGAGAAGAAATATCAGTGTTAGAATGTCGAAAAAGGTAGTTAGATAACTAAAAATAATGTCGGAACGTTGATCTACGTGGAATATGAATTTTCAAACTACTTTTGTAGTAAAGTGACGTTTCCTGGTAACGAAACGATTTAATTCGATAAATGTCATAATTTAATTAAAATTGAAGACAGTTTTGCAAAGATTCTTGTAAGGTCTCAATGAGTGAATTTAATAATATGGATAGTGATTGTTATGAAAATTCCCTTAATAATTGCCATTTGGATAATAAGGTAACTTTCCTTTACGTATATTTGATATAAATTTAATGATATCTGAGTGTTAATAGTAGCTATACCTAAGCCGCCATTTCGGGGAAATAAGTACTCATTTATTTCCCCGATAAGATGCAGCTCATATAATGAGGCATTTTTCTACCTGTCATCGGGGAAAAAAGGTCAAACTTTTAGCCCGTCGCAGAAATTTTTTTTTTCTTTTTCATTCTTTTTGCGTATAATTTTTTTCTGAGTGGAGTTAGGTATAGGAGTTGCTTCACATGCAAACAAAGTAGATAGCAGTTAAATTAGCAAAGCTGTGCAGAATTTGTTGCTTATTAAGAATTGGAAATTACATTTTTGAAAAATTCAGCCATTACTTAAATATGCTGAAAAAAAACTGAAAAATCAAATTTTTCTATTTTAGCCATATCTTTTTTATTTTTGAAATAAATATATTATTTCTTGTAGATTAACATAAGTTGTCAAGAGCCATCAATTCGAAACTTCCATTCGAAAGAAATTTTCAAAGCCAACTAGATCCCAAAGTTTCCATAGTCAACCTTTGTTTTTCTTATGGCCGCCATATTGGATTTTCATGTCATTCTGTTTTTTAAAAAAATTAAGGAAACCAAAAATCTATCACATTCAAAAAAAAATTCAAAATTTTATTCTTCTTTTTTCGAAAAAAAAAAAATAACCGATAACAATATTGACCATAACAGCCAATATTATAAAGGCTCATTAGGCTAACGGGCAGATTTCTGTGCTCGTTTTTGAAGCTAATATCGACGTCAAATGACTTTTATTAACATTTTTGTAATAAATTTCATTGTCAAAAATAGATCAATTTAAAAAATTTCCACTTAGACTCGATACGTTCTTCAGAAATGGCCACAGAAATCTGTCCGTTAACTTAATGAGCCTTTATAATACCCGCTGTTTTAAAGTCAAGCAATGTCACGTCATATTGCGACGCGACGTCACGCACGACGTCGTTCGGTGATAAAATTTTCTTTTTGTTTTCGAAAAAACAAGAATAAAATTTTTAAGAATTTTTTAATGTGATAGATTTTTGGTTTCCCTAATTTTTCTAATACAGAATAATATAAAAATCCAATATGGCGGCCTTAAGAAAAACAAAAGTTGACTATGAAAACTTTGGGATCCAGTTGGCTTTGAAAATTTCTGAAGTGTCGAATTGCTGGCTCTTGACAACATAATATGCTAACCGACAAGAAATTATTTATTTATTCCAATAATAAAAAAGATATGGCTAAAATAGAAAAATTTGATTTTTCAGTTTTTTCAGCATATTTCAGTAATTGCTGAATTTTTCAAAAATTTAATATCTGATTCTTAATTAAGTAACAAATTCTGCCCAACTTTGCTAATTTATAACCTAATCTGTAACTCTTGAAATAACAAAGTTATTAGCCATACAACGAAGGTAGATTATTGTCACCCTGTATATTTAAAAGTTCAGTGATTTATACTTACTATAAAAAATATTATATTCTAGATAGCTACGAAAAAACAATATTGTTGGGTATATTATTATTATTAAAAAATTAAGTTTTGCCTTTGAAAATCGATCAATGCCACACATTCGTACAAATATTGATTGTCTATTGACAAATTAACTGAAAATACTTTTTTTATTAAATGAAAATCAATTTTGTTGTGAAAAATAAGAACTGAAACGATATCAAGAAAAGCGCTACAAAAATTGAAAAAAGTCTAAGTTTGAGCGGCTTCATCTCAGCTAGTTTTTATCCAAAAATTATTTTTAATTCATAAATTTGAAAATAATTCAATCTACTTGCTTTTCTGTGAAGCAATGCCTATACGTATCGCCACCCAGAAAAAAAATGCAAAAAGAATGAAAAAAAATGATTTTTCGAAAGTAACTGTTTTGAATATTTTGATCACCAGAAATTTTTAGAATTTTTTAAATGAATTATTTCGGTGTAAAATCACATTATCTACAAAAAAATCCTCATTCACTATACCTACCTGAATTTTGCTATTTTTTCGAGATATAATTGAAAAGTTGAAAGGGGTTTCACCCCTAAACTCCATTTTTCACCCACTAATTGAATAGCACTCCACGATTTTTTAATCCTTAATGACAATTTGAAGGATTCAAGCAATAAAAACTAACTCTTTTGATAGTTCCATTTTGCCTTTGTCTATTAGGACATAATCTATATAGTCTATTATACAAATAGCGTGTAAGCGAAATATGAAAACGTAATAAATTTGGAACGGTTTCGGAAAACATTTCATGTCTTAGATATAGAATCATTTCCCAGTTTTACAGATCTGGATCCACTGGACTGGATAAGTTCTTAATCTGATTTTTTAGACCACAGATGACCAATTTACTCTTTAGCTAAAACTGTGACCCAAATCTGAATAAAAGTTTTTTTTGTTTTGAAGTTACAAAGTAAATTCAGTTTTTAAATATAAAATTTCAACAGCTGGTATTTTTTAGGGGGACATTTACGAGATTATTAAGGGTACTTCAATTACCGGCGCAACACAGGATTACATTTTTTTTTTTACTATCAAATATTTGCGCCCCTAGTTATTTTAGAGCAGACTTTTTGAAGTTTTTTTGTTGTTGAATCAAAATCTTCTTCTCAAAATTTCCAAATCTTCTCCGAAATGTCAATCTTTACCTACCATTTTCGGGTACCAATTAGGTGTTTTGGTTTATCGGGTACACCTAAATAGCCGAGATTTCAATTTGTTTTTTTATCGAACTCCATATCTGTCAAAATATTTTTTTAAAGTTGAATTACCTAAAAAGTATAATAATTATTTTTTAGGTATGGTACATAATTTGACGCAAAATTCAAAGAGACAATATAATGTTAATGATTGTAATATATTGAAAATAACAAAGTTAGGGTGACTTCCGGTATAACCGAAAACGGTAGATGTCAAAAAATATTTCAGGCTTCTAGATTTTTATGAAAAGTGGCGATTTGCAAAATTTTTAATTTAAGTTGCAAATAACTTACAACAGTTGCAACAAATAAATACATAAATATGTACAAATAAATAAAAAAACAAATAAGCGCTATTGACTTCTATGATTCTTTTTCGAAAAGTCTAATACAATTTTTCTCTAAAATAACCAGGGAAGAAAATACATGCATCTTTGATAGGTAATAAAGAAAATTGCATGCAGAAGCACAAAGTACTTTTGCAAAGTACAAAGTACAAAATCCTTTTTGATATAATTTGGTCTGCTGCTCGTCTTAATTGTTGAGCTTGTGGGAATCACGGAGAGCATGGCTCTGGATTATCAGTCATGATAATTTCGATAATAAAAGTGTTGTAGAGGATGTTCAGAAAGACTGTAAATTTAAAACAAAAAATTGTTTCCTCTACTTCTTTATCGAGATATAGGGTGTTCTTTTTCTAAAGTTTAAATAAAAATGGTAGTCAAATTTAAGCAACCTCCATTGACAAAACACAAGATTTGACATAACTATTTACGACAGTGCTTGTTTTTTAATTTTTTTAATTATCGGTAATGGAATTACAGACATTCAAAGTCTACCTATTCCCTGAGTTCAACAAAATTTTTCAATGTGGCATCGTTGTTCGAATTCGAGCTCAACAATGCAAATGCAACTAAAATAGATCTTAAATAATATTATCGAATATGTATCCGCGCCACGATAATAATTTGTTGGAAACTTTGTTGGACTTGCCAATTCATATGTTTTCAAGGTAACTTCTTACTGGTATTATAGACCCCTACACAGTATTTTTCTGCCTGTAGAAGGGTATCCAGTGCAGTGTTGTGACTTTTTTCCATACAAGTTGTCATTATCTTCTTAAGAGAGCGATACTGGAGAAAAAAGTAAATGAACTTAGAATCTTTAATCCACAATGGAAGGTGTGGTGGTGTCCGTGTCGCCATTTCAGGATCAACCTGTATATAGTGAAAACGTTTATAGTCCCCTCTGACCTTATAGTTATTTATGTATCAAGGGAGTTATGAGGATGTTAATTACAGAGGGCAACATATTGCAATCCCGAGGGATTGTTAAGTTGCCCGAGGTTATTAACATCTAATAACTCCCGTGATACATAATCTATTTTATTTTATACTAAATGAAATATAAAAACGAAATCTGTTGGTTTTTAAAATTAAACGAATGTTTTTAATAATTGAGTAACCATCATTATTGATTACCATGGATATGTCAGCTGGAAAGTTTGTAGAAAATGACATATGAAATCCAAATATTCAACCAACAATGCAATAACAAAAGCAACATCCAATGGTTACCAGAATTAAACCAATAGTAATATTAGAATTAGAGGGAGTTATGATTCATAACAGTCCCAAGGGAGTTATGAGTATATGTTTATAGTTACGGTAACCAAGCGTTTATCTAGTTATAATGTATTAGTATGAAATAAAAGTCTTAACCGAATGAGCTAGAACTAAAACAAAAATCAAATCAAATGTCACGGATTTAGCTACTTTTTGACATAAAACTGATTTGTCAAATGTCAAAGATGACGTTGCAGTCACTGTCAACTTCAAAGTTTTCAATGACACGGGGTCATGTGATACTTCATTTGAAAGGTATAATCTACACAGAAATTATGTTCGATCCTAGACGCCACTGGACTTACCTAATAATTTTAATCTAGTCAGGATTAAATTCATTAGTCAGGGTTCATGTTGAATTTTATACGTTTTTGATCATAATCGCCTTTTTTTCTCGGGAACGGTGGCTTCTACAGCTTTTGACCAGGAGTACTTTTTTGTGTAAAAAACATTGGCGCCTTAAAATTTGCTCTCAAAATTATAATTTTTCCAGTGCCTTAAAAGTTAGGAGGGTGGAACCCTTACTCAACCCTAAAATCTCCACCACTGGCATATCTTAGAACATTAGTTTGGAGCCTTAAAAGTAGCTATGTTATTATTAATGTAAAAATCAGTACAAACGCTGGAGCTTGTAGCCTTGAGATATCGCAAAAAAAGTAAGAAAAAACAATTATTTTGGTATCTCGAAAACGGTGCGTTTGCGGATCCATTTTAATATAAACCTATTTTCCTAGAATAAGTCGTAGAATCGCCTCCTTTATTTTGTACTAGTTGGTAGCAAACACCCTGTATAAGGCTCTTTTCTTTAAAAAATTCCTAATATATTTCCAACTTTCTTCCTGGCCCTGTATAAGCAATCAAAGGATGTTTTGCATAATAAATTTTCAATTTTAGGTGACCCAGGATAAAAGTGAACTTCAGCCAGATTGGGTCGGCGGGCTGACCAAACAACCTTAAAAGCTCATCTCCCTAATAATATAGCCGGATAATTCGAATCAATTTTATTGCATTCACAAACGATTCAAAATTGGCAAGAATAATTATTATTTAATCGTTATGAATCATTAATGCAGCGTTATTGCTAGCCTGATTAATGAACGTAAATGAGACTCTATGTACATTTACCGTAACTAAGCAATTACCTATTAGTAGTTATACAAAGTGGCCCAACAAAAACGTTCCAGGCCTTGTTCCAAACTTGTAAGCTGAAGTAGTGCATGAAAAACGCCGAAACAGGTCAATTTTATTATTGAGGAGGACATCTTTAGGTGACAAATTTAACCATCTTAACGCTTATCACCATAGGGAACAGATCGAGGGATTTGAAAGCGATTCGCCGTCATTTGAAAGCTACTTAATTATCTTTCCAACAATATCTCACTTTTGGGGTTTCGCTTAAATACAGACCTGCCCAAGGAAACGTACCAGGCCTAATAACTTGGAAACTGAAGATGAACGTAATAACACCGAAACAGGTCAAGTTTGTTATTGAGGGGGACATCTTATGGTAATAAATTTAACCATTTAAGTTCATCCCCTTGTCAGGGGTCGCTACCCCTTCGCTTATCATCATTAGGCCCTTGAGGCTACCTAAAAAAAAGACTTCTGACACTTGGGCTTTACCCCAGCCATACGATATTTATTTATCATCATAGGGAACAGATATCGAGTGATTTGAAAGCGATTCAACGTCATTTGAAACTTTTTTTATAGTCTTTATAGCGATATATCACTTTTTCGATTAAACAGGTTTCTTTATTGCTTCCTTTTCTTCGGAAATTGTATATTATACATAGTCAGTCGTGTTAATTTTACAAACTTTGAAAGAGATCCGAAAATTTTCACTGTTACTATTAAAATACGTCCAGGATCCAGCTATCACCCGTACATTGTTCCTTTGGTTTAAAAATGCCTTTGTCTAAAAACATAAAAAGGGAATTAGTAAAATAAACCGTTTCGCGATGATGATGGAAGTGAGCAGTGTGCTTTTCGGTAAGCTTTTACTGAGCTCACCGTATTTACACAGTCTTTCCACCTCGCCCGTAAAATAAATAGCAATTAACTAGAAGTTTGTTAACGTAAATAACTATTGAGGCGTTTTTGGTTTTGAGCGAGAATTAGGTATCCCTTTTAGCGTATGTAACTCATCGTTCAATAAGTCCCGGGACTAGCGTAGAGATGGCGCTAATAACGCCATGTATATACCAAGGTTCAGAAGTACCAACCTTTAGATGAGATGTGTCAAAATTTGATGTAATTCGAAGTATAACATGTGTCAAAATTTGATGTAATTCGAACATAACCAAGAAAGCTATAGAGAAATCGTGAAAAAATGGACCAAAACGAGTTTCGTGTGTTGATAAAACATTGTTTTCTAATGGGAAAAAATACTGTTCAAGCTCAGCAATGGCTTGAAAAACGTTATCCGGACTCTACTCCGTCGAAAACAACCATTTGTCGGTGGTATGCTGACTTCAAACGCGGTCGTGCTGATACAAATGATGCGGAACGTTCGGGTCGGCCAAATGAGGCAGTAACTTCCGAAAACACCAAGCAAGTATTGAAAATCGTGTTGGGTGACCGCAAAATGAAAGTGCGCGAGATAGCTAAGATGGTGAATATATCAACTGGTAGTGCATTTACTATTTTGCACCAAAAATTGGCTATGAAAAAGGTTTTTTCCAAATGGGTGCCGCGTTTGCTCACAATGGAACAAAAGCAACAACGTATCAATGATTCGGAGAGCTGTTTGGCACTGTTTACTCGCAATAAACAGGATTTTTTGCGTCGATATGTGACAGTGGACGAAACATGGATTCACTATTTCACTCCGGAGTCACGTCGGCAGTCAGCTGAATGGCGTACGACCGGTGAAAGCCGTCCGAAGCGTCCAAAAACACAACAGTCGGCCGGCAAAGTGATGGCGTCCGTATTCTGGGATGCGAATGGTATAATTTTCATTGACTACCTCGAAAAAGGAAAAACCATCAATAGCGACTACTACACAGTGTTATTGGATCGTTTGAAGACCGAAATAGCAAAAAAACGCCCACACATGGAGAAGAAGAAAGTCATCTTTCATCAAGACAACGCACCGTGCCACAAGTCAATCAAAACGATGACCAAATTCAATGAATTGGGCTTCCAACTGCTTCCCCATCCTCCGTACTCGCCGGATCTGGCCCCCAGCGACTACTGGCTCTTCGCGGATCTCAAGCAGATGCTCCAGGGAAAAAGATTTGGCTCGAATGAGGAGGTGATCGCTGCTACTGAGGCTCATTTTGAGTTAAAAGACAAATCGTTCTACAAACATGGCATTGAAAAATTAGAGAAGCGTTGGAATGATTGTATTACACTTGAAGGAGATTATTTTGATGAATAATACAGAATTTTGCCGGTAAAATGTTGTTTTCATAGTTAATCCCGGGACTTATTGAACGATGAGTTACTTCTGAATAATTTTTGACTTTCCTTTTTAGTGCAAAAAGTGCTTAAAAGCGGAAATTGACGTTAATGTATTTTCAAATGGTAATTCCCTAATCATGAATTTCGAAATTGATTACTGTGTACCTTACTCGGAAAGATGAGGGCCATTTCAACTCGTGTGAGATCGACTATCCTTCGTTTCGACAGATAACTTGACATTTGTTAAAATAGCCTCCTGCATTTCGCCCTTGAAACTTAATTGAGGTTTCGGGAATTCTGTTCTGGATTGGAAATTATCAATCCTGTGCAATGCTTCGTTAATTTTTAGGTTTTCACATTGTTGCACAAATTTCATCCTTGCGCTCGCACCAACATACCTATCCATTGCGTGATATAACATACGTAATTGTATATTTCAGAGAATACATACATAACATCAAATTGTATATGGAATAACTTAGATTGTAAAAACAAATGATAATCAACCAATAACAGAGGTACAGGTTTTGCATTCTCAATTGAAACAGCAAAAAATTTAATAAATTTATACCGGGTAATACCGGGTTATCGTCAATATGTTCGCATTTCCCATTTAAATAAAATCAAATAGATAACAAAATTGTTATTATATTGAACACTCCCGTCCATAGTCCACGTGTACTTCTAATGCTGTCATTAAAATGCATGAGCGGATTGAACGAAGACAGCACTGGATTTATTCAGGGATGCAATTCAGAAACGCTAATAAAAAAATCAAATCTGGGATGCACTTCAATAATAAATAAACAGGGTGAGAAATTTCAAGTGTTACAATGCACTATCTCGAAAACGATTTCAAATATATTCATGAATTTATGAAGATATAGTAAGATAATGACATATTTTACGAAAATTTTGTCATTTTTTCCTTTACCTCCTTGTGAGGGGGAGAGGTAACTTTGAAATTTTAAATGGAAACCTGTATTTTTATTGCAGGTTCCGATTTTTTGGCTAAAAATATGTAGGAAATTGCTCTCCCCTCTCCACTCCTTGTATAGGTGTGGTGAGGATAATGTTCAAATTTTACTGCGGAATTTTTATTTTTTATTTCGTTACAACATTTTTTTCGTTTTATGATAAAAAGCACTGTAATCGACAAAATTGTTATTTTTTTTTCTTTATTGTCTTATTGCTGAAATTGAACGAAAAAGGTTCGTACATCGGATTCAAAAAAAAAAAAAATTAGATAAATTCTGCTTATTTTTTAATCATAAAATCAGAATCTGTAATAAAAATCGGCGTTCCAAGAAAATTGCCTCCAAGAAGAAAGGAGGGGAAAGTTATTTCTTAAGCATTTTCAGACGTAAAATCCGAATCTGCAATAAAAATTAGGGGTTTCTATTTGAAAAGGGGTTGAAGGAAAATATATGTCTAAAATATCGTAAACTATATCCCCTCCCCGTACCTACTTACTGATCACCATAATGTCATGAAATTTTTTGAAACCGTTTCCCAGATGAGAAGATCAGAAATCACGGAATTAAATACAACTTTGTAAATTATGAGTGGTACAGTACTACATTTTATATTGCTTTGTTAAGCAATAAAATAAATCACGATGTTATTGTTGTGTTTCTAAAAATATAGATAGGTAGTTATTTTGGCTACGATATTTCGCATTAAAATTTTATTGTTTACTCAGGGTGATCCCGAATTGATGGACACATATATAGTACCATCCAGTACCACAGCATTTATTACTGTGTTCATTCAGCACAAGTTTATTTACTTTTTTGCTCCAGCATGACTTCGTTGAAATAACCCCAATTTTGTGGAAAAAAGTGATAGATAATAGATACCTACTGCTTGTTTTTGTTTCTTGGTCATTCTTAAATTTGTACATTTGTGCATTTTAACTATACCCCAGATGCACATCCAGCGGCTCTCTGCTCTCTTACGAACCCTTGTCAAAAAAAAAAAAATTAACTTTGGCCAGATTTATGGTTTAATTATTGATGATCTTGTCTTTGGTATACCTACCACTTTCATCTGGCTGTAAATGAGAGTGTAATTCCATTAAGTGCTTAAAATGATTGTTCATAATACAAAATTTCGTGTAATCATTTTCTTGCTTCTTCGTTTAGTTTAGACTTATAAAAATAATCGTATACAAAACTCATTCTTTCAAATACTGCAAAAAATGTAGATTTTTTTAAATTTATAATTAGTTTTTCCTACGAAAGTACCTACATTGGCGAACAGATACAAGCAAAATTCAGGTATGCTTGTAGATAATTGGATTTTACATCGATTTAAAGAATTTAGAAAAAATAATGTGTCAAAAAAATTAGCAAAAAATCTATTATTTTTTTTTTCTTTTTCATTCTTTTGCATATAACTTTTTGTTGAGTGGAGACAGGTATAAGGCATTGCTCCACAGAAAAACAAGTAGATTATATTGTCTTCAAAGTGGTTTGTTAAAAATTATTTTTGCAATGGCGAAAAGAGATTTCAAAAATTATTTTTGATTTTCGAATTATTTTGAAAAAAATTTCAATGTTAGTTTTTATTATTTATTGGCGTTATTATTATTGAAGATTGGGAAAAACTGAACCACATTTTCTTTTTCATTGCCATATTATTGCCCAACTTTATTTTTTCCGACGTCAGTTTCTTCATCTGACGATTCGTATTTGCAGGGCCGGACTACACTTCGATTTAAATACGTACCTGGACTTTTTATTGCAGCTTTTTTTGTTCAATTTTTTTCAATTCTTTCGTCTGTTTCAATTTTTTCAATTCTGAATTTAATGATACGCCACACTTATTAGTGGTTCAAACGTGTTTCGGACTATAGCTATTGACTTTATTAGTTTAATTTCTCTTATTGTCTTGATAAGGATCTGATGTGGTCTTATTAAACTTCTTGGACTCGTCGGATTGTGATGACGATAAGCAATGAATGCAAGTCCAAATTCGTTTCACACATTCGTACAAAAATTGATCGTCTATAAACAAATTAACTTAAGATACTTTTTTTATTGAATAAAATCAATTTTGTTGTAAAAATATGAACTAAAACGATATCAAGAAAATCGCTATCAAAAATTGAGAAAAAATGTCAAAATTTGAGCGGCTTCATCTCAGTCAATTTTTATCCAAAAATTATTTTTAAGCCACCACTTTGAAGACAATTTAGTTTACTTTTGTTTTTCTGTGGAGCAATGCCTGTACCTATCTTCATGCAGAAAAAAAGTTATAAGCAAAAAGAATGAAAAAGAAAAAAATATTTTTTTGCCTTTTTTCAAGTTACCTTTCTGAATATTTTTTAAAACAAGAAATTTTTTATAATTTTGTAAAATAAATTATTTAGATGTAAAATCGCATTTTCTACAAAAAATTTCCTATTAACTATACCGGAATTGTGCTTCGTGTTCGAGATATAATAAAAAAGATAAAAGGGGTGTAATTTCACCCCCCTCTCCATGTTTCACCCTCTAATTTAATAGCACTCCGCGATTTTTTAATCCTTTATTGACCATTTGAAGGATTCATGCAATAAAAACCCACTCTTTTGATAGTCCCTTTCTATAATTCAATAGCCTATAAACAGATATAAGAAGTGTTATACATATTAGAAAATCCTATATTTATTAAAAGTACCTATACGCTTTATATTCCCTTTTCTTTGCTTCTTTTCCTCTCTAGAAAATTTACACCTACTCACTGAACCAGAAATTCTTTCAATATAACTTTTAAAATGTACCTACTCTCGTATATTTGCAAGTCATTTCATTAAATCCAACTTATATTCTTCACTAGGTTCCTATAATACCTATGTCAGATGTCACAACAGAAACTAGAAGACATTTTCTCGAAACTAAGTTACAAATAGACCTGCTTCTGGCAGGATGCGACACACTTGCAAAATCGATTGAATTTCTATTTTAGTTTCTGAATTATCTGCATGAGTAATTTTTCTATGAAGCATGTATTTTAAACGGGACGATAAATAATTAAACTTTTATCCTACAACTACAATCCTTGATGGACAAATAATTAGACCTAGGTATCAGTAATTGTATACCAGGTACACAAACAATGATATCAGTCATAATAATTAAGATACATATACAAGTCTAATTATTAACAAAAGGATTAGAAGGAAATTAACAAACTATAGCGCTTGGAAATGACAGTTTAACGTCAATAGATAATAACTAATTGCAGTAAAAGTTAAATAATAATGTTAATTAATAATTATTTTGTCACTTTTATTGCGTTATCCCTGCAACAATTATTTGGATAAAAGTTCTTGATTATTTTACGATTTGCATAATCAATATACAGGACGATTCAAAACTCGACCGACAATTCCTACTCTAGCAGAAATAGTAAAATAAATGAAAAAGAAGACGAGAGTTTTTTTGACGCTTCTGCAGATTTTTGTTATAACAAAGATATTTTCTTTCGAAGCTGATGACTTTTAACAGTTTTTTTGTGTTCAAAAAAACCTTGATCACGGCTTATCATTTTCTCGTAAGAATTGATTCATAAGTTCATAACTATTTTGGATTCTACATGGCGAGGCTCGAGAACCTGAAAATGAAATGAACCTGAGTCTGAAAATTTGTGCATGTATTATTCCGTTTCGAGGAACTGAACTAAAATATTTACAACCCCATGCACTTCCGGTTATACCAGCAGTCAGCAGTAACTATAAACTTTCTTATTTTAAATGGGACATCCTGTATATTACTTATTACGTTTTCAGATTGTACGAAAAAGTTAATAAAAACGGTGTTTATTGTGCAAATTTGTAACGAGTGAATTATGAGTTATAAACAAATAAATTTTAAAAGCCGCTTATATACAGGGTGAGGCGTGAGAACCTTAGGGCATTTTTATATGGAGAAGTCCTGGGAGTAGAAGTCTAAAAACTTGTACGTGTATAATTTCGATTTTGTATAATTTTGGTTTATTACGAGCTGATTTAAAATATCTACAATCCCTCACCATTTCCGGTTATACCAAAAGTTGCCATCAACTTTCTTATTTTAAATGGGACATCCTGTATATTATTACATTTTCAGATTGTCTGAAAAAATGTAATAAAAGTGGTCTTTGTAGTTCAAAATTGGAACTAGTGGTCTATGAGTTATAAACAAATGAAAATCGCAATTTTCCATTTCAAAGCAGCTTAGGTCGAAAACGGGTCAAGATAGACGAAAACGGCTTACATGTCCCTATCTTAACGTTTCATGTAGTATCTTATGGTGCTGATGAAATTTGTATACAAAGTGATGAAAAATCAGCGATTTTCAAAAAAAAATTAATAAAAAATATTTTTTTTGTAGGTACTCTAGCGTATAGTATATAAAAAGTTAGGATAGGGACATGTAAACCGTTTTCCGATATCTTGACCCGTTTTCAAGGTAAGCTGCTTTGAAAATGGAAAATTGCAATTTTCATTTGTTTATAACTCATTAATTGGTCTTTACAAATTTGAACTGTAAACATCATTTTTATTACTGTTTTTCAGGCAATCTGAAAATGTAATAATATACAGGGTGTCCCATTTAAAATAAGAAAGTTGATTGCAACTTCCGGTATAACCGGAAATGGTGAGGGGTTATAAATATTTTAGTCTAGCTCGTCGAAATTGAAATCATAAATGACTTTTAGACTTCTACTCCTAACACTTCTCCATATAAAAATGCCCTAAGGTTCTCGCGCCTCACCCTGTATAGGTACATTGAAAACATGTCCAGATTTTGGAAAACAGGTTAAATGTCCCTATCATAACTTTTCACGTGGTATCCTTTTGTGTGGATGAAATATCTGTGTACAGAGTGATGAAAAATCGGCAATTAAAAAAAATTTAAATGGGTGTATAGGTACCTATGAAAGGAGGTATTATTTTATTGTTAAAAGTTCATGTAAACGTAGATCCGCAATCCCGCAACCACTTCGTTCATACGATCTACAGGCTACAGGGTGTTGAAATTTCAAGTTTTTTAGTTTTTTTTAATTTATAGCTTCTTGTGGTTATATAGTCAATCTTTAGTCAAACAATTAGTCCCACTGGGCCATCCCAGCTTTAATTTTTAACAGGCCGTGCCGGACTAAACTGTCAAAATTAATTTAAATGAGAAATTATCCAAAAAAGCCAGAACGTGTTATACCATTTTAAAAATTTTAATTTCGTCTAACGAATTACAGGAAATCGTTTCTTTTTTTTTCTTGATAACAATTGCGTATGCAAAAAAAACAATAGTAGACCAAAAAGTTTCTTCATAAAACAGAAAATTCATTTTATATTTGAGAACCTACCAGCGGTGTGCATCGCAAAAAAAGCTCACGGGGAGAAAAGCGGGCGGAATGGGAGGAATTCAGATTTAAAAAATTTCCCTGTAGGTTCTCACAATAATTTGACATGCTCAATTATATAGGTTTTTTTATAGGTAGTTAAATGGGCTACTAAATCCATGGTCCTTTCTTTGAGTTTACAAATACAAAGAGAGAAGAACCTCTTTGTATAATTCTCGTAATTTCATCGGCATTTTAGTTTTCAGCAATAAAAAATCGTTGTTAAAAACGACGTTGTTGTATCCGTGACTACGGTGAAGTTAAGTCGACCACTAAATCCATGGTAGTTTCATTTTCTTGAAAATTTAGGGAAGAGAGAAAAACCTCTTGACATTTCTCCCAATTCCATCGGCTTTTCAGTTTTCAGCAGTCGGTTATAAAATGTCTACCGGGGAGTTAGCTTGGTCACTAGGTCACTAAGTCCATGGCGATTTCATTGTTTTACATTTTGGGGGAGAGAAGAATAACCTTTTGACATTTCTCTTCATTCCATTGGCTTTTAAATTTTCAGCAGTAAGAAATCGTCGACAGTAATGTGGCGTGTAATTTACTTCTATTCTTTACGCGAATCTCTAAGAATTCATTCTTTACATGGACTTTTTAAGGTAAAGATTGTAAATAATGTAAAGAATGTAAATAATGCAAAGTTTTGACTTATGCCAACCATAATCTATTGTGTGGGGTGGTGGGATTCCAATTTCCATAAACATTAAATAACATGAACAGTTAATATTCAAGTAATAAAACAACGTAACAAAACCAAAACAATATACAACATAATGCTATTTTTTATTATGTACGTTCTTTACGACTTCTTTACATTCTTTACGACAAACGTAAGGAATGAAGTCTTTACACACGCGTAAAGGCACTTCACCGATCGTCGGTTATGAAACGACGTTGCTATTTATATTATATCCACATCTACCTACTTTGTTAAAAAAAAGCTTTTAACTAGCTTTAAAGCAATACTTTCAAAGAAAACTTTTTGTCTCTTAGCTTCATTTGCGATTTTACTTCCAAATTAGAATCATTGTACCTTTTCTACTCAAAAAAGTCCTCTTTGTCAGTGGCTAAAAAATTCATGGTTTCCATAAAAAATACTTTTCTGTGAAAGATAAATTTAATTTAAAAAAAGCTACCTTACAATACAAAATATGTTTACCCGGTTGCGTTAACTAGGGACTTCAAACAAATGGCTTCAAAAATAACTACCTAGTAAAAAGCCACCATCAGCTTCAAAATGCTATATTTTTCTTACAATGTAAAATCTGGAGAAACGTCTAGAGAAACTTTCGTTTTATTTTCTCACGAGCTCTCCTACTGTTGGTAGGTCGAGTTTTGAATCATCCTGTGTATAAGGAGCTTGTACACCGATTTGAAATCAGTGCAATTTCAAATTTGGTCATGTGATCGAGAACGCTCATCGATTGGCGTGACGTCACTAAGTAGGTATAGGATGTTTTGAATTGATCAGAACCAGATCAATCAGGTCATTGCCAGGCATCTCTCCTTTGGAAAATATTATATTATCAGACCATCCGGTTATCATTATAATAAGTCCATGCATGAAACATTACAATGCGCAACTGCAATTCTAAAAAAATAAACCTGTCTCCCTAGACGCTTGACTAGGAATTACATCACGAAATAAGATTCACTATAGGAATAGGAATGGGAGTGCTATAATAATAGGTCTTCGAATTTAACTCTAGTTGACTTTTTTATGAAGAATAAAAAAATCAGGCTCTGCAATAACAGTAAACTCTCAGCAGAAGAGCTATTAGAGAACGACAAATATTAATTTGACTAACTTAAAATTCAACTCGCTGAACCTGCAATGATCGACCAGCTGCAAACGATGTTTATTAAATGCATGGAAGTAGATGGATGGAGAACATATTATTGTGGAGCAATTATTATTGCCGTGGTTTTATTTTTAACTTCACTTTTATGTTTTACGACCGATAATATTATGAATTTTGCTGATAAATTTTGTCCCCGTTTCCATTGTTTTGTTTTACTTTCCTTGTGTTCCCATTCTAGAAAGCTTCGTCGTGTTACATGTTTTTGAAGGTCGCGCAATAACACAGTACTATACGTAAGTAGCTGCGAATGTACTCAGATGTAAAAAAAAATACATTAATAAGGGTCGTGCATGCGACCTCGACCTGACCTGACGAGTCGCAAGATGTCGATAATTACAAGATGGTAATAGCGGTACCCCTGCTGCACCGCAAGATGGTTTATTCGATTAGAGTGCAACTAACTTTTTAGTAAACTTAGAATTTTGACAAAAAATTAATGAGTTTTGATGGTGGGAGGTGTTAAATTTGGAATAAATTGGAATAACGGGTATTAGATCTTCATTTAATAACATCGCCTCAGGGTTGTTTTGTTTAAGAAATTAATACACCGCTGCTTCCTGCTCATTTATATCATATTTCATGCAGTTCCCATTTTCCTTGTCAATAATAATACTGAATTGGAGATTTCTCATTTTATGAAATTCGTGCATATTCATACAAAATCCATCTCGAAATTTACATCCCTTTAGCATAATGAACGGGTTTACGATAATTCTATTTCAGGATTAAAGGCCTATAATAATATTTCTTCAAAAAGAAAAATATATACTTAGGTAATAGACGGGTACGAGAATGGAATCCAGTAAAGCTTCCTTTCGATGCGAAGTTGTGAATCTTTGAATAACATCAGGGACTCTGGAATTTTTAATACGATTTTAATCAAATTTTCTCGTATTTTTGCTGTAATAAAGTGAATCTGGGAAAATCTGTATTAAAATTACTTCAAAATGAATGAGCGGAATGAAATTTTCTGTGAAATTCCCAGGAGAACGAGGCTACATTTTATAACAAATTTTCTTTCTTATTTATTCAGTACGTACCAAAAGAACACCTAAAATAATCCTTTATCTTTTCCCGTAAAATAAGAGGAATTTAAAATGCACCTGTACTGCAGGGGAATCTCTATGACGCTCTGAGAGCGGTGTATGAGCGGAGATATCGATTCGCATTGGCTTTGAATCCCTTGCGCAGGTTGCATTCCTCAGAAAACACACTTCGTTTACTATTACAAAAGGATGCGGTTCTATAGATGAAAGGAGTCTGAAATAGGGTGGTACGAGGTGTAACGAGCTGAACCTGATAGGGCTGGGCTATTGCGGCTCGACGTGTATTTCTGCCCAGCCTTGTTCTAGGTGAGATCAAACGGATCACGTCTTTGGAACACTTTCCATAAAAATATCTGTAAAACAGGCTTAGTCAGCTACTTTTCTTCGATGTTCGAGAGTATATCTAAATGTTTTTCTCTAATTTGGATCCCCGATCAAGTGGATGCCTCTTTTCTGTATGGAGTCAAGTAATCTCAGCGTGTGTTTAGGAGTTGATCTCTTTAACATGTGAGCAGTACCTACTCCAATGAGGATGATCGGATTTGAGCCTTGTATAAGAGGAGAAGCTGATCAGGTCCATAAAATTTCTTTGTGCGGAACAGTGTTGCAAGTTTTTAAGATGCGCTCTTCGCCAGACCTGCAACATGGTCACGTCAAGGTAAACGAAGAGATGACGGTGAATTAAGAGAGTTTCATACTTCTCATAAAAGAGTTCTCATAGTCAACTTTTGTTTTTCTTATGGCCGTCATATTTGTATTGTCATTTGGTTGAAAAAAATCAAGGAAACCATAAAACTCTTACATTTGGAAAAAAAATAAAAAAAAATATTTTTTTCCGCAAAACAAATTTTTTAAGTAGGTACCTAAATCTTTTTTGCGGAAAAAAAAGATTTTTTGTTTATTTTCCAACTTTTAGAGATTTATAATAGTTTCCTTGATTTCTTTTACACCGAGTGACATAAAAAAATGGCGGCCATAAGGAAACCAAAAACTGACTATGAAAACTCAGGGATCTAGTCGGCGTTGAAAATTACTGAACGGTCAAATAGATAGCTGTTGCCGACCTATGTAAGCCTACAAAAAATTATTCATTTGTTTTCAACAATAAAAAAGATCTCGATAAAATAAGAAAATGGAGCTTTCAGTTTTTTCAGGATATTTCAGGAACGACTGAAGTAATCGCAAATTTTGTTTCTGATTCTTCATCACAATTACAATTACAATTACAATTACAAATTTCTTTATTGTACTTGAATTACAACAGTCATTGCTCAGTACAACAGCGTCATTACAGAAATTATAAAAACAAACATAAAGACAAACAGTAAAAATTTAAAACACACAGCATGTCAACATAACGCCGGGAACAGTGAGGGTCGAGACGCGCAGAGACACCAAAGAAATCAGTTCTCGATCGAGGCATAGTTCCATCTCTATGATAAGGATGGATCAAGGCTTTGAATTTTAGGTGTTTTAATATCAGACTGCAGGTAGGGATGGGGGGGTGGAAGGACAGTATATCAGAGGTAGTGTAGGGTTCCAACTCCGTGAGATGTTTCCGGAGATACGCACTGTACGCTGAGAACCCAACAGTTGCAGGATCTATTTTGAAGTGGTTCAGGTATTTGATAGATGCGTACGTGAATGTCCTTTCTGAAGACGACAGATGGTGTGTAGGAGGTTTAAACAAATTGAACCTGGTACTGTAGTGATGGGTGAATCGGTAAGGTAAAAGTCTATCCTGATTTTTGTGGATCAGTTTGAGCAGAGAGAAGACATACAAAGCAGGCACGGTAAGAAGTCCAAGCCGCCTGAAATGGCCTCTGCATGACTGCTGCATTGACAAGCCTGTCAGGATCCTAATCGCTCTCTTTTGAAGAAGAAAAACCCTTCACAGAGATCTCTCAGACCCACCCCAGACGGCCAGCCCATAGTTCACGTGGCTGATGAAATGCCCATAATAAGCAAAGAGAAGAACCTCAGGGGACACCGTGTGCTGAAGGTGTCTACGAAGGAAGCAGACACTAGCAAGACGACGGCACAAATGATCTGTGTGAGCCGATCAGTTTAGGTTCTGGTCGATGTGGAAGCCCAAAAACTTCACCACGCCCTTCGACTCGATCAAGGCACCATCGGTGGGTATGGAGGGTAAAGGTGGAAGACGTGATCGGCTAGAGTGAAAATCAATCAGCTCAGTTTTTGTCTAAGTTGAGTTTTAGTTCATTGGCCCTGAGCCATAAACTTGCTCTTTTCAACGGGAGTTGAATGGTATCTATCAGACTAGGAAGGTCGCCTGGTTTTATCCTAATAAGAATTGTTGTATCATCAGCATAGTTAACACAGATTGAATTTGGGGAGGTAATTTTGGGGCCCAGATCGTTAATGAAGATAAGAAAAAGAAGTGGACCGAGAACACTACCCTGTGGCACCCCAGAGGAGACTGGAGCAAAAGGTGATCGCACAGGTCGGCCATCAGACCCAGTAATCTGAACCGCCTGTGTTCTTCCCTGTATTAGGTAGCTGGTAAACCAAGAAAGGGGCAATCCACGAACTCCGACATTCTCAAGTTTCCGAAGGAGGCACTCGTGGCACACACTGTCGAAGGCCTTGGAGAGATCCAAAAGCCAGCCCACAGTGCGCATCCCCTTCTCCAAACCCTGAGAATATGAAGTCCGTAAGCTCCACAAGAGCCGTCTGGGTAGATCTGTTTTTAAGAAAACCATGCTGGGAGCGGGAAAGGATCTTTGTTTTGTCTAGAAAGTCAATAAGACGAGATGAGATAAGGGATTCAAGAATTTTATCAAATACCGATAGTAGACTAATCGGTCGGTAGTGTTCAGGGTTTTTGACGTCGCCCTTTTTAAAAATAGGCTTAACTAACGCTGCTTTGAGATCTTCGGGGAATACATCAGTCTGAAAGGAGCTGTTGTAAATTTCTGATAATGGCTGAGCAAGCTCAGCAATGCAATACCTGGCAACAAAGGAGGGAATCTCATCAATCATCAGTATAAAATTGTACATATTTTTCGTAATACAACTAACCCTGTACCTATAATTAAGTTAAACAATGGCCTGTTTCTATGACAGGTTGTATTGTGAAGTAGATGACGTACTTATACTATTATTGAAAATTAAAAACGTCTTGTAAGTTGCCACACAACATTAGTTACCATGGGGGTGTAAGTTTTAACATTCAATTTCCTATGGTAACACTTAAAAGAAATGCACTGTATAGGTACTTATTTAATTTTTGGGCAACAAACAATCCCATTGAAACAGTTTACCATAACAACGTTTAATTACAATTCGCCCATATACATTACATTTATTTTAATGTTTAGAAGAGAATTCAGTTAAATATGAGTCAGCTGGAATCAGTAGGATTCGTTTATAGTGTGGCACCTAAGACGCCTCGGTCTGTGTAGCCCAAATCGTGCACGATTTAAAAAAAAAATTAAATTAGGTCTTATACAGGGTCGTAGTGCCTACAACTTAAAATTATTTTGCACTATGCAGAGTGTCTCATATGAGAGTGGCATATATCAAAGTTATGCTTTGTTAAATGGAATGCTCCTGTGTTATTGCATTTTTAGATTGTCTGAGAAGAAAAAATAAGATTGGCTTTTCCAGTTGTTAAAGAAAATCGTCTTTTTTGAAGTTCAAGATCCTGTAAAACGGAAACGGGTCAAGATAGAAAAAAACGGCTTACATGTCCCTATTTTAACTTTTCATGTACTATACTATGATGTGGATAAAATGTTTATACAGGGTGATGAAAAATTTGAAAAAAATCTTGAGATTTCTCGACCCGCGTCGCCAAATAAAAAAAAAACAAAGAAAGTACAAATGTTTCTATACCATAGGATAGTACATAAAAAGTTAAAATAGGGACATGTAAGCCGTTTTTCTCTATCTTGAGCCGTTTTCGTTCTACAGGGTCTTAAACTTAAAAAAAGACGATTTTCACTTGTTCATAACTCACAAACTTCTGAATTTAAACAACAACTGTAAAAGCCAATCTTATTTTTTCTTCTCAGACAATCTAAAAATGCAATAACATAGGAGCATTCCATTTAAAAAAGCATAACTTTGATATGCCACTCTCATATGGGACACTCTGCATAGTGCAAAATAATTTTAAGTTGTAGGCACTACGACCCTGTATAAGACCCAATTTAATTTTTTTTTAAATCGTGTACGATTTGGGCTACACAGACCGAGGCGTCTTAGGTGCCACACCCTGTAGATACATAATTTTAATTATTTTGATGATTTTTGACAGTTGTAAAACTAAAACGTTTTACCATCCTGAAAATAATCCAACGACAAGCTTTATCGCGATATCAGTCTTTTTGGTTGAAACAAAATAAATACGTTAAATTAAGATATTTGGTTGAAATTCAAATTGTAAGATCCACGGATTGGTTCTGAAGCGACGAGATAACACGTTAATAAAAATAACTGCAGAACGTTGGAATTTCCACGTTTTTTTAAAGAACGATGAATTATCTTCTCCGATCAATACAAATCACACGTGCCTGAAAACAAAGATTCTCTTTCGCATTTAGTAAGACTCATCAGCTTGCCGTATTAGACATGGCGTCCGTCTGATGTGGCGAACTGATCTTATTACTTCGGAAACAATGAATATATTTTTATACGCTTTGTTTTTATTTTATTTTTAAAATAAATTATAGGCGACACATAATCTTCTCACAGAGAAATAATTATAATCTTTATTAATCCTTAATTATAGGTACATAAAAAGGTGGAAGTCAAAACATTGCATAAGCCAAAAGTCGCAAGTTAAACTGATTACAATTAAACGGGTGGTTTCCCATCAGAGAAAGACAACTTTTTACATTCCGCTGTATACATTTCCTCTTCTTTTAGCCTAATTAATATGACTGTAACAAAGCGTTTAGAAGATTTTTGTTTAGGTATATCATTAACAGAGGGGTGGTTTAAAGTTTTAAGTACATACATAGCTATTTACAGAAAAATTAAGTCTTATAAAAAACTTTTCTCCCTAAACGCACCTTGAACAAAAAATGCGAATATATCATAAAATATAATTTTTCGGTCAAACCTGTAGAAAAATGCAAAGGTATAAGTTTATTTTCTCATTGTTCAGTACATAAAAATTTTAAAAATTCCATTTCTTGAAAAAGGTATTCGAAAATTTCATCTTTTTGGCACTGGCACACTGTAAAAAAGTCAAATCGAAATCTTACTTAGTTTTCGTAAAATATCAGTTTTATATCACAATTTCTATAGGTGTCCCAGAAGGCATGGATTAAACGAAACCCAGTAGAGAGAGCTTGGGGTTTATTTGGAACAATTCATTTGACTCAGGTTCATTTTATTTTTCGAGTTATTTGCCATTTGATTAAAAAAATATGTTACATTCGATAAGAAAAAAAATTGGCTCCTTTAGTAGATAAGCTATGACAATTCTAGGCCAAAAACGCGTGTATTTTCTTATGGAGCTCAATATTAGCGAAAACGTAACAAAAGTCTCTACTGCGCATGCGCGAACTTTATAAATTTGCAATGAGGAGTCTATACCTAATGATTTACTGCGCATATGTTAATGATTGTGTGTCTACACTGCTATCATCAATACCAATACAACTGCGAGGTTTGCAAGCTCGTCTGACCGAAGTATTTAAGCAGTGTGTATAATCCTTCGTAAAGGATATTTAAGGTTATTATGGAAAATAATATAGTTGAAACTCCAAGGATGCTACCGCCAGTAATTTATAGCTATTAAGCCCCTCGGAATTCAATGGCGCTACTCAGAGGCCCGAGGTACCTAGGTATAGCTGCAGAGCAAGGGCAGGTCGACCGTTAAGTATTTTAAGCCGATACGGCCCCTCGGAATTCAAAGGCGCTACACAGAAGCCCGAGGTAAATGGCTTTCCTCAAATGGGAAATTCCACGATCACACCAGTGTCAGTAGATTTCTGTCGAAATATATAGGCGTCGAATGTCACTATGGACCGAGCGCCACAGCCATATCGGTTATATGACTGTACGACACATTTTGGATAATTTCTAGGAATGACCTGCCACTTCAACCGTGTTTAAAAGGAATGTAGGTTATGGAAAGTAGATCACTTAGCATTACCCAGGGTGCACCACGAGGAGGCGATCTACATTTACACCCCGCAATAAATAAAATACAGTATAATACTAATAACTATTTATTCAATATAAATTATATACATAAGTCAAATCAACATACAAGAAGAGGTGATAAGAATGATTAACTCAGGATACAATAAAAAATTATAAACGTAAACAAAGTTTTATCAATACAGTTCATACATATTACTAATAATTATTTATATAATATAACTTTTATACAGAACATAAACTATTAGTTAATCATTCTTATCACCTCTTCTTGTATAATTATAAGAGTACAATATAAAATTACAAATGTTAACAAGTTTTCCATAGTTTAGCGGGTATGACATCAATATTATCATTTTTTCTCTTGCGGGTAGGATTCTGAGTGGATGTTCTAATAGAATAGTGACCCCAAGGTAGTGTATCATAGCTATCATTTAATAAGTGTTAAGTGTTAATGTTAAACTTTAAGTGTCCCTAAAGAGATTAAAACTTGCGTAAGTGTCTTATTCCTCCTAAAGCTTGCTTAAGCTTATCATTAACTAACGCTTAGCCTTCTTGGTAACCTCTCTATAGGGCTTTGACATTACCTTGCTGAAGATACGTAAATTACTGTTCAAGGTCATTGCTGAAGTTACTCGACTCAAGACTCTACTTAAGACATCTTGCTCTTAAGCCGTTGATCGTAGCCTTGCCAAGGTTTACGGCGCCAAGGCACGCAGTGGTAACCAGGACCCACCACGGTCCTCCCGATCTCAAGGTCATTCGCGGGAGGTCGGCAGGATCCTCTCGATCCTTCACTCCCGGGGAACCACCAGGCGGTCAGCAGGATCCATCTTGATCCTTCACGTCCGGTTAGAGACCACTAGGCGTTCTGCAGGATCATCCTCTCGATTCTTCATGCCCAGACCACCAGGCGTTCGGCAGGATCATCATCTCGATCCTTCACGCCCGGTTTCAGAAACCACTCACGGGTGATCGGCAGGATCATCCTCTCGATCCTTCACACCCGGAACAAAGTCAGGCCACACTGGCCTCCACTCTGACCTACACATGCAGGTCACTCGGACCACACGGGCCGCTCTCAGGTCTCTAGGGTCGACACCCGTTCTCAGCCTCACAGGCTACTGACCTTCTCTCGCCGCTCTCAGGTCTCTCGGGTCGACACCCGTTCTCAGCCTCACAGGCTACTGACCTTCTCTCAGGGACTTAAGCAAACACATGCACATGCACAGGCCACACAGGCCCACTAGAACTCTACGATCAACGCTCATTTCTGCTTTACACTTCAGCAATTTAGACATCTTCAGCATTAATTAACCTTTGTCTCTCAATAAGTGCTTATCATGATTCTGTCTTTCACTGATTTACCTCTCTGCCTATTCATGCTTTATTCATTCGTGCCTTACATGCAGTTTCTCCTTTTGACTCTAAATAGATCTGAGCTCATTAACTTCAATTCGTAAGACAGGCTAATAATAATTATTATCTTTATCAATTATATCTCAATTAATAATCATGATTACTTAACTCTCTGTTGCTTCTCCTAACTCTATTTATCTTAGGAGGACACTTAGTGAGTACATCTACTCACCTGTTATTTATGACAAAAGAACGCCAGAATGCACCAAACACAAACACAAGTAAATCACCAACTCACTCGAAGACTTTCAGAGAACAACTGATCGGGAGTAGGTACTTCCCGCCCCGCGCCTAACGGTCAAGTAGGGTCGTTTTTCTGCGTTTCAGCCGGTTGAAGTCTCTACATCCGTCCGCGTCGCATTCCGATTAGTATTATTACGACGTCCCCCCTAACTACGCACTTCTATCGGATAAGATTCTCAGAGAGCATATTTATTTCCAGAAGCACCTATTTGGTCCGTCACAACTAAATAAATTATTTGCTCTAGAGACAACATAATTTCAATTTAATATTGACTAACACTGAGTAGACACTTCAATCGATAATTTGAGTAAATCATTATTTGTTTGGGCAAAATCTATCCATTGTATTATTTATTTATCCTAATAAAGATAAACAAATCTACTTAGAGATAAAACTTCTGATTAGTTATCTCACTTTCTGTTAAAATTTCAGTTAATATCACTTTTCTTTCAAGTAGGATGTACCTATTAGGAACATTATTTATTCAGTTCAATAATAATTATACAATAACAATAATGACGACGAAGAATATTATTAACATTTATATGTATATTGACTCGATCACGGTTATACATCAACTGAGAGCTCTATTCCTAATACCAATGTCTATATTATAAACACATCGGTACTTCACAGTATTACACAAGTTGTGCAATCTCTATTAACATTCCTTGAATGTGTCCTTGATCCTCATATGGATATTATTCTAGTCTCCTAATACGGTTGCCAACGTCTCCTAACATACCTGTTTTTTTTTACTATTTTTTTTTTAGTTTCATTCCAAGTTTAGATCCCTTGTTGAAAATTGTGTAACGTTAGGAGGGCAACATGTGGAATAAGTTTTGTATATACTTTTGTACATAGTAAAAACTGTAATAAATGAATTATATCCACCCTGTATATTATTTCGAACTTTTGACAGCGGCTTAAGATATTCTAGATAAAGCAAAACTTTTTCTCAAGAATGACTCTTTTTCCTAAGATGCAAAATAAGGAAGTTTATAAGTATAGTTAGGTCCATCCGGGGACACACTGTATATTTCGACAGAAATCTACTGACACTGGTGTGATCGTGGAATTTCCTATTTGAGGAAAGCCGTTTACCTCGGGCCTCTGTGTAGCGCCTTTGAATTCCGAGGGGCCGTATCGGCTTAAAATACTTAACGGTCGACCTGCCCTTGCTCTGCAGCTACCTAGGTACCTCGGGCCTCTGAGTAGCGCCATTGAATTCCGAGGGGCTTAATAGCTATAAATTACTGGCGGTAGCATCCTTGGAGTTTCAACTATATTTTCCATAATAACCTTAAATATCCTTTACGAAGGATTATACACACTGCTTAAACACTTCGGTCAGACGAGCTTGCAAACCTCGCAGTTGTATTGGTATTGATGATAGCAGTGTAGACACACAATCATTAACATATGCGCAGTAAATCATTAGGTATAGACTCCTCATCGCAAATTTATTAAAGTTCGCGCATGCGCAGTAGAGACTTTTGTTACATTTTCGCTAATATTGAGCTCCATAAGAAAATACACGCGTTTTTGGCCTATAGAACTGTCATAGCTTATCTACTTCCTTTTTTGTAAATAAATTTCTACGCTTTATTTGTTTCAGAATAACGTCTTATTCTTACCGTTTTTAAAAGTTATAGGCCATTTTTCTTCGATTTTAGTGTTTTTTTTTAATCATCGTGATAATTGAGTGATCATAAAAAAATTAACGCACAGAAAACGTGGACACTTACTCAGAAAAACTCTTCCGTTTAATGCCCTTACTTCATACCATATCGTCGGCCTAATATGAAAATGGCCTAAGTCACATTTTACAAATTTCACAGGAGGAGCAAAAAACATCTTATTAATCTGAAGTTGGTTCAAAAATTATGTTTTTATGTTTAAATCGGTTCAAAATTTAAATTGGTAAAAAGTAATTACGGGTAAATAAATTTTATTTCAATTTTTTATGAAATATGTGACTTAGGCAATTTTCTGCAAATGTTTCTGGGACATAGGCATTTTGCTTTCTATGTAAAAAAACAGAGATGTACCTAGTAGTTTTACTTTATTAAAAATACAAAGAAACATTACAATATTTCATTAACAAACATTATTATTACAAGTGATGGAGACCATCATAAAAGCTGTGGTAATCCTTTGGCATTGTACCTTTAAGTGACATTAAATGTTGATATTTCTCTGCCTTGATCGGAAGTGGATTTGCATATAAATTAGGTAATTCATGGTAGGCAATAACTGATCCTTTTTTTGTAGAAGCTCTAAACGGTAGAGGTTTCCATTCATCACGGTGTGATATCTTAAATAAAACAGATCCATCTGATTGATACTTTAGAGCTCTAATATCGGTCACAGTGGCTTCTCCAGTTACGCGTCCTGGTCTGATTGATGGAATATATTTCAGCACTTCAAAATTTTTAAAGAAAGTATGGTCTAGATATTGCACAATGTAGGGCTCCGGATTCCGACGTGCCGTTTTGCATATTTCAACGTAATCGGCAGGAACATTGATAATTTTGTTACGCAGTTTTCTTTCAATCGTGGAATGCATTGAATCGCATTCCATCTGCGTGTGTCCTTTCTCCAAATATTTTTGCTCAACAGTTATGTGTTTTTCTTGTGCTAAATTAACTAATGCATTGGACAAAATGGCGTTTCGGTTTTGACATGTGCAACCATCACTATATAGTATCACAGGTAGTGCTGCCGTTTCATCAGATCCAATTACATGAGTGAGCAAATGATAATAGATTATTGAGGCAAAAACACATGATGTTAATCCGGCTTCCCCCTCATGCCACAAGTAACAATAACCCTTCTTTGATTTTAGGTTGAACAATGTAAAATTATGAACGATTAGCTTGGTTTTATAATATAAACTAGACACATTCGATTTAGGGCAAAGTAAAACAGACTGCAGGTCCATGGTAAAAACAATTTTATTTTCAGCTGACTTATCACACTCTTTTTCTGCACGAGCCTCTTCTTTTTTAGCCAAGTGGCTTTGATACGTAGCTTCATTTAAATTTTTAGTAGCGTATGACGTGCAAACATCGCACTGATCCTTTTTCGGGGAAAATAAAGACAAGTTTAAATCATCAAATACATCTGAAAATACAGGATAAGAAAGAGGCAAAATCTCACGTTCTTTACAAAAATCATATTTGTAGAAGTGGTACAAGCTACTTTTTGATATCCAATTAGGTTCTAGGTAAAGTTTGCTGCTTGATTTTCTGCAGTAATGAGATTCAAGTTTGGGTAGGTTTTCAAAGAATTTTTTTAGGCACATTCTTCTTTCATTATATTTGGTACTTTTCAAAGATAACGTTGTATCTGCTTCAGCTTCCATTTCACTATTATTTTCTTCTGATATTATTTTTTTTATCTCTTGTGAGTCGTTGAGTAGCCAGTGTCCTATAGTTCTTGGCGGAATTCCAAATGTGTTACAAAACATCGTCTTGCAAACTCTTATTTTTTCTTTAGCTTTTAAATAATACTTATAAGAAAATTCTCTTCTTGACTCATGTTCATTCTTTCTATTTCTAGCTCTGTTTGTCGTTATCTTATCCACCAAAGTGGTAAGATAAATCTTTTTTTCTGCCCAATCTAACTTCCAAAACACTTCAAAAAGTTCTTCTCTTTCTTCATTCGATATTTGATTGCACTTCGTGACGTGTTTTCCATTACAGTTACATCTTCCTTTGATTTTTTTTGCACTCTTCTTAACGGAATATTCCCATTTCAAGTCTTGTTTTCTTTTGCCGAGATATTCTTTCCCCGTTTCTCTTTGAATTTTATTGCTTCTTTCGAGCCATTCATTTTTATTAACAAGTCGTCTTTTCTTTCTTTTCCTTACCTTCAAATCTTCTGAAACTTCGATAGGACTTTCCACTCGAATGAGCTGAGACTCAAGATTGGTAATTGGTGAAATTTCTTTATTACATTCCTCGCTAATATCGTCTATGGTGTTACCTAAATCTTGAATTACTATTTCTGCTGGCTGTATATTCGAACATGAACTTAACGGCATGACTACAGCAGTTGTGTTATCGCTTTGCTCTAGCTCTTTATCTTTATTGTCAGTCTCATTTTGTTCTTCAGGAGACTTATTTATTTTATTTACATTATAAACCGTTTGACCGTTTTGTTCGTTCTCAAAGATAAAGTCGTTGATTGATAATATATCTACGTCTTGAACTAAATATATCGGCTCTAAATCGGAACATAAGTTTGAAGGCAAAACTACAGCACTATTTGTTGTATTATGGCCTTGCTCTATATTATCCTTTTCTTTACTATCAGTCTCTTTTTCTTTGATAACAAGCTTAGTACTCGTATTAATAATCTCATTTTCTTTGGTGGCCAGTTTAGTATTATTAATCTCATTTTCTTTATTATCACCTTTGCTTTCTTTTTCCTTCGCTATTTTCAATAAATTTATAATTTTCCCTACTCTTGGTCCGTAATTCATTCTGAAAAAATCAAAATTCAATAAAAAATAAATTTCTATTTTTGTAAACAATTAAATTTTAATCAAATGTATGCACTACTTTATTTTTATTGATAAAGAGAAGCCAACAATACATAGTTGGCATTGCCTAAGTTCAGGACCCCTTTCTCTTTATAAAACATAAATTTGCCTAAGTCCATAGTGATTTATTTGCTTTTACATTACATCAAGAAAATATATTAAAATTACGTTGCGATTTAAAAAGACGATATAATGACACTTTAAAATGCTTACCTGAACTTTCTCAACACTTATTTAATAAATTTACCAGCTCTATTGTCCAAAAAAGTAACACTTTACACACCTAACCTCGAACTACATGGCAATGACACGGAGAACAGGGACTTGGGCCAATTGCGTTTTAATCAAGACAACTTAGGATTTGGGCCACTTTCTTAGAACAGTCTAATGCCATCTATGAGTGGAAAATCGAACTCAAACAATTTACTAAGCGATGAGTTAGGCCATTCTCTTCCAAATGATATTAAAATCTCATTTTGGTGAAAAATGGACTTAGGCCATTTTCATATTAGGCCGACGATATGATAGTCTGTGCTTCATACTAATGTCACGCTTATAAGATTACGCCCACTCAAAATTAAAATTTTCCAAAATTAGTTGAAAATGTTCAATTTTGAAAATGATCGTCCTATGGTAATATGAACAATAGTCATACGAAATACGTCTCAATTACGTTTATTTACAGTACCTAAGCATATTAAGTCTACGACGATGATAAGTTTTTATATTGGAAAAAAAATTATGAAACACGAGTTTTTCACAACATATTTGTCACCTAGTAGAAAACAATCGTTTTTCTATTCTGAACAATAAGTTTTCTATTAAATTTCTAATAAATTTTTCTACTCTGGATATAAAAAAAATATATTTTTTCGGTAATAAAAATTACGCTGTATTTGGGGAAAAATAAGTTTTCAAGCCAGGTGAAATTATTGCCTTCAAAGTTTTGTTGACAAATCAAAAATAAAAATGTTACCCATATGATGGGCCAAATTTTTGGCGGACACTGTATAGGTACAGGGTACAGGATGAATTTCTGTTTTAGTACCTATGGGGATTTTTTGTGTTTTTAGTATGGAGATTTTAGTATGGGGGTATCGGAAACTATAAGAGTTGGAGAAATGCTCAGATAGACAAAGTAATGCAGAATTTTATGCCCACTTATTAAGTAGATATATGAAACAAAATTTAGGATAACTTCAATCGTTGCTGGAATATCCTGAAAAAAACTGAAAAATCGAGATTATTTATAATTAAAAAAAAATCGTGGGTTCTGGGGCTCACGTTCATTATTGATTTCATTCCAAAGACAAAGAAAAACTTCATTAAAATAAAAAACTTTGCTCTAGAATTTAATTTCTCATGCATTTTTATTCATATCTTTTTTATTAGGTATTGAAAATGAATAATTTATTTTTCGTAGGTTTACGTAAGTCGTCCTGAGATATTCGTTTGATAATTCAAATTTTTTAAAGCCGACTCCAATTTTTGTCAGCCGACTTTAATATACTCAACTTTTGTTTTCCTTAATGGCCGCAATATTCTTTTTCATGTTATTCAGATTTTTTACAATTTTTTCTGCATATACTCCAGTTATCCTGAATTTTGTTTCAGATTCAATAAGTAAAAAATTCTACACTAACTTTGCCCATTTTAAACTTTCCTCTAACGCTTTGTTTCCGAGATCTCCGTGGAAAAGTTAATCTTCCACGAATTTTTATTAAAAGAAAAATAATTCTAAATGAATTGGGCCTCTACTAAAGAGAGTTTAAAAAATATTAACAAAGAAGTTCTTGTAAAAATGGTAGTTTTTGGTTGTTAAAGTTTTAGAAAAAAAAATTATGAACGTGACTTTTTTACCCCGTCATAGGGGTAAAATGTACCTACCTATTGTAGAATTTTCGTTTATCTAAAAATTTAATTATTAGTTTAATGGTGAATTAAACATTGTTTGTTTTATAAGCTTAATATATAATATCGCAACCGCAGGTCAACGAAATATAATTACGTGAACTTGAATAAAAACAAAAAGGAAGGTCAAAGTCACGCCCACAGGTGTTCAACAGTACGGTTTATTATGTAACTTAATTGTGAAAACTCACGATCAGTAAGGTATATTATCCTGAGACGCACCGGACCTTCCCGGTGTAGTTACGTCATAACTTGTATTAGTACTTTGAGCAGTAACTGAAAGCTAGTGACTTTTAACCTAAAAATACTTTGGCTGTAATATAAACGTAACCTCATTCCTCCATTGATTATGAAACGTTCATTGAGGAAAATGAAAATAGACGCTCGCTGCTCTGTTTGGGAGCGCGCGGCAGGAGCCAGGAGCAATCAATAATTCAGTGACGCGAAGGATCTCGTCTAGATGGCAACCTCTCTGCAGTCGGATATTATTTTAGATGTTATAATTTTTTTTTCACAAAATGTTTTATTAATTTATTTATTTTCAAAAAAAAAAGATCTGAAATTTTAAAGGAAATATTTTTTAAATGTATACAACAGACATTAAGTTTCATTCGTGTAAACTTCATGATTTTTGTAAGGCGCATAAGCGCACCTTGAGCCTTACATAATCAAGAAGGCCTCCAACTTCAAAGCAACGTCAACCCCGAAAATATATTGGACGTCCTGGGAGAATCGTGCAACGTGCAACAAAAGAAAGTATAAAATATTCGGAAAAATCACCGAAAATGCGATTAAATGAAGAATTGTTGACTGTTTTTGAAAAGTCCTCAAATCCAGTATCCCCCCTCCCCCTCCTTGATTAAATGCGCCTCGACCCTCTCAAGTGGTAAATTCGCCACTGATGTGGTGTTCTTACTTTTTCTTGATACTGCTCATTAAAAAAAAAACTACAAAAAAAATTATTATTCTTTTATATTTATTATTTTTGCAGTTACCCATGCACTATGGCAATATCTATGTATCTATGTCAATGGCCACTATGCAACTGATGTTAAGATACGGTAAAGTTCTTGCCTTTTATATGTTGATAAAAATAACATTAAATCAATCGACTAGTTTCAACAACTATACTGATGAATGTCGACGAAATGTTGCCTTAGCTTTGGAGGTATAGACCATAAACTATTATTCACTATTTCGTTTTCAAATAAATGCAGAAAATTCAAGTTAATTTACGAATAGCTATTATACCTATAAGAATTGCAATAAACATTGTAAATGCGCGATCATCCATCAGATCCAGACAGGGTCAGACCTTGTCCTTCTTTTCTCAATGTTAGAACGCTGAAGAATTGCGTGTATATTTCAGACCTACTTTCGGGTCACCATAATTAAACCCTAAATGGCAGTTATCTGTGAACAATTATGCGACTAAACACATTATTAAATTACAAGTCGGCAAACTGCTTCGATCAAATTCGTGCTAATGGTAGACATAAGAAATAAAGGTCGTATTAATTACCTGAGAAACAATAAAAATCACTGATACTAAAAATGTCCTGAATTATCTCCAGGTGCTTACAGTAAAACCCATTTTGTTCTTGAGTCACCTTTTATAATATTTTACTTATTGTGTGATTTTAAAACCGGATTTTTTTTAATGGTAGGGGTTGATGAACTGTATTTTGGTGACAAAAAGCCTTTTACTACAAAATACAAGTCGTACTTATAGATCAGTGTTTAAAATTAAAAATCAATAATAATTCATATTAGCGATTTATTTGGAAAAGATCTGGCACGTCACTGAATTCACCATCTCTCAAAACGGCACTTTTTGATTAATCCAGTGGCGTGTGAGGTTTTTCTAAGAAAATCCCTAAGAATATGAATTCGTGAAATTATAATTTGCGTTTATTGAATCCTGAATACTTGACAGGTTTCGATAAAATTTACTATAGTGCCGTTTTGAGAACGGTGAGCCCAGTGGTGAGTCCCGATTTTTTATTTTTTCTAAAAGAAAATCACTAATATGAATTATTCTTAAAATTTTACTATACATCTAGGGGGTCTTGTATTTTGTAGGCATAATGCGTTCTTTGCTCGAAGAATATACAGTTCAAGTTCTACCATTAAAAAAATCTTAATTCGCTCAATAAATGCAGATTTTACACGATGATTCGGAAAAAAAAATGGACTCTTCAGAAACAGGAAGGACAAAAAATGTTCTATTAATGATCAAGAAGCTATTGCGATGCAAATTTGAATTTGATTGCAAATTACCTATGTGCATGTGTATTGGATATCGAAGCCCGTTGGCGAGGATCCTCGCATGATTCCACCATATTTAATAACAGTCATATCAAAGAGAGCTTTGAAGCAGAAATTACTATTAAGTTATTGAGTTACATAGCTATAGCATAGCTGCTACAATAAGCAATTGTGGTAATTATACAGGGTGGACCACGGTATACGAAACGGAAGATTATGGCCGTGTCTCTGAATTTTAGGATCTTTTTATTTTTGGAGTGGATAGAGACCCGGCAGAGGTACGTTTTAAAATTATATTCATAATGTACAGGGTGTCCCAAAAGCATAAAACATATCAAAGTTATGTTTTTTTAAATGGAATGCTCCTATGTTATTGCATTTTTAGATTGTCTGAAAAGAGAAAATAAGATTGGCTTTTACAGTTGGTGCTTAAATTCAGAAGTTTTTGAGTTATAAACAAGTGAAAATCGTCATTTTTCAAGTTCATGGCCCTGTACAACGAAAACGGTTGAAGATAGAGAAAAACGGCTTACATGTCCCTATTTTAACTTTTCATGTACTATCCTACGATGTAGATGAAATGTTTATACAGGGTGATAAAAAATTTGAAAAATTCTGAGATTTCTCCACGCGTCGCCAAATAAAACAATCAAAGAAAGCACAAATGTTTCTATACCATAGGATAGTACATAAAAAGTTAAAATAGGGACATGTAAGCCGTTTTTCTCTATCTTCAGCCGTTTTCGTTGTACAGGGCCTTGAACTTGAAAAATGACGATTTTCACTTGTTTATAACTCAAAAACTTCTGAATTTAAACACCAACTGTAAAAGCCAATCTTATTTTATTTTTTCAGACAATCTAAAAATGCAATAACATAGGAGCATTCCATTTAAAAAAAACATAACTTTGATATTTTTTATGCTTTTGGGACACCTGTACATTATGAATATAATTTTAAAACGTACCTCTGCCGGGTCTCTATCCACTCCAAAAATAAAAAGATCCTAAAATCCAGAGACACGGCCATAATCTTCCGTTTCGTATACCGTGGCCAACCCTGTATAGATAACGGGCCACTCGCACATCACTACAATTTTTACATTGTTACACTTCAATTTCGCGTTGTATACTTTCATAATTTTTATTAGTTCATTTTTTATGGAAATTACCTTTAGAATTTAGGGTTATAATGGAGCGAATATGAATTCCGGGAGGGGGGGGGGGGGGGTTAAAATACTCACCGGAGAACGATTTCTTTGTATGGAGGTCCTTATTGAGGTAGGTCCCAAACTAAAGAGCTATTCGAAAAGAGCAAGAAAAATTTTCCAAAAGGCGTCAAATAATTGACGCGCCATCTCAATGATAATTATTACAGTTATAGCGAAGCAAATATCTCCCTTATTACCAATTTGCATAGACTTTCACATAGTGCCATGGTATACCTACTCCTAGACACTTATACTAACACGTGATATACAGGGTGTTAAGAAAATGACGGATAAACTCTTTAGTACATTGTAGGGGACATTGTAGAGTACGGGAAAAATAATTTTTAAAAATCCAGAGCTACATTTTAAAAGATATAAGCAAAATATTGAACAATAAATTTGGCTACGTTGAACACGATAACTGCTGGTATTTGGTAATTTCGTATAATTTCTAACAATGTAGGTAGTGAAAGTATCAAAACCGTTGTTGCCAAATCCTTTTTTCAGCATCTTGGAAAAGAAAAAAAAATCTTATTAAATTTTTCAAACCTTAAGTAATACATCTAAAGCATTTTTTTTCAATTGATAACGATTAAAGTACCCTTTTTTATATCTGTAAAATCATCTAGTTTTTGCAAATACCGAAAAACAAAGATAGTAAAATGTTAACTTTGGCATTTTTTATCTCACCAAATTGAAGACTAGGATTTTTTAAATTATTTTTCCCGTACTCTACTGAGTGTCCCCTACAATGTACTAAAGAGTTTATCCGTCATTTTCTTAACACCCTGTATACAGCGTGTCCGTTTTTCGAGGCTAACTATGATGACTATCTCGCTTATCAGTAGACAGTAGAGATACGAGGTCGGTTGAATTAGGGCAAAGTTGCGTATTTTTATGCCGAGTCATGGTTGCTGAAATATCCTGAAAAATCTGAAAAATCGAGATTTCTTATTTTTGCCATTATATCTATTTCTTATTTTTGGAAATTATTGAATAAAATTTTGTAGGCTTACATAAGTCGTTACGAGCTATCCATCTGACATTTAAAAAACTTTCAAAGCCAACTAGATCCCAGAGAATTCATAGTCAACTTTTGTTTTTCTTATGCCGCCATATTGGATTTTCATGTCATTCTATATTAAAAAAATTGAGGAAACCAAACATCTCTCACATTAAAAAATATTCAAAATTTTATTCTTCTTTTTTCGAAAAAAAGAACCTTACTTCAACCGAATGTCATAAATAACCATATAAATCAAGTAATGTCACGTCATATTGTGATGTCGCCCGACGTCGTTTGGTGATAAAATTTTTTTTTTGAAAGAAGATAATTTTGAAGAATTTTTTTTAATGTGATTGATTTTTGGTTTCCTTTAATTTTTTTAAACAGAATGGCATGAAAATCCAATATGGTGGCCATAAGAAAAACAAAAGTTGACTATGAATGCTCTGGGATCTAGTTGGCTTTGGAGGTTTTTGAAATGTCAGATGGATAGCTCTTAACGGCTTATGTAAGCCTACAAAAAATTATTTATTAATATACAAAAATAAGAAATATATGGCTATAAATTAAGAAATCTCGATTTTTCCATTTTTTCAGGATGTTTCAGCAACGACTGAAAATATCCTGAATTTTTTTCAGATTATTACTCGGCATAAAAATACGCAACTTTGCCCCAATTTAATCGACCTCGTATCTCTACTGATAAGCGATATATAGTCCAATAAAGTCTAAAAAGTCATACGTATCAATTAAGAATACACATCCTTTTGATAGTTCGATTTATTTTGTTTCATATACGTATGGTTTTTATAGTAACCCTCCAGTTTGTCTAAACACTCCATTCCGCATAAATAAGTATACGTCAACATTGATATTGAATGAGAATTAAATGCACAACACAGAGGATAGAGTGTCATTACGTGGATAAATTTTCTGTAGTTGTCAGTGGCTCTCAAACTGACGTAAGCGCTTCAATTCATTCTTTGAATGATTCCTTCAAAAATTTACGCTCGTTCACAACTTGACAATTAACTGTTTGAGATTTTCTGGTGAAATTAAAAATATTAATTCGGACGGTTAGTGTGATGTCACATCTGACTTTTTAAAGTTAATCCTACTATACCCATAGTTAGCCGTGAAAACCGGACACCTGTATATGGTATGCCTGAGTGTGAGTGGCCCCTCACCTATAATACATATGACCGAATTTTTTTTAGTACATATTGTGTACTTTATTATTTAATTTGTACTTAGGTTTTTCCGTGGTTATAACAATAGTTAGAGAGACAGCGACAAAAACGCCTTATATCTCCCAGATGGAAAAAATTAGGTTTTTATTAGTAGGTATCCCCTTCTCAAAATCCATCTTGTCAAGTAGGAGTCTAGCGCGCTGCGGTAGACGGTAGGCGGCTACGGCCTTTTTCCCAGATTTACTCGAGCGATTTCAAATTGTGTCTACCATTTAGAATAAAATTACTGAGGGGCATATAGGCACCACCCCCCTTGCAATTGAGGGGAAAATATTTTGTTCCAATTTGCTCCTTGCGTTAACCTCCAGATAAACAGACACAAATCAATTTTGAAAAATTGTTATTTGGCGATGCTGACACATGGAGCATACTTTTTTTCTGTATTCTCCGCCACGAAATATCAAATTTCAAGTTCGGATATTATTCCAATATTTTTTTTCATTTTTTGGAACTCCCGGAATAGATCTTTGCAAAGAGCAAATCGGAAGAAAATATTTTTCCCTCAATCGGGGGGGGGGGGGGGGAGGGGATACCTAGATGCCGCCCCAGTAATTTTCTTCAGAATTCTAAAAGTTTTTTGAAATCGCTCAGGCAAATCTGGGCAAAAGGTCGTAGCCGCTCACCCCAGCGCGCTTGGAACCGCTACTTGACAAGACGAATTTTGAGAAAGGGACTCGAACTATACAGGGTGAGTAAGTTTTTTGTAGCAGAACTTCTAGTTTTTAAGTAAATTGAGTCTAAACTTTATCATACTGCAAAAATAAGCTCATGTTTTATATTAGTTGTTATTTTTGGATATAAAAATGACTTTGTATAGCAAAATAAGTGGTTTGAGGTAGATTCAACGCTGATATGTAAGGTCTTGTAAGGCCATGGGCGTAGAAGTTGTTGAGAGAAAAAGGGGTCATATACCTTATTTCTACGCCATTGATGAATTTTTTCATTCGTTTTTTTTTTCGTCGTTTCGTTTGGTCGAAATTATAATAAATGACGTCTATATAATATTTATTTCTTCCTGTATAAAATTAAAATATTGAAAAATGCCCAAGTTTTGCAGCGAAAACTGAAAAAAAAACAACATTTTTTTCGATTCTTTTCCGGACACTATGTTTATGGTAACTTTTATTCCTTTTACAACAGAGGTCTTCTATAAGGTGAAGTCCTGCTACAAAAAACTGACTCACCCTGTAATAAACCTATACCATCTTCCATTTGGGAGATACAAAAGGCATTTTTGTCGCCATATCCCTAACTATAATATCAAAATCGTATTTACTAAAACCGAGCCGCAATAATCCATTAGCGCTTGCACATACTCGATATACCTACCACGAGTGGCAATTATCAAAACGTAATTATTGTATCGAACGATTATTATGGGTCTGGAATCAAGTATTTGCCTGTTTTTGCACTATAGACTTAGGAGTGAAACTTCAAACATGTTCAATAGAAATTGAAGCTAATGCGGTCCTGCAAAATTTCGCAAATTAAATTAATTAATGACCACGGCCTCCTCTATTGAATATGTAGGTAAATCCAGAGCAATTAGAACATTTATTTTTCAATTACTCAGTCATTATACGTCAACAATAGTTATATAAGAAAATCATTGTACCCATTTAGTTTTATAATTTCGCGATATAATTGAAAAATAAAATCTTGTATGCATCACTGATTGCATTACTGAATGATAATGCCCATCGGTCGACATGATAATGCCCTCGGGCCAAAGGCCCTCTGGCTGGTCAATCGACCTCGGGCATTATCATCTTAGTAATGCCCTTGGTCCATAAATAACTACATATTAATCAATGCAGACCAAATGCCAAACATCAAATTAATTGAAAATCACACATTAGGCATATAACCCAGCAGGACCGGTATTTCGTAAACAGACCGGGGAAATCTATTTATTTTTTTTTAAGTCGATGGAAACGGACCTTCCCTGTCTTTTGACATGTGTCTTAGGTTGGGTCGGGGTGGGGGGGAGCGGGGGCACGCTTTTATAATTTACCTGAAGAGGAATTTTATCGGAAAAACGGGTATATCTGAGCCGGATTTGATCTGACAAAAAATTATTGTATCAAAAATTGAAGAACTTGACTAAACACGGAAGTTCGTTCCGACCTGAACCCTTTAGCTCAACTGGTTCGCCAAATATTGCGATATTAAGGGTGCAAAAATGAATAAAAATTTAACTGACTTTTGCTCGGCAGGTGGTGGAGTGTGGTGGAGTTAGGGCGTCAATTTTTTGCGAGAGGAAGGGTGCCACCGAGTACTTTGACGGGCCGGAGGGAGGGGGTGGTGGGCCAATTAGGAGGAGAGACATGGGGGTGAGAAGAAAAATACGGAAACACTCGTAAAAAGTTTATTTATTGACCTACAGAGACCACGCACCGCTCATTTTATTTGCTTTTTTGTCTACTACCCGGTAGTCATAGCAAAAAAAAATATTTTCGCAAATGCGCGCTTGGCGCGCAATTAAAAAAAAAAGTCATTTTTTTCTCGCGTTTTTGGGGGTGAAGGAAGGGGGTGGGGAAATTTTTTTTTCACCACTGAACGGCTTTTTTTTATCTTTAATTTGAGCCCCACTTGAACCCGATCCGACCATAAATAAGGGCACAACGAACCGGCAAAGTCCAGGCTTTATTGCGGGCGAACGGAGAGGGGTGGGGGGTTCTTGTTAGGCTCATTGGAAAGAGAAAACATTTATTTATCTATTTATTTATTTGTTTTTTCATTCCCGATCGTTCAGCGATCAAAAGCAAGCAAGAATTTTCAAAATCGATCCATAATTGAGCGAGGTACGAGCGAACAAGCATTCGAAAATAAATTCCGAGCGCGCGTTTCCGGCCGATCGTGACTGTGCGTGCCCGGAGTATAGACAAGCGGAGAGCGTAAGCTCCGCCCACGGCTGCTCGGGTATCTTTCTCGCCCGGTTTAAAGAGAGATCTTCATGTATAACTCGCGCGCGGGCAAGATACGCACGAAAAAAAAACAAATATATAAATAGATAAATAAATGTTTTCTCTTTCCAATGAGCCTAACAAGAACCCCTCTCCGTTCGCCCGCAATAAAGCCTAGACTTTGCCGGTTCGTTGTGCCCTTATTTATGGTCGGATCGGGTTCAAGTGGGGCTCAAATTAAAGATTAAAAAAAATACCGTTCAGTGGTGAAAAAAAATTTTCCCCACCTTCCTTCACCCCCAAAAACGCGAGAAAAAAAGGACTTTTTTTAAATTGCGCGCCAGCGCGCATTTGCGAAAATAAATTTTCGCAAATTTTTTTCATAAATTTTTTAAATAAATAAAACAATTTTTTTGCCATGACTACCGGGTAGTAGATAAAAAAATGAATAAAATGAGCGGTGCCTGGTCTCTGTAGGTCAATAAATAAACTTTTTACGAGCGTTTCCGTATTTTTCTTCTCACCCCCATATCTCCCCTCCTAATTGGCCCACCACCCCCTCCCTCCGGCTTGTCAAAGTACTCGGTGGCACCCTTCCTCTCGCAAAAAATTGACGCCCTAACTCCACCACCTGCCGAGCAAAAGTCAGTTAAATTTTTATTCATTTTTGCACCCTTAATATCGCAATATTTCGCGAACCAGTTGAGCTAAAGGGTTCAGGTTGGAACGAACTTCCGTGTTTAGTTAACCTCTTCAATTTTCGATACCATAATTTTTTTGTCAGATCAAATCCGGCTGAGATATACCCGTTTTTCCGATAAAATTCATTTTCAGGTAAATTTTAAAAGCGTGCCCCCACTCCCCCCCACCCCGACCCAACCTAAGACACATGTTAAAAGACAGGGAAGGTCCGAGTCCATCGACTGAAAAAATAAATAAATAGATTTCCCCGGTCTGTTTACGAGCTGTTTATTTTACCGGTCCTGCTGGGTTAATAAGGGGGAAGATTTGATAAATATTTTTAGAAAGTGATAATATTTCCGGTCACGTTTTGAAGCAGTTTCATTTAACACAAGTTTTTCTATGAACATGAGCCTCTGTCGTGAGTGGGAGACCACAATTCTAAGTATTTAGAATAATTGTTAAGCAACCCTGTATTATTATACACCTATCGTTTCATCTTGTTCTCATCTCTTTACCGTCATTTGCTTATTCCTCTTGAGCAAAACCTTCTGTGTTATTTTTCAGATTCATATTATGCATCGTTGTGATGTATCTTATGGAAGTCGAAGGGAAATGTATTTTCAAGAATGACCGTCTGACATGTCTCACACACCTCCCTAACATCTTTTATCCCAACAATGTCACTGTTTTGGAACTTCTGGACATCGAATGGAGGTGGCTCAATTTGACAGGATTAGTTACAAAGTTTCCGCATGCCGAAAACATCACAGTTCTAGGGAAGAAAGTTAAAACTATAATTCCCCCACCTGCGGAAAACAAAATTCGAGTAAGTATAATAAAACAAACTTTTTTTGTTAATCAAAATCGATAAGCTTCAAACTATAGAATGCGCGAGAAAAGTAAGGAATAAATTCGATAAAACGCGGAGAGGGCTGTTTTTTGAGAAAATAAAAGAACAGGTCGATTTTGTTTTTGAGTTGTTCAACTTTTGACATAATATTGGGGTATACAGGGTGATGCGCGAAAAAGTGGTGACGTCATCGGCATTTTTTTTAAATGACAACCCTTATTTTTGATTCCATTTTTTGATAATTCATTCAATTGCCAGTATGGTAATGTAATCAATTTGTAACCTTAAATAAGGAAAATTCTGAGAAAACAGCTTGTGAGGCGAAATTGTGCACTTTTTACTGATGTGAAAATCGGAACATTAGCGATAAAAATAAAAAAAATATCAAATAAAAATGACTGTTTCCATGGTAATTTTATAAGATCTGTCTATTAAATTAATATATTAAATTAAATCTGTTAAATTAAATTAAATTAAATCTATTAAATCTGTCTATTATTAAACTGAATCTCTCCAAATTAAGTGATTTTCACAGAAATTTCGTCATTTAAGGTTACAAATTGATTATATTACCGTATTGGCAATTGAATGAAGTATTAAACAATGGAATAAAAAATAAGGGTTGCTATTTAAAAAAAATACCGATGACGTCACAACTTTTTCGCGCATCACCCTGTATACCCCAATATTATGTAAAAAATTTAACAACTCAAAAACAAAATCGACCTGTTTTTTTTTATTTTTTCAAAAAAACAGCCCTCTCCGTTTTATCGAATTTATTCCTTACTTTTCTCGCGCACTGTAAGTATAGGCCATTTTTTTCTGGGAGTAATTTGGTTGAACTATTATATACGATGTCTATTACCTAATATTGTAATACTGCTACGGGTCTCACAATAATAAGTCCACCACTTAAAAGTCTTGCAAATTACTTTATTGGCTAACCCAAGTTATAACCTCTAATTCTAATTCTAAATAATCAAACACACTAATAAACACAGCTTCTTTATAATTCGCTATACTGTCACTACTGGCTTCCTTACTTCACACTTTACCTCACTCTCTCTGTCTATACTTCAGCTTTCACTAGTTACTACTGCTCTGTCTTCAGCTTCACTCCACGTCCAGAATACCACTGCTACTCTGTCTTCAGCTTCACTCCACGTTCAAGCTACTACTGCTGCACGCAGCCATACGGCGGTCCTTATATAGTCCCCCGACGCATCAGTAGTCACGTTCTAGTAGGTTGTAGAAAGAACTCACACCGGCGCACCGGCCGTGGATTCTGGAAATGTCAGACTGTTCGGCGAGACCACTCCAGAAATCCATAACGTCTGTCTGTCAATGTGTCACATGACATGTGACTGGAATTGTCGCGAACATGTCATTGCCTTATCACCATCATAAAAAAAAAGATTGTAAACAAATGAAATGGTGGACTAGGAGTTCTTCACGAAACGAATAGAATTTTTCCAGAGCGGTCTCGTTATAATACATTATACAGGCTGATGCTTTAAAAGTGCAACTTTCTTGTTCGTCGAACTATGATTTAAACTTTAGATATAACAATATATCTATTTCATCTTATTAATATTAAAAAAATCCCCTGAGATGTCCCTGTACTACACCATATTCATCTCGCTTTTCTCATTTTCCTTTGGACACATTTAAGCAAATTTCATTAACAAACTTGGCGAATTTTTTCATCTCTGTATAAATAACAAGCGCGAAATATGAAACATAACGCGATCTTTCGGGGGGAAAAAACTCAATATCTTCAAATGTATAAGTACCAAAAAAGATAAATTCTCAAAAATAATAAGAGATTTTTATTTTTCAGGTTCTTCAAATAACAAACTTACAAGTGACTACTATAACTCAAGAACTATTAGATAATTTGACGAACGTAGATACGCTAATTTTGACGGATAATAATCTGCAAACACTGGACAAGAACATTACTTTTAGAAATATTCAGAATGTATATCTTGCAGGTAAGAATGAATTATGTACTTATCGTGATCGCAAAATACACGTAAAAACGCTAAAGTCCCAAAACGCCAAAAAATTGCCTATAGGTTAGATCCAGAAAAGGTAGTGCTTATGGAGACTAGGTATTTCCATATATTTAATACTACTATATTGCTAGTGGGGGAGTGGGGGTCTGGAGATGGAGGGAAATATGATGGTGCAGACATAATCCTTCTACAGAGTGCACCATATCCTTCTCTATGTTGCTATCTCCTGAACGCTAAGAGATACCTACAGGGTCGGTTAAACTAGACAAAAGATGTGCAATTTTGTGGCCATCTCGAATCAGTCAAGACATACAAAATACTTATCTGTGACCGTTCCTGAAATATCCTGAAAAAAACTGAAAAATCGAGATTTTTATTTTTTCCATAGCTTTCTTATTATTGAAAATTAATAAATCATAATTATTTGTAGGCTTACATACCTACCTAAATCGTCAAGAGCTATACCCATCTGTCATTACAAAAATTTTCAATGCCGTAATGTCAAGTGGATAGCTTTTGACTTATGTACCTAAGCCTACAAAAAATAATTCATTATTTCCCAATAATAAAAAAGATATGGCAAAAATAAGAAATTTTGATTTTTCAGTTTTTTTAGGATATTTCAGCAACGATTGGAAATATTCAAGGAAAAAATTCAGATTCTCATTAAGCATTAAATTGTGCAACTTTTCTCTAATTTAACCGATCATGTATATCTTGCCGTTTCCAAGATCCCCATGTACCTAATGCCACTTACACTGGACACACTGTTATATTATACCTTCTTCTTCTTCAAGTGCCATACCCGCATATCGGGCGTAGGCTACCTCTCGCATATGTCTGTAGTGCGCGAGCTATTAGTTTACACAGACATATGGGACCTCCCTTTTTATTGCCGGAGTCCGAACGGCACTGTTTGAGAGGTTTTACTAGGCAAGGGTACTTGTGGTGGTTTGCCATTGCCTTCCACAAGGTGGATCCCGATCTTGGCTCGAGAAACACAACAAATAGTTGTCGGCTGCTGGTGAGTTTCGAACCAAGGTATATCGGCACGGCGGACCAACGCGCTATCCACTGCGCCACGGAACCCACAATATTATACCTACCAGGTATAATTCTCAGGTTTTGAAAAAAAGCTGTCCGGAGATTACATTTTTTAAACCTAAATTTCGATTCAAAATAAAAAATATTTTATAAGAAGGTACCTAAATAATTAATAAATTAAAAAATTGGTCATTATTTACATCTGCGGCTCCTACAGTTTCACTATGGAACTTATATAGGGGTGGAGAACATACCTATAGTAACACCAGGAAGGTATTCATTTGCTGGGCAAATGAAAGGGAAAGCCACAAAACGGTGTAAAAAAATGGTTTTGAGAGTGCGGAGGGAGTGCGGTCCTGACAAGAGGCACCGATTAGATGCCGCGATCCCGGATAAAACCACTTCACCATAATTGACAAGCATTCTATTCTGTGTTAGAGGTTCACAGAGGCGGACTGAGCGATATATCCGCTTTCATTACGTGTTCAGTCCGCACAGGGATTGATGCAATGATTTTCGGATTATAAATTCAAAATAAATGCAAAATTCAAAATAAAAATCGTGGTACTGTTATTTTCGAAGATTTTCCTTGCCCTGAAAGTGAAAAAAAAAATAGAAATTCGACCGTAGTGCCAAAGAGGCCTTAGTTGTGACCTTAATATTAGTTTGCCATGGCTGTTTTTACTTTCTTACCCACCCAGCACCCCTATTTCGCTCCTCGGTCCCGAAAAAATTGATGAAACTTAGGAGCCGCGGATGTAAACAATTACCAAAAAATTAACCATTCATTCTTCGTTTCATTTAAACACAAAATTAATAATAAATTTAATAATGGAACAGCAATCGCTTCTGCGAATTAACGCACGCCCATGCACCAGACTTCAATGTTTGATTACCGTGTTCACTGCCTTGATACACTGGTTGCCTACCCAGCCTAATTCTAATTTACATCTATCCATAAAATAATTAATAGGTATTCGAAGGATCTTAAATTTAATAATTTTTAATGATTTTGCAGATAATAATTACAAGAACAGTCGATTGTATTACCAGATATAATCAAATTTCCATAACTTCAGTTTGCCGATGAAGATACTTTCCGTTTAGATATTTATATTCCAACTAGCTTTTGCCAATGTATACAATTGCCGCATTTTGATTGGTGGAAGTCAAATGCATGATCGGGACGCGTATGCAGGACCGGGATCGTTCAGACTTCGAAGCCGCTCGAGCGAGATTGCGTCGTCATCGACTGCGAGAATTAATTATTAAATTTGGCGAAACAATTCATTCTAATTACCTACGAATAAATTAATTGAAAAGTGGTACAATTTTCTTGTAATATAAAAAGATGTAGGTACCTATACCCTATACCTACCTATTGCAATACCAATACGCAGTATGTCCCTTAGAGCTCACGCATGGGTATCTCCTGAACTCTATAAGGGATACAGGATACAGGGTCTGTTAAATTAGAGAAAAGCTTTTCTATTTTGTGGCGTGGTCATCTCGAATCCGTCGAGATAGGTATACCTACAAGATATCTGGGACCGTTCCTGAAATATCCTGAAAAACTGAAAAAACTATACAGGGTGTTAGTTAAGTACGGGGCCAAACTCCAAGGGGTGCTTCCTTGAGTGATTTTAAGAAGAAAAGTTCAAATAAACATGGGTCCGAAAATGCATATTTTTCAAGATCCAGGGTGTCAAACTTTTATTTTTTTTTTCTCGAAAACAAAGCAAGATATGAAAAAAACTCAAGAGATAAAATAGTTGTATTTCTAGTTGCTTAATTCGAAAAAAATACAAAATTTAAAAAAAAGTCAGTGGCGCCCAATTTTTTAATCAAAAATATTAGTTAAGACTGTCTTCCGGGACGCCGCTGGAATTAATAATTTTAATCTAATTGGGGCTAAATTACCCTCTTGTTATTACAAACAGAACTGCCAAATTTCAACAAAATTGATTGAAAGAGTTTAGAGATATTCACGAACATTCGAATTTTTTTTTTAAGTTTGACACCCTGTATCTTGAAAAATATGCATTTTCGGACCCATGTTTATTTGAACTTTTCTTCTTAAAATCACTCAAGGAAGCACCCCTTGGAGTTTGGCCCCGTACTTAACTAACACCCTGTATTTCTTATTTTCGCCACATAAAGGTATACCACATACCTATATCTCTTTTATTTTTGGAAACTACTTAATCAATAATTTTTGTAGACTTACCCATAGAACATCAAGAGCTACCCATCTGACATTTCAAAAATTTTCAAAGCCGCCATAACTATACAGGTGCACCATGTACTTATCCTCTATATTGCTATACTTATTATCTTTAACGCTAAGAGATACAGGGTCGGTTAAACAAGTCCAAAGAAGCGCAATTTTGTGGCCATCTCGAATCCGTCAACACATATACTTACAAAATATCTGTCACCGTTCCTGAAATATCCTGAAAAAACTGAAAAATCGAGATTTCTTTTTTTTGCCATATCTCTTTTATTATTGGAGATTAATGAATAATTTTTTGTGGGCCTATTATACGGCCTACATAAGTCGGCAAGAGCTAACCATCTGAGATTTCAAAAATTTTCAAAGCCGACTAGATCCCAGGATTTTCATAAGTAGTCCACTTTCGTTTTTCTTATGGCCACCATATTGTTTTTTATGTTGTTCTCGGTATAAAGAAAATCATAAAAACTAAAGATTTTTGAACTTCAAAAAATAAATTAACAAAATTTTTATTCTTCTTTTTTCTTTACAAAAAAGAACTTTTTAGACCGAATTTCATAGATAAATTAAAAAACCATGGGCCGGTTGTTCAAACGTCAATTAAAAATTTTGAGATAATTACTGATTTTAAATTGCAAATTTTGAAAATACGGCGAATATAATTAATGATCTTGTATTTTTAATCAATAATTAACTCTTCTTAAAGGGAGCAGAATCCATTTTCAGCAATATCAGACCAATGGTTCGATAATACAGGGCATTTTAAAATCAGTAATTATCTGAAAATTTTTAATTAACGTTTGAACAACCGGCCCCATAAGGCATGCACTATTTCGGCGTATTTTTTAAGTTTATTAATTTTTGGTTTCCATTATTTTTTCCATATCGAACGACATAAAAAAATAATATGGCGGCCATAAGAAAAACGAAAGTTGACTGTGATGGATCTAGTCGGCCTTGAAAATTTTTGTAATGATAGATGGGTAGCTCTTGACGATTTATGTAAGCCTACAAGAAATTATTTGTTAATTTCCAATAATAAGAAAGATATGTCAAAAATAAGAAATCTCGATTTTTCAGTTTTTTCAGGATATTTCAGGATCAGTAACAGATATCTTGCATAACTTGATTAACTTGACGGATTCGAAATGGCCACAAAACTGCGCATCTTTTCTCTAATTTAACCACGACGTGTACTATATCTTACACCGTGAATTTAACCAACCCTGTATCTCTTAGCGTTCAGGAAGATAGTAAGTAATTATAGAGAAGGATACATGGTGTAAATCCCAAGAGTTTTCGTCGTAAACTTTTTGTTTTTCTTATGGCCGCTATATTTCGTATTTCCATGTCATTCTGGATTAAAAAATTACGGAAACCAACAATCTATAGGTATCACATAAAAAAAATTCTTCCACACTTTCGTCTTTTGTTGAAAAAAAGAACCTTTCTTTGTTCAACCATAAGTCAAGCAATGTCACGTCATATTACGACGTCACACGACGTCGTATGGTGATAAAACTTTATTTGGTCATTATATACATCCGCGGCTCCTACAGTTTCACTATGGAACTTATATAGGGGTGGAGAACATACCTATAGTAACACCAGGAAGGTATTCATTTGCTGGGCAAATGAAAGGGAAAGCCACAAAACGGTGTAAAAAAATGGTTTTGAGAGTGCGGAGGGAGTGCGGTCCTGACAAGAGGCACCGATTAGAAGCCGCGATCCCGGATAAAACCACTTCACCATAATTGCCAAGTATTCTATTCTGTGTTAGAGGCTCACGAGGCGGACTGTGCGATATATCCGCTTTCATTACGTGCCCAGTCCGCACAGGGATTGATGCAATGATTTTCGGATTATAAATTCAAAATAAATGCAAAATTCAAAATAAAAATCGTGGTACTGTTATTTTCGAAGATTTTCCTTGCCCTGAAAGTGAAAAAAAAAATAGAAATTCGACCGTAGTGCCAAAGAGGCCTTAGTTGTGACCTTAATATTAGTTTGCCATGGCTGTTTTTACTTTCTTACCCACCCAGCACCCCTATTTCGCTCCTCGGTCCCGAAAAAATTGATGAAACTTAGGAGCCGCGGATGTATACAATTACCCTTTATTTTTTTTCTAAAAAAAGAAGAAATAAATTTTGAAGAATTTTTTTTATGTGATAGATTTTTGGTTTCCTTAATTTTTTTAATACAGAATGGCATGAAAAACCAATATGGCGGCCATAAGAAAAACAAAAGTTAGTACGGAAACTCTGGGATATTGTACCTATACCTACCTATAGGTACCTGCTAGATGGTTTTGAAAATTTTTGAAGTGTCAAGATGATATAGCTCTTGATATCCTATACCTACATGTAAGCCTACAAAAATTATTTATTAATTTTTAATTACCTATTTTATTAATTTAAATAAAACAAAAATAAGAATATATATGGCTGAAATAAAGAAATCTCGATTTTTCAGTTTTTTCAGGATATATATTTCAGGAACGGCCCCAATCTTGTATATCTCGCCGGATTCGAGATGGCCACAAAATACATATAGCAGCTTTTCTCTTATATTTAACGGACCCTATGTATCTTTTAGCGTTTATGGGAGATACCCATATATGGCGAGCTCTGCAATAAAGGGACACACTGTATACCAAATAGACCCCTACTAATATACTTACACGTCCTAAATTAAATCACTATAAGCACATTTACACTGTGATTTTCTGCTCGAATTGTATTTCACGGAAAAAATGGAATGTTTAGAATTTTTAATTATGATTTTTTTTATAGGTAGGTACCTAGGTACCTAAAGTACTTTGTTTTCATTTACTCACAATAATATAAAGATAAGGTTGAAAGCTGTGGAAATACCTATAATATAAACATAAACTAAAAACTAAACCCGATGATCGTGGTAATCCGTGGTCAACACAAAAAAAATCGTGAACGCATGAACTATATGCATTCATGCAGTGACCTATATAATACGTTTTGCCTCGGCCAATTCAAAAGTACGCGCGCGGTTATAAGAACTTGTAAGCAACCAATAGAAGAGCTAGAAGGTGTGGCTTGGCAAAACCTAGTTGGGATATAAACAATACACGCGATACCTTACCTTCTGTAGCCGACTTAAAAAGAGAGGTTAAAAGTCACTACAATTAAATGAGTCGAGTTGAGCTTATATACAACGCTTTTCTAACCATTGGCGGGGAGGACCGAAATACCTCAGGATAAAAACTGAAATGCAGAACTCAATTTAATGTTATTATGATTTACAATGTCAATGATAAGAAAAGGCCTGTGGGTGTGTCTTCGTCCTTCCTTTTTGCTTTTCTTTTAGGTACCTATTATAGTTTTTATTCAAAATTAAAAAAAATATATACTTTTGTTATTTTTTGTTATTATTGATTTATTTTCAATTAAAATATTGAGGTTTAATGTAAGAGTAGATTCAATAGATTAGGTAAAGCAATAAATAGAAACAGCAAAAAACTAAAAGGGATTTGTTCCAACTACTACCTACCTAGCAATCAGTGATGGAAGCAGCATATATGGGATGATGATGATGGGTATTATTTGGTTATCACCGATGAAGTAATGTGACGTGTCATTGTCATTACACAAATTATTATAAAAGAATCAAAAATAAGTGCAATTACCTACTCAATCGTTTTATTTCAAAACAATAAAATATTAAAGTAGGTATGAGTGAATATTTAGGTCTTTAAAATACGCGCTAGTAGCCGGATTGTTCGAATATAGCGAGTGTTTGTAAGACCCGTTATCCGCGAATACTTTTTATATTACGCTAGTTTTTATTATTGCTATACTTTGAAATCATAAATTATTGTTGAATATTTTTAAATTAAGATGTTCAAATATCTGTCAGTATTTTATTTGGCTTTAATAATTAAAAAGGTTAATAAGTAATAAGCATTGTTAACCGACACGTTTCTCCGGTTCGTTCATGTTGCATATGTTGCCCATGGTAACTTTAAAACATACGCTCGTTAGAAAATTGAATTTAAACACGCTCATCAGTCTTTTTTTAATTAGGTAGGTACCAAAGATAGGATAGTTTAGGTACCATTACCAATAATAAAAATATTTTTTGTGGCACATTGAAACCGGTGGATCAACTGGTGAATAAAAGAACTCGCCCTATTTGAAAAGATATACCAATTTTGAAAAAATTCTCAATTTAATATTAGGAACAACTTTTATTTAAAAGTAGCACCTAAATATTTTCCCGTGTAAGTAACCACTCAATATCAGGATACCTTAAATAACCCACTCTATAATAATTATTCATTTTAAGGTAACAATAATTAATATGACCTTTCTTATTAGCTAATAATTTATTTGATTTTTTCTAGATAACAAGTGGAATTGTACAAAAGACTTGGACTGGGTTTTAAATTTAAATGTAAGCGTCATCAAGGATTTAGAACTGTTGAGATGTCAACAACATGTTCATACTGGGATACCGCTACTTGTTGTTGCACAATTTATGAAGGTACCTACTTAACTTATAGTTTATGAAACTCCTTTAAAGTATCTGGCTTGCCCTGATAATTCGTCACCCATGAATTATCATGTTCTAGGTACCGGGTGTACTTTACTTCTTAAAATAATAACTAGGGCATCAATGGTGTCCGCCCTACCCTCTCTCCACCATCGATAGAAGTGCTCTTAGAGGGTGAGAGCGGGTGCGGCGGGCAACGGGCAAAAGAGCCAGTACCATTTGTGCATCTATACGAGCACGACCTTCTCAGCTCCGAGAAGGCAGTAGAGTCTGTTGTGTACTCATACAATTTACATAATATTACAACTACAATAAATTTATATACCTACCTACAACTTAGCTTATTATCAAATGATGCCAAAGTGTTAAATAATACATTTGACACTAATCATAACAGTTAGATTTACGACCTAACTAATACCAGATATCAATAATTAAATTGGTATCAATGAGAAAACAAGCGGCGTCACGCCCACAGTTGATATCTAATACATATCAGCGCTAACATTTTGGTCCTTCGAGCCGGATATACCGCAATAAAGTATTATTAATAATTACGATAATAAATACAATAAAATTAAGTGCAACGTGCAGTGATTATCAAAAACTTCCGAAGGTGCTTCAACTTCCAAGCAGTAAGTCAGCATAGCAGTCCAGGCCATCCAAGGAATCTACAAGAAGAACCATCCAAGAGGAAAAATAAAGGTCAGAAAAATCCATTGTTTTCCTATCCGTAATCTTGTTTGCCAATCACTGAATAATTACTAATGATCGATATATTGCATATTCAATCATAATTTTAGCACCGAGTTTTATAATTGATCATATTAAATCTTTTAATTTAAAATTTACTATTTAAAAATAATTAACAATGAATAAAGAACAAGAAGAATTGCTTCAAAAATTACAAAAACAACGTATCCCTTTAAAAACTAAATTAACTAAGTTTAACACCTATGTACGAGATTTAAATACATTACCAAATCTATCAGATCGAGATCGAATTAAGTTAAGACTTAAAGCAGATCAGATTAAAGTATGTTTTGAAACGCTGGATAATATTCAAAATAAAATTGAAGAAATTGTAGAAACGGACGACAAATATCGTGACGAGTATGAATTTACATATTTCGAATCAATGACAATGGTCGAATTATTATCAACGCCAATAATAGTACCTAAAAGTAATCAACCCGCTGGTAATAAAAACCTTGATGAACCTTTTTCTTGGTTATTTCTCAACCAATTTTGAATCTGAAAAATCATCTGAATAGACAATCGAATACTGGTTTTGAATATACAAAAATATATACAGGGTGCTATTCATTTTTTTAAGGGTGGGGGCTATAACTTAGGGGATGTTGGAGTGGGGGTTGTTTTCATGCTGTCATGTTATACAGCTTGAAAAATTTTAATAATACGCCTTTTATTCGGCTCGATTATCTCATCCTGTATATGAGATATATCATCATTATAAAAATGCAGCGAGCTGATTAGTGTATCTCCGCCTGTGCTCCGCTATAATCAATTGTTTTAGTGGTAACGAAATAAGTAATAAATTTTTAATTTAGACAATTGTGTTCTGTGAGGTTTGGTGAATATTCTGAGTATAAAAAATGCCTCTTACACAATCGCAATTATCCTCTATAAGAGATTTAATTGTCGAAACGGTAAAGAATATATTCAACGAAAATTATCTCAAAGGAATTGTAGATAACGTGATTAAAACAGCTGGTGTTATTGAAATGAAAGAGAAAATACGACGACAGGAAGATGAAATTGTACATCTAAAGAATGAAATTCAGAGACTGGATCAACGGTCACGTAATTATAATGTACGTATATTCGGTATTGAGTATGTCCAGGGTGAGAGATTGGAGGAAAAGTTAATAGATGTTTTCAAATCTAAAATGGATATACAGGTGAGGGGAGAAGATTTTGATCAATGTTATAGGGTTGGCGTGGCTGCTAAATATGAGAAACAACCACCTCCCGTGTTTGTAAAATTCTCTAAGCTAAAGTGCAGGGAAATTCTGATGAAGAAGAGAAATATGTTGAAGGGTAGCAAAATAGTTATAGCAGAGGACCTGACCCAGTGTAAGCACAACTTATTCAAGGAAGCTAGAAAGAAACTGGGACCAAGGAAGGTGTGGACAATGGATGGCCGTGTATATACAAAGAGGGGACAAGTCAAGGTTGAAATCGAAGGACTGGATGATATACAGGGGAGATCGTAATGATCTCACAGTCGCGATGAATTTGTAAGTGCAGTGATATTTAATTCGTTATTGATTATTGTTAATTACTAGTGTATTTTCAAGGTGGGATTGTACGCGGAACACGTGGGGGGTGTCTTACTTTGATTTTTGAGGCATAATTCCTGTTTTTGCTTTTTGATATTTGTGTTTTTTTTTTGTTTTTCCTAGTGGTAGACACTGTAGACATCTGTAAGTTGATTTTGTACCTGACTTTGCTTTGGCTGCGACGGAGCTGACTAAATCTCACTGTATATAAATTAAGGTTCCTCTACTATTATTGATCATCTTCTGTTATTCTGTGTGATTTTGTATAACTTGTATAAATTCTGACACATTATGTGTGAGCTTTGCTGTCTCGCGTGTGGGGGCCACGGATGGTGTATAGGTGCCTGTGTGTTGTACATCTGTCATTGTTACTCTTAATAAATTGTTGAATTATGCGGAAGTTAAAAGTTGCTCATCTTAACGTGAGATCTCTAGTACCACATGTGCAACAAGTAAGGGAGGTCATATTCTCAAATGACATAGATATAATGGCATTAAGTGAGACATGGTTGTTTTCTACTAAAACCGAAGATAGAGATGTATTGAATATTCAGAATTACAAGCTTATTAGAAGGGATTTTGACCGGCGTGGAGGAGGTTTGGCATTTTATGTTCGTACTGATTTAATTTGTGAAGTATTACCCAGCCCTAGTTGTAAGGAGTTGTTGTGCCTGTCTTTGAGTGTTAATGGTGTGAAAGTTGTGTTAGGTGTCACTTATCGCAATCATGCATATGGCTGTTTAGAGTTTATCGATGACTTAGAGGACTTCTTTTTAATACATTGCATAAATACTGATAATGTTTTCATGTTGGGGGATGTAAACATAGATCTGTTAAAGCAACAGGATCCCATGGCAATAAAGTATGACAGTTTCTTGAAGGCAGTGGGCTTGACTCAGCTCATACGGGAACCGACCCGTGGGGATGCATTACTGGATCACATTATTGTTTTTCATGAAAATCTGGTGTGTGAATCGGGGGTGATTGATTCTGATATCACGGATCATGACATTGTGTATGTGGTCTTGAATGTTGGAAGACCTAGAAGTCAATCAAAATTTCTTAGGATTAGAGATTTCAAACTCTCTTCTGTAGACTCGTTGTCTCAAGATTTATTAAACTCAAATTTAGACAGTATTTTTTATACAGATGGTATAGATGACAAGATCACGATCTTTAACAACACCCTAACGCAATTATATGACAGACACATGCCCATTAAGGAAATTAAGGTTGATAGGATGCCGACACCGTGGGTAACTGACAATGCTAAACTGTTAATCTCGATGCGCGATAAAGCTAAATTGAAATATAGGCGCACTCAGTCACCTAGTGATTGGGCAACTTACAAGGAACTACGCAATTATACTAATATAAGCATTCGCAACGAAAAAAAAGCATATTTCACGTATAAATTGGGCAGCAGGCAGCCGCGGCTCATTTACAGAGAATTGAGATATCTTGGCATCGGATCTGGTAACCGGTGTGAAGTTAGCAGCCAGTTCTCCAGCAGCCGATATGGCGGTATGTCATTCCACATCGCTATGCACGATCATCGAACGGTTACCATAATAATACATAGAAGATTTTATATTTCTAATAAATGAGCAATGTTTATTAATACTTATACTTTGAGTTACTGTAGAATCGAATGCTGAACCGAACCATTGGAATAAAAACATGTATGGTGTGTATAGATTCGCAGTTATTAACTAGGTTAGGTATACCTACCAGTTTGATATAACAGCAAATATAGTCGATTTTTGCCCCGAAGGAATTCGAAGGCTGGGTTTTGACATCACTAAAAAGGGTTGGTTTTTTATTGCCAACCATCGAGCGAAAACGAAAATTCCTTCGGCCCCTCTCTTGGGGGTCAAAATGCCCCCCAAAGTCTTAAAAATGCGTTTTTGCCCCGAAGGCATTCGAAGGCTGGGTTCTGACATCACTAAAAAGGGTTGGTTTTTTATTGCCAACAATCGAGCGAAAACGAAAATTCCTTCGGCCCCTCTCTTGGGGGTCAAAATGCCCCCCAAAGTCTTAAAAATGCGTTTTTGCCCCGAAGGCATTCGAAGGCTGGGTTTTGACATCACTAAAAAGGGTTGGTTTTTTATTGCCAACAATCGAGCGAAAACGAAAATTCCTTCGGCCCCTCTCTTGGGGGTCAAAATGCCTCCCAAAGTCTTAAAAATGCGTTTTTGCCCCGAAGGCATTCGAAGGCTGGGTTTTGACATCACTAAAAAGGGTTGGTTTTTTATTGCCAACAATCGAGCGAAAACGAAAATTCCTTCGGCCCCTCTCTTGGGGGTCAAAATGCCCCCCAAAGTCTTAAAAATGCGTTTTTGCCCCGAAGGCATTCGAAGGCTGGGTTTTGACATCACTAAAAAGGGTTGGTTTTTTATTGCCAACAATCGAGCGAAAACGAAAATTCCTTCGGCCCCTCTCTTGGGGGTCAAAATGCCCCCCAAAGTCTTAAAAATGCGTTTTTGCCCCGAAGGCATTCGAAGGCTGGGTTCTGACATCACTAAAAAGGGTTGGTTTTTTATTGCCAACAATCGAGCGAAAACGAAAATTCCTTCGGCCCCTCTCTTGGGGGTCAAAATGCCCCCCAAAGTCTTAAAAATGCGTTTTTGCCCCGAAGACATTCGAAGGCTGGGTTTTGACATCACTAAAAAGGGTTGGTTTTTTATTGCCAACAATCGAGCGAAAACGAAAATTCCTTCGGCCCCTCTCTTGGGGGTCAAAATGCCCCCCAAAGTCTTAAAAATGCGTTTTTGCCCCGAAGGCATTCGAAGGCTGGGTTTTGACATCACTAAAAAGGGTTGGTTTTTTGTTGCCAACATTCGAATAAATTTAATTAAAATTTAAATAAAAAATAAGTGAAAAAAAATTTTTGGACTTAAATAAAAAATTCTTTTCATTGTCGGCTACGGATTTACAGGCATTCGAGTTCTACCTATTCCTTGAGTTAAATAAAATTTGTTAATGTGGCATCTATTCGAATTTAAAGTTACATTTTCTAAAAAAAATTCAAGTAATAGAACTAAAATACAGTTTGTGAATAATATTGGCTCATTGTTCGCAACTTATTGGTTGGAATTGCTATTAATATTTTTCATGTTTCCACGGTTACATCTTAACCTTGGTTTCTAGAGACCTACAGGCACTATTCTTCCTGATGAAATAAATGTATCCAGTGCAGTGTTGTCACTTTTTAGCACAAAACAGAACTTATTAGAGAAGGTATTCAAGAGAAAATCGAAAATGACCTTAGAATTCACAAATTCCCGATCACCCTATATTTTACTTTTAGAATGACTTGATGATTACCGAAGTTTTTTTTTTCTGATCTTAATAATGTAAATACCCTCCTTTATTAAAGATTTTTTTATTTTTGTTTATGAGAGATTCTGTACAATCCGACAACAGGGTTACGGCGTTACGGTTCCCTTCATGGGCATGGGCATGCTGACGTTTGCTGAGCGCCAAGCGCCACACCACAGGCTGCGGGCCACGGGACATAAAACGATGACGACAAATAAAATGTCTGTCACGTGTTTTACCTATGTTGGTGATCTCAATAATAAACCAATAGTCTTTGACAATAGTCTTTGCAACTATTGTCTTTCAATCAATAATATATTATTGAAATATTCTTAAAATATTAGTGTTTTATTTATCATCAATCAGAAATATTCTTTTTATTTTTTACTTCTTGGAACAGATTCCAGAAGTACTGATTGCGCATTCTGAAAAATTCACTTATTATGGTTCCTTTTCACAGCTTTATTGCCCTGTTCATCAAATTTACAGCTTTTGATTGGTCCACAAACGGGTATTATGAATTGCTAGGGTTTTACTTTAAGAACTTATTTATATCATCAGCATGATAGCGGCAACCCAGTAAAGGGGAATTCTTTCAATTCATCAAATTGTATAGAAATTTAAGAGGGTTTCCCTTACAACCAGTTCTTCGTAGAACTATTTTAAAAATACGGAAAGACATAAAATATATCTGTTACTTTCTTTTTCACTGGGTAATGCCGTACCTATGGCTTGAGTGAGAGGAGAGATTTTAAAAATCTAATTCCGAGTTCAATTGTTCAAATGATTTATTGGGGGTAAAAACCGGGGTACACTTATTAGACTCAAACAGGTAGAGCTCCCAACAATGTATAATAGACTGAAATGCAGGTGAGGTTCTAAAAATGTTCCCACTTTTAAAATGCAATAAACCAAAGCTCTTTGTATCATATAATGTTATATTTTTTTAATTAATCAGTACCTGCCTGAAGTATAATTGTTGTATATTATATATTAATTAATATATTAGCTGATTATCCACTATGACTGGAAATTAATAAATTAAATGAAAGGAAAATTAAAATTTGTTGAAAAGTAGTAAAACAATAGTATGTTTTACTACTTTTAAATGTAACTACAACTACAACTACAACTAATTTACTACGTATAAATGTTTGATTTACTGACGTTTGAAGAAAAAATATATTATCAGAAATGAATTTCTCGTGGTTTATTGCATATTTTTAATTGGCTACCATAATTAGGTAGGTATTATAGGTACTAATCTAATTTGCCATTAAATAATGTTTTCACAATGTGGTGGAAAAGTTCCGCAAACTTGCATGCGCCTATGTTCGTGTAGATTTTGAGGTTTTTTTTGGTGCAAAAAAAAAGACTGGTTAACAATTCGATGCTCACCATTGGGATCGGAAACGGTAAGAGATACAGGTCGGTTAAATTAGAGAAAAGTTGCAAAATTTTATATGCTTATTAAGAATCTGAAAGAAAATTTATGGAAACTTCAGGCGTTGCTGAAATATCCTGAAAAAACTTGAAAATGGAGATTTCTTACTTCAATCGTATCTTTTTTATTATTGAAAATAAATTGAAAAATTTTTGTGGGTTTACATAAGTCATCAAAAAGTATCATCTGTCATTTCCAAAATTTTCAAGGACTACTAGATCGCAGAGTTTTCATAGTCAACTTTTGTTTTTCTAATTGCCGCCACATTGTTTTTCATGTCATTCGCTATTAAAAAAAATCAAGGAAACAATTTATCAAATTCAAAAAAAATTCTTAAAAATTTTATTCTTTATTCGAAAAAAAAAAGAAAATGATTTCACCGAATAAGGTCAATATGACGTCGCGACTTGACATTGCTTACATTTTTAAGACATTCGGTTAAACAAAGCTTATTTTTTTCGACAAAAGAAGAACAAACATTTTTAAGAGATCTTTTTTTTCAATAGATAATTTTTTTCCTTGATTCTTTTAATAGCGAATGACACGAAAAAACAATATGGCGGACATAAGAAAAACAAAAGTTAACTATGAAAACTCTGCGATCTAGTAGTCCTTGAAAATTTTGGAAATGACAGATGATACCTTTTGATGACTTATGTAAACTCACAAAAATATTTCAATTTCTTTCCAATAATAAAAAAGATACGATTGAAGTAAGAAATCTCCATTTTCAAGTTTTTTCAGGATATTTCAGGAACGCCTGAAGTTTCCATAAATTTTCTTTCAGATTCTTAATAAGCATAAAATTGTGCAACTTTTCTCTAATTTAACCGACCGTGTATTTTTTATCGTTTCCGAGATCCCAATGGTGAGCATCGAATTGTTAACCACCTGTATACAGTTTTTGAATATTGAAGATTTAAATTAGTTTCCTGATTTTTTATTTTAGTATTTAGATTTTAGTATTTAAGTACTGACTTATTAGTACTGATTTATAATAACTCATCATTTATTAAAAATTAAAAAAGAAACGTAAAATAAAAAGTATTTGTATAAAAGAAACCTTTAATGATATTATACTAAAGTACTTAATACTATCTGAAAATGTTTGAGAGCCACTGGTTGTATATGAATTTTTCTGTTTCTCTCTACTTATTTTACGGCTTTCCGTTATCCTTAAATGGTTTTACATTAGTTAGTTCTATTATTATTCAAACTTTAATCCTCCTACCGTATTGGCACCAATTCGACAAAGGAGCTATAGTCCTATGTAAATAGGGTAAATATTTATTGCCCCATCTGTAAACCATTGTATTATAAAGTACCTGTCTCTATCCTTTTCGAGTTTTATGAGTCGAGGGAATAATGTTGAAATATTATTTATTGTCTTTGAAATTTGTTCCTAAAACTTTAACAAAATCTTTTTGACCCAGAGTCGCGAACGGCTCTGATCTCTGAGTCAAGCCGCACATCTGGCAGCCATTGTTCTGGCCGAGAAGCCCAGACCCGCATTCGAAACTAATGAAATCACTTTGTGCAAGAGTGGTTATACAGGCTGATCAGTAACTCGTGCACTCCGAATACAGATATAGTAGAGCCCATAAAATTTAAGGATATTCTGCAAAAAAAAAAAATGAATCCAACGGTTGGTTTTTAAGTTACAGAGTTTCCCTCATCCGAGTTTAAAGGTCATTTTTCCAATAACCGTGATAAAAATTAATGAAAAATTCAGTTTACTGTAATGTTTGGAACGGATACCATATAATTCATAATTTTTTTCCACAAAATCCCTTTACAGAGGAATTGAGAATGTTGGAAATTGATACCATACCTAAATCTGAACGAAATTTGAAGTTTGGCAACTGCCTAAACTCAACTTATTATAGAATATAAAATACTTATACAAATTCCTTCGTTGCTATGGAAATAAAAATAATAACAATACCATCTAACCCGAACTTATTCACATGTTCAGTGCAGTGTTACCACCTTTTTTTTTACAAAAATGGTCATATCTTTGGAAGAAAAGAACTTACAACACTGCAGTAAGAAAATTTACCACTCTTTAAAAGTGAAGTTCACCGCAGCATGCTCCGAGTGCGCGAATTACTGATCACCCTGTAAAAGAGCGCCAGTCCGCCACACTGGTACTACAATATAATTATTGTTCTATTTGTGTTAAAACTACACCCCATGTTAACTTACGTTGTGTGGCAACTTAGAAGTCATTTTAAATTTTCAGGGATTTATATTTAAATTAGTTTGAGATATTTTACAGTATATTTCCTGAAATATCATGAAAAAAACCGAAAAATCCATATTCCTTATTTTATCGATATCTTTTTTATTATTGAAACTAAATGAATAATTTCTTAATAAGTTCACATAAGTCGTCATTAGCTATCCATTTTTTTTTTCGTTTGAAAAATTTTCAAGGCTGACTAATCCCGGAGTTTTCATAATCAACATTTGTTTTTCTTATTTCCGCCATATTTTTTTGCCTTTCTCGGTGTAAAAAAATCAAGGAAACCATAAATCTCTTGAAAAATTAAAATAAAAATTTTTATTCTGCAAAACAAATTCTGGGATAGAAATTTTTGCGGAATTTTTTTTTTTTCTTAATTTTTCTCCAAAAGATTTATGATTTCCTTCATGTTTTACATGAATGACATAAAAAAATACGGCGGAAATACGAAAAACAAAAGTTAGCTATGAAAACCATAGGTACTCCCGTGTGCGGTAATCGCCGATGTTGCACAAACGTGGACAAACCGTGCACAAACGAATGCCGTTTGAAAATTGATGAAATTTACTCAGGGGAGTGCTGATGTCAATTTTTTAAACTTCCTCATGACTTTTTTTTGAGGGTGGACAAATGAAAATTTTGGTTGAACAAACGTGGACAAATGAATTCCGTTTGAATTTTATAAAAATTTGCACTTAGGGGTGCCAGCTTCACTGAGCTATACAAATGGTGCCTAATACTCGTTAATCGATTCAGAACGATTTTGAATTTTTTTATATAAAATAAATATTATTTGCGTATGGAACTAAAGAGCCTCAGCTTCATATCCAAAGAGCCGCAGGTTACCGACCCCTGCCCTAGGATCTAGTCGGCTTTGATAATTTTTGAAGCGCTAGTTAGATAGCTCGTGACGACCTATTAATTTTTCTACTCTTATTGAATAATATTCCAATTATGTATGAGAGCTTTTCCCATGAATTATGAAAGTTATTATTCGTAGGTATTGAGTTTTATAGTTCATAATACCCCCGGCTCTTGTCCAATCGCAGCTATACTAACAATAAATTCATAATACCCGCTGGTGGACCAATAAAACCTGTAAATTTGATGAACAGAGCAATAAAGCTGTGAATAGGAACGATAACTGAAATTTTTACTGAATAAGAAATAAATAAATTAAGTACTGAAAGTACAGAAAGCAGTACTTCTGGAAGTTGTTCCAAGCAGTAAAAAAATATAAAAATATTTCAATATTATATTATTGATTGAAAGACAATAATTAATGCAAAGACGTTTATTATTGAGATCACCAACATCCAACATTGGTATAACACGTGACAAACATTTGTCGCCATCGTTTGTCCCGTGCCCGTGGCCTGTGGCGCTTGGCGCTCAGCATGCCCGTGAAGGGAATCGTAACGCCGTAACCCTGTTGTCGGATTGTGCAGATTCTCTTATAAACAAAAATTTAAAAATCAGCAATAAAGGAGGGCATTTAAATTATTAAGATCAGAAAATACAAACTTGAGTAATCATCAAGTCATTCTAAAAGTGAAATACAGGATGATTTGTTACATTTGTGAATTCTGAGGTCATTTTCGATTTTCTCTGGAATGCCTGCTCTAATTAATTTGTTCTGTTTTGTGCAAAAAAGTGACAACACTGCACTGGATACATTAATACAGGAAGAAAAAGAGTGCCAGTAGGTCTCTAATAACCTAGGTTAAGACGTTGCCATGGAAACATGAAAAATATGGAATAGCAATTCCAACCAATAAGTTACAAATAATGAAGTCAAAATATTATTTTCCACAATCTGTATTTTAGTTCTATTACTTGAGTTTTTTTCTTTCTTTACAAAATGTAGCTTTAAACTCGAATAGATACCACATTAACAGATTTTATTTAACTCAAGGAATATGTAGAACTAGAAAGCCTGTAAATCCGTAACTGATAATGAAAAAAAAATCTATTTTTCACAAAAAAAAATCACAAAAAATGTTTTTGCACTTAATTGTTGGCAACAAAAAACCAACCCTTTTTAGTGATGTCAAAACCCAGCCTTCGAGTGCCTTCGGGGCCAAAACGCATTTTTAAGACTTTGGGGGGCATTTTGACCCCCAAGAGAGGGGCCGAAGGAATTTTCGTTTTCGCTCGATTGTTGGCAATAAAAAACCAACCCTTTTTAGTGATGTCAAAACCCAGCCTTCGAATGCCTTCGGGGCAAAAACGCATTTTTAATACTTTGGGGGGCATTTTGACCCCCAAGAGAGGGGCCGAAGGAATTTTCGTTTTCGCTCGATTGTTGGCAATAAAAAACCAACCCTTTTTAGTGATGTCAAAACCCAGCCTTCGAATGCCTTCGGGGCCAAAACGCATTTTTAAGACTTTGGGGGGCATTTTGACCCCCAAGAGAGGGGCCGAAGGAATTTTCGTTTTCACTCGATTGATGGCAATAAAAAACAAACCCTTTTTAGTGATGTCAAAACCCAGCCTTCGAATGCCTTCGGGGCAAAAACGCATTTTTAAGACTTTGGGGAGCATTTTGACCCCCAAGAGAGGGGCCGAAGGAATTTTCGTTTTCGCTCGATTGTTGGCAATAAAAAACCAACCCTTTTTAGTGATGTCAAAACCCAGCCTTCGAATGCCTTCGGGGCAAAAACGCATTTTTAAGACTTTGAGGGGCATTTTGACCCCCAAGAGAGGGGCCGAAGGAATTTTCGTTTTCGCTCGATTGTTGGCAACAAAAAACCAACCCTTTTTAGTGATGTCAAAACCCAGCCTTCGAATGCCTTCGGGGCAAAAACGCATTTTTAATACTTTGGGGGGCATTTTGACCCCCAAGAGAGGGGCCGAAGGAATTTTCGTTTTCGCTCGATTGTTGGCAATAAAAAACCAACCCTTTTTAGTGATGTCAAAACCCAGCCTTCGAATGCCTTCGGGGCCAAAACGCATTTTTAAGACTTTGGGGGGCATTTTGACCCCCAAGAGAGGGGCCGAAGGAATTTTCGTTTTCACTCGATTGATGGCAATAAAAAACAAACCCTTTTTAGTGATGTCAAAACCCAGCCTTCGAATGCCTTCGGGGCAAAAACGCATTTTTAAGACTTTGGGGAGCATTTTGACCCCCAAGAGAGGGGCCGAAGGAATTTTCGTTTTCGCTCGATTGTTGGCAATAAAAAACCAACCCTTTTTAGTGATGTCAAAACCCAGCCTTCGAATGCCTTCGGGGCCAAAACGCATTTTTAAGACTTTGGGGGGCATTTTGACCCCCAAGAGAGGGGCCGAAGGAATTTTCGTTTTCGCTCGATTGTTGGCAATAAAAAACCAACCCTTTTTAGTGATGTCAAAACCCAGCCTTCGAATGCCTTCGGGGCCAAAACGCATTTTTAAGACGTTGGGGGGCATTTTGACCCCCAAGAGAGGAGCCGAAGGAATTTTCGTTTTCGCTCGATTGTTGGCAATAAAAAACCAACCCTTTTTAGTGATGTCAAAACCCAGCCTTCGAATGCCTTCGGGGCAAAAACGCATTTTTAAGACTTTGGGGGGCATTTTGACCCCCAAGAGAGGGCCGAAGGAATTTTCGTTTTCGATCGATTGTTGGCAATAAAAAACCAACCCTTTTTAGTGATGTCAAAACCCAGCCTTCGAATGCCTTCGGGGCCAAAACGCATTTTTAAGACTTTGGGGGGCATTTTGACCCCCAAGAGAGGGGCCGAAGGAATTTTCGTTTTCACTCGATTGATGACAATAAAAAACCAACCCTTTTTAGTGATGTCAAAACCCAGCCTTCGAATGCCTTCGGGGCAAAAACGGATTTTTAAGACTTTGGGGGGCATTTTGACCCCCAAGAGAGGGGCCGAAGGAATTTTCGTTTTCGCTCGATTGTTGGCAATAAAAAACCAACCCTTTTTAGTGATGTCAAAACCCAGCCTTCGTGTGCCTTCGGGGCAAAAACGCATTTTTAAGACTTTGGGGGGCATTTTGACCCCCAAGAGAGGGGCCGAAGGAATTTTCGTTTTCGATCGATTGTTGGCAATAAAAAACCAACCCTATTTAGTGATGTCAAAACCCAGCCTTCGAATGCCTTCGGGGCCAAAACGCATTTTTAAGACTTTGGGGGGCATTTTGACCCCCAAGAGAGGGGCCGAAGGAATTTTCGTTTTCACTCGATTGATGACAATAAAAAACCAACCCTTTTTAGTGATGTCAAAACCCAGCCTTCGTGTGCCTTCGGGGCAAAAACGCATTTTTAAGACTTTGGGGGGCATTTTGACCCCCAAGAGAGGGGCCGAAGGAATTTTCGTTTTCGCTCGATTGTTGGCAATAAAAAACCAACCCTTTTTAGTGATGTCAAAACCCAGCCTTCGTGTGCCTTCGGGGCAAAAACGCATTTTTAAGACTTTGGGAGGCATTTTGACCCCCAAGAGAGGGGCCGAAGGAATTTTCGTTTTCGCTCGATTGTTGGCAATAAGAAACCAACCCTTTTTAGTGATGTCAAAACCCAGCCTTCGAATGCCTTCGGGGCCAAAACGCATTTTTAAGACTTTGGGGGGCATTTTGACCCCCAAGAGAGGGGCCGAAGGAATTTTCGTTTTCGCTCGATTGTTGGCAACAAAAAACCAACCCTTTTTAATGATGTCAAAACCCAGCCTTCGAATGCCTTCGGGGCAAAAACGCATTTTTAAGACTTTGGGGGGCATTTTGACCCCCAAGAGAGGGGCCGAAGGAATTTTCGTTTTCGCTCGATGGTTGGCAATAAAAAACCAACCCTTTTTAGTGATGTCAAAACCCAGCCTTCGAATTCCTTCGGGGCAAAAATCGACTATATTTGCTGTTATATCAAACTGGTAGGTATACCTAACCTAGTTAATAACTGCGAATCTATACACACCATACATGTTTTTATTCCAATGGTTCGGTTCAGCATTCGATTCTACAGTAACTCAAAGTATAAGTATTAATAAACATTGCTCATTTATTAGAAATATAAAATCTTCTATGTATTATTATGGTAACCGTTCGATGATCGTGCATAGCGATGTGGAATGACATACCGCCATATTGGCTGCTGGAGAACTGGCTGCTAAGTTCACACCGGTGATCTGGTACACGGGTGGGAGTTCCTGAGCACTTAAGCAATGTTGAGCGGGTAAATGAACACTTTCTCAGTGGTATACCAGGCGAGTCATCTGGTGGGGGCAGCGAATATGATAAAGGGTTGTACAGAGGGTGCAGGGTTAACGATCGGGAACTCTTCTCGTTTGTATTAACAGATAGTGAAACTGTCTTAAGGATGCTCAGTGATATCAAATCTAATTCTGTAGGATGTGATGAGATCAGTATTCGAATGCTCAGGACATGCAGTTCAATCATTCTTGATCATATTACAAATATAGTAAATTCCTGCTTATTATTACATACGTTTCCTGCAGCATGGAAGCAGGCTCTGGTATTACCTTTGCCTAAGATTCCTGAACCGACAGAGTGGTCTCACCTAAGACCGATCAGTATACTTCCCGTTTTGTCGAAGGTCCTGGAGAAGGTGATGTACAGTCAATTGAGAAAATACGTAGATGACAATAAATTGCTCCCGAATGTTCAGTCTGGATTCAGACCTGGTCATAGCTGTCTTACGGCTCTGGCAAAGGTGAATGATGATATACTCAGCGCTATGGATGAGGGCAAGATTACTGTTCTTGTTTTGCTAGACTTTTCCAGGGCATTTGACACTATTGATCATAACATAATGGGTGATATACTTCGTCATATTGGATTGGGGGAGGATGCATGTAGTATGGTTAATAGTTACCTGCGTGGCCGCACGCAACAAGTGAGAATAGGTGGAAGTACATCTATGCCACGTCATCTCAATAGTGGAGTTCCACAAGGCTCAATTTTAGGTCCACTGTTATTCACAGTATACACCTCTGGCATGGGCAATGTTGTCAAAAATGGTAAGTTGCATATGTACGCCGATGATACACAACTGTACATTTCTTTTTATCCAGCACAAATTAATGATGCTCTAAATCAGCTCAACTCTGACTTAAAGGGTATTTTACAGTTTTCAAAAGAGCATAATCTGAAGTTAAATCCTGGAAAATCGACAGTACTCCTCTTAGGTAGCAAGGTTTTCTGTGAAAGAGTTCGTCGTGACGTTCGGCTTGTGATTGACGACTCAGAATTGACGGTTAGTTTAAGCGCTCGGAATCTAGGATTGGTCATGGATAACTCTTTTAGGTATAGGCAGCATGTTGACAGTTGTCTCCGCAGGGCCTATTCAAGTTTACGGTTATTGTATCCTCATAGATCGTACATACCTCTTAAATTGAAATTACAGCTTTGCGAAACTTTGGTACTGTCCCAATTCACATTCTGTTCTCCTGTTTTTTCTCCCTGCCTTGATTCGGAAACAATGTATAAAATTCAAAAAGTTCAGAATGCTTGTTTGCGGTATTCATATGGTATAAGGAAATATCAGCACATTTCACACAAGTTGAATGATGCTGGATGGCTTAATATGAAAAACAGATTCAGGTATCATCAAGCATGCTTCTATCATACAATAGTAACCACTCAACTGCCGGGGTACTTATACAATAGAATTAGATACAGGACTGATGTTCATAATATTAATATCCGCAGAAGAGATGCAGTATCTCTTCCAAGATACCGACTTGCTATGTTCGAGCGATCTTTTACATTTAATGTCTACAGGATATATAATGCGCTACCTGAATGCATTAAAAAATTAAATATAAAACAATTTAAAAGATCAGTACATGACTATTATTTAGAATCACAGCATGTTTAAATCATTGAAAGGACTGTCATCCTGATCGGTCGACTTGTGGTGTTCTCCCTGTAGTGCATGACGGATACCTGTGTGGTTGGTGGGGTTGGGTGAGCTTTGCGATTCTTATGGGCTTTTTAGTTATTTACTGAATTTAATAATTAACAGAGCGTTGCTGAACCTCCTTCCTGGCAGTCTGAATCGTTGATACGACCATGGATTGTCCTCGGTGTCTGCGCGCGGGATAGTGTGGCTCTGATTGTCATTGATTGTCAGGAATAGGTGATGATTATTATGTGTACTTTAGATAGCCACGTTCACATGTTATTTTATTGTAATATTATATATATTTTGTCAGCTCGTAAAAGTTTAGCAATGTTTGTTATCAGGGGGTTAAGTGGGAGAGCAGCTGAGGATAATGTGATCCTCAAGTTGAACTTCGCCCCAATTTGTCACTGTCAGGATTATTGTCTAGGTGAATTGTTAAATTGGTATATGGATGTATGATGGTGATAAATAAAGGTGTTTATTATTATTATTATTATTATATGGCCTGGTCAATTAAGTCTGGGACACCCGGTATATCCATTTTTGGGTGAAAATGACTTATACACACCGTTGGAATCGTTAGAATTATAGCATTCTATATACGCAAGAAAATCAAACCTAAATGCAGTAATAAAAAAGTTATTTGTATATTTTTGTTCTACATCCTTGAAAAAAATCCATTTGTAGAGAATTATACTGTTCTCTGGTTTATATTAAGAATTATCCTGTTCCATCAGCCAACCTGTTTGTTCTAAATCCTCAATACACATGACCTTTTCATTACTATAGTATAGTAACATTTTGTTCTATGTCCAGTTCCCTTGTTGTTAAATAAAAAAAGTTTTGCAGAAAAAGTATTGCGATTTAAAAAAAAATATGTAGTGAAAATAATAAAAAAATCCTTTAATATTATCTAAATGCAGCCAAAGGTTTAGGTACTTGAATTTTCAATTTTCAATAGGTTTCTCTGTAAATACCTTATAATAACACTTGATTTATAATAAAGAGACAATATTAAATCAAGTTTTATGAAATGGCTCCATATATCAAAAAACTGCTTACTCTCTGTACAACTGAGAGTTGTCCGTTGTCATGCCACACTGATTCTGACTAAACAATTTCATTTAATTCGATTTGAATCGTACACTTATTTCTAAGTCGAACCAGATGTGGTATCGCAGTTCGTGTCAGTGGCGTATGTTGAGGAATAATGAATATCCTATAAATATATTATTTCGACAAGTTATTGACGAAGTAGAGCCTTGCAACTTTTTGATAACAAATATTATATAATGCAAGTAAATAAGAATCATAATAATTATTGTTATCATCATGATAGAAATATCATGTCACCTACCTGCTGGTTGCCGTTTAAAAGAAAGAATAACACCTCCGTTTTCTTATTTGCAAGTAAAATATTCCAGCAATTTTACCACAAGACCACGTACTAGGGAGTTCAATAGTTTCCCAGGCAAAGCAAGGAAGTAGATTTTTAGGCATTCGAGCAATTATAATAAGTTACTCATAGTTTATCACAGGACACAGGTAATTCTGCTAATTTCGTATTAAAAACGTTTCAAATCACAAGACAAACCTTATTATAGTATATTTAATATTTACCGCTGACACTGACACTACTGATAGTAACGACAACAATCTTATCGTAATATCGTATCAATCTAAGCGTATCAAGACGCGAGTCGATACTTCCGTCTCACTCTCGCTCATCTTTTTAGAATTGCTGACGATTCAAACGTATTTCTGACAATACGTCCCATTTTAACTCGATTGACTATGCAATGCAATAGAAGGAGTAAGAAATATAACGAGATGATGTATCCTTAGTTCTCACAACAGACAACTCTCAGTGTACAGACTTTACATGTCCCTATATATCTAATAATTGCTGAGTTTTGTGGGATTTAGGTTCTAATTTACATTTGCCACTAAAGATTCTTTACAGAACAAATTAGAAAACTTTCGTACAGCATGCGAGAAGAAGACTGAAGTCATGGACGGTACCGTTTCGTCTTTATTATATATGGACTCATCAGCATATCATATCAGTCAGATCCAAATATATTAATATCTTAACCTTTATGACATAAAAAGATGTAGGATAGGTACCACATTGTGGTATTCTACTATGCGGTTTAAATTTTAATACAGGTGCAGAAAATTACCAGATTTTTAATCACCCTGTATAAAAATTTCATCCACACAATAGGATAATACATGAAAAATTAGGATAGGGACATGTAAGCCGTTTTCCAATAGTAGGAGCCGTTGCCGATGTATGCTGCTTTCAAAATGAGAAATTGCGATTTTCAGTTGTTTAATCAACTCATAACCTACTCATTTTAGATTGCAACTGTAAAAACCATTCTTAAAATTATTGTTCACAAAAAATAATAGAAAAACATTAAGTATTTATTTTAAAAGTATTTTAGAATTGTTATTATGTTTTATATGTAGTTCTATTCTTTCGAAAAGATGATATTCTTGGATCGAGTTAAGATTAAAAGAATTAGCTGTCGAGACACTTAAAGCTTAAAAAAAAAGATTATATTTTTTCGAGTTCAAAAATAAATACAATAAATCAGTCTTATATCCGGTCTGGTATACTTTTATTTCTATATTGATGAAAAGAATTACCTTGTTCTATGTCCTCATTTTTTGTTCTATATCCAGAAAACAATGCAATGATAGTGCAGCTAGCACATTTTGTTCTATATCCATTTTGAAAAATCGATATTACGCCTACAGTTCCAAATTTAAGTTATCAAATCTTATTAATAATACTGTAGAAAAAATAAATCTTACATATCTTGCAATTTCTAAGTCTATATATTCTATTATTACCGCGTAATGCGCTTTGAAATACAAAAGTTCCATTTCCCAACACTTTAGAATTTGGCGTATAGACCAAGATAACTCTGGGGTGACGAATTATTTTAAAGCCCACTTTCATACAGCAGGTGTCTATAAATAGTTCTTATTTTAACCATATCTCTTTATTGTTGAAATTTTTTTATTTACTCTTGTATTTACATAAAAAATCATAAAGTCATCAAGAGCTATCCGTCTGACGTTTAAAAAATTTTCAAATCCCAGTGTTCAAAACTATAGATCCCAGAGTTTTCATAGTCTACTTTTGTTTTTCTTACGGTAGCCATATATTCATATACTTCTATATATACAGGGTGTTGATTTTCAAAGCGGACCATATAGGGGATTAGCATTGCGAAAGTGGTTTTTGAGGATTCCTGCTCGCCGTTTAAACTGTAACGTACATTTTGTACGTACCGGCTAAATGCCGGCGGGCGCGCGCGGTGAGTGAGTGATGGTGGGTTTTAGTGCGACGTAAACACGGCCTCGAGTTTCGTCAACATCGATTGTCGAATTCCAACCTGGAACGCAGGTGAATGCGTTTCCACCTTCTTTTCTCTCCTGGAATTCGCTAGAGGAAGGTCGTTTCCGCAAACACAGGGAATTTTTAGCGAAATGGCGTTGTGAACTTTCACTTAAATTACTATAACCATCCCTCACGTTTTGGCTTGCTTTTCCCTACGGATTGATTTTTCCCTGGAGGCAATCTTTTTCTTGGAGGCAACTTTTTCCTGGAGGTCATCTTTTCCCTGGAGTTCACTCTTTTCCCTGGAGGCCATCTTATTCGTACCGAGAAGAACTCCACGTACCAAGGCAGATTTTCTTGGATACCAAGTAAGAACTCCACGTACCAAGGCAGATTTTCTTGGATACCAAGTCACCCTTTCAAACCAAGCAAGTTCCTGGAGCCAAGCCATACGAAGATAAGTGCCTTGTAAACTCTTAGCACCCGATCCATTCATTCGACTAGCACCGCACGCTCTTGTTTTTTTATTATCTGTTAACCGTGCTCAAGAGTGTAATATTAATCACTTTGATATATTTTATATTTTAATAAAGAGTACCTGTTGTTCTCCTGACCTGCTTGTTATTGTTGACCCTCTTAGACTAGCGACTCAACCTACGACCCTTGTTATCTTTTACCGTCTCATGCTCTCAACGACTATTTTTCCCCTCTAAGGGTTAAATAGTTCGTTTCAAAACTGACAGAAATGGTTTTGGTATCAAAATGAAGCTAAAATTATTGCGCATAACGCTTCACATCAGAAATTAATTTAATTTCACGTTGTTTTCTAAAATCCTTCAGTAAAAATTCAAGTAATTGTTAATGTTTAATCACAAAATAGCATGCCTTGCCTAAACAATAATGACGTTTATAAGTCAGTTCAGTAGGTAATAATGAAGTCTGGTTCTATTTAACCCTCCTGTAACTGGCTACACTGTAGTAGGTTTTCACCATAAAGACTCTTTCTTGGTTTGTATAACCCATTTTTAAATAGAACCAGACTTTATTATTACCTACTGACTTATAAAGTTTTATTACTGGATCGTCAAAACGTAGAAACGTCATTATTGTTTAGTCATTACTTGAATTTTTACTAAAGAATTTTAGAAAACAACGTGAAATTAAATTAATTTCTGATGTCAAGCGTTATGCGCAATAATTTTAGCTTCATTTTGATACCAAAACCATTTCTGTCGGTTTAAACGGCGAGCAGGAATCCTCAAAACCCACTTCCGCAATGCTAATCCCCTATGGTCCGCTTTGAAAATCAACACCCTGTATATTGCTAGCGCCCGTAAGTGGAAGTGTCACGGACAGAACGGGACAGCCGGACATCATTATTGACAGCAAACGGAAACGACTACTTGTATCTGTTTTTATTTGTATACTCGACCCTCGAGCGGTTGTGCGCAAGCGCGTCAAGAGTCTGGTGGTCGAATCAGTCGAATCTGATGCCTGCTGCTTGTTCAATTCTCGGACATGCGCGTCAAACTCGAAGTACATTTGACGAAAGAAAAATAAAAAGTTATGTCTGCACCGTGATATATTTCCATCCATTCTCCAGACCTCCACTAGCAATATATTTGTATTAAATATATGGCCATATTATTTTTTTTTATGTAGTCGGTATAAAAAATCATGGAAATCATGGTCTTAAAAACACTTAAAAACTTTCAAAAATTAACTATGTATACCGGGCGTCCCAGATAATAGTTAATTACTAAGTACATGGGGATTTCGAAAACGGCAAGAGATGCAGGGTCGGTTAAATTAGAGAAAAGTTGCACAATTTGATGCTTAATAAGAATTTGATTTTTTTTTCTTTTTTTATATTTTCAGTCGTTGCTGAAATATCCTGAAAAAACTGAAAAATCAAAATTTCTGATTTTACCCATATCTTTTTTATTATTGGAAATTAATTAATTATTTTTTGTAGGCATCAAATAAGTCGTCAAAAGCTATCCGTTTGATATTACAAAAATTTTCAAAGCCGATCCCAAAGTTTTGATATTCGTCTTTTTCCGAAAAATAAAACAAAATATTTTTTCCATATTAGGTAGGTATGTCAATATGAATTCATATTATTTTGCCTTATGATTTTTTTATTTTTCTATGATATTCAGTTAAAAAGTTGTATTTTTTCGGAAAAAGATGAGGAAAATTTGTGATTTTTTTAAATGTTATTAATTTTTGATTTCTATGATTTTTTATACCGAACGACATAAAAAACAATCTGATAAAAAAGATATGGGGAAAATAAGAAATTTCGAGCCTTCAGTTTTATTTCAGCAACAACTGAAAATATCCTTTATTTTTTTTCAGATTCTTATTAAGAATATAATTAATTGTGTAGGTAACTTTATCTCTAATTTAACCGACCTCTAATCTTATCGTTTCCAAGATTCCTCATGTACCGCCACTCAAACTGGACAGCCCTGTATAGTCAAATATAATAATAGTAGATCACAATATTTTTTTCTCCAACTAGATTTTAGGAGCTGTTCTCGTAACTTCAACTTGATGTTTTTATTAATGTAAAATCCAAAATTACAGCTTTCAATTACAAGCGGCTTTCAGTTTTCCCCCTATTGTTAGAAAGAGCTTTATTATATGTGTGCTATTCATGTTAAATAATAAGTGACTCGCACAAAAAGAGTGTATAAATTGAGAAAATAATCATTCATGCATGAGATACTTGAATGGTTGGCATGCGTGATGACGTCATAAAATGGCGGCGCTATAATATATGTATATTCTGAGCACGAACGCAGCCAATCATACCATGAAACTCTTTATGAAACTGAAAGGTGAAGGACATGTCACATGTTCAAAGAATTTATCATATGATTTTTGTCAACTTTTGACATTTATTAATTTAATTATTTTACATTTTGCAATCATCTGAAATTTTATTTTACTGAAATGTGAACGTCAACAAGAGAGGGAATAATATTAAAAAGCTGATGCATTCGTTTTAAAAGGAATAAACAGGTTTTAGTGTCGGTTAGCATATGGTGTTGAAGTGAAGTTTTAAAATCAGTGAACATGGATGAACAACATATACCTATCGATATTCACATAACTAAATTGATTGACTGGTTGATCAGCAGGAGGCACATCAACAAAGAATGGCAAAAAAACATTCTCACTTTAAGAGAAAAAATCAATCACGCGATTCAAGACATGCCCGAACATAAAGACATCGTTAATCTTCTATCGGGGCAGCACATTAATTATTTCAACAGCTTGAAAATCATAGAAATTCTCAAAGAGACCGAAGCGGACACGAAGAATATATTCGGTGGCTACAGCTCCCAGCGAATGAACGACTGGAAGAACATCGTCGCCGATTACCGTAAAGACAACATCTATCTAGCGGAAGCTTCTCAAATGTTGATACGAAACGTCAATTATGAAATCCCCAGTTTGAAGAAACAGGTATTGAAACTTGAGCAACAGCAGGCGGAGTGCGAGAAGAAGATCAAAGACTACGTTAAACTCGAATCCATGAGTCTGAGAGAGTTTGAGTCGTCTTGTGAAAAACTCGGCATTCCAGGAAAATCCATCAAAAGCGAGCTGTTGGGTCTGCTGGACGACCTTCCTAAGCTATACGAAGGAGTCGCGGATAAAATTAAGATCGTTCAACCGGCTATCGACTTATACACCGAGTTCGTCAAATTCCAGTCCAACGACTGCGATATCCCGACGCTGCCGACATTGAAGTATCTGATCAATAATGGCAACACCACGACTTATGAATTCGCCTACGGAGAGAAACCTATCAAAGTGGAAATGATCGAAAGACAACGTTCTAGCAGTTCCGAAGAGGAAAAGTCGCTTGATACAGGTGACATTGACTTTTGTGACAATGGAGGAGCAATCGATTTCGGCGATGGTATCGATTTCGGTGTCGGTGATAATAACGCACAGGGAGAAATAGATTGGGGTGCCGTTAATACTGAAGAGAGTTTCGAAATCGTCACTCACGACGATCTCACTTTGGAGGAATCGGGTATTTTCGTCGAGAAATCGGGGGCAGAAGGAGGTATAGCTAGGGGAGAAGAAGCCCTTACAATTTTAGACAACCCCAAAACACACGATCAAATTATCAATGATCTACTTGAACTTGAAGTTTTCCTGAAAATACGATTAAGTGAAATGAGCGGCATAGACAATGATGTCTTGGCCATGTCGCAAATGCTGGATGCTCCCAGTATACTGCAAATGCAGACAATTGAAACTATAACGACTTACTCGGACTGCGTGAATATAGCACTCAACGAGTTGACTAATCAGAAAATTCAGCATTTACACAATATCAAGCATTCCCCGAAATACGTGGACATTTTGACTACCAATCTCAAGCAGAAATTGTACGTCGTGGATCGGATGAAAGCCCAAGAAGCCGCCTTGGAAAATAAGATTGTTAAATTGAGGAACGAAGGTCGCGATTTGAATCCTGTCATTAGTAATCTTATCACTAAAAGTAAAGAATTGCAGAAAGAAATTCAAGAGGATATTTCTAAGAAATATAAAGGAAGAGTTGTAAATATAGTTGGAGGAATCAATTTATTATAAATATTTTATATATTTAATTAATATTAACAAATAAGTTCAATTATTACAAGCAGGTGTCTCAAATTAATTGACTAGATGTATGAATAAATACAAACCAATAACATTATGTAAAATGTTTACATTTTGAACCAAATTGCCACCGGAAAACTTTATTTGTTCCTGTTATAACTTAAAAGAGTTTAATTTTGTAGTTCAGATTGGTTACTTCAGTTTTCTCTAATATGATGAGCTCTGAAGGCACAAGTTTTCTGTACAATTTTTATGTTTAACAGTTGTTATGGTTATGTAATATATTTTTTTTAATAATATCTATTTTTTTATTAATAACTTTTCTGAGGAATACTTTTAACTGTGTCAATTATTTTTCGATTCAAGACATGAACAAAAACACATAGAAAAAATTATAACACATATGCCCGTATTCACAAACGATAATTTCCTAAATAATTACGTAATCAATTATCTCCATCTCATTCTATTGCCAAAAAACTGCATATCTCCATCTCACTCATTTAAATAATTACGTAATTATTTAGGAAATTATCGTTTGTGAATACGGGCAATAATGTGATGGTTCTTGATGTGTTTGCGGTAGAAATTTCTATTCAGGAGGAATTCTTTTCATTGTTTTATTAAACACTGTAAAATACAGTTCTGTTCAAATAAATCTGAGACAACTCTTGTAACAACTTTTGTTAGTTTCATTTGTTCATATAAATCTGGGACAACTTTTTTGTTATGTACTGTGTTTGTGGTTTTCAGCATTTGTTATTTGTTACTTGATGTTAGTTAGTTGTTAGTTGATTTCATTAAATATTTTGGTGATATTTGGAAAAAATTGAAAAGGAAATTAATCATAAAGATCAACATAAATATGAGAAATGTAATTTTTATTTTTTGACAAAAAAAATTGACTGTCATCTTTGCTGACAGCATGGAAACCATGAAAACATTCAATTTATAAGCCACAATAACAATAATACAGTCTTTTTCTTTTGGTTTTCGTCTTTTGTCAATTGCTTTTCCTTATTTGTCAAATGCTTTTCCCATTTATTAAACGTCAGTGCGTGATTTTTCGATTGAGATTCCTCTTTTGTCAAATGAGATTCCTTTTTTATCAAATGCTTTTCCAATATTATGATACTGTCACTGCAAGTAAATGGGAAAAGCAATTGACATAAAGTGAAACTGATTTGACATAAATAAGGAAATTGATTGATAAATCAATGACTATAATCATTAATAGATAGAAAAATAAGAAATTCATTTGACAAATAAGGAAAAGCAATTGACAAAAGAGGAAAACCAAAAGCAAAAGACTGTAATAATTATTATTGTATTAGAAAATTAAAGTTGTCCCAGATTTATTTGAACAAAACCTATAGCGGTAACTGGCAAATTAAACTTAGAATCTAAATCCCAGGAAAGCTCAAATTTTGAACAGAACTTTACATTCCTTAATGGCTTCCTTAAATCAGGATTGAATCTACGGTAGGAACAGTTGAAGTCAATAAGGAAGGAACTATCAAAATTTTATTGCATGAATCCTCCAAATGGTCATTAAGGATTAAGAAATCCTGGAGTGCTATTAAATTATAGAGTATTGGATATAGGGGTAAAAGTGCACCCCTTTCAGTTTTTTTGATTATACATATCTCGAAAACTACGCACAATTCAGATATAGTTTATAGGGATTTTTTGTATAGGGAAGAAGTTCCTTTATTGTGTCTGAAAAATACTTAAAAAAGTAAATTGAGAAATAGCAAAAAATCAATTTGTTCTCTTTTGTTCTTTTCCAGTTATTTGTGTATAATTTTCTTATGAGCAGAGATAAGTATTGGCATTTTGCTTCACAGAAAGTCAAGTAAACTTAATTGTCTTCAAAATGTATTAACAGAGGACATAAAATACTTTTTTTATTGAATAAAAATCAATTTTGTTGTAAAAAATAAGAACAAAACAATATACAGGAAATCACAATAATAAAAATCGAAAATAAGTCCAAGTTTAAGCGACTACATCTGTCATTTATTATCTAAACCCATTTTTAACTTACCATTTGTAAAGAAATTTAATCTATGTACAGGTCATACGTACTTATTTTTCTGCAAAAAAAATCACAGGTATGCAAATAAAATAAAAAATGAATTTTTGCTTTTTTTCAAATCACTGTTTTAAATATTTTTGACACAAGAAAAATTTTTACGTAAACTATTTCGTTGAGAAACCGCGTTATCTACAAAAAATACCTATTAACTATCAATAAAATTGAAAAGCTGAGTAGTTTCACTCCTATCTTCTTTTTCCACCCTCCAATTTTAGCACTACACTGGACAATTTTTTAATCCTACATGACCATTTGAAGGATTCATGCAATAAAACCTTGTTCTTTTGATAGTTCCTTGCTCTACATAATTCTATAGCCAATTATGTGAACCCTCATACTTATCATGATGGATACATGCAGAGTGTCCGGAAATTATGCTCAAAAAATTAAGGGGGTGATTCTACTTGATGAAATATTGCCAAAAGTATCTATATTTTTTTTCGAAAACTCACAAATAAGAAAGTTATGAGCCTTTAAAGTTGATTTTTTTAAATCAATATTTTTTTTATAATTTTTTTTCAAGTGTACGGATTTTTTTTAATTTGAGACACTTGCCACTGATGTTGCTTTACATCCTTGGTACGAATTATTAGACTTGAATCCCTCGAAATCAAAAGGCCTTAACTGCCCTTGACCTTCAAAAAAGGACTATAACTTTTTTCGTAATATTTTTTTCTGAGTTTTGAAGACGCACAATTGAAAAACATGAAGAAATCTTCGGAAAAGGTCCTCTTTGTCTATCACGATAAAATGACCCGTTTCCGAGTAAAACTGTTTTAAAAATTTGCTTGCTCTAAAATTGATCACCATAAATTATGATCATTCTGTAACAGTACCAAAGCATGCTTTGGAAACAGCTGCAAGGTTCCCCAGTTATGTATAAAACAGAGACATTCGTATATAAATAGACATGGAAATGATAAAATTTGAAAATTTTTTAATCGTTTTTTTTAAATAAAATAATAAAATAATTTTAATTAAAAAAATAGCTGTCAAAATTAAATCCAAAGCAAACGCCTTGTTTCCTAGGCAACCCTGCAGCTGTTTCCAAAGCATGCTTTGGTATTGTTACAGAATGATCATAATTTATGGTGATCAATTTTAGTGCAAGCAAATTTTTAAAACAGTTTTACTTATTGATTATGAATAAAACACTAATGTTTTATAAAATTCTACTGTATATTGATGGATGGTAGAAACGTTACACGTGTTTCGCGACTTTTCATGTAGCATCTTCAGACGTAAATAAAATTATTGATACAGTAACATAGCAACAGTATTACCTAAGTGATCATAAAACAAGTAACTAGATTTAAATAAATTATTAAGAGAACTAACTAGATCATAATGTAATTTCTTCAGAATCTTCTTAGTTGTTGATATCAAGAAGAAAATCAAGTAGTGGAGAACGATATGTGTCTAGCTGTTCATTTATTACTGTGTATTGTTGATTATGTAAATGTTTGTGGATCTCTAGAGATTCGAGAAAATTTAATTTAAAATAATGATCACAATGATGAAATAATTCAATTTTGTTGTTTGCTGTTGGAGTGTGATTGTTTTCTAGTAAGTGTTTTGCAAAATTTGATCTTTCTGGATGTTTGAGTCTGTAAGAGTGTTCATTGTATCTATTCAATTGTATTGTATTCAATCACACTCCAACAGCAAACAACAAAATTGAATTACTTCATCATTGTGATCATTATTTTAAATTAAATTTTCTCCAATCTCTAGAGATCCACAAACATTTACATAATCAACAATACACAGTAATAAATGAACAGCTAGACACATATCGTTCTCCACTACTTGATTTTCTTCTTGATATCAACAACTAAGAAGATTCTGAAGAAATTACATTATGATCTAGTTAGTTCTCTTAATAATTTATTTAAATCTAGTTACTTGTTTTATGATCACTTAGGTAATACTGTTGCTATGTTACTGTATCAATAATTTTATTTACGTCTGAAGATGCTACATGAAAAGTAGCGAAACACGTGTAACGTTTCTACCATCCATCAATATACAGTAGAATTTTATAAAACATTAGTGTTTTATTCATAATCAATAAGTATCCAGAGATTCTACGAAGTAAGGGTTGAAAACATAAATTTTATGAAAAACAGTTTTACTCGGAAACAGGTCATTTTATCGTGATAGACCAAGAGGACCTTTTCCGAAGATTTCTTCATGTTCTTTAATTGTGCGTCTTCAAAACTCAGAAAAAAATATCACGAAAAAAGTTATAGGCCTTTTTTGAAGGTCAAGGGCAGTTAAGGCCTTTTGATTTCGAGGGATTCAAGTCTAATTTGGACGAAGGATTTAAATCAACATCAGTGGCAAGTGTGTCAAATTAAAAAAAAAATCCGTACACTAGAAAAAAAGTTATAAAAAAATATTGATTTGAAAAAATCAACTTTGAAGGCTCATAACTTTCTTATTTGTGAGTTTTCGAAAAAAAATTATAGATATACTTTTGGCAATATTTCATCAAGTAGAATCACCCCCTGAATTTTTTGCGCATAATTTCCGGACACCCTGTATAATATCATCCATCAGAATGCATAGATTCTACAAAGTATTCAATGGTTAATTCTATACTTACTCATCACTTTTTCCAAAATTAGTAGGATCTGATCTTTATAAAACTGAAATTATATTGCTTCTTTAAATCTCACATTCAATTATTAATGTCTGATTTAACTTTCTTTCAGGACATAAAGAAGGAATGCCCTTCACAATGTACATGTAAATTACCAAAAATTGTGAAATGTCTGCACTGTGAAGACTTTGAACCCATGACAGAAGTTGACTGCATAGAGTCCAATTTCACTCAAATGCCAGCCAGTCTGCCAGCAAAAACGAAGACGTTGAAGCTTCAAGGAAACAGCATAAAAAGCTTGTCGCCTCTTCGAGAAAATCCACTCTATAGAACAGTAATTGAACTTTATGTAGACGATAATAGCATAGAAAGTATCGATTTACTTGAAGGTTCACACTGGTTTACTCATTTTAGAGTGTTTTCTCTTAGGGGCAATATGATCTCTGAGGTAAGCTGCCTATTTAATATCAGAGGAGTCATTAATGACACTATAATTATAATTAATAAATATACCCCCTTTGAAGAAAAAATATCTAATGATTAATATTTTTTGAAATCATGGATGTTACAGATTCCAACCTATGCACTAGACAATGCATTACAGCAAAATACCAACATGCCAAATGCTGTTCGTCTTACTTTTGGAGACAATCCCTGGAGATGTGACTGTACTTTTACTCCAGTATTTCAAGTGAGTTATTAAAATCTTCTAGACTTAAAAATATTATCATGACTCGATTGATTCTCATAATTTTTGAGTTAAGTAGGCATTGTAACCCTTACTTTAAGTTAAGAGGATCTCGGCTGCTTTATAGGAGATACAATAAGAACGTTTAAATGGGAAAGTAATTATGGCTTAGCTAGGACCACTCGTCAAATTGGTAGATTTTTTGCTATTAAATAAACTGCTATTAATAATAAAAAAATAGGTCAATAAAATATCTAAATTTCGCCTTGTTATTGCTCATTGTAACAAAACACCTCTAAAAAATCTAAATGGAAAAAAGAAGTCTCCAAACCAAAAATCAGTTCCCGCTTTTTTTGGAAAACTCAAGAATATCGCAACTAGAGCCAAAAAAATTTTAAATACAGCTTGTATAAATACTTTTTAGGGGGTTTTTCAGAGACATGGGACCAAATTTAAAGGTTTAGTTCCTCTAAGTTGAAAGAAAAAATTTCAGCTCAAAGCGACTTTTCATTTAAAAGATATACCTACAGGATGTCAAAGTTCAAAAAAAAAAAAAATTATACTTTCTAATAATTTAGCTATTTCAGGTTTTGTATATGTCTTCCCAGTGGCGTGTAGATATTCAGGATTGGAGCCCCTTCTCTTTATCTTTTACACCACTGACTTAACTGCAATTACAAATCCGTTATTCGATTGCCCATGCATTTTAAAACAAAAAGTTTTTTTTCATACGGCGTACCGTTTTCGAGATATTTGAAGTTTCCTCAGGCAATTTCACTAATCATTAAGAGTAACATTATGCACAAACATTCTATTCCTTCAACATTATATGAGTAAACTCAAAATATCTCAAAAATTGTAGAAAAAAAAAACTAAACAACACTTTTTTGTTCTAAAATGCATGGGCTATTGAATAACATTGTATTTGTAATAAAGTTAGTGGTGTAAGAGGTAGGAAGGAAAAAGGGACGTCAACCCTGAATACCTAAGCCACTGGAAGACATCTACAAAAAATTAAATATCCAAAATATCAGCCAAATTAAAGAGCTTTGTTTGCTTATTGTTCACGCCAAATTTTCATTCAAAATTTCAGCAAAAGTTATAGCCAAAAACTATAATATTTTTTTAAAACTTCGTCACCCTGTATATCTTTTAAACGAAACATCATTCAGAGCGGAAATTTATTTTTTCAACTTATATTTATGAGAAGAACTACGACTCCTTTAAATTTGGCCCTATATCACCGGAACACCCTCTGTAGCTAGTTTTTTATAACTCTGTACCTACCCACCTACATTATTTTGACCTAAAAGTACTGACGTCTATTACGTTTTTCAGGAAATGCTTTTGAAATATGAGCCTCAGATAAGAGACATAAACGAAATCCGATGTTCCTATGTCGAAGGTGATGACAATTCTTTGCAGCCGGTAAGTTCTGGTTCTAAGCTTTGACCATTTAAAAAGGCCACGAACTTCAATAAAATTATTTTAGATTATCGAATTGTCGAAGACTGCAGTCTGTCAGCTACCTTCGGAGTATTCCATTCAAGTATTAGATTTACTGAACGTTGTCCTAGCTACGTTGATTGTGTTAATCCTGGGAAAATTAGCTTACGATTATTACCACTTCAAAAAGACTGGTAAGCTTCCATGGATTGTGAGAAAAATGCCGTAAGGACCAGCCTGATGTGTGATTATTTTTGTTTTTTTTACACGTTTTTAGTTTATAATAAGGTAAAAACTGTTTTGAGTTTACTATAAAATTATTTATTTATAAAAAATACTCTAATAAGAACGTTTGTGTTAATTTTTCCCCATATTATAATGATCACTCTATTATTATTTTTTTTATATGGGCGCCCTTGAATGGGGAAAGTATTGCTAGAGTTTTGATTTTTTCGCCCTCTATGTTTTTGGGGTCATTAACATAAATTTGAAGTTTTGCAGGAAAAAATTCGGCCCAGAACTTTGCTTTTTGGCACTTTTTGCGAAAATTTTAGCACTTTTTCCAATTTTAAGCAATTTTGGCTCAGAAAGGAAGCGTTTTTTAGACAAGCCCCTTGGATACAAATTAATGGAGACAAAATTTCCTGCATTTTTTTTTGTAATACTAACCGTTCTTCCGCTATAGCGATCCAAAAAAGGATACACCCATATCTAGTAAAATTCACCGTTTTTGAGCTTAGTTAGCACTTGGTTGAAAAGGACATTTGGGTCTTTGCCAAAAATAAAAAGTATCCTTCCTGAAGTGAGGAAAGGGAAACGTTCCTCCAGCCACCTGTACTTTCCTGTGCACTCTCTGCAAAACAAAACCATTAAGAACACATCGAGTTTCTTCACACAATGGAAATTGAAGTTTGTGAAAACTCTCACCAAAAGCTCCCTCCTTTCCGATATTGTAAGTGTGTTCAAAAACTCTGAGGCAACTCGAGAAAGCATTGCAACAGCTGGAGATCTGGTCATCGTGTATACGCAGCCATATGAAGGACTGAACCGTCGATAAACTATCTGAGGTATATTACTTATAAGAAGGCAGCTTTTAAGACCTCATCAAAAAATCTTCACTACCACCAACAGCTACTGCAGCCACATCACAGTTTTAGGATGTATCACTTAGGTGAGGTGCAATGGCTGGGGGTTGAGAAAAATGCCGAAGATTGGAGATGGAAACGGGTAACGATTTTTCTGGAATCGATTGCCTCTCTACAAACCCCTGCTCCTCCGGAACTGCTGCAGATGCCCCCAAGATCTGTGCATAAAAATGTAGCTGCAAAAAAGCAACCTCGATTGGACCAATCAACTGTGCATCAACTTGAGGACAGATCATTCGACGTCGAAGGTACAGGACGAACTGGGCTTCGCCTTCTCCCCGCTTGTTTAGACCATCAAAAAATGTGTGGACAAGGAGATCGAAGGTACCTATATGTAACATTTCCTTTCCCAAAAAATGACACTCACACTTGGAGCATATACCTACCTGTATGAATGTACAAGCTGATCCCTATCTTCTGTTTATTGCAGACAGATTCATTTTTCATGTACCCACCTAAGGTATATTGAGTCAGGGAATATGTTTTTTTCACGCTCTACCGGCGGAACGGTTTTAGTCTACCAAAAAAAAAACGCTCATATGCAATAAAAGTAGGAAATTTTGTCTCCTTTAATTTTGTATACAATTAGCTTAAAAAAAAAACAAAGTTCCAGGTCAAATTTTTGTCTGCAAACTTCAAATTCCTGTTCAGCCAAAAAAAAACCTTCAGGGTGAGAAAATAAAAACTATAGCAAAACTTTTTCTCTGAGAAATTCAAATATGTGAAATTGCAACTAATTCTCATGCGTCAAATTCCAGTAACTTTCTGAAAAAAAGTGGTAGGTAGGTACTGGTTTTTGGTACTCGACCCGATTTCGCAAAGTCCAGCCAGGCCAATTTTTTTGCCATTTTATTTTGATTCTCGATTAAAAATTGCTACACTTCAAAAATAAAAAATATTTTATTGACACAATACAATCACATTTTACACAAAGGAAATAACATGGACTTAATACATAATTTCTTAACTGCAGTCAAACCATTAAAAGACTTGAAAATATATTTAAGTTGTGGTGCCATCTACAGGTATTGAAGTAGATATAAACCACATTCATCTCAGTTTAAAGTGCTGTAAATAATTATTACACTTTTTGCAATTTTATACATTAGCAATATTAGCATAATAAAAATATAATAACAATAATAATATACAGGATGTCCGGTAAGTACCTCCTAATCTCTCGGGAGCATACAGGGGAGGTCAAAATAAACCTAGTCTGTCATAAAAAAAACATTCCTTAAGTGTCCCTAAATGGAGATACAGAGCCCCAAAATGGTACCCTAAGATTTACTTTTTTGGCTCTAACTTTTGAACCGGCCTGTATAATTTGATGAAATTTCAATTTTTTTTATAGAGGTCATAAAGACTCATTAAGCCATATCAGAGTGGATGTTTGACGTCCTAAAGGAAGTCAGGAACGGACTTACCACCACACTCATTGTGTCAAAGTTTTGACAGGTGTCATGTTACAGAGCTGAAAACTTATTTTTTAAATACGCTGGTCATTCATCTTCACAAGAGGTACTCTTAATTTATTTCGATAAAACTAGCGGTTCTCAAGATAAATCGACTTTTATGCGAACTTTGATCAAGTTCCGTCAATTGCAATCCATTATGTAGGTAGGTTTATCAACAAGAACCTGATTTTTACCTGTTTGTGTTTAGCATTAGTAACTTTTGAGTGTTTCGCATACCTAAAAACAGATTTATCTCGAAAACCGTCAGTTTTACCGAAATAAATTAAGAGCACCTTTTTTAAAGATGAATTATTAGACTATTCAAAAAAATAGTTTTTAGCTCTGTAACGTGACACCTGTCAAAATTTTGACTCAACGAGTATGATGGTAAGTCCGTTCCTGACTTCCGCCTGACGACGTCAAACATCGACTCTAATATGGCCTGATGGCTCTCTGTGGCCTCTATAAAGTGTTTAAATTCCATCCAATTATACAGGTCGGTTCAAAAGTTAGAGCCAAAAAAGTAAATTGCGGGGCACCCTTTTAGGGCTCCATATCTCCGTTTGGGGACACTCTAGGAAAAATTTTTTTATGACAGACTAGGTTTTTTTTGACCTCCCCTGTATGCTCCCGAGAGATTAGGATGTACTTACCGGACACCCTGTAGAGACATAACAGAATAATACTGCCCTATATTAAATACAGAAAAAGAAACAGCGGGCCATATTTTTTGCTTGAAGTCCTGAAACGTACCTATAAACTCACAATTGAATAATTCTCCCCTCAAAAAATACCTAATAGAGTTATTATCAGCACAAATGAGTTTCTTAAAACCAAAAAAATAGCTCCGCCCAGAACTGGTACAACTCTATTATTACTGCGCACATTAGACCCTTATAAGATATAATATTACCTTTTATAGCATCTTCCAATTGAGTTATTGTTTTAATTCTTTTCATAAGACAGCTGAGTAACGAGTTTAGGTCTTCCAATTCTTCTAAATCTGTTAAATGTCTCTTGAATGGTGTTGAAATAAACTGCATGCTTTGAAAGTTACTCGCATTCTCATGGTTTATCGCTCCGCATGGTTCACCGCTACCTCTGGTAAAGAAATAACGAGCTTTTTCGTTCAAGCGAACTTATAATTAATTACTGATACTTACAAATAATAATGATTTATATGGTGCACTACTTTTACTCCGGTATCATTGTGAACTTTAATGAGTAAATAATTAAATGAAAAAAAAATTAATTGTAATATTATTTTATTATAAAACCAGTTCACTTACTCTGAAATGTTGTCTCATCATCATCATCAACGGCTTTTAAAAATGAACGTAATTTTAAAATTATTTGGTGGATATCATTTTTAATAGCTATAACGGCTAGATTCCGACAATCGCAAAAATCTGAATTTCTTTCCATTAATTTCTCAAGAGGATTAGTCATTTTACTAAAATTTAAAGTGAAATTATGCAAGGAGAATTTTGAAATTAGTTGTCAAAATTAATTATCTGTTTAAACTTCAGTTTAAACAATTATTATTATGACGATTGTATTTGTTATAATTTAAATTGCTATTATACAAAGTGAGTCAGTTTTTTGTAGCAGGACTTTACCAGTTGATAAGGTCTTCTGTAGAAGACCTTTTTAAGGATTAAAGGTACCCATAAATATATGTATGGAATAGCTTGTAATAATAGCAACAATATATTTTGTTATGAAAAGTTAATACTGCTGCAATGCTTATTCTCTGCCCATTAGAAGGTGTCAACTTCCGGAATTTGCACCATCTTGGAAATATTTTTATTTTTCTCGTGGGCACTGGTGTCTAAAAAATTTAATTGTGAAGCTCTAGGACCAATAGTTCCCAAATGGTCAATCCGTTTTTCTTTATTGGTTTTCATTATCAATATTTTAAAAAGCATATAAGCCTAAAATTAATTTTTTATTGCTTTATGACAGTTTCATCAACAAAAGGTGAAGGTACCTGTAAGAGTTAGCTGAACTCACCCTTGAATTCAAGATAACTGTCACTTGTCAATGTGACGTTAATCGATCGTAAGTCGATACGTCCCCACTTGGGTATTAGATTATAATGAACTACAAAAGTTACAGCATGGAAGCTGGTGTAAAATTAATTAATTTCAATAACTTATAATAAAGAACTTGAACTATAATTGTGCATCATTGGTTACCTAGTATGATCAATACCAAACATGTTACATGGTGTCAGGTTTTGTAATTTCTAAATACAGTTTTATAACTTCAATTTCGTTTTGGATCGATCAGATCTTATAAAAAAGGTAACCAGTGTCAGTGAGAGTGTTTACACCAGTTCCGGCAATACAAAATGGATTCTCTTATAAATAAACCGAGGGAAATGAATTTCTTGGAAAATATAAACTCATGGGAGCAGTGGAAACAAAACTTCCAGATTTTTCTGCTTGCTATATCTGAAGAAAATGCAACGGAGAGGAGAAAAGTCGCCTTACTCTTGAATACAATTGGTGATGAAGGTATTAAAATTTTCAACAGTTTTAAAATCGATCTACAAGGTAATGAGATATCCTTGGAAGGAGTCCTAAGTAAATTTGATGCATATTGCAACCCTCGCAAGAATGTCATCTATGAGAGATTTAAATTCATGAATATAAAGCAAAAGGAATTGCAATCGTTTGATTCTTATTTAACTGAACTCAAAACTGCATCGAACAAATGCGAATATGGAGACCAGACTGATAATATAATACGGGATCAGATAATCTTTAATTTACAAACGAGACAATTACAAGAAAGGTTACTAAATGAGCCAAACTTAACCTTGGATAAGACTGCAGAACTATGTAGGAATCATGAAATAAGCAAACAACAAGTGAAAGAAATAACCGGTGAATGCTCAATAAATATTGTTCGCAAGAGTAACAATAATAATTATTACAAACATAATTCACAACAGAAGGGCAGAACTTATGAAAGTCGAGAAATTCGAGACCAAGAAAAATTGATACGAAATTGTCGTAATTGTGGTAAAACGCATGGAATTAACAAATGCCCTGCATTTAATAAAATATGCAATTTGTGTAGAAAGAAAAATCACTTCTCAAATGTATGCCGAAGTAATAATAAGAAGAAGAGAAACGTTTATAGCCAACAATGTGAAATTGAACATGATATTGAAGAATCAGAAGATGATGCCGATCAAATGAACCAATTATTTATTGAAAGTCTAAATAAGACAGATAATCGTAGTGGTAGTACTTGGACCGAAGTGATCAATGTTGCTGATAATAGTGTCGAATTTAAATTAGATTCGGGAGCCGAAGTGAGCGTAATTCCAATAACCTGTTTTGATAAATTTAATCTAAGCTCAGAAGTACTAGAGAAAACTAATACAATGTTATTATCATATGGAGACAAGAATTTCAAATTGAAGCCTGAAGGGAAGATTCAACTACAATGTGTGACAAAGAAAGGGTTGAAGAAAAAAGTTACGTTCTATGTTGTTAATTCCAAGTCCAAGCCAATTTTGGGATTAGAAGATTGTATCAAATTAGAACTAATTAAGCGCATTGAATCAATAGAAGGAAAAACAAATGTCAAGAATCTAACAAATGTAAATTCTGTACTCTTGGCTTATAAGGAAGTGTTCAGTGGTATTGGGAAGCTGCCTGGAAAACATCACATCTGTTTGGATCCAAAAATAACTCCAGTAATTAATCCTGCAAGATTGGTTCCTCAAGCCTTGCATGATAAATTAAAGAAAACACTCTGTGAAATGGAAAAGAATGGAATTATTTCCAAAGTTGACAGGCCTACTAAATGGGTTAGTAATCTTGTCATTGCAGAGAAATCAAATAAGGAACTGCGAATCTGTCTAGATCCACGTGACCTGAATAAAGCTATCCTGAGAGAAATTCACAGTATTCCTGCACCTGAAACAGTTATACAAAATTTAAGCGGCAAGAAGATTTTTTCTGTTTTTGATATGCGACAAGGGTTCTGGCAAATTGAACTTGATGAAGAAAGTTCCGAATATTGTACGTTCAACACTCCATTTGGGCGTTACAAATTCAACCGCCTAGCATTTGGACTATCGTCCTCGCCTGAGGTTTTTCAGAAGAAACTTGAAGAAATCTTTGGAGATATCCCAGGTATCAATATATATTTTGATGACATTATCATAAGTGGTTCTACAATTGAAGAACATGACAAAAATTTAAAATTATTTCTAAATCGAGCTCTAAAGTACAATGTTAAATTAAATTCTGATAAAATACAATTTAGGGTAAGTCAAGTAAAATACTGTGGTCAAATTATCGGTGTTGATGGTGTTAGGCTAGATCGAAAGTATGTTGAAGCTATAGAAAAACTAGAATTACCTAAAACGAAAAAACAGCTGCTAGGATTCTTGGGTATGCTGAAATTTTTATGTAAATTCATCCCAGACATGAGTAAAATAACTGCACCTTTAAGGGAGTTGACTAAGGATAATGTGGTATTTCAGTGGGAATCTCATCACACTGAGGTATTCAAAAAGTTGAAGCAAATAATTTCTAATCCACCACTTTTAAAACTTTTTAATCCTAAAGAAAGTATCACTATACAAACTGATGCAAGCAAAGACGGGCTGGGAGCATGTCTCATGCAAAGGGATCGCCCAGTTGCATTTATTTCAAGGGCATTAAACTCCAGTGAGCAACAATACTCTCAGCTGGAAAAAGAAATGTGCGCTATTGTTTTTGCTTGTGAGAGATTGCACTACTTTATTTATGGCCGTCGTGTGCTAGTAAATACTGATCATAAGCCATTAGAGAGCATATTCTTAAAAAGTATAAATAAAATAACTAGTAGATTGCAACGCATGCGCTTAAGACTATTAAAATATGATCTTGAAGTTAAATATTTGAGAGGTAGTCAGATGTACATAGCAGATTACTTATCTCGCTCTTTTTTAAATATCACTGAAAAACAGGAAGAGTTACTAATTGTTCACTCTTTATGTAAATATGTACCGATGTTGGAGAGTAAAAAAGAAATACTTGTTAATGAAACTAAGAATGATAAGAATTTAAGCAAAGTAATTAATTTTACAAAAGTGGGTTGGCCAGGAAAAAATTCAGCAATGAATGCTGAGTTAAAACATTTTTGGAAACTTAGACATGACCTGAATATAGTGGATAGTCTTTTAATTTTTAATGATAAAATTGTAATTCCTAAAAATTCTGTGAATTCAGTCCTAGAGTTACTCCATGAGGGTCATTTAGGTATTGATAAGACAAAGGCTAAAGCTCGTGAATGTCTATATTGGATAGGTATGTCAACGGATATAAGTGATTTTATTCGTAAGTGTAAAATATGTGAAAAGAATCAAAATTATAACCAAAAGGAGCCTTTAAAACCACATCCTATTCCAGACCGCCCCTGGAGCAGAATCTCTGCTGACATATTTTATTATTTAGGCAGTGAATATCTGGTGGTAATTGATTCATATAGTAAATGGGTGGAAGTTAAGAAACTCAAATATAAAGACTCGGTGGAACTCATATCTCATATTAAGGAAATATTTTCACGACAAGGAATTCCTGAGCTGCTATTAGCTGATAATATGCCATTTGCAAGTCAAGGGTTTAAATTATTTGCAAATGAATTTCAATTTCAAATCATCACATCAAGCCCTACCTATGCTCAATCGAATGGATTGGCAGAGAAAGCGGTAGGAATTATAAAGCAATTAATGAAGAAAAATAATAATAACTTGGACATGGCACTTTTACAATATAGGAATATGCCTATTGTAAGCATTGGTCTTTCACCTAGTCAGTTACTAAATAACCGAAGTTTAAGATCAAAGATTCCTTGCTTATCAACAACCTTAGACAAGAAAACTAAGAACCCAACTGTCATAAGAAATACTCTTGAAAAAATTCAAGTTCAACAAAAGCATTACTATGATAGGGGTGCGAAACCATTATCTGTATTAGAGCCTGATCAAGACGCATTAATCTATAAAAATGGGAAATGGGAAAGCGCTAAGGTTGAAACGAAGCATGATTCACCTAGATCCTATATTGTCAGGGATGAAATAGGAACATCATTAAGACGAAATAGACGGGATTTAAGAGCCTCACATAATAAGTATGAATTAAAAACTCCCTCTGAACCGCCTTTATTTGACAATAATTGTAATGGTAGTTCTTTTAACTGAAGTAGTGAGGAAAGGGAGGCATTAGTTGAAAATGTACCTAGAAACATAATAATTAATGATTATCCTGAAACTAGCTGTGTATCAGAGCCTAGTGATAATCATAGTACAATAAGACCAAAAAGAAATGTTAAAATTCCACCAAAGTTTTCAGACTATGTAATGTATTAAAGTAGGAACATAATTATATTATAAGGAAAATTAAAATATTCTGTTGTCTTAATATAAAATTGAATGTAACTGTTACTTTTAGAAATCGATTCCATTATTTCAATTTAAAATGTTAATTGTGTTAATTTGTGTAAACTTCAGTGGGGAGGTGTAAGAGTTAGCTGAACTCACCCTTGAATTCAAGATAACTGTCACTTGTCAATGTGACGTTAATCGATCGTAAGTCGATACGTCCCCACTTGGGTATTAGATTATAATGAACTACAAAAGTTACAGCATGGAAGCTGGTGTAAAATTAATTAATTTCAATAACTTATAATAAAGAACTTGAACTATAATTGTGCATCATTGGTTACCTAGTATGATCAATACCAAACATGTTACAGTACCTACTGATGGGATGGTAATTAATAATATATTCGAATAATATTTCACATATATTCCATTTACATATACGATGCATGAAGAAACGTAAACTTACTGATAACCTATATAGGTATAAGTTAATTAATGAGCAATTGAATGAATAAATTGGAATATATTTTCTGTGGGTGCTTATAAAATGGGCACCTATATAAAAGAGTGAAGATAAACAGTACTGAAATAAGTCACACTGATAACTTCAAGAAGTTAAATTAAAAATAGTAACAACAACAACAGTCAAATTGTTTCAACGATGAAAAAACTTGCATTTATCTCAGTCCTGATGATACTGACGTTAACTTTGACCATCATCTGCATTATTAGTGCGATGTCTCTGGAAAACATACAGCTTGACGGTAGCAATAACTTCAATGGTAGAGGTAAGTTAACGCTATAAATGAAAGTTCTAAAGTGCTAGTGCTATAATTTATAAAACATACCAATGTTGTTTCAGAGAAACTGATGATGTCTATTGGCAGAACTTTAATGAAAAGAGAGCCAATAATATATAAGTGCTGTTTAGCTTGTCAAAAAAGCAACGCAAACTGCGCTTGTTGTTCCCATACAGCACAAACATGTTCCAATCATGTGCAGAGAATAGACCCGGAGAATATTTGAATGTTTTCGGAATGTAGGTCCTACTCAAACGATGCCGGAATATTTTAGAAATGTTCTACCTATACATGAAAATTAGACTTTTACTCAGAACGTTCTTAAAATACGTAACGTAATATATGACAAAGAATATTTTCGTATTAGTAACTATTATAATAATCTGTGAATATTTGTAAACATTATTATACAGGGTGTCCGGTAAGTACCTCCTAATCTCTCGGGAGCATACAGCAGGGGAGGTCAAAAAAAACCTAGTCTGTCATAAAAAAAAATTTCCTAAAGTGTCCCCAAACGGAGATATGGAGCCCTAAAAAGGTGCCCCGCAATTTACTTTTTTGGCTCTAACTTTTGAACCGACCTGTATATTTTGATGAAATTTTTATTTTTTATAGAGGCTATAAAGACTCATTATAAGCCATATCAGAGTAGATGTTTGACGTCCTCAAGGAAGTCAGGAACGGTTTTACCAGCACACTCATTGTGTCAAAGTTTTGACAGGTGTCATTTTACAGAGCTGAAAACTTATTTTTTAAATACACTGGTCATTCATCTTCACAAGAGATACTCTTAATTTATTTCGATAAAACTAGCGGTTCTCGAGATAAATCGACTTTTATGCGAATTTTGATCAAGTTCCGTCAATAGCAATCCATTATGTAGGTAGGTTTATCAGCAATAACCTGATTTTTACCTGTTTGTGTTTAGCATTAGTAACTTTTTAGTGTTTCGCATTCCTAAAAACCGATTTATCTCGAAAACCGTCAGTTTTACCGAAATAAATTAAGAGCACCTTTTTTAAAGATGAAGTATTAGACTATTCAAAAAAATTGTTTTTAGCTCTGTAAAGTGACACCTGTCAAAATTTAATTCAACGAGTGTGATGGTAAGTCCGTTCCTGACTTCCCTGACGACGGCAAACATCGACTTTAATATGGCCTGATGGCTCTTTGTGGCCTCTATAAAGTATTTAAATTTCATCCAATTATACAGGTCGTTTCAAAAGTTAGAGCCAAAAAAGTAAATTGCGGGGCACCCTTTTAGGGCTCCATATCTCCGTTTGGGGACACTTTAGGAAAATTTTTTTTATGACAGACTAGGTTTTTTTTGACCTCCCCTTGCAGTATTTCAGAATTCATACTTTGTTATTTTCGTCAAATAATCGACCCCGTTGACCGGACACGGCAACGTTGTCAGGGTGTCTTGGGAAAAGAGAGGGTAGTAGGGAACTCGCCAGTGGTGAGACCACCCAAGAAAGGTTGGAAAATAAAAGTCAGTACGGAACGAGACACAATTCAGGCTAGACCTGGTCCGTCCCGGAAATTTAATATTGTCGAGTTTGAATACGTAAATTGTAGGTAAATTAAATACCTATTTTCTTTTTCTAAATTAAATAAGCACGCCGCTTTTAACAGGTGTTATCTTCCACCTTTTAAAATTAATAATTGTTACTAATTAACGTCGAGATCTCGTAATACGAGACTCGCACCCGTATTCCTTTTTATAGTTGTTGTGGGGTGTAGAACACCTACCTATCTTTAATTATAAAGTAGGTACCTACTGTTATTGTGTAATTTCGTGTACTCGCGTATCTGTGTTGTGCCTGTGCGTGACCTACACGTCGGTGATAGTGACGTAAAGTTACTTCGACACCTACCACCTTGCAGTTTTTCCTTTGGGCTATTGAAGTTACCCGCCGGCGTCGTCAACCCGACAAGAAGCGCCTGTCCGCTATCGATATTCTAGTATTTTCCACCTCATCGAGGAACAACAACTACCTTTAGTACAGGTTAGATCTCTCTAATTACCTCTAGAGCCGATTACCCGAGCAATTATCAAACCATTGGTGAGCAGTGGCAGCCGTCAACGAAGCATAATATTTGTATCGGTCGTTTATTTTTATGTTTAATTTTAAGTATTCATGTTCTATTACAGGGAGGTAGTGTTGGCCAGCCTATCAGCTCTGATGCTGTAATTGATTTATGTTATTACATTGTCTAATTAATTATATTGTTCATTCTACCCCCAAACAGCACCTATTTTCAGGTTTAAGGGTAAATATTTATTAGTCTCCAATTAATCAAAACATAATTTGATTAATATCTGGGAAAAAGTCATCATATAGGGAATTAATTACTTAGGTATATTAATTCAGATCTTAAGAACTCACGACCCAATCTAAGCTGAATGAGCTAAATAATCATTTATTTAGAAGCAACAGCTCGATTCAGTACACCCTGTATGCTCCCGAGAGATTAGGAGGTACTTACCGGACATCCTGTATTATAGAGAATGTATATGGCACTAATTTTTGTTTGTTCTGCGATTATCTTATCTGTAAAAAATGAATATGAAAAAATAATATGAAAAAATAAAACTTCATAGTCGCTTATCCTACCTGTGTTGGGGTGCAAAATCTAAAACGGTGTAACACCATGCTGCCTGCCACCGCTCTTATGGTGACTGGAGATCTTATCCTAAAAGCTTACCTATTTAAGGATCAAATATTTATCCTAGATCAGGTAAGCTACCAGGATTGATACAGTTATGCTCCACAATCAAAAGTCACAGAACAGGTGCACAACTGCCATCAGCTGCTTTCTTTCGCTCAGCCACTTTGAATCATGATCCTGAAAGTTGAATCCGGATCACTGAATCGCGGATTCAATAGACCCGTTTACTTATCGCGACGAAAGAACAACAAAGGAAAGTGTAAAGCTGATTCGAATTATTATTATTGTAAGATAAATGGAAAAAACTTTATATTTAAAAATGGCACGAAATGGATATAGTAGGTATACCCGGATACCCAATAAATAACCCATCATAATATTCTAAATGTAAGACTATTCCATTACTTTCGAAATAAAACAAATTTTTAACAAACTAGAAATCGCACGTAAATAATAATACAAGTAATCCAGGAAGTACCTGCACATGAACAAAATAAGAATAAACAAACATAAAAGTATGAAAACGTAACCATATTCTTAGGAATCTTAGGTTACGTTTTTCGGATCCGGATCAATCCGTTCCGATCCTAAAAATTCTATGATTCGCAGGGGGGTGAGGGGATTACGGATCGCGATCCAAATCTGGTAAAGAGTGGGGATGAATCCGTTTACGAAAGAACACGCCTGTTTGAATCCAAACGCGTTATAACGCGTTCGGATCACGAATTTACGGTCGAAAGAAAGCAGCTATCATCATAGGTATTTATTAAATCATGATTAGTATAACTCGAAAATTGACATCAATAAAAGAATACGGCTATTGATGAAAACAATTCTGGAGAGCAAGTGATTTTAATTGATACTGATTCAGCTACCCATACAGCACAAGAATGTTCTATGCACATTCATAGAATATTTCCGAAGAATATTTGAATGTTCTCAGAATATTCTCAAATGATGATTGGAATATTCTAGGAACGTTCTATGAACATGCAAAGTAGACTGTTTTAGATATTCTTAGAACGTTCTCAGAACATAACAAAGAATGTTCATAGAATATTTTGAGCACATAAAAAGAATGTTCATAGAATATTTTGAGAATATAAAAAGAATGTTTAATTGTATATTCTGGGTATATAATCTAAAATCTGCAAAAATGCTTTTGGATATTAGGTTAACTTTATTAGGGATTTAGCTTGAAAAACAAGTTCACAATGTAATACCTATTCTTTTATTTTAAAGTAACCTCAACATATAACATAAACATATTATTCATCATATTCATAGTGTTCGTTTTGCACCCCTTCTTAGCTTTGGTCTTGATCACCTAAATTTTATATAGGTAAGACAATAACTTCTACATCTGCTATGGTTTGGCTTTTGTATTTTTGCTACTGCACCTGTAAAGAATAAAAGTTTTTGGTGAGAATCATCTCCACCGGAATTCTGGTAATGCGATGTGCGATTTTAACAACAACTATTAATAATTTATTAACCTCAAAAGACTTGGTGGCATACCTAGAGACACTTTTAAATGTATGTATAGATACTTACCAATTCTCTATTGTTACTGTTTGATGAATCAGAATGAACACATGCAGATTACACATACACACACAAAAATGTAAATTATTATAGTAATATTACGATCACAATATTCACAATCAGGAAGACTACCGCTGTTCGTCTGGCAGCATCTTATTGCATTGCACATGCCGCATGGCGCATGGCGCATATTGCCAACAAAGGAACTACATAGGTACAATATTTCTAACCTGAGCACATTCTGTGAATGTTTTAAGAATATTTTAATTTTAAGGCGTGGTTCCGATTTAAAATACGTTGTATGATTAACAAAGATCTACTAAATGCCTGCAAGTTGAAATTATTAATAAAAATGTTTTGTAAAATCGGTGAACATAATAATATTATTAATTATATTATATTATTATATAATTATTGTTCATGTGAATATGTGCTATGGGATCTCCTAAGAATATTTTTAAAGAATATTCTTAAGTTGGTATATTTGTCACTTAAATAGAATATTCTCATTCGTTTGTTAATATGCTATGAATATTCTAAGAATATTTTGGTAGAATATTCTTAAATTGGTATATTGGTACCTAAATAGAATATTCTCAGAATGTTCTGTGCTGTATGGGTAGTTGGACTGCCACGTAATCACCTGGAAAGCGGGCGATTCACGAGCGTTTTTTTAAATATCTCATTAACAATCCAAAAAACAAAATGTATAATGAATAAATATCTTAAAAACTCAAGTTGTTTTAATTATGATATCTTGATATCAATCAATTGTAATGTTTTTTTTTAATCGGTTAATACAAAGATAGAAATAATCAATGATCTAGTATTGTAGTGTAAACATCCTAAAATCCTGCATCCTGGTCGACGGTAAAGAATCTGATGTGATATGTAACCTACCTAACCTCTTAAAATGGAGGTTCTGCGTCTTGCGCAGTAAATTCAGTAATGTGGCCCCCAGACTGAATGGTTTTGAAAAATAAGAACCCCTTTGACGTTTGAAATGTGAACTTGTCTGTCATGAATGACTGTTTGAATTCCCGCCCTGAATGTTTGATTTGAATTTAAGGTTATACCGCCCTGGTTTAAAATAAAATGGCCAACATATTACTTACCGTTTGTGATTGTGGTTTTTACCTGTGTTTGTGGTTTTACCTTGGCTCGTGATCTACTGTCTAGTTTTTCGTCTGGTGGTGGACCTTACGTTGTTGTGTGTAGTAACCTTATTTTGGTTCGTTCGTAGCAAAAGCTTACGAAAATACTTTGAGCCAGTCTTTTGTTGAGAGATAGGAGATTTAATTTAAAAGACAGAGTTTCCCCTTTAAAAATGAATTGATCTATTGACTTTTGAAATGATTTGAGTATTATTGAATCTCTCCACCCCACCCCACACGACTGATCCCGCCCGCAAAGAGATACGCAAATTTATAGTCAGAGTAAAAAAAGAACACCGTGAAAATAAAAAAACCTCTGACTGTATGAAGTGCCAAAAATAAAATGAAAAACATACAAGGAAAAAACACACAACGAAACACATACAATGAAAGGACGACATGTTAGAATCAAGCATTTGCTTGGGCGTTGAGGGGTGAGAACTAAATCTTTTGTATTATGGTAACCTGTCATTTTAACGTTTTTAACATTTGCGAACCGTTTAGTAAAGAAAAGACATAACAAAACACACATAAATTAGACCTTGTTGATGCGAGAAGCCTAATCGACTTATCTCCACACCCCGGACTAATACCAAATAAATAAAATCGATTCCAAAGGACATCCAACGTTAAAATGAGACATAAACCTATACAACAGATTGAAGCGTCGTTGTCTAATGCTGCGATTCGTGAGTCAAACATACAAAATCATATCGTCGTTTCATTTAGGATTTTACACAAAAATACACCATGACAAAAACATAAAATGCAAATGACACAAACATAATATCGTCACCGTTTCGGTGTAAAATTGACATTGATAAGCAAATCTGTTATATTCAGGAAGACCACATTTTATCTTTCTATTTCAAGGACCCATACCTCCTGGAAAGGAAACAAGACACCAAGACACACAAAAATGCATAAAAACAAATAAATAGATCGGGCAAGTAAATCAGTAGCAACAAATAAATAAATAGGTCAGAGCAAGTAAATCAGTAGCATCAAATAAATAAATAGTTTAGAGTCCAGGAAATATGAAATACAAAATGAGGTCAAACATATTATATTAGCAGAGGCGTTATCGATCCGTAAAAAGACAGTCCTCGATAACAATTTAGAAACGAAATCAAATTTATCAGTGCATGTGTCGCTCGCATTCCAAAACAATAAAATTTCAATTTAAATAAAATGATTAATGATCAAAACCTCACAATGGCAATTAAGTTTGACGAAAATGACAAAGAAGTTAAAATTCACCAATAAAATGCAATCAAAGATATAATAAAATTATACAGTGTGATCGTTTAAATAATTTCATGAATAAGATGTAAATAAAATTGTTGAGAGCAGAAAATAGTTTAAAATACAAAGAAAATGTGATCACTGTGAAATAAATTGTTTGTAGAGAAATGTGCTTGATCATAATAATAATAATAATAATAATCAAAAGGGCATGTGCTGGTTCAAGATTACAATAAATTAATTTAAATAATTCAAATAACCATAGAGATCGGATGAAACGTGGTGTTAAAATGAATCATGCTTTCTGTAAAACGTGGTGTTAAAATGGGGCCCTCCTTGACTATAAACTACCTGCACCAATTGTATGATTTTAATGAGATAAAAAATTAAATGTCGGGCAGCACGTGTTAATTTACCAATTTGAAATTAGAAACAATTGAATCCTCTTTGCACACAGAAATAATTATTAAAAACACTATGGGCATGGGCCCCCTTCATGAGAGTAACAAAATAACCAAAGGCCACGTGTCTTTTTAAATAAATGATGTTTCAAACAATAAATAAACAGCAAAAGGAAAGAGCTAGTCTCTTTTGTAATATTGCAACAACAATAAATAAATAAAAATAAACTCACGTGCGTAGGTATAAATAAACAACAACAGAATGCGGGGAGAGCTTTGAGAATATTACCAAACAAAAAACGAAAAATGATGGAAAGCAGCTGTGCAGATGTTCACTGTCTCGATGTCCGAAGTAAAAGTGCACTGCACATGACTACTGACTTGAATTTCTCGCTACCTGTTACATGTGGTTTTATGACATTGACAGAACTGACGTTTCTAGCTTTGAAAGCTTGACAAATGAAAAATAAAAATTGGGTGCGTTTCTTGACTCTAAAGTTTACAATTTTCAACATGCGCAGTTGTTATATGGTTTGGGTCCTTTCAGTATCTTGAACAATTTCTTACCTGCGAAATGTTTTTCCGCGATCTTTTCTTTCGCGACGACTTATGCAGTCATGCAAAAACTTTTTTATTGAAAATGCACATTAACTGATTGCAGGGGATCCCTATGACGCTCTTTTGCAGGTTATATTTTTCAGAGGAATTGCAGCCCTTGGAAAGTAGGTAGTATTTAACAAAATAACAAGAAAAGGGCCAAATTGTAGACGGTGACAAGACTGACAAGTCTGAGACCCTTCTAATGGCGAACTATGGAAATATCATGTTGCTTTTAACTGCCCCGAGTGGCTGGGCTGGTCGGGTCAGCGGGTAACAGCCAACAGATAAGCGTTACTTATCCTAACAACTTATCTAGTCTAAGATAAATAGGAATGTCCAAACTCCAAAGTCTATGGATGTGACGTAGACAGAACATGAACAAAAAGTCAAAAAGTTTGAATTTGATTTATGAACTTAACCTAATTCATATTTCATATCATCTTGTTTTGTTGGATTAATATTGTACTCAAATGAAATGAATAAAGTAAAAAATGTAAAAGTAAGTAAATAAACTCAGAGTGAAACTAAAATGTTGAGTTCACTACGTGCGGCTGCATTCCTTGGATTGCAATTGGAATCGAGGCTATACTATTTACCTGTGAGATGTATCTCTAATTTTACCACTCCTATTATTTCTGTGGAACAAGTAGCAGGAAGCCTAGAATCTAATGTATTTATCCCGAAAATAACGGAGGAGAAACTTTTAAAAGTTGCTATAATTGGAATGCCAAATGCTGGTAAAAGTACCTTCATCAATAATATAATGGATCGAAAGGTAAGCACTATAATAAAGCATATCACACATTACTCCTCCGCATAGTTATAGAAAAAGAACTGCTGATCGTGAAGTTATTACCCATACTTTTAAATGGACCCATACTACACAGTGTAGCACTAGCACTAGACCAACACACCAACACCATCAGGTCCTGTTAGGACAATCGGTCGTCATCACAGTTGATGTATGTTGTATGCCTATAGGCAATTCTGCCAGGAATTTCAGTTGTCCTCTTACTGGTCCCATGCAATATGTACCTATCTGCATTCACACTGTACAATCAATAAAGTATGACAAGGCCGGATATTCGCAGAGGAGTTGAGATTAAAAGGGATATTTATTACACACAATAATTCTAGAATGCCATATTGTAATTTGTAAGCTGCCTTTCCTACAGTACCTGTCAGTAATTATCAATAAAAACATAGAGGCCCAAGAACGAAACCTTCTATTTAGACTGTGAGAAACTTTATTAGCCTTTGCCTTATACAATATGGAAATTACTTTGGATCATGTTGGCCTTAAAATATTTCAACTTGTGTTTTTGAATTGAAACACTTCTTGGACAGTCATAGATTGAGCAAATTCTATTTTAATGCTATGTGGCTTCAGGGCAGCTGAAACCTTTAAAGGTAGGGTAGGGCCCACTCACTCACACAAGAAAGAGGGACAACTCAAACAGCTGGTCTGACTGTCTAATTGTATAGAAACCTTCGTTAGTTCAGTAGTAAAATCTCTAGCGCGACTCTGGAAGACCGGGGTTCGAATCCCTGATGATCCACGTCCATTATTTTTATTCGGTGAGATCAAATTCATCTGCTATAGAAGGAAGCAACAAATCGGCTTTTATGTGGGTATAATAAGTAAAAAAATTGTGGGACATCTATTAATCGGTCAACTCCTATTATAACAATCAAGTAAACTAGAGTTGATAATATATTTTTATTGTTTTTTTATTAAGCATTGAACTATTAATTACAGGTCTGTCCCGCTTCTTCAAAAGTACACACCACCAGATCAAAAGCCACAGCTATATTCACAGAAGGAAATGCTCAGATTGTTTTCTTGGACACTCCTGGTATTGTTACCTTCCAAGAAAAACAAAGGTGATCATTATATCAATCTAATCTATATAGCTAATATTTGAAAGCGGGTTCTATTTTATTTTATTTTATTAGTTTGAAGTCACAAATTAAATTTATTTTCAGATTTAATCTAGGAAGAAGTTTTCTTAAAGACGGGAAACAATGTTTACAAGATGCTGACTTGATCGGTGTTGTGCATGATGCTGGAAATCAATGGACTAGGGAAAAACTCGATATTAAAGTTATTAAACTGTTGGAAGAATTCAAAGCCAAAACTAGTTTTCTTGTATTAAATAAGGTATGCTTTTATAAAATAAATATGTCCGCTAAAGAAACTGTGAGAAAATGAATATGAAAAATTGTATATTTTGTTAATATAATTAATTCTAGGTAGATTTATTAAAATCAAAACGAAAACTATTAACTTTAACTAGACAAGTAACAGAAAATTGTTTGGAAGGCAAACCTGTGAGTGATAAGCCCTTAAAAGATTTGGATGGAGACATTAAAGGCTGGCCTTACTTTGAACAAATCTTCATGGTGTCATCTCTGTCAGGTATCCTTTATAAAAATTTTTATAACATACCTGCATTCCTGAGAATATTTAAAAGGTTTTGGAACAAGTCAATATCAGAAAATATAATAGTAGTACCCTGAAAATATTTTTCTCATAAGTACTATTTTTTACTAAAAAAAATGCCAACCCTGTCTTGAAACTCTGCCAAAAGTTCAGTTGATTGAATGTAGTGCCCTTCGATGACATGACATTCCAAACTCGGGCTCAAATTCGAGCAGCCTGAAGTCAATAAACAACAGATGGCTTTAGCAGGAGTGATCGGAGATGAGGTCTCATACACAGGGGGTGGAGGTTTTTTTGGAATAATACCTCCAGACAAGAAACTGTTGTGGCTCCTTTTATAGTCGATGTTGCTTGTAAATTCTACTCTGCTTTCTACTCTCTTTGTCAGTGATTCCAGGCATTGTTTTAATTTTTAGGAAGTGGTATACAAGCAGTAAAGAAATATTTAATTGATTCTGCAAAGTCTGGTCAATGGTTATTTCCCTCAGAGACTTGGACTGATCAAAAAACCGAAGATATTATTACGAATTCAGTGAAAGCTACACTATTGGATTATTTGCCACAGGAAATACCTTATTCGTTGGAGACGTGTATGGAATTTTTTGAAACTGATGTGAACGGTATGTAAAGTTACAGTACTTATTGTTAGTCTTGTACTTATGAAAACAGGCAAGTTACTACTGTGTAACGTGTAAGAAAATTCATTTGAAATATATGGTTTTTTTTTTATTATTTTGACTAAAAAAAATCATTTCAGGTGTTATAAAAACAGTTGTTCTAATTCGATGTCCATCACAAAGAATAGCGAAGCTGGTTGCTGGTGACGGAGATGGAAAATTACGACAGATAACGGCAAGTGTACAGCAAGATTTACAAGAAACTTTTTATAATCAAGTTAGGATAAGACTTGTTGTAGAAAGCAAATAAATTATTAAGCTTTCTAAGTTGTTTAATACCTACAAAAACAATATTATTTATGTAATGATCACTAGTGAAAAGCAGAGGGATCTTTAAGAGCATGTACAAGCAGAATTTGTTCCAAATGTCGTAATTTTTACACATGAGTGGGGGACTATAAACGTCCTCACTGACACACAGATTGCCAAAATGGTAAAAAACCCAATTTTGGAAGTCTAACATGACTCCCCTTATAATATAACACGCTTTGAATGATCTTTTCATTAAGTAAAAATAAGTAATTTTATTTAATATGTTTATTTATAAAAAAATAACTTTAATAATGCAAACATTTATAAAAGTACAAAAATATTAGCAACTAAGACATGTTTCAACAAATAACTTTAAAGGAACGCTCCCCATCCAATATACATTTGACACAAATTGTCAACACTGGTTGCATCGTTTATCAAGTTATTAACTTGACCTTCGACAGACAATGGCATATCCAGCAGCTTCGCTTCAGACTTCATAATTCCTGTTAGACGTAACTCGATGTTTTTTATGTGTTCCAGTGCCTGAAAAATTATTTATCAGCTATACATTGAATATTATAATTATTAAAGTATTTGAGATCAAATCTACCTTTTCATTGGTAGCTTCTGTGTTGCTGGTGCGTGAGGTAGGCTTGACTAGCGGGTCATAAACGAAAGGAGTAACAACAGACATAAGCGTCGCTGTGTTTGCACGCAACACGTTCAAGGTACAAGCGCAGGCCTTGCGAAACAGTCCCTCCACCCCCAGGGGACCCATAGCGGTCACCATATTGTGTGTCAAACGGAAAGGCACTCTCTCTGGCCATTCGAATGTCTCCCCTAAAGAAATAGATTTTAAAAATCAATAGAGATAGATGCTATAAAACTTACCTTTATTAAAGAGACAATTAAAATCCACATGCACTATATCACCACATATGGAATCTAGCGAGATGTTTTCTCCGTGCCTGTCTCCCAGACCGAGGATATAACCCACAATGGACATAACGGCAGTGGTGCGAATATACGCCGTTCTCGCTGTTAGCCAATTCTGTGAAAACGAAAAAGTCTCTATCATCAAAGAGTAATTCACTAATAAAAGCAAAATGTTTCAACCGTATCTTGGAACACTGCTTTTACAGCTATGAAGCAATGTGCTTTTAAATATATTACCCAATACAGTACGGTTATGATAGATTGCTACTTTGCAGCTCTTACTCACCTGAGCATCTGGAAATGTTTTCCTGAACCATTCGCTCAAAAGTGGAGGATGTCTCGGTAGGAAAACTTTATTAAAGACTTCTCTTTTCTTCGCCAGAGGATCACTGAGACGACAGCTCGCTTCTTTCAGTTCTTTTGCTTTCATTGCAATACCTAAAAAAATATATGTATGGCATGTAAGGCTTGTAAAATGACGCCAAGCAACAAAAGATCCAGTGTTAAATTGGAAGTATTTGGTTTATCAAAGGTTGAGTTAGTTTTAAAAGATAAAGTTTATAAAACTGATCTATATTGTTATTAAAAATTTGGGTTAAAAATTATGACTATTTTATGCAGGTCAGCTTTGGAAATTCTAAAGGTAAATAAAATTAATAGTTAATTGAGGTTAATATTATGGATCGAGAGAGCTGAAAGAAAAAATTATACGCAATTGAAAAATTTGGACCTAAACTGAGGACCGTTATAAGACAGGACTAATTCTGAAATCCCACCACTGCCACCATGTTTTGTTCTTGTTGTTGTTAAAAATGTTTATTAAGACTTAGAAAAGATCCATACACAATAATTATCTCAATAAACATTAATATTTCCTAACTTTCTATCATTAGTTTTTCTTCATTACCATCAAAATCATCATCATCTCTTCCTTACGTCAATCGCCAAATCATCAACCAACTACAACGAAAACATTGTTTGGAAACTATCAATGATGGGATCTGATGATCAGTGATGTCAATAGAGTGGTTGCCATCACAAAAAATAATAAAAAAACAGAGAACCATCGTTTTTTTTTTTATATCTACAACACCATACCTACTCCGCTATTTTAGTGTTATTTTGATTTTTAATTTAATTTTGAGGTTGCATTTCTACTTCTCAAACGTCCTTCAGAAAAAGTCAGATCAGATCGTATAGTCTATACGGAAAAATTCCTTACCTCTCTGTTTATATAAAGCGATAAGGATTGGCCTGAACCCCGACAGATTTGGTATCCATTCGATTATACCGCACTCTTCATTTAAAGGAGCTACCGAGTAAAGTCTTATATTAAGACGTCTTTGTCTGGCTTCCGGATCTTGTGAAAGCAACTGATTAACTATGTCATTGAATTCCATCAAACGAAAATCTAATCGCAAGTCGTCCTTAGGTTTCAGCATGTGGACGTAACTAAAAGATAACTTGTAAGTTGCAATTATACATGTTACATTAATTAAACTATTTTAACTTACTTTTTACCATCAGAACCTCTCAAAGATATTTTTCTCGGTCTCTGGAGACTCTGGAGCACCGTCACTTTGTCATCTATACCAGCAATGTGAACATAATGGTTAGGGAACGGGTTATGTTGGGTATTTTTGAAATCGGGATTGGGCAAGACGAGTTTCCTGAATTTGTGAGTGGGCATCATTATTTCGCTGAAGTCTCCTTTGGAGAGAAGCCTGGATGTGCGTAATAAAAATTAAGTTTTTTTACTTTATAATAAAATAGATGTAAAGTATGTTCAAATACCTGGGAAGAGTTCTCAGCAAAGTGTTAACCGAAGTAATTTTAACGTCATCTGCAATTGGTTTATTGCACAACTCTATTAGACGCTCAGCCAAAGTGGTAAAATCTTTGATAACTTTCGCCATGACAATCGTCTTCAATTTCGGGTCGTTTAAAATTTCCGCACACCTCTTTGATCTGTTCTCGTATCCTGATTTTATGACAGATATTAACATCCACAAACTTTGCTGGGGATAATCCACGATAAGCTTAATAATTATAGATTTTAATTCTATGTACACCTAAAACATGCATAGATGAGTTTCAACAGTAGGCTACTACGGGTCAGGTTTTTGACTCTTCAGTTTGAAAGACCACTCACCTCTCTTTGCGGATGACAAATCCTGGAAACAAGCTGCGAGAAAGCCGTAAGAAATATGAAAGACGGCAGCCTCTCCAGATACGAATCAATCAACTTGGTCATCTTCAACAGAACGGTCTTGCGTTCCTCCTTAACGGCGCTATCATTGACATCAAGCAGCCTCGTGCCATAATCGAACCAGATGGATAAAAGTCTCGGCATGGACTGGTAGACGTAAGCCGTGCCGTAAGAAAGCGACTTTCCCAAATAGCTGATTATGGTTAGCTGCATGTTGCTGCGCTTGGAATCCCGATCCTTTTCGTCTACGGATTTGAATAATCTGTCGTAGTACTGCCCCAAATACACCTGGTGAACACAAAAAATATCTAAAACTTTGGGAACACTTTCCTTTTATGGGGGAGGATGTTTTTTATTTCAACCATGAAAACGATTTGTTAAATAAAAAATTATATAATGTTTCTTTGACACTTACAAAACTTTTCTCCCATTCTTTGAATATTTCCACAGACTGCCTAAAATGGTCCAAATTAACTTCCGCACCAACATTGGATATGGACTCATTATATGAAGCTATCAATAGCCTAGCTTCGGCACAGATTTTTCTAAAAATAAAAATACTTTCACCATATACAAGCAAAGGGATTCCAAAAAAATGTAACAAATGTTTAATTTCAATTTTCTAATACACTAACTTTAAAAAAATACACTAATAAAAAAGAAAAAATCATAATATTGGAATTATTACTTGCAATTCACAAAAAAAAAAACAATTTTACCCACCTCACCAATATGGCACCGGTACCATCTTGCTACCTATATCTCTGTACATAAGAAATTAAATTGTAACTAAACTAGACCTTCTGGGCTACTTTACTTTATTTAAGTAATCCTTTACTAATTTAATCCTATTCATTCATGTGAAACTACTGAATAAAATATGATAATATGTGGTTTAAAGAGATTTTGGCAGTGTTTCTTGATTTTCATTGGGCTTTGAAAACTATTGATAGATCTTTGTTACTGCTAAAATTGGAAAGGGAATATGTGGGGGTACTTTTGACTGGTTTTCCTTACTCGACTGATAGAAAACATCAGGTGAAATTTGGAAATATTTCATCTAGTACTGGTAGGGAATATGGGGTGCAACAGGACCCAGTATTGAGGCCTCTACTTTTTATAATGTACCTATATAAATGAAATGTATAGATCTCTATTTTTGTTGATGCCGTCATGTTGTATGTTGCTGGAGATTATTTGCAATCTATGGTTAGCATGATTAATGCTCATTTGTTTGATGGTAATTGGCTGTGTGATAATAATTTGAGTAAAATATCAGTAAATTAAAGAATATGTTGATATGGGAACCACTCAAACTTTCTCCATTAGATGTTGACGGCTTGGGAATTACAGTTGATCGTAATGTTATTTGATTGTAATATACCACCCCCAGGGTAAGCAGTTTTTCCTAAAAATAATCCTCGTCAGTGAAACTTAATGAGAAATCCGGCATTAATTAAGAAAAACCATTTGCAAGTGAGAATTCCAGAATCCTTTATTTCACACTGTTTAAACAAGTGTGAAAATAAACAAAAGGTAGAAACAAAAATATTGTGCACAGAAAATGTAATACACAAAAGGCCTAAACAAATGAAAGGTAGAAACTAGCGCCGCGCTCGGAAGTTAACAAGGGAAGTTTAACTTTATTTCTAATTTGTTTGTTAAGTATCACTTTGTACCTCATTTCGAACTTTGACAATAACGAAACTCTAAAACGAAAAACAACAAATTTAAAACAGAGGAAGGTTTACATCAAAAAGTTGGAGTAGCATACTTATAAAATTTATAAGGACAAACCAAAACAAAAACGAGTTCTGTAATGTCAGAGCTTAGCCTTTTACAGTAAACACAGATCCAAAGTGATCAAGGTATTCTCTTACAGCAGCTGCATGAATGCGAGAGTGTCTACAGTGTTTTTATTATTGCATAAGTTGCGTAAAACCGATGTTCACTTGAACACAGTGGCCTGAGTGAGAAGGTTAGTGGGATGCTGCCTTCGTCCCTCATAGGTTCTGGTATTTTCTCTTGGTAAAGCTTACCTGCAAATTGATAACTTGTTCAAAATGGAAACATGAAGAGTAAAACTACAAGCTTGAAATTGAAGTATAACTGCCCAAACTGGCAACCCTGAAAGCCCCTGATTGTAACCCAAACACCGAAACGAAGCGAAACCACCAAAGGGTAATTCAGGAATTTTTACAACCCTTATAAACAAGGCAACAGAGAGTAAGATTATTGAAGTAACTCAAGCAGGTCTTAAAAAAAGCTGCAGGAACAGCATAGGAAGGTCTAAATAAATAAATGTAAAATGAATTAAAAAATAATTAGTTACAGTAAATTAATATAAGATTTCATTTGTAAGGAATGAAATGATATCCAGTTTGAAATATAGATGAAACAGTGATACCATTTGATTCTATTATCTTAAAGGAAGAAAGGTTGATCACACAGGTATTTCTTGACTCCTGAGCGTTTGCATACTCTATTCGAGAACCGAGGGTGGCTACAAGAAAACGACACAACCAGAAGTGGGTCCTAGCTGCATTTTCAGACGATCATCAGGGCTAGGGGGAGGTTGTTACAATAGAGCGCATAAGATTAATTTTGGGAGTAGTGCTGAATAAAAATTTAAATTTTAAGAAACACTGCCGGTAAGATGACTAGGAAGGTCAACTTTGTGACAAGAATTAGTGGCAAAATTGACCTGAGCATCAGGTTGTAGCTGTTTAAAAGTATTGTGTCCAGCTCCGCATATAGAATTACATGAACTTATACAGGGTTATTCACGGTATACGCCACGGAAGATTATGGCCGTGTCTCTGGATTTTAGGATCTTTTTATTTTTGGAGTGGATAGAGACCCGGCAGAGGTACGTTTTAGAATTATAGTCATAATGTACAGAGTGTCCCAAAAGCATGAAACATATCAAAGTTATGTTTTTTTAAATGGAATGCTGCTATGTTATTGCATTTTTAGATTGCCTGAGAAGAGAAAATAAGATTGGCTTTTACAGTTGGTGTTTAAATTCAGAAGTTTATGAGTTATAAACAGGTGAAAATCGTCATTTTTCAAGTTCAAGGCCCTGTACAAGGAAAACGGCTTAAGATAGAGAAAAACGGCATACATGTCCCTATTTTAACTTTTTATGTACTATCCAATGATGTAGATGAAATGTTTATACAGGGTGATAAAAAATTTGAAAAATTCTGAAATTTCTCCACGCGTCGACAAATAAAAAAATCAAAGAAAGTACAAATGTTTCTATACCATAGGATAGCACATGAAAAGTTAAAATAGGGACATGTGAGCCGTTTTTCTCTATCTTGAACCGTTTTCGTTGTACAGGGCCTTGAACTTGAAAAATGACGATTTTCACTTGTTTACAACTCAAAAACTTCTGAATTTAAACACCAACTGTAAAAGCCAATCTTATTTTCTCTTCTCAGACAATCTAAAAATGCAATAACATAGGAGCATGCCATTTAAAAAAATATAACTTTGATATGTTTCATGCTTTTGGGACACCCTCTACATTGTGAATATAATTTTAAAACGTACCTCTGCCGGGTCTCTATCCACTCCAAAAGTAAAAAGATCCTAAAATCCAGAGACACGGCCATAATCTTCCGTGGCGTATACCGTGAATAACCCTGTATAAACATACCGTAAACATGATACCAAAAATACAGAATGGGGGTGTGCGCATTATTTTCAAATGTACAGTAAATTAACCCGTGAGGACAATGTGCAAGGTTTTATTGATGATGACTGTAAGTATATCACAGAATAACTTATAAAACTTTGTTGTTTGGTTATAAGTTAAAGTATCTCAAGTATTTCAAAAAAGAAACAACCAAATCACTTAAAAGACCAATACAAATCAGATAATTTTTTTTAACAATCCCGCACCACATTAACAATCAATAATTTTTGTTGCAGAGATTATTAAATTATTCAAATCTATTCCAAATCCTAATTGCTTGTCCCGGAGGCCATAATTTTTTGAATAATTTGTTAAAAAAAAATAGTTTTATTTTGTTATTATTTTGAGTTCTTTCGTACCTCTGTTCGAGATTCAAAGAGTCTGCGTTTCGCTGTGATTCCGCAGCCGGCATTATCAGATCGGCTCCTCTCCTCAACGTCATCAACGCTTGCTGGTGCTCTTCGCGCATCCACTGAAGCTTTGCCTTCTCGAGGAACAAACGCGGAGGTGCATATTCTTCAGCTTTCAAGGTGTAGGTGTACGCTTGTTGATGAACCTGAAAATTGGGTACTAGCATAATATAACTTATGAAAAATCAGTAGTGATGGTAGAATACATGGGGCATAACCAGGAAATGTTGGGTTCGATTCTCAGTTCCCACTCGAAACAATACTTTTTTCAACACATTCTGATCCTTTATAAAAAGCAAAAATATTTTACTGCAACAAAAGCAAAATAATAAAATGAAAACCCTCGCCATTAGATGAAAGAAAAATAAAATTGAAATTGATGAAGGGTAAAGTTACTAATATTTGATGCGAGATAAAACCCTCACAAAGTAGATGAAGAGTGCAAGAAGTGCATGTTAACATGATATACGGTACCTAAATGACATCCAAATGAACTAAGCGCATCACAATAAATAAGAACAGATTACTTACCCCTGCAGCCCTGGCAGTTTTCGCACTTCTCAGCCACAACTCGCCCAGTAAAGAGTTCAAGTACGGGACAGCAAGCGGTACCGTTCCTTCTACTACTCTCTTTGCCAGTTCAATGGTAACCCGTCTCAAGCATAGCAAAGGCTCAATTATTCGAACCGATTCTTGAACCACCTTTAAATTATGAAGACTGAATTAATATTAAAAAATATTTTTAATATATCAACCTTACAAAAACTAATATTACGTTTATTATAACTTATATTTAATATGTTGTTAATATTAATTGTAAAAATTAAATTTTTTATATATTTTTTTACCCTACTTCATTTATAAGTACATAAAACAAGGAACAAGGTACTCAGTGTAATGCCAGAGACCCCACATCAGAGGCATAGCCCCACATGGGTTAGTAGGGGGGTTAGAACCGCACCTCCCCCCCCCCCTGTAAAATTTCGAGCAATTCAAATTTTTACAATTTTCAATTACATCAATAGAATAAGAACCCCGAAAAAACGTCAACTTTACAACATGATTGAGGGTTTTTAGGTGGCTGAAAATGTAATCAACAAAAAAATTTCGCACACCCTGATAGGAATACAATCAATATTGTACTGCCAAATGTGAATATTTAAATCAGAGGCCAGAATCACTGTAGCCACTGAAGAGGTGCAACTACTCAAGGGCTAAAAATTTTTTTTCCAACCTTTAGTCTTAAATTCCATTCAGTCATGAGTCGATCCATTATTACTTTAATGGAATTTGGATCGTTGGGTTTGATCAGTAATTCATTTATAGCTCTTTCCACTTGTTCGAGCTCGTTCAAAGCGTGCAGCTTCGCTATGTAACCGTATCCGTGTTGATAAGCCCCCTCTTCTAAGCTAGCCGCTCCGAAATGTTCAATTTGCTGGGTCTTCAGGGTGTCTAGTAGGTGCCTGTAATTGTCACGTTCACCTTCAACGAATAATTGTTATTTTAAAATGGAAGAATAACAGGTACGAGGCATTTACCATTTTTTATCGAAAGTAAGGATTTTCCGATTTGGACACCCCAACTTTTATTGTTGACCATTTCGGGCTTCTTAACGAGATCGCTGAGGTCTTCGTACCTTCCCAAACGCCAGAGAGGTTCGGCCTGCATTTCCAGCAGCATGTTACCAAACTCCGGAGTCAAATCTATCGCTCCCTGTGCAAAATTATACGCTGTGTTGACATTGTCGAGATCCAAATAGCATTGCATCATTCCCTACAACAATTATTGTTATACATAAGGATATATAATTTAAAATATTTTGATAAATAATTAATCCACCTGTAAATGATTTAATTTCAGTGGAGAAGGTATGGTTTCATAACAAGCCGCAGCATCTGCTAATTTTCCTGATATTTCAAGGGAGAGAATCCTTTGTTCGATTAAAGGTTCTGCTTGTTGAAGTGCGGTCACACCTGCCACACCGTCGGGTTCATCCAGTTGAGCATAGATCTGCAAGAATAAAACTCAGGAATCATAAATATCAGGAAATAACTAAAAGAAAAAAGTTCTAACCTCTGCCAGGAATGGCAGCTGATTATCTCTGTCTTCAATACCTAAATTTATGTAGTCTTCTAGGTACATTAATGCTCTGGGAAATTCACCACACCGATAATTACATTTCGCTAACTGCAGCTTACAGAACTTGTTTAAAAAATTCTGAAATTAGATAAAATAAAATAAGTGAACGAGGTAAAAAATAGAAATATGAAAAAACTGACCTTGACAATCCTGAAATAATTATCAGACCGACCATCGAGTCCTTTCAGCCATTGCCATTCTCTGATCCAACGATTTAAAAAATCGAGAACAATAAAGACGACTTTGATGCACTGCATTCTGTCCATATCTTCCCCGGTAACTTCGGTGACAGAGACCACCATTCCAGGAATTGGTATGGGTCTTACCTGTTATCAATGTCGAAAAAAAAAAGTTAAAGAAACACTTGTACAGGAAATTAGGAAATGAACTCACATTCAGAACGTCGTCACTGACTTTTCTTTTAGTGATCATAGACGACGTTATGGTTTCTATTTCGACGTGTATCTTTTCTTCGCTTTCTTCATTGCTTTCTATCAGCGCGTGAAGAATTACAAGAGGAAGGTAATGCATTAAAATGCGATTATCTTGTTTTATGCATGGTAAGCAAAAATTGAGCAAGGCACTTCGTTCGTTTGGTAAACTTGATATTAAACTATACAGCCAGCTGAAAGCACAAATTGGTTTTGTTGATTGTCAGTTGCCAAAAGCACCCATTATTGGTAAAAATTAGACTCAAATCGATTTGAAAATAAGAGATTTACAAGAAGAAATCAATAAAAAGGTGCATTTAAACACGCACATGTTACTTGTTAATTAAACTCACTTGTATAACCACGTCTGAAATGATGCGCCCATTTGTGAACCATATATGGGACTAGGAAAATTTGGTGTAGTTTGCGCACTAATCATATACTTAGACGAAAGCATGGGTTTCATAACTTCTTGCTGTGATTCGCTGAATTTTTTCCAGATGCAATTTTTACTGCTGGTTTCATCAGGAGAAATATCGTAAGTTTTTAGAATTTCTTGAATCGCCAAAGAAAATCTGTCCATGTTCTGGAAATAAATCACCTTTTTAGCCCCCTCTTCCAGATAGTTAGAGTCACTTACTTGAGTGTTCTTTTCTGCTTGCAATCCTTTTATTAATTCACTCAGAGAACTTTCGATGAAGCCGTCTTCGTACATGAAAAATGTGAACAATTTCGTATCCTGAGCGTACCTACATACAAAAAATAATCACATCAATATTTATTTTATTTTTATTTCCTAACAGCACCTTCGAGGTAGATGGCTTGGTTCCACAGCACCGAGTTCTCCAATCAATTCCCCACACGCTAACATCAACGATTCATCTTTCTCACGACTACAAACTGTCAGAATATCGATCAATTCCACAACGACAGGATCAACGCCGTTATATCCCAAGATCATTCTATCTAAATCTTCCCGATTCTTCTCGATCAGCTCTTTCATATGTTTCATGGCTTTAATTCTCACTTCCATCGTTTCGTGAGTCAAATACTTGATGAAGAACTTCATTTTGTCTCTCAAATCCAAATCATCGTTTCCCTGACAATGCTTTTTAATGACGGCCAAAATGTTCATGTTAATTTCGCTGTTATCGACGAAAAACAAATCTTTTATACTATCAGCCACGTACGATTCATTTTGGATAAGGAGGTAAGTGAACATGTTATTTACTTTCAGTGGAAACTCCTTTAAGAGAGGAAGGAGAGACACAAAGATCGTCGCCAGTTGAGAACAAAGAACTTCAATATCGCAGCTCTCAATAAATGAGCTCCACACTTCACACAACAGTTCTGGAAACCGATTGTAGTTCGGCGTTCTTAACATTGCTATTATTTTGAACCTCGAAGGACTTATGTGCTTCGGGCCCATGTATCTGAAAATTTCCGCTAAGCTCTGAAGTACTTTGTCGTTTTTTGTAGACACATCCAAGAGTTTGACATCAAAAAACTGTAATATCCCCAAAAACTGAGATTGTAAATATTCACGAATATCGTTTGTACTACAAGCGGTGTCTTCTCTAGCCAACAGACCTAATGCTGCAAGAACTCTGTCTTTCTTCTCATAAAAATTCAACAGTAATTCATTGAGAAGGATCTGAAAATAAATGTTATCGTTATCAGATTATTTGTTAAACTCTGAGGATTTATGTTTATTAAAACTTTTTCTTTTAATATTCTTACTAAAAACATACTCACCCTGGAGTTTCTTTTTCTTAGGGTAGGTCCAGACATTCCAGTAACTTTTTCCAGGTAGCTCAAACACTTCTTCACGTCATCTTTGGTTTCATTCAAGAAAACGCTGAGAAAAATATTGCCGTACTTATTAGCCAACAGGTCGGACACTTCAGTTCCCAAAAGTGTAGCTACTTCTTCTATAAGCCGACTTACTTCAGGATTATTGATCACTTTAACAACGAAATACGGCAACAGATACTGATACCCTTGACCGATGAAATCTTTAGTGCCGAGAAAGCCCAAAACGAGGGAAACTTTACTCAGTGATTTTGACAAATCATAATTAATTATCGTTTGATTTACCACACATAAATCGACTATCAACGAGCATAATTCTTTCTTGTATTTCAAATATAACAGTTCAGTATTCGTTTCGTGCTTTTCAGCCAAGACATAGAATTTATTTACAGCAATCAAAGAGTACTTCGATGTCGGTACCATGATGAAATAGAACAGGATTTTCATCAATGGTAAAACGATATCGTCATTTCGAATCGATGATACCTCTTCAATGGTTTCCAGTAAAGTATCTTGTAGTTCATAATCTGAATACTTTAGTGATTTTTTTGTCAATTCTAATAATGTTTCCAGAACTGAGGTCCATACTTCCTTTTTTACATTTTCTGATATTAAAGGGTTTTCCTGTGAAAACAGGAAAAAAGGTTAACAGAATATGAAAATATAGAAAGATTTGGTTCGTTTTCAAATTAAATATTTATCCACTTCAGATTAATTATTATTAACAAATTACAAGAAAGGTAAAGACAGTTGGTGTGTAAAAGCTAAATAATAAATAGCAATGTTTATTTGGTCAGGTTGTTGCATAAAAATAAAAATTGACCCAATCTTACCTGTAAAAACTTCATAACAGATTCTATCACGTCGCTCAACTTGCATCTGACATCTTTATCCGGATCTCCTGCTTTGTCAATCCAAATTTTGACAATGTTTGGTGCATGAAATTTGATAGCGTGATTAGAAAAAGAAGGCAATGTCCCTAATGCAGCTAATCTAATTGATTTTCTCTCAGAAGTAAGATAAGGTAATATATGCCTTAAAATAACATTTGTGTTATCTGATAATCCTGTAATGTATTCTGTATTAAACTCTTTAATAACAAGCAGAGCTTCATGGTCTTCATAATAATCTTTTAAAAATCTCTGCCTCATAAATTTTCCATCAGTATCTTCATATTCTTTAAGAGAACACTTGTTGCAGAATATCCTTGTGGTGGCTTCCTTTGTTTTCTTGTAATAAGCCAATACTTTGATGAAACCGTTACTAGACATGCAAAGTAAGTTTGGTAAAATTTTAATGGCTGCTTCGGAAATCGATGGATCTGTTGATGTAATCGATGGTAAAATAATCTGAGAACCGATTTCGTTTGACTGATCATTCAAAATAGAAATAATATATGGCAGACATTCCAATAACTAGAAAACAAGATGTATGTTAATTAATAAAATGTGGATATGTACTTGATAATTAAATTTTGAATGTTGTAAACTACATTTTTAGTTTAATTATTTGAAAATTATTTGAAGACAAGAAGCGTTGTCACAAGGAAAAGATGTGATCTTTTTTTGTTAAACTCTACTATCATTCGATCTTTTCAGATCTTCATCAGGAAAACTGTAAATCAATAATTTGAAAATTAATGAAATTAAAACCAAAAATGATTAAAATAAAAATAAAATAAAAGGCACGGTGGGTTCGGCTTGCGCCATAGGATACACCCCAGACAGCCATAATGCATGCCAAAAATGAGTGCAGTGCCCCCCGGTGTGCATGAAGTAGGTGAAGCCCCTACTAAGCGTTGCTAGACAAAAGATGAATGACATGTTGTCAGACAACATGCCATCCATTGATGTTGTGCTGTGAGCAGAGGCGGAAATTGTAGAGACGTGTTTCATCCTGTTTGGGACTCTTCAGTACATTGTATCTACCAACACACAGCACAGTTTAGATCACGGATCCCGTGAGCAGAATGCTCTTCTTATTTGACTACGTTAAAGCCTTCGGTGATGCCACAGGCCCCAAGAATATCTCCTTTGCTTCCAGGATCTCAAATAATCGAATCTGCATATACTTGAGCTCCAAAGACTTTGTAGATACCAACTCACACCCCACACTCAAGATCGATAACCTAAGTATATCTATCAAAAGATTAATAAACCCGACAAAACGCATTCTAATCTCCAACATATCTCCATCCATCCCCCATGAACTTGCAGAAAGTGCCATTAAGTCTATGGGCCTACAGCTAGCCTCTCCAATTTCCTTCTTAAAAGCAGGAATTTCCAACGGCAAATACAGCCATATCCTTTGTTTCCGACAACAACACCCCATCCAAACAAGTATGGGCTAAGATAAAACAAATGAGAGGCGTAAATACCATCCAAAAAATACCAGCCGTAGCAACACAAGACAACAAGATTATCAGTGACGACCCTACTATTGTCACCCACCTTGCAGAGCATTTCCAAACAAAATCAAAAAACCGCAAAACCCATCCCTGGTTCATTCCTAAAAAACCTACACCCTCTCGCTAAATAAGCTTCTGGAGCTATACAATTACATCTGAACATCACAAAAATTCCCAATAGTTTGGAAACAGTCAATTCTTCCCCCCATAAAGAAACCCCATACTACACGGGCCCCTTTCCCAAGCTCATTCAGACCCATCTCCCTAACCTGCACGCTATGTAAACTCATGGAGAAAATGATCAACAAAAGACTACTAACTCTGGTATTTTGAACGTCACAACATCATCAATGAAGCTCAATATCAGGCTTCAGTATGATAAGACAACCTTGTCCTACTCCAATCAGACATAGCAAGTGCCATGAGTGAAAAACAGGACATCATAGCAGTCACCTTTGACCTGGAAAGCGCATTTGATTCCGTACCAAGAGCCACCATACTCAACAAACTGAAAGAAGCGAACCTTAACGGAAACTTCTATTATTTTATTGAGAACTTCCTTGCCAACAGATCGTTCAAAGTGAGAGCCAATGGGATCACATCGACCTCATATTCTCTGGAGAACGGCGTCCCACAAGGATCAATCCTTAGCCCATCGCTCTACCTCTTAGCCATTAATAATGACATATCGTCGCCGTAAAGTCAAAACCTCGTATCTAAAATATCATAGGTTTTCAGAAAACGCAAAAACCTGCTAAATTCATTAAGATTTAGCTAAAATATTTGTATTTTTTTGCAGAAAACATGTTACAAATCGGGTCAACATATACTAATAAATATGAGCATCACTAATACATTTCATAAATAAAAAAATTTTGTAATAAAATTATTTTGTAATAAAATAAAATAAAATAAAAAAAGTGAGATACGAGATTTTGACTTTACGGCAACGATATGCGCTTCCGTTAAACCACCCATAAAATTTTCTCTTTACGCCGACGACCTGTTGCTGTACTGCCATGGGAAAAATACAAGAAGCACCTGTTCCCTCCTACAAAATGCAGTGGATAACATCAGCAATTGGGCAAATATATTCGGTTTCACTTTCTCAACCTCCAAATCCAAAGTAATAAAATTCTCCAGAAGATACAGCAGCACCTCGCCTCCCCCAGATAACACTAAATGGTGTACCACTAGAATCAGTAAGCAACCTGAAGATACTTGGGATTACATTTGATAGCAAACTCACGTGGAATAAACACATAGATCAAAAATAAGAGGTAATTGCCTAAACCGTCTAAATATATTAAAATCTCGCAAATATTAGTTTAACAAAAAATTATCACACCTTTTCTTTGTGACACCGCTTGTCTTTAATTTTATATATTAATTGAATATAACCAGAAAACATAGATAGATTTATGTATTACCTTTTGAAATATATCATTATTATTATTAGAATTGCTACAATTCTTCATAATGAGGTAGACAGAGTTCCCAATTTCTTCCATTTCCTTTGATTCGAATTTCGAGGTAAGTTCGAAGGTTACATTTTTCAAAAAAGCGATAACGTAGTTCATAACTTCAGTAACGCCAGCACCATTTGTTAGAGAAAATTGATAAAATTCTCTGATCAGGTTTTTAAATGAGTTTTTATCTGCAGTTCCAACAAAATGATCGGGAAATTGTTGAATTTTTTTTCTTGTAATCGATATTAAAAACGGTTGGCATAAGAGATGAAATAATATATTTCGATTCTTCGAATTCGTTAATAATGGAAGATTAGTGAAAAAATGTAAATACTCGCCATGTTCTAGAGGTAACGTGCAAGTTTTAAAATGAACCAGAAGGCGTGAAAGTATGTTATAGAAAAGTTTGGGTTCGCTGAAAAATATCAAACAAACGTCGTTGTTTGCAGTAGTCGTATAAAACTTGATACTAATCCTCATGATCATATCTGTAATTTTTTCCAAATATTTGAGACAGCGAGATATACAGGCGACTTGGCATCCATTATTAGAAGAGATACTTTGAAGAAATGATTCGTGGAAATCCGACCACATTTTACTTACAGCAGAATTAAAAACTTCAATGTATTTAACTTTAACTCCAGAAGAATTACTATAATATGTGGTTATATCAGTCAGGATATTAAATTCGAAGATCGAAAAGTCTAAATTATAGTTCTCTTTCAAGATACTGTTCAAGTGTAGTGTGTAGTGACTATTATGAGTGGAACTGTAATCCCTTAAAATCTCTACACAGCACCTTTCAACAGACTCGGACACTTTAACAGTCGTTTTTTCAACAAGAAGACTTGCTATGCTGGTTAATTCGATCAAATTAATTCGCTTTTTATGACATTCTTCCAAGAATTGCTCAAGCGATTCTTCAAAACCAGCAAGTTCATTATTACTATCAAGACGTATTACATTTTTATAAACATCGCAAGTTAATTGAAGAGTCAATGAAAACAGTTTCCTCATTTTCGCATCTAGTATTGGATAGAAATCGTCGTCAGCTCTCCTATTATAATGTTTCAACAAGGAAACATAAATTTTGAAAATTTTGATTTTAATTTTTTCATCGCAATTCGTTAGCAGAAATATAAGATCCTCCAAGCTTTGACAAATATTTCCAGATTTACTTTCTTGAAATAAAAAACTCCTGTTTAAAATAAACTCTAAAATTTCCAAAGTTTTCAGTAGCAAAGAGCAACATTCTTCTTTCCTCGAGACTTCAATAGGAATCGTACTTAAATCGATATTCACCGAAACGTTTCCATTTAACTTTGGTTTGAACAGGTCCATCTGAAGTGTGGTGTCTTCGTTTCGTAGATAGTTGGTCATCAGATTGAACGCGGTTAAATAGTTATCACAAAATTCTTTATACACGTGAACTAAAGCATTGGATATCTGATCTAAAATTGACAGTTGTGCTTCGATAATTATCTTGTGTGTGTTGCTTAAATTGTCACAGCTCAACATATGAAATAAGCGACCCAATAACCAAACGGTGAACGCTTTGTATTTGTCCGAGACTTCTTGGTATTCTGTAAACGACAAGGAGGGCTCTTTCATGTATACGAATATGCTCGAATATTCCTTTGAAGTTATAATTTGGGCTATTCTTATTATGCACGATTCGGAATTTTCAATGCGAAGTAATCCGGGAACTGTGTCGCTGAACATTTTCCACATGGAAAATGCAGGCAGGTTCTCTTCTTCAAACATGTCCAAAGTTTTCTTAACCTATCCTGAGCAACAAATTATTAAAACAATGATCATTTTTTAAGCTGTCAACTTACTATGAATAATTCCAAGAGGGTAGAGTACTTTTTATCAAACTTTGCACTATCCTATTACATACTTGTTGGCTATTAGAAATGCGAAAACAATTCCAGTAGTAGTTTAATCCTGAAAACACAATTTTAACAGTATTTATATTTATTTACATACCGGTTTAATTATTTGGCGCATTTTCTTGAATGCTTGAATCAAATTGAATTGACAATAATGACATTAGACTGACATCAACTTATTTTCTCTCAAAAAACAACTTAATGGCCTTGCTTGTTGAGTAGTGGGCCAGTGCCACCTGAAGCCAACCATATAATGTTAAAACTTAAAAGTAACTCATAATCACAAACAGGCTGTCTGCGTAGTGTGTCTGTTCTGTGCCTCTAGTCGCGGTCATTTTTCAAGAGGGGAAATTCCTCTGAAAAATACGTTGTTCATACATTTTTGGCGGATAGCCGCTCGTGCTCGCCTAATTGTTCTCTTCGAAAAACTGTTAATATAGTCCAATAAAGTCTAAAAAGTCATACGTATTGATTAAGAATACACCTCCATTTGATAGTTCGATTTATTTTGTTTCAAAGACGTGGTTTTTATAGTAACCGTCCAGTTTGTCTAAACACTCCATCCCGCATAAATAAGTATACGTCAACATTGGTTTTGAATGAGAATTAAATGCACAACACAGAGGATAGAATGTCATTACGTGAATAAATTTTATGTAGTTGTCAGTGGCTCTCAAACTGACGTAAGCGGTTCAGTTCATATTTGAATGATTTCCTTCAATAATTTACGCTCGTTCACAACTTGACAATTAACTCTGTTTGTCATTTTCTGGTGAAATTAAAAATATTAATTCGGACGGTTAGTGTAACGTCACATCTGACTTTTTAAAGTTAATCCTACTATACTATAAAATTTATACGTCTTCACTACTCCTAAATAACTGTGCCAACAGAATCTCGCCGTGCCCACACCCTTACCGAAAAATCCCGGAGTTTTCATAGCCAACTTTCATTTTTCTTATGGCCGCAATATTATTTTTTTATGTCGCCCGGTAAAAAAAAAAATGGAAACCAAAAATTAATAAACTTCGAAAAAAAAGTTTCATTCTTCTTTTTTCAAAGAAAAACAGAAAAAATTTCTTCGAAATATGTCAATATGACGTCATACTGCTTGCCTTATAGTTTTTTTTTAATTTCTCTGTGATTTTCGGTCTAAAAAGTTTTCTTTTTTAAAAGAAAAAAGAACAAAAATTTTTGAAATTTATTTTTTGATGTTTATTAATTTTCGGTTTTCATTATTTTTTCATACCGAACGATTTAAAAAAACAATATGGCGGCCATAAGAAAAACGAAAGTTGACTATATGAAAACCCCGGGATCTAGTCGACTTGAAAATCTTGAAACGTCAGCCTGGGTCTCTTACCGACTTATGTAAGCCTACAAAAAATCATTAATTAATTTCCAATAATAAGAAAGATAATGACGAAAATAAGAAATCCAGATTTTTCTGATTTTTTTTAGGGTATTTCAGGAACAGTCACAGATATCTTGTATGTCTTGACGGATTCGTAATGGCCACAAAACTGCGCATCTTTGCTAGGTTATTCCAGAAAAATCAAGAAAAAATAACACTTCCCGCGCGGGAACGGATTCCGCTTATTTTTATTAGACTTGGTGGGACCGTGCATCACCGTTTAAATCAAGCTTATACATTCAACTCCACATGATTTTATCCCCCCTTATTTGATCCGTTATAGGTACCCGCGGCGTGGTCTGCTGTCTGTCTGTGCACAGCGACAGCGCCCCACAGCTCTAAGAAAAAAAGCGGTCATTTTGCGTCGTGGGAAATTGAAATTTGGTTCGATTGAAACGGTGCACTGTCCCAGGAAGCCTATTATAATCAAAATAAGCGGGATCTGTTACCGGGTTGTGTTATTTTTTCGGGAATATCAGGATTTTTCGGGAATGGCCTAGAAAACGCACTCCATGCAGTGTCTGAAACTCGACTTTTCTCGGTAAGGGCGATATTTTGTTGGCACAATTAGTTAGGAGAAGCATAGACGTACACATTTTATTAATATAGTTTTTCGACGACAAAATTAGGCCAGTGGCTTTTCGCTAAAAATATTTGAACAACATATTATTTTCCAAAGGAATTTTCCCTCTTAAAAAATGGCGTCAGCTCAACTTTGAGGCTTCAAGTGTCAGCGATCGGTTCATCTACTCATCGGTTCATCCATTTTTGTAAAAAAAAAGCATTTTTTTGAGATATTTGAATATTTCAGTATATTTTTGAGCGCTGGGAAATTGCGTAACCACGAAGATTGAAAAAATTTCTCCCGATGTGCTACTGTACCCAATATATCCAATATATTCGCCACCCCAGGAGCGACCGCTCGCTGCTGCTGCCACGCGAGTCCCTGCATCGCTCGCCACCGCCGGCCACTTCCTCGGTCACGTCAAGTACCTGCCGCGGGGAAGCCCAGTGCCGACAAATAAATGATGCAATTCAGTTGCAATTCCTAGCGGTGATAACACTGATAACATTATGTTAATCAAACAAAATAGAGAATAAATAAGTATAGGTACTTCTTATCAAATAAATTGCATTATATTATTATGCACTAATATTAAGTACTGTGGGACCACACCTCTACGGTAGCTGTCATTGCAGTACGGTACTGGTCTGTCGGTGAAACGCTCCGGGTTGCTAGTCAATATATTCTTATATATTCTAATAATATTAAATTACGAAGTGTTACGAGATTATAGTTGAATAAAAATAGTTGTAGAAATACGGTGTTTCCCTGTGCCTCTACAAATTAGTCTACAACACTTTCTATTTTCAAAAGGTAAAAAATTTTCGAGTATAAAAGAGATAATGTACTTAAATATTCTATAAGAAATATAATTCCTAGTCCTAGAGTCCTAGACAATCATTTTGGTATTTGCTCAGTCAGTCAGCAGTCCTAAAAAGTATCTGAAAATGAAATTGACGAATAAATAAGCCCGCTACTGGAGAAAGTCTCATATAAATAGAGAATAAAATAAGATGTGTTTGAGAATTTCTGGTTCTAATCGCCTTCGGCTTCGATCAACAACCAGATGTGAGATTTAGGTACCTAAGACCTAAGTAATAATTATGTTATTATTCCAGCTAAATATTTTTATGGCTACTACCTCTCATTGTCCACCTGAGCCCCTTTGTGCCTGAAACCACATGCCACATGCCACGCCGGCAAAGTAGTTTCCTGAGCTCTGAGCTTGTTTCCATCTGTTCCATCGTGATTTTTATTCGAAAAATAATAGTTCTGAGTGGTTTCCAAGAATTTTTAGTGTACTTTGGATATAAATTTTTATAACAAAATACTTAAAAAAATTATCATCATATTAAATTATTGTCTATGGGGGGGGGGGGGGGGGAAGGTTGTTATCCCTAGTAGCCCATATGTGGCTAAGCCACTGCTGTTAAATTTATGTAATTTTAATTTAATTATTTTATTTGAAGAACGGTGCTTTTTTTCCTGCGTCCAACGAGAAAAAGGCAGGAGACCGTTTTCATGTAGAGTGTTGATCATAGTATGTAATCAGAAAAAATATCCGCATGGCAAAATGTCAGTGGCGTTGTAGGTATTACTTACCTTTTTTTTTGTGTCAGAGGATATATGATTGCAGGGACACCACTGCATGGTGGAGCAATAAAAAACATTTTTATTGCTAATATTCATTGATAAGTTTTATTCATTAATATCCAGTCATTGATAAGCCTACCAAAATTTGTTTCATTTTAATACGCTTATTTATTATTTCCTTATTCGATCACATTTTGGTGAATATTTTCGTTAATTATTATGAACCGATTTGAAATTTTTTTATGTTTTATTCGGGATGAAAAACCTATCAATCAATAAGGTATCGTAAGGGGTATACGCCTTTTGAATTTTTACAGATGGGGTAGCTACCTCTTGGGAGGGAAACTCGGAGGGAAAGGGTGGGGGGTCGAAAAAGACATACTTGGATGGCAAAGCAAAAATAACGATTGACGTGTCCGAGCAAAAAAAAAACGTCTTCATACGATTTTATTCCGTTACTTTTGGGAAGCACTGTATGTAAATGAAAATGTTCCAAGCGTCACGGTAAAAAAAATATTCTCGTCTTTTTACATGTACCTAGGTATACTTATCTATTTTTTTATTATTTTATTCACGAGAATTAATTCACCAATGAGCTTACTACACACTTTTTATCTAGACACGCGGTTAATTTATTAGGCAACCGCGAATCCTTGAAATTTTTACAGATTGTCGAATAATAAACTAATTTCACGCAAAAAATTGACAAATCTAATGCAATTCCAATCACTACTTAGTTGCCCAATAGAGGTATAATAGGTACACAATAAATAGGTAATAAAGTAATCGAGTACTCGTATATGCAGATAGTAACAGCTTTGAATAAAAATTCAATGGCTAATAGTTAATGAGTTTGCAATTTCGATTATTTTAAATAATTGAGATTTAAAAATAAGTCTTAAATGTTGATAGAATTTGTTGTCAAGGTATTAGCGCGGTTAAAAATGCCATTTTTCTGGTATGTTATTTGGATACGCCATAAGTTATTGGTAATACATATATGTATAGATAGTCGAGTTTCGTTAATCAGATTTAAAAGAGACCTATGATAATGCTCAGATTTGCAGGAAACTGCATCGGATCTTAAGGGTCAAAAAAGAATCCGTGTAGTGTAACCGACCGTCGCTGAATTTATTTTACTTTTAGTAATTTTACCGGTTTTTTATTTTCATAACTAGGCATTTTATTTAATTATTTTGTTTTATTATTTTTATTTATTTATTATTATTTATTTATTTATTATTTCATTATTTTTATTTTATTATTTTATTTTATTTTATTTTAACCGGTTTTCTGTATTTTTTTATTTTTTGATGAATAATTATGACATGCTTGTGATACATGATACTTGAATGGTTTTTTACGCGCTCTTAAATGGTGCCAAAATCTAAAATGGCTGCCATACGAAAAACAAAAGTTGGGTGGTGTATGTCTGAAAAGGAACACCCTGTATAAAACATAAGAACTCTTGCCCATTTAAAATACATATCACCCTTTGCCTGTGTGCCAAATTTCAAGTCATTATACAGGATATTAGTAAATAAAATAAAAATAAAAATAAAATAAAATAAAAGGCACGGTGGGTTCGGCTTGCGCCATAGGATACACCCCAGACAGCCATAATGCATGCCAAAAATGAGTGCAGTGCCCCCCGGTGTGCAATGAAATATTTCATTGCATTCTGCTCACGGGATCCGTGATCTAAACTGTGCTGTGTGTTGGTAGATACATTGTACTGAAGAGTCCCAAACAGGACGAAACACGTGTTTGTGTTTACAATTTCCGCCTCTGCTCACAGCACAACATCAATGGATGGCATGTTGTCTGACAACATGTCATTCATCTTTTTTCAATTAGTAAATAAGTAGGTACGACAAACTTAAAGGGGTGATTCTACCTATCCATGAAAAAAAATTACAGTTTGCTATAGTTTTCCAGATACAGGGTGTTATATAGGTTTACTTAAAAGCTGACGATTTATTTATTTGCTCTGAAACCGATCGAGATATGTAAATGAAATTTGGTGGGTTTTAAGAGGAAAGTGATTGCGCATTTTTTGACATGCAATTAAGAATTTTACGTACATCAGTGGCGCGCATATTTTTTTAGAAAAAAAAAATGATACGCCACTGAGATTTTTTTATAGCAAACTGTCATTATTTTTTCATGGAGTTTGCCGCATATATTTACTAACACCTATACAACGTGTTACTAAAAAGTAAAAAAATAAGTAATGACAGTTTGCTATGTATATGTGCGCCGAGATGTGCGCAAATGCTTCGTTTTCCGACATAAAATGTTTTCTTTAAAAAATTATTTTATCTACTCCTATTGAATAACAAATCAATTATTAGTCTAATTTTAACGAAGTAATGGCATGCATTACTATTGCCCTATCGAATAATAGTGTCAGGTCGATTGAACAATGAGCTCATTATTCAATCGTTATTGTCAATTGTTTAACTTTACCGCCCTATTCTGTCGTACGTTTTGGCAGATTCAATTCAAACTACTGACTACTGTCAATGGTCCACTGACGTGAAAGTAGAGTCCCTAAACGTTTATTTTACGCTTAATAAAATGTTATAAAAATATGAAAGTCGCAGAATATTAGGATGATTTTGATCTTTCAACTACTATAGCATACGAAGCTACTTATCATAATACTAAAATTAACATGTTTTAGTATCCGTGCGTAGTTATAAAGCCCTAGTCAACCGCTGTGAAAGTTGATGCCTTTGGAACGCTGCCAATAGGTTTAGTCGACTGACAGTAGGACAGCTAATCACGATAACCTAACATTCACATTTGTTTATGTTTAGTTTCAATTTTACAATACAAATTATTGTATTATAAAAATTAAACTTAAAATTATTATAAACAGAATACTACAGGATGTTCTTCGAAGAAAATCACATCTTGAATAATACGCCACCTGATATAAATATGGGGAAAAGCAACAAATGCATCAATTAATGGTTTAATGCCTGCAAAATCAAAAGTGAAACACGATGCGCGACGAAATCTTTCACCCTGATTTTGTAATTTTTCTCCTTTTAGGCCCGTATTCATCAATAAATATAACCCCTGGGGTTATATTTTGGAACATGTCATTGGTTTAAAATTCGTAGCGTTCGTAGGCTTTGAGCATTAGACCAATCAGCTGTCAGAAAATTCAAAATATAACCCCAGAGTTATATTTTGAAGTTTGATGAATACGGACATTAAAGTTATTTTACAAATTTTCAGTCGACAGTGAAGTATGTAATATTTTCTGTACTTTTGCAATATTTCAATAACCAAATTATTTACTTAAAGAGAACCATATTTTTTAATAAATAAAACTGCAATCCATAAAACTTTTTTCACATAAAAATTTAATTCTACCGTAAGTAAAATTATTTTTATTCAAGTATACTCGTAGATAAAGTATAGTATTCCACTCGCGCATAATGGCTATTATCCACTTAGATGTTACAGCACTCGCCAGAGGCTCGTGCTGCAATTTTCATCTTCGTGGATAATAGCTATCATTATGCGCTTGTTGAATAATATACTATATTGCTAATAATATATAATGCAATAACATTAAACCAGAACAATAACAGAAAATAACACTATAATAATTTTTATTTTATTTTTATGTTTTATGTTTTATTTTTTTGCATAGAAATGGCGCCCCATACGAAAAAAAGACAAGAAAGATTTTTCATCACAAATTGAACGAGAAATTAAAAAATTATTTTTATTTTTTTAAAAATCTCAGTGGCGTACCATTTTTTTCTTTAAAAAAGTTGAGCTCGTTACCCGTATCCGCGCCACTGATTGACATAAAATTTTTACTGCATGTCAAAAAATGCGCAATCACTTCCTCTTAAAACCCACCAAATTTCATTTGCATATCTCGACCGGTTTCAGAGCAAATAAATAAATCGTCAGTTTTTAAATAAACACCCTGGATCTGGAAAACGAAGCATTTGCGCACATACGTTTATATACCAAACTGTCATTATTTTTTTTTATGTCGAATCACCCCCTGAAGTTTGTCGCACTTATTTACTAACACCCTGTATATCTTTTAAACAAACAAAGAAAGATACCTACTTGGCGGAGAAGAAAAGCACGATTTTCAGTTTTTCCGCCATATTTTTAAAACGATTTTTTTTACAAATTTTTTTACCGGTTTTCACTCAGTATCAAAATAGGAAAATTTTAAGTAATTCAATCGAGCCTGTATCTGTGCTACTTCTCAAGATCCCAATGGTGAGAGAGATAAAAAAACTTTAATAATAAGTTTACAACAATATTTTAAGAAGGGCCACTTTAACGTTATTCGTATAATTATGTCTTATAATATTATAATTTCACTTTTTGTGCTTTCGGCTGCATCACTAACAGGTAACTTCTCTTTTTGGACTAGGACTAGATCATGCTGCTCCAGCATTTGCATCAGAACTAATTACCACGGACGACACTTTTCGAACTTAATTTCAGAGCCGATACAACACGCTGATGAAAGTTAGAATAAATTTTGATAACAACTATAAAAAATTCATTTTTAAAGTTACATAATTAAGTATTTACCTCTCTTGCAGACGTCAAAGGTAACATTGCTCATTGGAAGTCACGTTCTTGCTCAAAGTAAGCTATTAAAAACTGCTATATGTATATAAAAAAATATATTAAATAAAAGCGGCAGATATTAGAAAATCAAAAACGAAGGACAAAAAATAATCATGCACAATTTATTAATAACGGGCCGCGATTTTAAGTAGAGCAAATCGTAATTCCCCCCGAGAAATTTTCGATTATCGTAAAAATGACAAGATATGTCCATATTATTGTATAATACTGCTATATTGCTAGCGCTTGTAAGTGGACGTGTCACGGACACAGTGGGACAGCAAACGACTATCTCTATCTGTTTATTTAGAATACCTCGACCTATTATGCGCAAGCGTCACGGTCAGGTGGTCGAATCTGATGGCTTGTAGGCGTGTTCAATTATCGGACATGCGCGTAGGACTTGAGGTACATTCGACGAGCTAAAGATAGAAAGATATGCCTGCACCGTTGTATTTTCCTCCATCTCCAGACTCCCGCTAGCAATATAGTAATATTAAATTTATATGGGTATATGTCAGCGCGAAGCCTGTGACGTCAGTCAGGTGATATATCTACATGAGACTCGCGACTTGGCAGCAAAAATGACGTAAAGTCGCGATTTAATGCGCAGGGCGGACGCGTTTTCAGCCTCAAGCTGACATATACCACAGAATAAAGAATTGTTTCTTTATTCTGTGCATTATACCTTGTGTAGTTGTATCATGAATCCGGCTTATTGCATGAGTTCTTCTTCGACACGATTCTCTCTTTGGCCTAATTCAGTGATCCGGATACCTACATAGTAACGTTACTATGTTAAAATGGGTTGGAGCACCGTCACGCATAAACCTTAATCAATGAATAAAACGTTCATCGTTCGCCGCAAATTTATGGCTTTCGTGCAAGCTTTCCAGAAAACAATCCGCAAAAGAGCATAAATAGCTTGTATATGTATAAAGAGGTCGAATTTGTTCTAGTTATTGTGTCGGTATATTCCTCAATAACATGGAGAACTGCTTCCTCAGTGAATTTTTTTATGAATCAGTGCTGCAGAGTCGATGGAAGCTACCATTTTTGAAGACAAACCTTCTATTTCCATTATTATACTTATTAAAATCAATGGAGACAAAAAAATGATTGCATAAAATGAAAAAAAAAAAACGAACACAAACAACCGTGCCGAGCTGGGATTCGAACCTCAGACGGTGGCAACGTCAACGGCTTCAGTCAGTGACTCAAACTGCGCTAAAACTACCGGCCACGCACGGGTCGCTTTTACAGCTGGCCAGCGTAGGTACGAGAAGGGGCATTCCAGTTCTTCTGTTCATTTCAATGGTTTTGACAAGGTCACGGCCACGTCAGCTCGAACGATTTTTTCGCAACCTCGGTTTGACAAGTGAGCTCTTTTTTGTGTTTTTGCAAGTCCACGGTTTGAAAGATCCTGCCAGCTCAATTTTCAGGTTACCTCGAAAATTTCAGCTTTTTTCTATCATTATGTCAAACCGCAACTAAAAAAAATTCCAAGGTTGGTTTGACAAGATATCCGACCAGCTAGAAAATTTTTTTTTCGAACCTTGTCAAACAGGGCATAGCAAGAAAAAAGTTCGAGTTGTACTATACAGAGTGTTTCATTGGTAAACGGACAAACGGTCTCACGTCCTTATAGTAACATAGATACAGGGTGTTTTATGGATATCGCCAATTTCTTTCGAAGTTCATAACTAACGAACCACTCTGTATAATTTTTTTAAATTTTTAGAAGTTTTTTTTCGAAATTAGATTTTCGCTTAAAGCTGGTTCATGACATTCAAAAATGTTAATTTTCTTGTTTTTATGTTTTTACAATTATTAATAAAATGATTGATACATAATACTATTATGTACAAGTTTTGTTATACAGGGTGTTGGAAAAATTAACAAAAATTTCAATATTTTTTGTTCTGGTACGGACCTGTATTCAAATTTTTAAAGAGTTTAATGAGATACAGAAGTACCGCCATGTATCATTCACAAATTTCAATAGACTACAACAATTTATGTTCTTTATTCATTGAGAAAATTAACACTCGTAAAATCGGATGCGGAAGTACAAAAAGTACATTGTTTAATTCAAAATTCTCGCTAATTTAAAATACCAAAACGAAATTTGAAAATTCTGATGTAATTTTTAATGTTGTTTTACGAACACTAACACTTATTAATTTTTTATAAGTCCTGACCTGTATTTTTCTTCTGGCTATTATGTGAAACGTTTGTGCAGTGAAATAGAAACTTTTAAACCAAATTTCAAGAAATTATACAGAAAGGTTCCTTAGTTATGACCTTCGAAAGAAATTGGCGATATACATAAAACACCCTGTATCTATATGTTACTAAAGGACGTCGTGAGACCCATTAACAATGGGGTTTTTAGAACCACCTGCGTCCTGTGTCCTGTATCCTCTATCCACAGTTACCATTTGTCCTCTTACCAATGAAACACCCTGTATAAAAATCGACTATTAGAACTGATCAGACTTTGCCTAGCCGGACATTGCTAAAAAAAAAATCGAGCTGACCGGACTTTGACTATAATCGGCAGTCGGACATTCCAAAAAAAAACGAGCTGATCGGACTTTGCAAAATAGAACAAAACGAGCTTATTGGATTGAGCAATAACAGAATTTTCGGACTGTCCGTTGGCCGAACTTTGTCTAACATTGCAAAAAAAAATGAGCTGACCGGACCTTGTCCTGTGTAGAATTTACACTTCTTCACTATAACTTCGGAAACCACGATCCGCCACTGTTTCCCATTCGTTATACAGGGTTTTTCATTAATCAGTGCAGAAAATTCAACTGGTGATTCATTGCTGAATTTTAAGGGGGGTTTGTCATAAAAAAAATTTCTTAAAGCCTCCCCTAAGAAGTTACATCCTCTTAAAGTAGGGTAAAAAATTCACATTTATCGATTTTTTTCTGAAATTACTTGAAATAAAAAAAGACGGCTAGGTATTCGAAAACTACTACCAGGAAGCCTCCATAATAACATAATTTTATCCATCCTTGTTCTCTGCAAGGGTGTGAATCATACTACCCCTAGAAGTTTTTTTTCCAGAACTTTTTTCCTAATAATTTTTTTTATCTTTAAATTCACACTTTTGAGGGCCAGTTCAATTGAAAAAAAATTTCTCTTAAAAATTTCACGGAAACTCAATACTTTTCCACTAAAGAAATAAAATAAGCGAACTTACATAAATTATAAATTGCTATTTTACATACATATTTATAAAAATATGTAAATATGCAAAATATATAAAATATTTATAAAAATAAATAAATGATATTAGCAATTATTTGGAAATGCAGTCGTTTTAAGAAATGAACACTCTTTTTTCTACGCCAAGTTTTCGAATTTTATTTAATAATTCTTCTTCAGGGCTCTAGAAGTTGAGATTAAAATCAAGTTTTTGTAAATTGTTAATCATAAAATTTGTAAATTCAACAGCAATAAAAAAAAATGGTCTAAAAATATTTTCCCGAAACTATGGCGAACATCATTGATCCTTGCTGTCAAAAAGCAAGACAAACCATCAAATGATCCTAACCCCTATAGACCAATTTCACTAACATGTACAAGTTGCAAGCTCTTGGAGAGGATGGTAAACAAAAGACTCCACTGGTACCTTTACCTTGAGAAGCACCAGATACCAGATAATCTCCGAAGCCCAATCAGGATTCAGATCGCAACGCAGCACGTACCATGGACAACCTAACCTTACTACAGTCACATATAGCTACTGCTTTTTCGCAGAAACAAGAAGTTTTATCTGCCATCTTTGACATTGAAAGTGCTTTTGACACTATACCTATATCAGTAATATTAAAAAAATTCAGGGAACTTAAACTGTCCGGCAAGATCTTCCATTTCATAGAAAATTTTCTCAGTGATAGGACCTTCAGGGTAAAAGTAAACGGAAAAATCTCCATAGCATGCCAACAAGCGAACGGCGTTCCTCAAGGAGCAGTAATAAGCCCAACACTCTTCATTCTTGCTATAAACGATATATGCACCGAAATCCGCCCCCCAGTCAGACACGCGCTGTATGCAGATGACTTAATTATCTACTGTCATGGAAAAAGCACATCTGCTACATCCACACACTAATCCAGAAAGCAGCCAATCAACTAACCATGTGGTCAACAAGAACCGGAGTCCGTTTCTGCACAAAAAGTCAAAAATCCCTACAGTTCAGTAGATCGCAAGCCCTGCCACGTCCCAAAGTGACTCTTAACGGAGAAATCCTACCTGTAGTCGAACATCAGAAATCCTGGGACTAACCTTCGACAGAAAACTGAACTGAAAGCAACACATACAGGAAACCAAAACTAGTTGCCTTAGCATTATTAATCTACTGAAGACACTGTCACATTATGAATGGGGATGAGCAGATGAAAGTGTCTTACTGAAGGTATACCGATCACTTATTCGCTCAAGACTACTAGACTACGGTTGTTCCATATACATGTCTGCAGCAAAATCTGATCCAAGATCTCTCGACACGATACACAATACATCACTCAGAATCTGTTTAGGAGCTTTCAGAACCAGTCCTAGTGAAAGTCTATACTGTGAACTGAATGAACCACCACTCTGGTTAAGACGCAGACAACTTCTTCTCGCCTATTTTACCAGAATTTCAGCCAACCCACGAAATCCCGTATATTCCTTACTGGAAGCATTGCAACCAACTGCAAACACACCCCCCAGAACTCTGCGCTACCACAAATGCTGTCTCCTTTACTCCAAGGCATTGATCTCTTATCAACAACCACAACTCCGATACCATCTACCGCCTTGGACCCAACTCCTGCCAAAAACCGACACCACTCTCAGCATCTATCCGAAACACGGAACCTCAAAGCAGTTTCTCAACCAAGCATTCCTACAAATCATTAATAACTCTCCATTCGACAAGATCCTCTACACAGATGCTTCTAAGGGTGAATCAAACGTTGGATACGCATAGTGACTACCACCCAACACACCATATTACAAAGGACCCTACCAGCCTCCACAAGTGTTCACACAGGCGAACTATATTTGCTATCTATGAAGCCATGAACTCTGTAACCTCAGAATATAATCAGGTAGCAATATGCACCAACTCATTCTCTTCCATCCACTCCATCAAGCAGAGTTTTCACACCATTTTCTTGAATACCTACAAATGCCCTTATTTTATTTCTTTAGTGGAAAAGTATTGAGTTTCCGTGAAATTTTTAAGAGACAATTTTTTTTTCAATTGAACTGACCCTCCAAAGTGTGAATTTAAAGATTAAAAAAAATTATTAGGAAAAAAGTTCTGGAAAAAAACTTTTAGGGGTAGTACCTATGATTCACACCCTTGCAGCAGAGAACAAGGGTGGATAAAATTATGTATTATTATGGAGGCTTCCTGGTAGTATAATAGTGTTCGAATACCTAGCCGTCTTTTTTTTATTTCAAGTAATTTCAGAAAAAATCGATAAATGTGAATTTTTTACCCTACTTTAAGGGGATAATGTAACTTCCTAGGGGAGGCTTTAAGAATTTTTTTATGACAAACCCCCCTTAAAATCCAGCAAGGAATCTCCAGTTGAATTTTCTGCACTGATTAATGAAACTCCCTGTATAAATAAAAATCGGATGGATACTGGATAGAGATGGGGATAAATTACCACTTGTAATAATTAACTATAAAAGTAACCCGCCTATGGCCTATGGAAATTAAGTCTGGCTTGCTGGCGTCAAAATAAATTAATTATTTGATATTATATCTAGTCCGTCACAAGACTACAAAATAAAATAAACATGCATTGTTCTATCGGCAGACGTTTAGGTAAACTGTGTTAACTTAACATTAACATTTAGAAGGTAATCATGAGCTTAAGAGACCCAGAAAAACGATGTTTGCCCTATAAAAGAATTGATAACCAGCCAGGCACCAGCACGACATGTCACGTTACGTATTATTGCCCTCCTCGAAGCTTATTTAAAGAGCAGGGCAGGGACGGGGGTTTGTTTAAAATGCAATATGCGTAAAACCGACGTTCACCCTGTCGCCGGCGTCATCATAATTTACTCACCACCACCACCACCTAGTCACCCACCCACACCCACACCCCACACGTCTCCAGCATGCAAGGGCGCAAGGCTTTAAGGCTGTGCTGTAAGGGTGACTGGCTGGGCTGGCGCTGGCGGCTGGCTCGGCTTGATTTAATATTAAAAGCTCTTTATTTTGAATCCAATCATTAACTTTCGCTTACTTACTTACTTTACTTTTAGTTCTGTGTAAGTAGCAGTTCGTCAACTCTAATAACTCGGCGGTGGCGGTTCAGTGTTCAACTGTTCAGTCAGTATCGAGTCGATCTACCAGACACACGTGTTTGTGACATTCTCCAGATGGACATTGGATATTGGATCCTCTTGCAATGTTCATCAGTTACGTGTTGTGTTTTAGTCTGAATTCGTCGACAGTAATTACCCGTGCAGATAACAAAACGGTTAGACGGATAACTTAAACTGAGTGTGAATTTTTTCAATTCATGTGAATATTATGAATATACCTACCTACGTTGCGGTTTGAATGAAATAATGAAGAGTGCAATTTGTATTGTTATTGGCTGATATCAGCGTCAAGTCAACAACACACATAACATAACACAACAGGTTTCCCCCAGAAGTTCGCAACCGCACCGCTGAATTCCGTTTCTTCGGTAAGTGATTTTGAATTTGAACCGTGATTTGAACTGAATTCCTATTCGGACTAATATTATTATTATTGCTAATTAATTAATTAGATAAATGGAACAGAAATATTGTAGGTAGCTATAATATAAAAAAAAAACTTACCAGAAGTCTTATTAAGTCACATTTTATCTGTCATAGGATAGGATGCAGTATGTTTTTGTGATTCCCGGAATCCCTGACACCTGTAGAAGTGTAGACTGTATTTTATCATCAATAGCTGTGTCTCTACCGGTGAAACGACACTAATAATAATATTTGGTTTTATTATAATAATAAGTCCAGTCCGTAAAGTAGAAATTGTATACTTACCTATACCAAAAGTTCATAAAAAGCGTATCCAAGATTTTCCTTCAATAATTATTATTGTTAGTGAAGGGGTTATAGAACATGAATCCATTACAATCAGTTCTGGAGGTGTAGCGAGTCCCTCACAATAAAAAAAAAAACCCTTGTGGTGAAAAAACTCTTTTTTTCTAATAACTCGTTAATCCTTATAGTGTGAGCAAAGCAAAAAAACGGCATTAAAAACCGATTTTGAGAGTGCAATGTAAACTACGGTCCTGACACAAGCGCCGAGTAAATACTCGAGTAAATACCGCTAGTCTCGATGTAACTAAGGATGTAACCACTTACGACAATGCCAAGCGCTTCGAAACGTATACAGACGCGGACTCCCAATATATCCGCTTTCTCATATCATATCGTGACCAGACCACAGGATTTGATGTTACGATTTTTGGAATATAAATGCAAAATAAATGCAAAATTCAAAATAAAAACCGTGCTACTGTTAATCTCGAAGATTTTCCTTGCCCTGAAAGTGAATAAAAAATAGAAATTCGACCGTAATGTCAAAGAGACCTTAGTTATGACCTTAATATTAGTTTGCAATAGCTGTTTTTTAGACTGGCGTGAAAACAGCTGCTAAAAAGATAGCTGACCATTTTACATACTTTGATTCTCGAAATAATATCTGATAGCTACTGATTTGTGTTCATTTGGTGATGAACGGTATGATTCAAAATACACGCCCCTGTAGTTGTTTGCAAGAAATTATTCCTAGTGTACCTTGTAGGTAATAGTTCTAGTGGTATTTCGTATTTTTTTTTTTTTGAATTTTACTGAAATTTTACTGGAAGAAAATAATTTTACTATTTTGGAAAATCGAGTTATTTAATTTTTAATGTCAAAAATATGGTAATGAACGACATGGTTTGAAATACTCGCTTCGCTGTTGTAGTTGCTTATAATAAAGTATTTCTACCGTACCCTGTAATCCTAGTAGCCTCTTGTAATTTTTTTTAAATTTTCTCATTTTGGGAAATCGAATAATTTAATTTTTCATTTTAATGGGGATGAACGATACGATTTATAATTCCAGCCCCTGTAGTTGTTTGCAAGGGAGTATTTCTACCGTACCCTGTAGGTACTCATCCTAGTAGCCTCTCGTAATTTTTTCAAAATTTTCCTATTTTTGGAAATCGAATAATTTAATTTTTCATTTTAATGGGGATGAACGACACGATTTATAATTCCAGCCCCTGTAGTTGTTTGCAAGGAAGTATTTCTACCGTACCCTGTAGGTACTCATCCTAGTAGCCTCTCGTAATTTTTTCAAAATTTTCCTATTTTTGGAAATCGAATAATTTAATTTTTCATTTTAATGGGGATGAACGACACGATTTATAATTCCAGCCCCTGTAGTTGTTTGCAAGGAAGTATTTCTACCGTACCCTGTAGGTACTCATCCTAGTAGCCTCTCGTAATTTTTTCAAAATTTTCCTATTTTTGGAAATCGAATAATTTAATTTTTCATTTTAATGGGTATGAACGACACGGTTTATAATACCAGCCCCTGTAGTTGTTTGCAAGGAAGTATTTCCACCGTACCCTGTAGGTACTCATCCTAGTAGCCTCTCGTATTTTTTTCAAAATTTTCATATTTTGGAAAATCGAATAATTTAATTTTTCATTTTAATGGGGATGAACGACACGATTTATAATACCAGCCCCTGTAGTTGTTTGCAAGGAAGTATTTCCAACGACCCTGTAGGTACTCATCCTAGTAGTAGCCTCTCGTATTTTTTTCAAAATTTTCCCATTTTTGGAAATCGAATAATTTAATTTTTCATTTTAATGGGGATGAACGACACGATTTATAATACCAGCCCCTGTAGTTGTTTGCAAGGAAGTCTTTCTACCGTACCCTGTCCCTGTAGGTACTCATCCTAGTAGCCTCTCGTATTTTTTTCAAAATTTTCCCATTTTTGGAAATCGAATAATTTAATTTTTCATTTTAATGGGGATGAACGACACGTTTTAAAATATACCCGTCCCCTCGCCCGTCCCTGTAGTTGTTTGCAAGGAAGTATTTCTACCGTACCCTGTATAGGTACTCATCCTAGTAGCCTCTCGTAGTTTTTTCAAAATTTTCCTATTTTGGGAAATCGAATAATTTAATTTTTCATTTCAATGAGGATGAACGACACGATTTATAATACCAGCTCCTGTAGTTGTTTGCAAGGAACTATTTCTACCGTACCCTGTAGGTACTCATCCTAGTAGCCTCTCGTAATTTTTTCAAAATTTTCCCATTTTGGAAAATCGAATAATTTAATTTTTCATTTTAATTGGGATGAACGACACGTTTAAAAATATACCCGTCCCTGTAGTTGTTTGCAAGGAAGTATTTCTACCGTACCCTGTATAGGTACTCATCCTAGAAGCCTCTCGTAGTTTTTTCAAAATTTTCCTATTTTGGGAAATCGAATAATTTAATTTTTCATTTCAATGAGGATTAACGACACGATTTATAATACCAGCTCCTGTAGTTGTTTGCAAGGAACTATTTCTACCGTACCCTGTAGGTACTCATCCTAGTAGCCTCTCGTAATTTTTTCAAAATTTTCCTATTTTTAAAAATCGAATAATTTAATTTTTCATTTTAATGGGGATGAACGACACGATTTATAACACCAGCCCCTGTAAATGTTTGCAAGGAAGTATTTCTACCGTACCCTGTAGGTACTCATCCTAGTAGCCTCTCGTATTTTTTCCAAAATTTTCCTATTTTGGGAAATCGAATAATTTAATTTTTCATTTTAATTGGGATGAACGACACGTTTTAAAATATACCCGTCCCCTCGCCCGTCCCTGTAGTTGTTTGCAAGGAAGTATTTCTACCGTACCCTGTATAGGTACTCATCCTAGTAGCCTCTCGTAGTTTTTTCAAAATTTTCCTATTTTGGGAAATCGAATAATTTAATTTTTCATTTTAATTGGGATCAACGACATAATTTAAAATATACCCTATACCCGTCCCTGTAGTTGGTATAACAAATACTTATACACATAGTGCGTTCAAAAATTGTCAGCAATCTTTTTAGCAGCTGTTTTCACGGCAGTTGTTTTTAGCTTGTTACCCACCCAGCACCGTCCGACGCCCAGCACCCCTATTTCGCTCCTCGGTCCCGAAAAAATTGATGAAACTTAGGAGCCGCGGATGTATATATGTAATTACCAAAATTTCATGTCTTAGATTGAATCCTACGATAAAATCACTGTCATTAGTTTTAATGTCTTATTTTTCTTATTTTGTGATTTTGAGTGGTCTGAGATGCGTTCATGAATTACACTTTGCATACATGAAAAACTCTGGATGCGTTCATATAAATAACCAGTTTGCTTGATGGATAAAAATCTACCATCGTTCATAAATTGCCGATGACGACGCTTGAAGTGCACTCGGAGTGTTGAAGAAACACGTTATGTGTGAATCAATTCTGTGCATAATATTGGTAAATTACAAAAATTAGTATTAAATTAAAAAAGTGTGAATCTGACCGTTACATAATCGGTCAGAATTATCGGAAAAATTATTGTTTCCTTTGCTTTCTCGTTCGAATTATTACGTTTATAAAATGGAACAATCTGACGAAATTCCGGCAAATGTAAGGCATCACTCTGGTTGTTATACACATAAACGTCAATTTCTGTTTTTGTTTTTTTTTGGACTGTACCAGTACCACCTATCTGGACTTTTTTAGGTAAGGGTGTGACGAGGCAAGATTCCGTTGGCACAGTTATTTAGGAGAAGCACAGACACATCAACTTTATAGGAATAGTTTTTGGAAAAAAAAAAAAAATTGAGCGAGCTACTATCCGTCAAAAATTTATAATCATTATTTCCAGAAGAGTTTTCCTTCTTAACAAATGGTCCAGATAGAGAAAAACGGCTTACATTTTCCTATTTTAACTTTTTATGTTCTATCCTATGGTATATGTAGAAACATTTGTACTTTGTTTGATTTTTTTATTTGGCGACACGTGGAGAAATCTCAGAATTTTTCAAATTTTTTATCACCCTGCATAAACATTTCATCTACATGATAGGATAGTACATGAAAAGTTAAAATAGGGACATGTAAGCCGTTTTTCTCTATCTTTAGCCGTTTTCGTTGTAGGTACAGGGCCTTGAACTTCAAAAATGATGATTTTTACTTTGTTTATAACTCAAAAACTTCTGAATTTAAACACCAACTGTAAAAGCCAACCTTATTTTCTCTTCTCAGACAATCTAAAAATGCAATAACAGGAGCTTTCCATTTAAAAAAACATAACTTCAAAGAGTTTTTTGAAAAAACCGATCGTTTGGCCCACAGAGACCGCTTCGAATATGCTGGGACACCCTGTATACTTGTTAGAAAAAAGAAGGCTTGAGAGTGATTTCCCAAAGAAAGTATTTTGTATTTTTTCATATATTTATATGTCCTAGTTTTTGAGTTATTCAATATTTAAGAAATTACAAATTTTGTATTTTTGATGCGCGCGAATTTTCGTTAATTTCAAATTTTTGGCGCGCAGCGTGGTCGAGAAAAATAGTATATTGTATACCTAGGCGGTAAAGTGGCACTTTTCAGCCTAGGTATACCTTAGGTATACAGCCTTAGAGACCTATAACCTAAAATTATTTTCAGCTACTATACAGGCTGTCCCATTTTAAAGAGGTGGAGGAAACGTCATTTTTTTAAATAGAACACCTATTTCTTTTTATACATTTTCAAATTGCATGAAAAAATGTAATAAAAAAATAAAAACGGTTTTTACAGTTCAAATTTGTAACGAGTAATTTATGAGTTATAAACAAATGAAAATCGCAATTTTCCATTTTCAAAGCAGCTTAGATTGAAAACGAGTGAAGATATCGGAAAACGGACGAGAAAACGGCAAAAAAAAAAATTCTATACCACAGCGTAGTATACCTATGAAAAGTTAAGATAGGGACATGTAAGCCGTTTTCCGATATCTTCATCCGTTTTCAATCTAAGCTGCTTTGAAAATGGAAAATTGCGATTTTCATTTGTTTATAACTCATAAACCACTCGTTACAAATTTGAACTGTAAAACCCCTTTTTATTACACTTTTTCAGGCAATCTGAAAATGTAAAAAGAAATAGGGCGAGGGGTAGGACACTCTGTGGAAATGTCTGTACACAGCTTTGGAAATGTTTGGAAATGCTTAGAAATATTTGGCAATGTTTGGAAATGTTTGTAAATATTTGGAAATGTTTGGAAATGTTTGGAAATGTTTGGCAATATTTGGCAATGTTTGGAAATGTTTGGCAATGTTTGGAATTGGAAATATTTGGAAATATTTTGGAATATTTGGCAATGTTTGGAAATGTTTGGAAATATTTGGAAATATTTGGAAATGTTTGGCAATATTTGGCAATGTTTGGAAATATCTGGAAATATTTGGCAATATTCGGAAATAACACCGTTAATATGCATATTTGGAAATGTTTGGCAATGTTTGGAAATATTTGGCAATGTTTTGGAAATATTTGGCAGTGTTTATTTGGCAGTGTTGTACACATTCATTGCCAGTGTCTTACCCCTCGAAATAGGGTGTTCTATTTAAAAATTTACGTGTCCTCCACCCATTTAAAATGGGACATCCAAAATAACATATGAAAAAAAATATGAAAAAAGGGAAAATATCAAAGAGAAATAGAAAAAAAAGGGAAAAACAAAAGAAGGAAAAAAGAAAAACAAAAAAAAAATATATAAGTGTTCAAGGACGTGTAAATGAATCAAAAATATTAAGAAAATGTAAATACATTTTTTTCAGAAAAAGTTTTTTAACCGAGATACAGGGTGTTTCAGTGTCGATTTAAAAAACAGGTTTTTATTGTATCTTTCTACAGAGTGGACCAATAATTCCGAATTTTTGTAAACAGGCTTTCTATTTTAACTCGTGTTTGTAATAATTCTGGGTATAACGGAAGCACCCAGTGGCGTAGAGTAGAATACGAGGCAACAAGACACTTTTTTTCCGTAAACATTTTTTTTTATTGTCTTTTCGGAATGCCAGATTAAATTGCTATAAAAAAGACATACTTAGAAAATTTCCATAAGTTTTCGAGAAAACTTCAAATGTAGCTTTTTTAACATTTTTTTAAATTTGTATTAGCTTTATTCAATATAGTCTAAGATAAGTACCATAAATTGAAGGCTTTGTCTTTGTAGATAAAGCTAAAAAAGAAGAAAGTTCATATAAATATTTTTTCGGAAATGTTTTTAAACTGAGATATAAGCGTGTTGAACGGTGTTGAATAATCGTTTGTAAAAGACATTTTAACACCCTTATATCTCGGTTAAAAAAAATAACATTTTCGAAAAATAATTTCTTTGAACTTTCGTCATATTTTAGCTTTTCATATTTTCTACCAGCTCTTCAATTTGTGGTACTTATCTGAGACTGTTGAATAAAAATAATTAAAAAAAAGTTAAAAACGTCATTTGAATTTTTATCGAAAACGGTATGTCCTATCGAAATTTTATAAGTAGGTATGGCTTTTTTATGGCAATATAATTTGGCATTCCGAAAAAACAATAAAAAAATTTAAAAAGCAGGTCAACATTTTTTTACGAGAAAAAGGGTGTCTTGATACTTACCCCGGATTCGTTTGAAACCTGTATACAAAAATTCAGAATTATTGGTACACTCTGTAAAAAAATACAATAAAAACCATTTTTGTAAATCGGCACTTAAACACCCTGTATCTCGGTTAAAAAACATTTTCGGAAAAAAATGTATATACATTTTCTTAATATTTTAGATTCATCTACCTACACCTGCTTAAAGTTTGGCCAGCTATTTTTGAAACACCTTGTAAGTGAAAAATATATTATTTTAAGTTAAAAAAAGAAGGAAAAAGAAAAAAGAAATCAGAAAAAAGAAAGAGAAAAAAAATAACAATAATAAATAATGTCACTCCTGCATAGGATGTGGCTATTTTATAAATGCTTGTAGTTTTTCTTTTTGAGCCCAACTCTTCACCGACTAGTTCAAAAATTCATCAGATTTTTTTTTGTCAGCCTGCCTTTATCTAACCTTGTTTCTGACCATACAAAATTATGCGGCTGATGGAGCGAGTGTTAATGTCAAAAAATTCGCTTTTCTGAAGCTTCAAAAATTGGATAGGTACCAGACCAGGTATCGAAAGAAATCGAAAAAACAATTTTGCTTTCCATGTTCCACCATTTTCTCGTTATATTCCGACGAGTGCCAGAAAACTTGGTCACTTCACACTTTTGACAGTAAATATTCAAACTCCTAAATTCCCAACTGAATTGAGAAAAAATGAATGCAAATTGATCCAAAATTCTCTGGAACCCTTTTTACCGTTCTGGGTCATAGTGGTAACAGAATGGTTCATGGTAACCAAAAAATGTAATTTTTGCCACTCCGCGGTTATGGTATAGGGATAGGGCGAGGGATAGGGTCATGTTTTGTCAACGGTTTTGGGTTTGGGTTTTGCTTCATCTTCAGCCGTTTTCTTAGTTATACTCAGGTGAGGACCAGAAGAAGCGATGTTTTCTGAAGTTAGTCACACTGTGGTACCCCTCTAAATGGGAAACTGCAATCTTCAAAATTTCTTCTTTTCCATGCATTTTTATTAAGGTCAGTCTTGAAAGTGGTGTACCTGTTGAATAGTTGAAGACTAGGTTAGGTACTCTTTTCTTTTCTTTGTTTTCTTTTCCAAAGAGATGCGCATGGAAGCAATGTTCTTCTCGATTTTCTTAAACTGTAGTTAGGGACAAAATAATCGAACTACTTTCTAGAGAAACAAGACCTACCTTCTAATTTTTGTGAACTTAGAAAATCTTTTGAAATGAAATATGAATTTAATTCGTAACCAATGAACAACGTAAGTAGGTATGTACAACCAGTACCTACATGGATTTTTTATCATGAGCCTTTATTATCCAACAACAAACTCCTCGGGCCAAACCCTCATAGGTTTGTTTCTGGTCGTGAAATTAAAAAAAAAAAAAAAACAGTGGGATTCGTTATTAGGAGCAGAGGTAGTAGGAGCATTGTCATTTTTTTTGATATTGGTGAACGATTTTTCCTTCAGATACACACATACAGGGTGATCAGTAACTCGCGCACTCAACATGACCGTTTCTATAAATAAAAGTGGCATCACTGCATTGAACATGTGAATAAGTTCGGGTTGGATGGTATTTTTATTATTTTTATTTCCATAGCAACGAAGGCATTTGAATATTTTTATATTCTAAGTTGAGTTTACGCGGTTGCCAAACTTCAAATTTCGTTCAGATTTAGGTATGTTATCAATTCACAACATTCTCAATTCCTCTGTAGAGAGGTTTTGTGAAAAAAATTGATGAATTATATGGTATCCGTTCCAGACATTATACAGCAACCTGAATTTTTTATTAATTTTTATCACGGTTATTGAAAAAATTAGATTTAAACTCGGATGAGGGAAACTCTGTAACTTGAAAATCAACCATTGGATTAAATTTTTTTTTTTTTGCAGAATATCCTTAATTTTAATGGGCTCTATGTCGCCCTGTATTCGGAGTGCGCGAGTTACTGATCACCCTATATTTCAGTAAATAACTACAGCTATATTAATGTCTCGGGAAATTCAATACATTTTGAACGAAATATATCTAATATCCCAGACGATATAATAATTTTATTATTACAGGTCGAGACGTGACTCTGGTGAGATTTCTTTAACAGCATACTGCATGGAACATGGGTGATTTAATTTTTGAGCTATAAACTTGGAGGTAAATAGGTCCAGGGAAGAATCTAACATTTCAATAATTTAACAGGCACCTACTCGAGATTTGATCCTTTCGATTAGTTATGGATTATGAAAATTGAATGGATTGTACACAAGATGAAAAATATGACCTGTCGGTAATATACCTACAAAATTTGTGTCATCAACTTTTAACAATTTTTTTTTATATTGTATCTTAATTAACTTAGAAGAAAATGGACAGTTCGTTTTTTCACACACAAACCTTATGCCATTGTCAGAAAATATTGACGAAGGTTTACCTCGACTAGAAATAAATTGTTGCTCTTCTAGAGTTTCAAGTAATAAATTGCTTGAAATAACATGCCATAAAAGATACCCCACTCAAATAAACAATTGCAGTTATTACCTAATTATATGTGAATATAAATTTTGTTGTCATTGCCATTTGCCATGTCATATACCTAATACAAAAATCTCGACAAAAATGTACACCCATGCCATTTGGATAAGATTGGGTTGATCGTCTTATTAAGGTTTGCGCTATTTTAGGTAGGTACTAAAATTTCTCGAGAATCTCAATTTGACAACATGAAAGTATGTAGTATACGTGGATTTATTTCTAAATAGTCTGCCAAGGTCACATGAAATAATTGAAATATATCACCATTGATGTCATATCTCAAATTTTGTAGGTGCAATGAAAAATCACAGATAGACATAATTCTTTTCGAATATAACTGATGGTGTTAATTCGTAAAAGGTTTTTATAATGAAAAAATAATAAGCACCTTTTTGTAAAGAACATTTTATTGCAAAGTTGTACACAAATACAAATATTAAATTAATTCAAAACTTGAAAATTGATAATTTAATATTCAGATGAGTCATATAATCGGTTCCTTAAATTAATACCTAATTAATTACAACACAGTTTGTCTGCGCCTCGGTATGCGCAGTTTATGCGCAAATTTAAAATTACATATAGAGAGTAGGCCTTATAGTCACCTATGTACCTACCTATTTATTAATATAATAGGTGAATATGTGAATCTTTGCATAAACTGCTTACTCACTCTTCTGATACATTTCGTAGACAGGATCACGTATTACCGCTTCATTCGCTTCGCTTAAACTGGTGACCGTTTCCTGCCGATTAACTTTTTGGGGACTTTCCAATGGTTGAACCTTATTAATTACGGCTCGAATTTTTTAAATTGTACCAAACGACAATTTGAGAGTTTCAGTTACCCTCTTATAAATGTTTTAAATGAACCTATAAAATGTTTTATACCTCACCCATTGATGTTAGGGGTAATAAGGGGCCCCTATCATTCAGTCTTCAAAATACTTTGGCATTTTGCGAGGCATTTTGCTTACTTTTAAAGATAATCTATCACTTTCTGTGATAATTTTTAATTTATTTTTTAAAATTAAAAATGAAAGTCTCAAAACTGACTGTCGTAAACAGAACAAAATCAGTTTTTTTTATAAACAACTTGACAACAAAGCAGGGCGATGTTGTAATAGAGTATTAAATTTATTGTTTTTGAATATTCCTAATGTCAAAAATTTTCCTTTGATCCCTTTAATAACCTTCAAATTCTACTTGTCATTTTTAGTGACATTAATGTCCGTTACAAATATGACCTTGGCAGACAATTGGAAATAAATCCACGTATAGCTACTTTCAGTCCCTATATGTATAGCACCACTTACCTATACAGGATGTTTTGTAATTGAATGTCAATATTTAAGGGGGTGATTTTTGGGTTCATTTTAAGAAGAAAACTTCATAAGAACGCATGTCCTAAGAGTCTTAACTTTTGAGATACAGGGTGGTAAAGTTTCATTAAAATAAATCATTTTTTCGTAATATTTAATAGACACATTTTACCTATGCATATTTTCATATTTTTTTATTGTCATTTAACGACAATCTTATGACCATGTAAAGAAACAGATTTTATTTTTTTAGGCGAAAACCGTGCATCGAACTGAAAAAAAATAGGTGATCAAATTTGCTTGTAAATGAATGGGGATTCCAAAAATGATTTCTATTTGAACGGAAATCAGTGGAGTACCATCAATGTCTGCTAAAATATGCCGGTAAAATTCTGCACGATCGCGCACCATCTTCACTAATAGAAATAAAATGAAACGTGGTACATGAAAAAATGCCCATTGATGCGTAATACCTGTATACGAAATTTCATTAAAATATCCAGAGCGGTATTACAGATATTACGAAAAAATTATTTATTTTAATGAAACTTTACCACCCTGTACAAATCACCCCCTTAAATATTGACATTCAATTACATAACACCTGTATAATAGTAAGACACGATAATCTCCATTTGTTTCTTGAGTTGAAACGATGTTTTTTTACATTAAATAGGTATAACATACCTAACAGACTAACAGGATACTTTTTATGGTGTGAAAGGTGCATTTGAGTACAAAAAAAAAATTGAGGTTCTGCCTTCTACTCTTATAATAGAATCAAAATCAATTGCCCTCCAATGTTAAAATAAATAATGACAGTTCAGAAATATTAGAAAATATTTCAATATGGGGAAAAGGTACAATAATTCAGATAAAACTGATTTAAAATAAGTCGGAAAAATTTCAATTTAAAATTTTCCTTTGTTCCGTAGCCTTGCTTATTACAGTCTACAATTTTGCGTTTAGACGTTAGTAATTATTATTCCTAAGCCATTCACCTTGTTTTCGCAATCTTGAAAATCAATAAAGTTCGCGTTAACAAACTACATCCACCTTTGAGTAAGGGAAGCTAACCCTACCTGCCTATAAGAATATCTACCCAATACTTACAGTGCTTTCCAAACATATGGATATTTAGAAATATTATCAAATAAAAAAAAATAATTTTTCGTTGTTAAAAATGTAAGTTTTTTAACTTTTTTTCACCTATCACTGTTTAAAAGTTTTTCAAACTGCTTAGCTTGTTTTATAAGGTGCTGTTCTCGGTGCTGTTACTGTCGAAATGACACATCATGCATTTTACAAAAAAAAAAAAAAAAACTACATTGCCAGATTGTTTTACCAGTGTAAGTATTTGTCCACCAATCTTGACTCCCAGATCACGAAAAAGTGGTTTTTCAAAATTCACCTGCCCACAATATACAGGATGACTCAAAAAAGTTCCTCTTAACATGGGTCCGCAAATAATATAGGTAGGTTGTCAAAAAAGTATTTTTTTTTCAGTTTTTGGACGATATCTTAGAAACCGTTTGAGCTACTCGTATAAAACTGAATTTCTGTACACATTTTATCATTAATATTATTTACTTTTTGCGCTCTAATTAAATTTATTTCATGTGACAGTGGCGGAGATTTTTAGGATTGCTTGAAACTTTTTTGCCCCTAATTTCTACGACACTGGGAAAATTGACATTGTGGAATTACATTTTAAACTGTCAATTTTTTCTACATAAAAGGAGGTGCTTCAAGTCAAAAGCTTCAATGTGAACTGTAACTGTTTTCGAAAAAAACAGCATTTTATGATGAAAAAGATAACAGTATCAACGTGTTTCATATTCTGGACAAAAACATCACTTGTTTTGGTAATTTTTTTATGATTTGTTTCACTGCTACATAAAAAAAATTGCCTCCTTAAAGTACATAATAATAATAATAATAATAAAAGCTGGGTTCTGAATCTTACACAGTTTCTGAGATATCGTCAAAAATGTGAAATTTTTTTTGTCACTCTGTATTTATAAAACGGTACTTTTGCGGACCCATGTTAATAGGAACTTTTTTCTTAGAACGAAGCAAGGAATTACATCTTTCATTTTCCGACACATATTTTGAAACATCCTGTATATTATATTTATTTATTATATTTCTCAAAAATCGCGTTTTTTCGATTTTAAAAACGCACCTATAGCTTCATCTTTAAAGATTAATGAACGACACTTTTGCAATCTTGTAGAACTTTGGATTTACGTTGGATTTTCGTTGCACAAATTCCTAAAGTCGCGTTACTTCTACGCAGGATGTCCCTTCAAATTCAAAATTCGAAATAAAAAATAAACCGTCCATGAGGCACGGTTTCTGCTCGCAGTTTTCAATCTATGGGATTGAAAGATTTGTGGGAGTAAGGCGAGGAGTAAGGTATCCACAAGGACAATAGTCTGGAATTGCACTTGAGCTAAATCGGTGGAGCCGTTTCAAAATGGCGGCCATTAAATATTATTAGAAAAAATTGCTGTTTTTGGAACCCCTGTATAAGCAAGATGGAAAGAAAATTTTGAAACTAAATTAACAGGATTGGAAGAATATTTTTCGAAATTGACGTTAGTGTAAAAATCTCATTATTTTTTTTTATTAATAAGCCAGTGGCATGGACCGCGTGGACAGGAAAAGGGTAAAAATGGCTAAATTTCTATGACCATGTTTGAGAATATTTTTAAAGGAATCGATCTGAAATTTTTACAATAGAAAACTATTATACTAATATCCTGTTACCTCCAAAAATGAAAAAAAAACCTTCAAGAAGCAAATGATAAAAATGGCGGAGATATAGTAGGATTAACTTTAAAAAGTCAGATGTGACGTCTCACTAACCGTCCGAATTAATATTTTTAATTTCACCAGAAAATATCAAACAGTTAATAATTGTCAAGTTGTGAACGAGCGTAAATTATTGAAGAAATCATTCAAACAATGAATTGAAGCGCTTACGTCAGTTTGAGAGCCACTGACAACTACATAAAATTTATTCACGTAATGACATTCTATCCTCTGTGTTGTGCATTTAATTCTCATTCAGTACCAATGTTGACGTATACTTATTTATGCGGGATGGAGTGTTTAGACAAACTGGACGGTTACTGTAAAAACACGTACATGAAACAAAATAAATCGAACTATCAAAAGGACGTGTATTCTTAATCGATACGTATGACTTTTTAGACTTTATTGGACTATATTCGATTTTTTTTAAAGTGATCTTTATTTCTCTAAAATTTCAAATCTACGCTTTCCAAAACGGCCCTGTAAATTTTTTATAATTTTAAGGTAGGTAGTATAAAAAATCGAATTTTTAGAATTAGCTAGCCAGTGGCGTCCATAGGAGAATTGCTTAGGGAAAAATTGCTAAATTTCTATACATATTCATTTGATTACATGTTTTCAAACCAATTGAAATGAAATTTTCATCTACGCTAATGTAAGTTCAAAAATAAAAAATTAAAATAGATTAGAATCAAATTCGAGCAAAAGTGTCGGTGGTTATTAGAAGATTGTATAACATCAAACTACTTCATACTCAGGAAAAAATTCCTCCGATCGACGCAAATCATGCAGCATGAATCTGAGGACATGGGAAAACTTATTTCGCCTTTATTATTAAGGCTCGTCAGTTGTCAGTGTGTCATACATTACAAAAGGCTTCTCAGTTTTTCTCCGTTAACATTGAGGGTGAATAAGGCGTTCTTAAAAATCACCACTTTCGAAGAAATTTAACAATATGGGAAAAGCTTCGTAAATTAAATACAGTGAAAACCGGATATAACGACATTGAGGGGACCATCAATATGCGGTCGTTATAGCCGATAGTCGTTATAGGCAATTAAATGCATTTTTTACTAACTGACACCACATACCACATGATATTATGTATGTAAATTGTAAATTCAAAGGATTAAGAGGCTTAAATAAATAATACGTATAATATAAAGGCATCACAATTTTCAAATACATTATCTACCAAAAATTTATTAATTTTTGAAGATACAGGTAGGTATGTACAATTTTAATTTTTTATCATGTTCTGAGATACCTAAATCACCTCCATTGTCCGATCACGCAATAAAAAACCAAATAAAAACACGCCCTCGCCCGACGACGGGAAGCGTAAAATTCAGAATTTACAGCATAAACATCCGTCGGTCGTTATAACCGACACGATTCCGTGAAAAATCCAAGATCACTACGTCGCTATTACCGATACGTCGCAATAAGCGATGTCGTACTAAATGGTTTCTATGTAAGGTGATTTTTATGAGACTAAACTGGGACTTCGACATTTGGTCGTTATATCCAGAACGTCGTACTAAACGATGTCGTTATAATCGGTTTTCACTGTATTTCCATGACAGTGAAGGTAAAGATGGCTGGATATTTCTCAGTGAAAGGCGGATGGGACTTTATATAATAAATTCCAGAGATATCTGTATCTAATCTATTGACAACATCATTGTCAGCTTTATTGACCAATTCTTTAATTAACCCATATACTTTGTAACCAATTTCTTTTCAATGAAGTAGATGAATTGACATTGGACAGTAATGCAATTTATATCATCACTTGAAGCGAATGCAACGTGTGATATGATTGAATCAATTCTTAATTATGTTCTCTTAAGTTAGGTAGGTATGCACATGGGCCTTGACCTCCATATTATTATCACTCATTATAATATAGACTGTTGCTTTTTGAAATTTCGCTTTACACCTTCTGGTGGAATCATGCCAGCTCAAAAAGTGACTCTATTTGAGTCTCAATAAATTAAGAACGGTTATACACTCGCATGTGAATTGTGATTGAAAAAGTCTTATGCAAACATATATGTACCATTATAATGTATGGTGTGAGAAAATGAAACAATGTTACGTATTTTTCTTTCGTGGGTTCCACGATAATTTGGAAAGTCAATTAACTGAATTAATTCCTTTATTAATCGCTTACTTAATAAATTTACAATTCCCACTAAACACTACTTAGGCACTTAACACTACTTACACTCTCACTACTATTAACCGCTTATACCCACCCTTAATGTTTTTCTGATACGCGCTTCTAGAATTAACTAACTCCCAACATTCTAGACAGGAGTAGCTTCTCTTCTACACACCCTGATAGGCTCTTACTGAAAGTTAGTTATCGATCTTTCGATTTTATGGCCGAAAATTTCCCCACAGATTCCGACCGGTTATCGTTATCACTACCAAAACAGCCGCGCTCGACATCGTAACAATAATTTTGGTATGAATCGAAAAAATTTACAGTGTACAGCTTTACAGATTAAATCTCAGACGTTTCTGAATTACATAGGTACGTTTCCATTTTTTGCTCGACAAATAGCTATAAAATAAATTAGTAAATAAGTCAGGATTTTAGAGTTGGAGATTAGAAACTTATGTTATTTTTTGAACACCTGTATGTGCAAAACTAAACATAATTTTCAATCAAATTAACAGAATAGGAAGAATTCATCTCAATTCCCAAGTGCCAAAAAAATTAGCATTTTTTAATTAGTTTGCCCGAGAGTTTACCAGTGGCGTAGGTTGAAAATCGGTCAAAAGTGTAATTTTCAATATCTATTCTAGGGCACGTTTACATAGGAATTAAACTGGAACTTACTGATATGACCATGAAAAGTTTCAACAATTCAATTTCCAAAATAACTAAAATATTCACAATCGAATGAACTGTTACAGATGTTTCTTAGTTTCTTAGATTTACGTTTAGCTCCTCAGTTTCACGGGCCGGTTATTTATATTGGAGCAACAGGACGACGAATAATCCCGACTTTAAGTCTAGAATTATCTTTATTGCAGCGGGCAGGTTTCCAGAAATAGTCGAGACATTGTAGCGCCATGCACGAAGAATGATAAATGAATCTCGAATCATCTAGTAATCGCATCATCCTTATCGCCGCTTGCTTCGCCGAGCCCGTTTCTTGGAAACCGATGTGATGGAACCGAACGCTCGCCTGTCTTCTCGCAGCACCCGGAACTTTTATGTATTTAGTAATCGCTACTGAACGAATGAAAATACTCTACTTATGCAATTGATGCGCGAGAAGGTTTAAGACGATGCTTAAGTCTGCTCTAAGTTACACGAGACCAATATTTGATTTTAGTTTAAAACCTGAAAAAAGCTGAATCTTGGCCTTGATGCATCAATTATTATTCTGATTATGCATGTAATTATTCATGTTTCTTGCTTGTAATTAATTTCCTGAGGATATAATACACAGATTATTCACAGAAATATCGTACGTAATAATTAATTAATTTCTTGCTACTCTTATCGTATTTCCAGGTAGTACATACAGGGTGTTCCGTGACTCAATGGTCATAACTCAAGAGCGTATTCTTTGTATAATTTTAAGTCGAAAGTGACCTAATAATATACACTTTTGCACACACAAAAAAATGGTCACCATTCCAATAATTATGATAAAAAAATACATGCCTACTAGATTTGGTTTACTTGTTAAATAATTTAAAATTGCCCATAACCTCTTAACTTTTGAGTTTTGTATAAACAAGTGGTATAGAGCACTTTCGACTAAAAATTGTCCAAAGAATACGCTCTTAAGCTAGGACCATCGAGTCACGGGACACCTGTATAATATGCAATCGTAAGCTGCGTTATTTATACCATTGGAAGTTATTTCTATTAATAATAGGTAAAGTAATGCAATCATACTGATAAAACGGCATCCGTTTGGTGAAGTATTAGCCCACCCGCATGTGCCAATAATTTTTTTCTATTAGTGCCCGCGTATTCACGTTGCTGAATAAAACCATTGCTGTCTTCACTCCCGTTAATTATTTAACCAGTTATATTTTTCAATATCTTGAATACGTGTATGTAAAACTCGCTTACGGTCGGTTGACGGTTTAATATACAGTGCGCGAGAAAAGTAAGGAATAAATTCGATAAAACGGAAAGCGCTGTTTTTTTGAATAAATAAAAAAACAGGTCGATTTTGTTTTTGAGTTCTTGAACTTTTGACATAATATTGGGGTATACAGGGTGATGCGCGAAAAAGTGGTGACGTCATCGGTATTTTTTTTAAATGGCAACCCTTATTTTTTATTCCATTGTTTAATACTTCATTCAATTGCCAATACGGTAATGTAATCATTTTGTAACCTTAAACGACGAAATTTCTGTGAAAATAACTTAATTTGGAGACATTCAATTCAAGACAGATTTCATAGATTTAATTTAATTTAATTTAACAGATTTAATTTAATATATTAATTTAATAGACAGATCTTATAAAATTACCATGGAAACAGTCATTTTTATTTGATATTTTTTTTATTTTTATCGCTTATGTTCCGATTTTCACATCAGTAAAAAGTGCACAATTTCGACTCACAAGCTGTTTTCTCAAAATTTTCCTTATTTAAGGTTACAAATTGATTACATTACCATACTGGCAATTGAATGAAGTATCAAAAAATGCAATAAAAAATAAGGGTTGCCATTTAAAAAATATGCCGATGACGTCACTACTTTTTCTCGCATCACCCTATATACTCGAATGTTATGTCAAAAGTTGAACAACTTAAAAACAAAATCGACCTGTTTTTCATTTTTTTCAAAAAAACCGCGCTTTTCGTTTTATGGAATTTATTCCTTACTTTTCTCGCGCACTGTATAGTCTAAGGTTTAATATGACTTGTTTATGAGTAAGGAAAAAAGCTAAGTTTAGTTTTTTTGTTTAATTTTTTCAGAGTTTGTTCCAACACCAGAAAAAATGCAGACCTAGATAGATAGAATCAACGAACCAACAATAATGAAGATGAGATAGCATTCCTTAATTAATTTATTAGGTAAGATCAAATAAATCTTATAAGAAATAAGAGATCAATAATAGATCTTCCAAGATAACTTAAATCAAATCATTGACAGATTTGAAAAGTTCATAAAATTTTAACACAAAATTTTCATTTCTGAGTGCAGCTTCAAGGTTTTTCTTGTGACGAATGCGCTAAGTATTTTGTGTCCTTGTTTTTTGAAATACCTTTTAAGCATATTTTAAAACTTTTTAAATTTTATATGGGGGGGGGGGGGAGCAATTTAATTTAATTTATTTAATTTAATTTAATTCAAACAATTTAATTTTCGGGTGTACCAGCAATTATTTAATCAGTACATTTTCCATATCTTTACATCAACTACCCTATACTATTTTCACTGGGAGAGCTCATCCCTAAAATTTTAAATTCTAACGCACATACTTTTCCAAATTTGGTTTTCGATCGTATTTTAAAAATTACAAAAAATGTTAATCATTCAATTGCATGAAATGGTAAAAATATTGTGAAGCTAGATTAGAGTGTAGTTTTCGCGAAGTATACAGGGTGATTCATAACCTATGCGCATAAACTTGGGAAACTCTAACTTAGGACACATCATTATAATTATTAATGAAAAAAAAATTGTAATAAAAGTTTTTTTTGTTACGGAAAGACAGGATGTTTCTAACGAGCGTCAGTCATTCTGTTACACGACACACCCTGTATAAAAAGTTTTCATTGAAAAAAATGCGCAACCAAAAATACTAATCGACGTGTCCGAGCGTTTTTTAGCACCAATCTGCATTGATTTGTTATCGAATTTATTCCATTTGGCTCTTCCACACTGTATGTAAATACTTTCACGATTTTTGTGAAAATTTGTATTTGGCGGTTTCAACAGTCCGAGTCTACATTTTTTTTTAACGGAGGTACTTCCGGGCTTACCGGAAGTCCTTATCACTCCAAATTCGTTATTTCAAACTGCATGGACAGCCTGTATTTTTCACAGTTGGAGTTTGAGTTAGTAGTGAGTTATAAACAAAATCGCAATTTTTAATTTTCAAAGCAGCTTACCTTGAAAACGACTCACGATAGATATCGGAAATCGGTTTAAATGTCCCTGTCTTAACTTTTTGTGTTGTACTCCATTCTGTAGTCGAAATGTTTGTAACAGTGACCGTCAAAAAGTTGACATCATAATGAGAAAAATGTTTATTTTTGACTTGTCAAAAAAACTTTGAGAACAAAAAATCTCTGATTGCTTGAAAACTTATTTTGCCGGAAACAGACATACATAGTCTCCTTTTATCGATACACTTGACCCAGCGATGCTCCAACTTCTTTAACCCGTCTGAAAAATACTTTTTCTTGAGGTCTGCAAAGTAGGCCTCCGTGGCGGCGATGACCTCCTCATTCGACTCAAATTTCTGCTCGCCGAGTGACTTTTTCCAGTTTATAAACAAAAAGAAGTCTCAAGGGGCCAAATCTGGCGAATATGGGTGACGGGGCAGCAGTTCGTACCCGAATTCGACCAATTTGGCTTTGGCGAGAGCGGAGGTGTGAGCCGGTGCGTTGTCATGATGGAAGAGCACTTTTTTCTTCGCCAAATGGGACCTTTTTTTGCAATTCTCGCAAAAACTCCTTCGGATTGCGCTTGAACAGCGTCAAACACTGCTCTGAAGTTGTCACACGGTTGCGCTTGTTGTCCGTAGTGAGCAAACGCGGCATCCATCGCGCCGACAGCTTTCTTATGCCCAAAATTTCATGCATGATATGACACACGCGGTCTTTTGAAGTGCCTTCTGTTTCAGCTATTACCCGCACCTTCAATCGGCGGTCTGCCAATACGAGGTCGTGGACTTTTGTCACTTTTTCCTCCGTGGTAGCCGTTTTCGCGACAACTCGATATTAGACAACTCGACAGACGACTCGAATCGTCACAACTCCAGATATTGGTCTCCCATGCACAGTCAACGTCGTGGCAAAGTGAATGTATGGATGGGAATAATCGAGCGGCGTTTCATAGGGCCTTATTTTTTTTAAGGAAATGTTACAGTATCGCGTTACCTAAATTTCTTGCGATTGGATTTAATGCCAGCCCTGGCCGTAATTTTTCCCGATAATCACCAAGTAGGCATCTAATCAGGATATTCACTCTGCTGCAGACGTCCTTAAATATCTAGATGCCACATTTCCTGAAAGATGGATACCGAATGGCCACCGCGTCCTCTAGAACTGACTTCCTTGGATTACTTTCTGCGTATGCTTATTTAAAATCAAAGGACAAATAATTTAGAGAAGCGTCGAAGTAGAACAAATTAGTTTTCACATTTTTGAGCGCAGTGCACGAAGTGTTTACACTATCGGTCAGTGCCAAATGATTGGTGGGGGACAATTTGAACATTTGCTCTGAATGCTGTTTTTTTTTAGGTTCGTCACCTGTAAAAAAATAGGTGACGTCATCAGTCATCACAAAAATAAAATTGACCTGTCCGAGCGGTTTTTTCTGTTTTTTTTTTAATAACGGTATGGATTATGTTCCAAACTTTATCATCACCCTGATGGTTTTATTATACCATGATGGTAAATTATTGTTAACGTATTGCCAGGAGTTGGTCTAACTTTTCTTGAGGAAATTCTACAATAATTTTTTTAAATGATTATTCTGGAGCATATAGTCACCATTTACTTCAATAACTGCTTCCTATATGCTATTTGCTTGGAAGGCTATTATAGGCTTTATTGTTCACCTGTCATTTTTCAGCGATCGATTCACGTATGGTAGTCCATAGGCGCTTCTTTGGAAGAATATAACGAATGTAGAAGCAGTTCTCAGCAACTTAGTGAAGTTGGCACCCCTCAGTGCGAATTTTTGTAAAATTTAGATGGCATTCGTTTGTCCATGGTTTGTCCACGATTGTCCAACCAAAATTTTCGTTTGTCCGCTCTTAAAAAAAAATTATGACGAAGTTTAAACAGTGGACAAACGAATTCCGTTTGAATTATGTAAAAATTTTCACGTAGGGGTGCCAACTTCACTGAGCCGTTCTCAGCCCATATTGGCGATGCATTCGACAACTGCGCCAGCGCATTATCGTGATGGAAGACGACATGGTTATGGTTCTGCGTTTTTTTTTGTCTCGATTACAGTTTCACCCTGTCAAGTTGACCCAAATTGATTAACGTAGCTCCTGGCGAATCGCAGACCTTCTTTCTTCTGACGTTTTTCAAGAAAGCCATTATTCATCCCCATAGTAACAAGATTCTTCAGAAACGGAGCTTACTTGTTTCTTTGGTCCAGATCAGTAAAAATTCGGACACATTCGGCTTTATTGTTGTCAGAGAGTTCATCCAGCCACTTTCCACAGCTTTGCAAGCTTTTTGAGATGACGAAGGATGGTTGAATGGTCCAGTCGACCTCTGCATCGTCTTTCGCTGATCGTCCCTTCGTCAAACGATTCTTTGAGACCGCGAAATAACTTCGCTGATCCTCGCCATCCTTTTTCGAAGTGGCACAGCAATTTTTATATATAAAAAAGCTGTTACAATAATGCCTGATGGTAATTATGCATCAGTCATCATCAGTATAACAATTTACTTTCACGCTCTAGACTTACAAAAAAGATTCTATTGACATTTACCGGTGCCCAAATTTCTTTCGTGTTTTAACTACACTTTTTTGGGAGTCTTTAATTTTTAACTTTAATTTAGGTCAATACAGCGTGAAGTATATGAATACTATTTTTGATGTTCAAGGATTTTTGAAATCGAATGATTCACGCAGCTTCTGCTGTTTTTTATTTTACATAGAGATGCTTGATTCCAAAAATCTTGCAGATATTTCTGTTTTTCTTAAAGAATGAATGAGGTCTACATGATGATGGTGGCTCAGCGCATTTCAGCAGCTTATATGGTCATTTTTTTTCAATGCCGTCCATACTTATATGTTTTTTATGATTATGCCGATGGATTACAATAATTAAACGTAGATATACTTTACATGCCTCGTAATTTAAAAACTGATGGCATCTGCTTTTATAATTAACAGGAAGGTTACACCAAAGCTATTAAAAGTTTTAATATGTCTACAAGCTTTGTCATAAAAACCGCTTACCTACACGTAGTAATCGTATAAAATAATTTTTATGTGCTAGCAGGTGTCTGCAATGAGGCTGGGGAGAATTATCCATCTTTGTCAGTAGTGTGATATTATCGATTCGTTTCCTCTTTGTTTTACCTACTTGTGGTTAACGGCTATTCCGAGTCCAGATCTAGGCTGTCTATAAAAGGCAAAGCCCTCACTGACTCACTGAACTAAATCGTAGAGGTCAAACTACTCGAGCAATCTTGTGGAAATTCGGGGTGGATGGTCCCTTCGTGGTGTAGACGCCCACTAAGAAGGACATTTTTAACACCCCTATATTAGAAATATTAGAAATCTGGGAAGGGTAAAATTTTGGGGATCGGTAGTATTCGATGAGTAGATCAGAAGTCTCCATGGTCATAAGCCCACAAAAACTCCTGTTCTCGAGATGTTCACCTCTAAAAATGAATTTTTTTCTCTCATGACAACATGCAGTCATGCATATATTCAAATATTGGCCACCTTAAAAATAATTATCAAAATAGCTTCATGACGTGAGCCAGGAAAAGTCGTGAAAGAAAACTACCTTTTGTTTTTGTTAATTATTGCAAAAAGAAAAATTTCCGACTAACTTCAAAACATTTACAAATTGTGTAAATGTGACGTTTTATTGCTGTTTTCGTTGGACCACGTTTGACCTCCCACTAATTTTGTTTGACCACGTACGAAAAAAAAAAGATTTTGTATTAATAATTAACTTTTAATTATTTTCCGTTTAGTCCAACTTCATATCTTTCTGGATGATGCTAAACAGTTAGATTCCGGGAGACGAAACTTGCTCAGCCCGTTTGACTACGTTTGGCCAATGGATAATTTTGTTTGACCACGTCCAGAAAAAAATATTTTTTTTATTTCGTTCCGGTTAACTTCACAATTCTAAATATTCGCTGATCATTTTATTTTCCGTTCCGGCTAACTTCACAATTCTAAATATTTGCTGTCAATAATCAATAATGATCTAAAATTGTAGGTTGAGCAAAAAAAGTTGTAATAAAAAGCCCGTTTCGATCTCTAGAAACTAACCGTTTAGCTTCCGGAGAAATGTGAAGTTGGACGGAAAGGAAAATAAAAAAAAATATTTTTTTTCTGCATGTGGTCAAATGAAATTATTGGGTGGTCAAACGATGGTCGAAAGGATGATCCATAAAATGTCCTTATTTACACAATAATTTGTAAATTTTGTGTTATCCGGGAGCGGAGAGAATTCGTTTTTATGCATACTTTTGGTCAAGTTTTTTTTAGAGTGGGCGGAAAAACGATTTCAACGATTAGTCATTCGTTTTCGGGGGATGTTCAATCGGTGTGAGCAAGTTTCGACCAACGAAAACTAACCGTTTAGCTTCCAGAGTGAATTGTGAAGTTAGCCGGAACGAAAAAATTAATTTTCCCGGTTGAAATTTCGAATTGAGTTAATGAAGGTTAATTTAAAAAAAACTTCTGTTTCTGTATCATCAGAATTCATTAGAATGCAAAAATACGTTAGTAACAGTAGCGAAGCTCGGATCTGCACATCATCTCTGCTAGTTTTAAGATAATTTTGGTTTTGTGTTTTGCGAACTATGCAAGCTCGTGTGCCGATTGAGCTCTTTAATCTAGTCCCGGTGGATATCTGTTCAATTCCCCAGCTGACTTTCTGACTTTTATGCGAAAACTGCTTGACGGTATGTTTTTTATTTACTAAATTAGCAATATCTTTAGGGTTAAGTATTGTTGGAATGGAACCACTTTCAATTAGATCTCGTAATATATATTTCTTTAACACTGTGCTAATTCTAGATTGCAGTGAAGTTATTTTGATATACTTGCCAAACTTCCTGACTGCATTGCGTACTTTTATCGTATTACCAGCACATTTTTTTTATATTATGTACACATAAAAGTCTTATATCTAATTACAAACGTAAATACATAATTATCTTATGTATTTACGATGCATCTAATGCATACAGATACTTGATATTGGGGGAAATATAAGCTATACTTATAATAGACACAAGAATTTTAAGGTAGGTACAGAGTGTTTAAAAAAAAAGGTAGCACCGTTGCTAGGATAAGTAGAGCAATGAAAAATAAATTGGTTTAGGTTAGTTAAAAAGTTTTGTAAGGGCATCCCTATTCAATACAAGGTGTTGTAACAAAAAATGTATATACATTTTTTACGATTAGGTAGGTATATATGGCAACAATGTAATGAAATTTTGTATGAATATGTTTTGGCAGCTGAAACATCCCATTAATTTGTTTTTATTATCTGACTCTCATAGATGGTGCTAGTTACACAGTTCATACTGAGTAGTTTAAAATTAACTTTTTTGAAGTTAGATTTTCTAATTCAAGTTGTAAGTGAACTTGACGATCATTAAATTTTACACCAAAAATGTATTCTTCGTAAAACTCGATACTGTATACCGTTTTCAGAATATTTTACTTATCAGTGGTGCGAGAGGGAACACATGTCAGTAAACCCTCGCAAACTGTTGAGTACCATTTTCCAGAAAAATAAGGTTGGGCGGTTTAACGCCCCCAACTCTTCTTCCATTTGCAGAGGATGCCAAGTACCTAGGAGTCATCCTGGGTAAAAAGCTTACTTGGAACTCTCATCTGGAAAGAGTAATACACATGCAGAACTAAATTCTCCTTATTGTGGACGTTTAAAAGGATCTGGGATTTATTTATGTAATGGTCGTTAGACCTATGATTGCGTATGGCAGTACCTCTTGGTGGTCAAAAGGCCAACAGATCATGGCCAAACACACCATACCGTCGACGGCTATGAAAATCCTACTGGACTTACCACCTCTCCACATTTATTTGGAGACCAGACCAGATGGACTACATATAGAATGTTACAAATGGCAAGAAGCTTGCCAAAGGCTAATAACTTGGAGCGAACCGGGTTGTTGGATGGCATAATATAGAAAGTTACAATCTACTGGGTATGCCCTCGGACATAATGCCTAAGACCATCATGAACCGCTCTGCTTATGAGGCCCTTCTTTCGGGAAGAGACGTATGGGGGGGGGGGGGACAACAGAAATGAACTCCCTAACAGCAGATTTTAGATGGTTCGCCGATGGATCTAAGACATCACAGGAATCACAGGAACGAAGAAAAGAGTCTTCTCGAGCCTGGGCCGTCACGCAACAACTTTCCAGGTCGAAATCTATGTCATAGAGCTCTATGCGCAGATGCAGGAAAAGATAAACTGCCAACACAGTTTCTAACCAGGTGCTGAATCCGAATTTAACGGACCAGAACCGCAGCATTTGGCATATCACCGAATATAATGCGGTGGTGTACCATCTTGTTAGTACCATAAAATATTTATGAATAAAGGTTCAAAAAATCTAAATATTTTCAGTTCAGTAAGAGTGTAGGTCAAAACTTCCAAATCCAATATGTTACCTCTGTCTTCTGCCTGCATAAACATTTACGCTGAATCGTTCTTGGGATTTTCTCGGATTAATGCACTCGAATTATCGATTGACGACACATGGCTATTAGGCGACTTGCTTATTCCGTCTCTGCTAAACTGTAACTCATTTGTGTGCACATTACATTTGAAAACGCTGATTTTGTTCACCTTCTCTGAAACCACTTAGCTATTGTCTGTCGAGGAAGCAAATCGGATACGGATGAAGCTGCTCCCGTTTCACTGTTCGTACAACGAAGCTTTGCGACAGTATGGCGATATAATTCACAAAATTTATTACAACAGATTGAAGACCACAATTATTGTTATTGTTATTCTTAGCAGTGGTACTGATGGTGATCTTACACAGTCTTCGATAGGCATTTTCAAAAACTCTCACAGAGGGTTGACGACTCTCCGGGAATTTTTGATGATATTCGCGAGCTGCCTCTTTACTATTGCTGCTATGAAAACCATAAACCAATTAAACTGAAATCATAATTGGGCTGTTTTGGTCATAATTTGTCAATTTTTCGCTACATGTTCCATGGAGTTTTGCTCCGAGACTTTCGTTTACAACTGCAGTAGCCTTCATCAGCGGTTACGTGTGCGCAGACGGTAAACGATGCTCCATTCCTCGTGTTCACTGATGTTAACTGACTGAACGACTTGGAAGATCGGTTCTATTTAAAGGCTGATGCCCGTTGACGTCATACCTACATACTACTCCACCAGCTATCTCCATCCTAGCAACGACCGGTCTCGTCGATTATGTCATAGATTGCTGCGTCAGATAATGACAGATTCTCTAACGTAACGCATGATAACAAATCTTTCGCAGTTCCTATAAACTCCAGCAGAAGAAGGGGATCGATGGGGTCTTTAGATGAACGGAGAATCTTGAACTTGTAGGTTTAAAAATAGTTTTCACGCCGTGGCGCTGTAGGAGTGACAGGCATTCCTGTCATTCCTACGGAGAAATGCTGCTCCCTTCCCGAAACTCTTGGTGGTTGTTCGCTTGTTCGCTGGGTATCGTGGGATGTTGGGTTCTGGGTCGTAAGGCTCTCCCGATTTCTTGAGCGTTGTAGCCATTCGCCTGCAGAGCACGATCTAAGGCGGGCAAACTCTTTTTGGCGGTGTTGGGTCTGACAAATGAGGGAGGCACGATTCATCAGGGTACTACTCGTTTTTGGCCTGGGTGAATACTGTTCCATGTGTTTTGGTTTTCGATACTCCAAAGTACTAAGAAGAACTCGCCTACCTAGATCATTTTTGCAGGCGAATTAGGAATCCATTATTGAAAAAAATTATTATAAAACTTTATTGAAGAAGTGGTCGATTTTGATATTGACATTACTTTACGATTGTGCCAATCAATCCATTCCTGTAAGACAGATGCCTACTAGATAAGATTATAATATGTTTAAGCAAGCTGCGCCTTTATAAGTTGACTTTTATTGACCTTATAATTCTAAGATCTAATTTTATAGTAAAATTGGGACACTTTTTAATGGGAGCCCACAATTATTTATGCGATTTTTGTGTATGTGATATTATTTCTTTTTATATTTTTTAATCACCCTGTATCTTGTATTGAAGTGGCATACTTTCCTGACACCATACTTTAAGGCCATAATGCACTGTGATCCTAATATTGCTAAATTCCTCTTACAGAGACGCCATTAACATGGGTAGGTCCGACATATCCCCCTGACTCTTCATGGATCGATGACTTCGAGGGCGTTTCATTAACGGGACCAACAGTAGCAGTATCCGTCTAATATCACAAGTAATAACTCGCGTAATGAAAACATTACTCAACAATTCAATTACACGGCAATCTAACTTATAACCTTATTACCTTACTTAAATAACTTGTTAAAACAAATAACCGGCACATTGTTATTCCATTGTTCAAATAAAGTCACCACGGAATTGGAATTAGTCAGTTGGTAATTGAACAGAGAACTGAAACAAATGATTGTGAGATCGTCGATCGTCCGCTGCCTTTTCCACGATGCTGAAGCTGAAGAACCGGCTGCTCTTCATGGTGATCTTCGTGAAGATAGTCTTCCTAATCTGCTTGTACCGGTCGCTTTCCACCCTCACCAAAAATCTGCCGCCGGACTTGTACTGTCTGCGCATAGAAGCCAATGCTACTCTGCCACTCATCTCTGATGCAAACATCTCCAAAGGGAATTCGATCTTCTTCATGGAAACGTCTTGTAGGTGTGTATAAGTTGTTATTGTTAATGTTCATGTTTATGTTAATTTAGTTGTTCAAAGCGATAAAACATACATTTTCTTGATACACTTATCATACATACTAGACGCTGAGGGTCTCAGCTTTTTTTTAATATTATGATACACATTAGTACCTAACTTTCAAAAGTGTCACCACGATTAGAATACTCTATGTGAAAAAATCAGCAAACAGCTTTAATTGTTTTTAAATATACTAATAGAAAAGCCCACGATTGCGAGAGGCAGCGCCGGTCGGTTTGACTTTCGAGTCCGGCCGGCCTGCGACCGGTATCAACACGTTTGTTGCTTTGTGGCGTCCGCTATCGCTTCGCGTTAGTTGACATCCATACTGAGCTCACTGAGCAGGGATTACACCCGAACCCTAACAACTTCAGATTCACATGACCAGAAAAGACACCCACACCGCTGGTAGTTCTTCAACTACCAAAAGAGTAACACCAAATCTTCAATATTGTACTCAAATCCATTGAGTCGAAACACTCAAATCGAAAACACGTTTCACCCAGTGCTACAATTGTCAGGCCTTCGAGCACTCGCACAATTACTACACAGTCACACCAAAATGTCTCAAATGCGCTCACTCACATAAAACATACAAATGCATTAAGCTAAAACAACTAGAAGCAAAGTGCGTAAACTGCGGAGGGGCACACCTTTCAAAAAACAAAATGCCCCAGGCACCCACTACAGCAAAGTAGACAACAACCCACACACACCCCTCAACCTCCTACGCCCAAGCAAAACAACACAACAAAATGCAACAAACTTCGAAACACAAATGAAACAACCCCTTCAAACCATGATCAACACACTGAGGACCACCCTCAAAAACTAAAACAGCAATATGACACTACAAATAACCATCTGGAACGCCACATCATCATTGAACAGCAAGCAGTAACTTGGCACTCATACAAGAAATCTTCCTAAACCAGCACACAAATTCAACATCTCAAATTACATCAAATTAGACGTCAACGAAATTCCAGCAAACCTGGAGGTCTCCTCACCATTCACACACCAGGAAACACACTGACTCTGATAGGCTCAGTCTATCAGCGCCCACAATCCACCACGAGACATATCACACTCTTCAACACACGAAAAAGTCATACTGGGCGGCGACTTCAATACCAAACACTCTGACTGGGCAGGACCGATAACAAATCCAAAAGACACCAGCCTAGAACCTCTCACAATTCCTCAAATTCCAAATCCTCCTCCTAGATGAGAAAACACAATTCAATGACAACGGGCTCAAACGCAACACACCAGAACACAGAAACATTCAAACTCCAAATCCCACCGGACATAGAAGCCGCCATAGACACATTCACACAACAGATCCAATCGGCCAAACTCCAGACAACAGATTTGCAAATCACCCCAAAATACAGTAACAAAGAACCGCGGATGCGGGAGTCCCACAAGATTCCCCCTATCTCTTCAACTCTTCAACGTCTACACACCAGACATACCAAAACACCCAAAAACACAACTCTACATATACGCCGGTGACACATAGTGATCGTGTCCACATGTCAAAACACAGAAAACGGCACAAAACACGTCGAAAATCACAATGGACCACTAGATGGAAGAGCAAAGTGAACCCAGACAAAACACAAGCCACCCTCTTCGGAGGTACAAAAAAGAAACGATACCTGCACAGAGTGTATAAAAAAATGGTCTGGAATAACCGCACATAAAACAAAATCAGACAAGCAAGAGCGGCCTGGCACATGTACGGGACATCATCATTCCTAGCAACTTAACGAACTTATTTGTTCCTTCATTGTAATTAGTTTTATAATTATTATTGATTAATCGATTGAAATTGGTATTGGAAATTCCAACAACCGTGTCGTTGGAATTTCCTCTCAAAGGTCACCACTTAATACCTATCTATTTTTCCTTTCTGACTGCACACTGTAACGCAATGGGGAGAGAAGAAGGTGACCTAGTTAGACTTACACCTCGTTAATTACTCGTTTCATCAGGAATCGTCAGTATAAACCTTATTGCAACTTCGTTAAATCAGCAAGTGTGCCCCTGTTCCAAACTTGGGCAAAACCCTGGTCCTTCACTCTGTGATAAGGTCTATAATTAATCCACGTTTATTAAGCACAACACCCGCTCGACAATTAATCCTCGAACCAGTCCAAACAATTGGTCCCCAGACATTATTTTTATTTATTAAATAATATGTAGTTCGTATAGAGAAAAATATTTATTTATTAACGTCTGTATTCTGTTGTGCTAAAATTTTTAGGCTTCATTATTTATTATTCAGATTCCAAACATCACTTAGGAAAATAGAGAGAACTTAATGGTGTTTTTTTAAAGGATCGATTATAACTATGACAACTAAGACTCAATACCCATTACGATGATAGAGGTCGCTAAAAATAGTAATGCAATGAGTTCATTGATCGCATTATCATTAAAATGCCATTTGGACATTATTCTTCTTGAAAACATCGGGAATTGGACTTTTCGCCAGCTTTCTCGAACTTATGTATGATTTGAAAATTATTCACCTACCTGGATTAGCTGCGTATAAACTGAGTGCGTGTCTTCATGATAAAAAAAACGCGAATTTCAGATCATATGATTATCCCCTTGTATTAAGGTCAACCACCAGCAACCCCTAGATATACTAGATTATACTAGATTTGGGTGTGGTCATTTGAATTTATGTGCTGAAGTGAACATGCACTTCTCTTCCCGAATGTTTGCGTGTGTATTGACTTATTAACTTCGACCTAAAACTCCAATTTGATCTAAATAGTCGCTTGTACCTTGTACCCCACATTATGAGATACAAGTTAAGACACACCGACGTATGACTATCCAAGCTACGATAGTTGTTGTCTTGTCATACAGTTGATAGCAAAGATCTCAAACATTCTTGTAACAAAGTGCTTATTCAGCTTTTTTTTTAATTCCGAATAGTATAGTTTAAAAAAGAAAAGTTTAAAAAGTATGTTCCTGTGTCTGGGAGTCTCTTTTTAATCTCTTCATCCCTCGAGATACAATCCCAAGATGAGTAAGGTTTGTATAGCATCGTACTTGCAAGATAATGTGTTTCAAACTTTTAGTTAGTTCAAGAAGATTTCTATTCTAGTCTCTGTTTTTTTTTTGCCTAAGATGGTTATGATTACAGTGGGAATTGGGAAAGGGTTTTGGTGTTTTGCACCCGAAGCGAGTCCAGCAACAGTTCTTTTCGCCATTCGCTGATAGTGGGATATAAGGGGTTGTCTTATCGTCCTTTGAGAACTATGTGAATTCAAACATTGCTCATTCAAAGAGACTATTATGTACAAAGTGCAGTTATCGTAAGGAGTCCTCGCCCATCTCCACGATGGTCTTTTGATTGGCTGATTAATGTTGTTTAGAAGGAAAGTGGCTGACCTGAGCCTGTTTTACTGATATATTCATGGAAAGTATTCAAAAGACGCGGTCCGTTTGATCCCACATAGAACACGGCCGGGCATAAATACACGTCGAGCCGCAATAGCTCATCCCTATCAAGCTCAACTCATTACACCTCGTACCACCTTGTTTCAGATTTCTTTCATGTATAGGAATTCTTTAGAAAAAAGTCTTTCTAAGGAGAACTGTACTTAAAAGTATTACATTTATAATCGTAAGTTCTAAATAGTTATAACATGTCAAACTTTCAATTATTGTTGTGCATTAATTTTTAATAACACGTTGTAACTTTTTTGAATTTACAAATTTAAATGTGAAATTTTCGAGAAATACTCTCTTAAGAAAAACCGCCTCTTAAGAAAAAAGTATCACCGTCTTTTCAAAATAAATAATATCTTTGCAACGATATCATAATGACGTTGTTAGGGGACCAATTGTTTGTATTGGTTCGGGGATTAAAATTGTTGAGAGGTTGTTATGCTTAATGTGATATGACACTTGTTTGTTGTTTGCTTGTTCACTACGCACGAGTAATAATTTTACGACACGATTAAATAGACTATCTGACGATTCCCGAAGACGAGTAAGTAACGAGTTGGTAAGTCGTTAGTTAATGTTCTAATGTTCACTAATACCGGTCGTATTCGATGAAGAAACCCAGTAATTGGGAATGTATCTGACGACTCCCATCACGATTGAATTACCTCTCCAAAGTAACGAAAGGCACTGTCGCTCCAGGCGATCGATCTTCTTCTCCCAGCGTTGCTATAATACCCAGTGTGCGAGGAAGGGAAATATGGTTAGGCATTCTTTGACCTTCGAGAGGAATTCTTAAACGACACGATTACCTACTTCATTAAATGAAATCAGTGAATCGATGATTATGTTGTGAATTCCATTCGATTAATTAATTAGAAAACTAATTACAATGACGGAACAGACGTCATTGGCCCAAAACCCATGACGTCATTATAATTATCAGAATATATTATTATGACGATATATTATTATGACGTCATTGGTTTTGGGCCAATGACGTCATAATAATATAGGTAATATGCTACACGTCAGAAAGATGGCGATTTAAAAATCAAAATCGACCTCTGAAAACAATTTCCATAAAAACATGACGTTTTGGTATTATGAATTTTGTTCCAAACTTTATGTACCACTGTATAAAATCATATACTTAGATGACCAACTCAAAATTCGTACTTCAAGGGTAGAAACAGCCCCTCAGAAATAAAATTGTCAAAAACTTCAAATCAGTGTACGTACAACAAGAACGGCTCTAGATATAGAAAAACGGCTTACATGCCCATATTTTGACGTTTTGTGGGGTATTATATTATGTGGTTTAAATATTTATACAGGGTGATAAAAATTATCAGATTTTTCAACTCCCTGTATAAAAATTTCATCTGCATCATAGGCTACATGGATTTTTTCATACAGTTTGAAAATTCAATAATATGTATATGGGGCATTCTATATGAAAAACAAAGATGCGTAGCCATTTCCGGCATAACCGGAAATCTTGAAAGTATTTTCATTTAACGTATAATATGCCATTGTGGCCGTAACCAAAATTTGAAAATAATTCCTTTCTTCGTTCTCCATATATTTCTAAATGTCCCGTCTCAATCAATCACCCTGTATATCTCTATTGCAATTCACCCTCTAGTTGGATAGATCTTCGAGTAATTATTTTTTGCTCTTTTATTTTTTTTATTTTTTAAGGTTTTTTATTATTTATAGAGGATTTGTTTGATATATGCCCTGATTTCTTTAGGGCCTATTTTTAGGGTTTCGATCAAATTTACCCCTGAAATTAATTTTTTAATAATATTTAAATTTTTAATGAGACTTATTATTCAGCATAATTTATTGTAGGCCCTAAGTCATAATTAATGGAATCCCTTGATTCTAAAAACATTTCTAATACACTCTTATTTGCATACCATCTACATACTTTCAAGTAGAGGGTATACAGGGTGTCCAGTTTAAGTGGCAGTATACGGGGATCTTGAAAACGCTAAGACATACAGGGTCGATTAAATTAGAGAAAGGTTGCACAATTTTATGCTTAATAAGAATTTGGAAAACAAATAGAATATTTTCAGTTGTTGATGAAATATCCTGAAAAAACTGAAAAATAAAAATTTCTTATTTGTGTTCTTAAATTTCATATTTTATTATTTATGAAAATCCTGGGATCTAGTCGGCTTTGGAAAATTTTATAGCGTCAAATAGATATATTTTATGCCTTATATAAATCTATGAAAAATTGTTTATTAATTTTCAACAATAAGAAAGATAGCTAAAATGAGAAAACTCGATTTTTCAGTTTTTTCAGGATATTTCAGCAACGACTGGAAATATCCCCTTTTTTCAGATTCTTCATAAGCACGAAATTGTGCAATTTTTCCCAAACTTAATCGAACCTGTTTGTCTTACCGTTTCCAAGACTTAAACTGGGACACCTGTGTATATTTCAAAGGTTTGTTTTTTTTTCAAATTTTCACAGAATCGAGCCCCAATACAAAAAGATGTCGAGAAGATCTTTTATGCTTCGTATCTGTTTAGGTTCTTCCATTTATAATCGTGTACATATATACAGAGTGTTAAGAAAATGACGGATAAACTCTTTAGTACATTCTAGAGGACACTCAGTGGAGTACGAGAAAAATAATTTAAAAAAATCCTGAGCTACATTTTAAAAGATATAAGCAAAATATAGAGCAATAAATTTGGCAACGTTTTACACGATAACTGCTGGTATTTGGTATTGTACTTTTTAGTTTTATATGATTTGTGTTGCCCCTCATAAAAAATAAAATGCCAGATGGCTTTAACCTTACTGATTCTGTTTTGACAATTCGATAGTGTTTTTTTTTTTAGCGAAAAATACCGAAAAACAAAGATAGTAAAAAATGTTAACTTTGGCATTTTTTATCTCACCATATTGAAGACCAGAATTTTTTAAATTATTTGTCCCGCACTCTACTGAGTGCCTCCTACAATGTACTAAAGACAAAGAGTTTATCCGTCATTTTCTTCACACCCTGTAGACGGAGATATCGCTTGCTGCACGAATCGTTAGCCACACAGGGATATTTTTTATTTAATTTATCACAAGGGCCATGTAATAAAGGATAACAGAAAATGCTATGATTTCTTAAGTATCTGCGCTCTATCATTATTATTAACGCGAACTAAATCGCAGGCACCAGCTAGTGTTTAAAAAATTTGCGACTTCTCATCAGGTTTCGACTGTACCGGATGTCCCAACACTAGTGTCCACCCCCTAAATAGAGCTTAATTTTAAAGATAAAAAATTTAAACTTTGAGGATTTGTGTACTTGATATAGGACCACGGAATGGCATAATCAGTTTCTTTAAAAAAATTTAGTTCGGGCGCCAGCGATAAAAAACTGTAAGATGGTGGTAAATTGTCGAAAAAAAATTGATTTTTTTTTCAATACATACGTAGAAATCGATTGATAAAATCAATATCGCTTGAAAGAAATGTGAAAAAACTAATTATAAGGCTTTAATTAAATAAAATATAATTATATAGCAATGACAGGTATAGAAAACTGATTTATGATGTGCAATAGGGTGATCAATATAATTTGAAAACAGTAGGTGCATAAAGTTTTATGACAAAGTTTCATTTTTTTATCTTTAAAATTAAGCTCTATTTAGGGGGTGGACACTAGTGTTGGGACACCCGGTACATACAACATGTCAATGCCAAATCGTGATAATTTGCATTTATTTTTCTGCGTCAGTGATTTTTTTAACCACAAGACCGACGGTTAGGATTATTTTGTTTGTTTTTTGTAATGCTTGTTTAATAAAATTTACAATTGAGATTCTTAACGGTTTGATAGTATACTTACTGGTTAGTCTGGTTAGTTAGATTCGGGATTGTTTCTCCTTAAAAAAATGGAACAAAAACAGACCCGTTATTATTATTCGGCATAAATCAAGGTTGTTTTCTTATTTCGTTTAATGACAATAAGAAGTAATCGGGTAATTCGTAATTATGAAATTAGATCATAAACTGAGGTCTTTATAGCAACAAAATATTATGGTTATTATACTGAATGATGAACAATTAAACTATTATTATAATTTTATGACTTTTGGTGATTACCTGCATTATTAGACTATGGAATCATTCATTTAAATTAGAGCAAACTTTAATGTTGAATCTTCGACTAATTAACAATTCAAAAATAGAAATATATTTTTCTCTAATGAAGGTTTTCCTTCATTTAAAAATCTGTATCTAAATGACCTACCGCGTTCTTGAGTCTTAAAAAAAATAACTAGACTATATCGATATTCATCAATGAAAATTTAGGTAATCCTTGGAGGAGTTACACTTTTATAGTGTAACGAGTTTCTTGTATTTTTATTTATTTTAACTAATTTATCTAATTTAATTTTTTAATTATTATCGAAATAAGCAATGTTCAAATAATTTCTATGTTTCATAACGAGCCCGTGTTATTTTCCCGTATCATATTTTTTATGTCTAGTATGTGACCTAATGACGTGAAACTTAAAACGAAGCAGCCATACTGCGTTATCCCAAGTTTTTTTTTAGAAGAGCGTCCCTTCGCTTATTTGAAAGATTTAGAAGCAACTGCACCTTCTTTTCTTTTAGTCTCTTATCTCAATACCCGCCGAAGCCTGAAACATTCAGGGTAAGTTTTGCAAGATCAGACTGATATATGTAACCCCAATATGTAACTAATTGCGGTTTTAACCTAAAATATTCGAGACATTAAATTAGATTTAGATTCCCCGTGAGTGAGCCATTGTGACACATCCACTACGACTGAAGTCTATTGTGGCTCACATCTATAGCCGTGCTACATTAACCCCAAACACCATCTCTTTGAGGAAGTTGGTTATCTAGGTCTAGGCTGTTGTTAATGTATCTATGTCCTTCAGTGTAAGAAAGTTACTCCCGAAGGTTTGCAGTCTGATTCTTCCCAGAGCGGGACCATCACATATAGGATGTGTTTTGCTGTTTCGTCATCCTCCAAATGCAGGCGGCATTCAACGCTGTTCGCTGAACCCATCCTGTGCAGATGATTTATGATTCAGCTTGCAGTGGTCAGTATAAAGGCCTATTGAGGCTTTCAGTTCTTTCCTGTTAAGCTCCAATAGTTCTTTGATCCTTTTTTCCCTGTAGTGCCCTGTATAAAGGCCTTCGAGTCGTCCAATCTTGGTAAGTGTTGCCAATGCTGGAGGACTTCCCTCTCAGCGGTGATATGCCAAATGCTGGTTTTGGTCCGATAAATTCGGATTCGGCACTTTTCCTAGCCAAAGAGTTGGCGAGTTCGTTCACTCCATATCCAGCATGGCCCGGAATGCAGGATCAGAGTTACTTCGCTGCTCTTTGCTACAGCATTCAAGATTAGTTGATCAACTTGGACTTGCAGTGGCTGGAACTAGGAGCTTTTAGAGCCGCTTGGCTGTCTGAAAATATGTTTATTGATCTGCGTTGGCAGTGCATCTGTTGCTGCAACTGCGCACAAAGCTCGATGGCATAGATTTTGGCCTGGAAAGTGGTTGCGTGAAGGCCCAGGCTCGAAAAGTCTCTCTCTGAGCCGGCGCTACACACCCCAGCTACAGTTCCTGTGGATGTCTTGGATCCATTGGTCAAACATCTAAAAATCTGCTGTTATCATTTCTGTTGTCTTCCCACAGGTCTCTTCCCGGGAGGAGGACCTTATAAGCAGAGCAGTTCAGGATTGTCTTAGGAATTATGTCCGAGAGCATACCCAGTCACTTAAAACTGTGACTTTCTATATCATCCAGTAACCTGGTTCACTCCAAGTTATAAACCTGTAGCAAGCTTCTTGTCATCTGTTTTATTCTTTATGTAGTGAGCTTTTGCTTTGGCCATGACCTGCTGATCTTTTGAGCGGTACTACTGCCATACGCAATCATACGTCTGTCGACCATTACATAAAGCCAGTATATTTGTTTGGGTCCTATTCTCAATGTTTTGCTCTGATGTGTATTACTCTTTCCCGATGGGAGTTCCAAGTAAGCTTTTTACCCAGGATTACTCCTAGCCTAGGTACTTAGCTTCCTCTGCAATTGGAATGGTTTCTCCCAGAAGATGTGGGGGCGTTAAACCGTCCAACCTTCTCTTTCTGTAAAATGGTACCATGACAGTTTTGCGAGGGTTGACTGACATGTGTTCCCTCTCGCACCACTGTTAAGTCACCTCGAGTATTTTCTGAAGGACCATAGATCTTCAGGATTCTTCAGATCTTCCTTTGATCAGAAGTCATCAGCATATGCCTCACAGTCGACACTCCATAATGAGAGAACGGCTGGAAGATTATCGACGAGAAGGGACCAGAGCAAAGGGGAGAGGACTTCTCCCTGCGGACATCCCCCCGCGAACGTAAAGTCGCGGACGTAAAGACCTCAGGTCGTTATAGTTCTGTTTCCAAGTATATTTCGGTTCCAAGTATAAACTCACAAGACTAGTTTGGATTTTATTTTCTGAAGCATCGAGCGTCTTCGATCTTCTACCAAAGCTTGTCTTAATTCACACCACAATGTAAGATACCGTGATTCACACCAAGGCTTTTGTGGATACAACCACCCTTTCTTACCTGATGCAGCTCCTGCCACTTCACTAGGCAAAAGCCCCATTCCGTTCATGTATCAGCTCGTGGGAGAATATAGGGACCAGGTCACTAGTACTCTACGTCACAAGTAACCCTCCCGGAAGCATTTATTGTAATTCAAAACATGCCTTTTTTGTACCAATGATCACAATTATTTTTATACCGACCCATTTAACATTTGCACCTCCATCGGTACAATAATAATAGGTAGCAAGTGATTTTTTCTGATCTGTAATTTTTTAATCTTTAAAAGTATTTGAAGATATCATAGACCTCATCCTTTAGTTAATTGATACCAGTAAATACGTGCTGACAGTAAACTTTCCTTATCCAGGTCTCACCAGAATGGCAAGATCACCATCCTCCCCCGACAAGCATGCAGCGTGGAGTCGGCCGCGTTGGCTCACCCGTCCACACCGGTTTATCTGCTCTTTTCCTCTCCAGGTGATCTGGACTTATCGGATCGCACACCTTCAGATCGTTTTTTGACAGCACTCCTCCGATACCGAAACGTACGACTGCTCCACGTCGATATGGAACGTTACCTCAACGGCTCGCTGGTGGAGAAACTTTTCACCGAGAGGACCGTCGAAGATTCACCTTATGCCATCAGTCATTTCAGCGATGTATTGAGGTAAGATTTGTAAACGATAATAAAACGATTCTCTCTCTCAGTGTCTCTCTAGGTTGTATGTGTATTTATTAACGTTTTGCTGTTCATATCTCTGACATTTTTATTTAAACAAACTTCTACACCATTATTTTTGTTCTCTAAGACTGGGTAATATTTATCTCATCATATTTCAGTAGAAGGGAACACCTCAGCCCATTAATGTGTTATTTATGCAAATGAACTCTTAGTGTTATGGGGCAGCTGCAGGGTCAGTGTTCTCTATTGTCTCTATTGTTCGCCTATTTGTTGCCACACTTTTGTACGGACTGAGCAGGTGAGAAAACAATAGGCCACCAACCCACCCCATTATTCGAGATGCTTAATGAACTGTGAGAACAATAGGCAACCCTTCTCAACAACAATAGAGACCAATCAAACCGCTTGTTACATCAAGATAATTAAAGACTCTGCGGCTGCCCCATAACAATAGAGCTCATTTGCATGGAGGAGCCACCTCTCGGGACCCCTGATAACAGCTTGCCTATCTCCCAGGAAAATAACCTCAAATTTGAAGATTTATGAGGTTTTTTGAATTAATACTATTAATAGTCAAAATCCACTTTTATTATAGTCTGTAGCAAATGATTGCGTGATTTTTTCTAAGAAACGCTCTAGAGCTGCTATTTTTCGTCCTGAGAGGTTGAAAATTTAGTCCTTTCAACCCAGCCTGGTTCTATGAAGCCTATTGAAAATGGGCTGGATCCGTTACTAGAAAGTATGAGTTTTTCTGGATTTTCGATAATTTGGAAGACGAACTCCCAATTATATACAGGGTTACTGGTAACTGGATACATTCCTTTGGTGATCTGATAAAACAAGAGGTAAGAAGTAAATTAACCCCAACATGCACTATACAAAACTCAATAGATTTTGAGATATTTCGATTTCCAACTTTTCTTAAAAAAATGGTTTCAAATGTCTTGAAATGTAATTTTCAAAAAATCTACTTTAACTTTTTGATTTATTTTTTTTGCTGGAATACTTGTCCAATACTATGCTTCCTTCTGGATTAAAAAATATCCTGAGGTATTTCGATCGTGTGAAAATTTCAAAAAAAAACTTTCACAAACTATTTTTTTTAAATAAGATTTAAAAGTTTTTACAAGTTATTTTCGCAAAATTGTCAAGGCACCTTGCGTACAAATTGTTTTAAAAACTTCCCTAGTGTAGTAGCTATCTAACAAGGTACGAATCTTGTACAAGAATAACAGAATCTCCCCGCTATGTACCGTTACCGAGTAACAAATCCTTAAGTCGGGACGTTTTAAAATAAATACGGCCCTGAACGGGGGTCTTAAAATTCTCGGATCCGGCCCATCTTCAACAGGTCGATTTGGGGGTCCCGAGCTTCGTCCCTACCAAGTTTCGTCCCGATCGGTAAAACTTTCAGACACTAAGAGTGTTTCCTAGGCTATTCCCGAAAAATCCCGAAATTCCCGAAAAAATGACACTTCCCGGGAACGGATCCCGCTCATTTTCAATGGGCATCGTGCCACGGTGCACTTCTTCAATCGAGCCAAATTTCAACTTTCCCACATGAAAACTGGCGGCTCTAGAGTGTTTCCTAGCAAAGTCACAGAAGTTTCGTAAGTATACGTATTCTTGTGCCCGAAAAATGTCTGTCTGTCGGTCTGTCTGTCTGTGACTTTGCTAGGAAACACTCTAGAGCCGCCAGTTTTCATGTGGGAAAGTTGAAATTTGGCTCGATTGAAGAGGCGCACCGTGGCACGATGCCTATGAAAAATGAGCGGGATCCCTTCCCGGGAAGTGTCATTTTTTCGGGAATTTCGGGATTTTTCGGGAATAGCCTAGTAATAGCCACTCTAAGTGTCTGAAAGTTTTACCGATCGGGACGAAACTTGGTAGGGACGAAGCTCGTGACCCCCAAATACGACCTATTGAAAATGGACCGGATCCGAGAATTGTAAGACCCCCGTTCAGGGCCGTATTTATTTTAAAACGTCCCGACTTAAGGATTTGTTCCTCGGTAACGGTACATAGCGGGGAGATTCTGTTATTCTTGTACAAGATTCGTACCTTGTTAGATAGCTATACTACACTAGGGAAGTTTTTAAAACAATTTTTACGCAAGGTGCCTTGACAATTTTGCGAAAATAACTTGTAAAAACTTTTAAATCTTATTTAAAAAAAATAGTTTGTGAAAGTTTTTCTTTGAAATTTTCACACGATCGAAATACCTTAGGATATTTTTTATTCCAGAAGGAAGCATAGTATTGGACAAGTATTCCAGCAAAAAAAAAATCAAAAAGTTAAAGTAGATTTTTTGAAAATTACATTTCAAGACATCTGAAACCATTTTTTTAAGAAAAGTTGAAAATCGAAATATCTCAAAATCTATTGAGTTTTGTATAGTGCATGTTGGGGTTAATTTACTCCTTACCTCTTGTTTTATCAGATCACCAAAGGAATGTATCCAGTTACCAGTAACCCTGTATATATGGGTCATATCGGAGAATGTCAAGGCCCCGTTCACGGTCGTATTTTTGTTTAATTTATACTGTACCAAGTGGACTTTTCTTGATAACGGTACGATGCAGCAAACTTCTGCCAAAGTCGTTTTTCACGGGAAGCATATGGAAATAAAAAATTTATAGAAATAGTTTTTTGAAAAAAGCTGTTATCGGTGAAGGCTATCGGGGAAAAATTAAATATAGACAGGAAAAAGCCGAGTCTAACTTCTTTCGTCACTGCGGGCTGTAACGCATTAGTGGCGTTAAAGACTATCTACCTACGCGTATTTTAACGTCAAAATAAAAATTATTTTGTCGAGCAAAAATTGTTAACAAGCTTTTCTAAAACAACAGCGTGCTCGAATTCACGGGCCTTAGTTCAGTTGCGATCCTATGATTGCGGTATCACCTGGCGGCGTGCATCGCACCATACCTAAAGCGATAAACTAGAAAGAATGGAAAAGAGACGCGCGAGAAGCGGCGAATAGAAGAGGTGAGGATGACAATACATAAGAGTGGCTGATCCACCAAGAGCGCGCTCGGAAAGGACGGGCGACAAACTAGGACAACAAGAGGGGACGAGGCTAGGCTGTCAACGAGAGCGGTCGCCTAAATGAGCGGCGGCAAGCCTCACCTGTATCTTATCTGAATTTCTTGTCTATTATCTTTGCCTTGCCTATTTTCTTCCTAATTAAAATTTAAATCGCTTCTACAAAATTATCTTAACAACATTCGAGTTCGAGACCGAAATACCATTGAGTGGTTATCTCCATTTCGATAATTACGTCTCTATCAAGATTCTCGCGAATTAGCGGCCATATTTCCATTGTTAATATGAAATCTAAATCAACGCGAATAAACAAAAGTGTTCCTGGAAATTAATCAATTTTGATTTAATCCATCTTCCCGTCCGCGATTAAATAAAATAACGGAAGTCGTGAAATTTTGATTTCGATAGACTTAATTAATTAATATAAATGTTCCCGTGACGTCAACACGCCACCAGACAACATCACTCACGATCAGTACGGTATTTATTTTATATCGTGAGGGAGAAACGACTGAGTTGCTGTTCCAATTTCCTGCAATAATCACCCATTTGATAAATTTGTGTGAACTGCTACAACTTCACCTGTAAGTAGGGCTATCTTTCATATTTAAACAACCTCTCTAGTGGAAAGAGTGAAGTTTCCATCTGATAAGACAGTTAGCGCATACATATTAGTATCTACCTACCTTCAGTTTCCTTTTGCAAGTTTCGAATGATAAAAATAAGACAGCCAATAAGAGTGAAGAATGATTTCATGAAACATGTTTTTGTAAATAATAATTTGTTCAACTTTTGTAAATTAGGTTCTAACAAAAAATGAACACCTGAGGTGTAGTCGACTTTAGCTGAAGCTGCTCGAAATATTTGTCAATGAATTATTAAATTTTAGGGTCTCAGCATCATTGTACAATATTATAAAAGTGAATATTTTTATATGTCAAGTTATATGTAAGTGAGTTTTTGTTGTTCTTTTTATTACTTAAGTTACTATTTTTTTATAAATGATAACAAATTATTTTCAAAATTAAAAAGACAACTGGCATCCCAAAATTTTCCCTTTACCTTTCCTTTTTTAATGAAGTGGGGAGAGAGTGTCGCGTTAGAGTAGAAATTTGGCACCTAATGTGATCTCTCTATTTTGAGGTGGTGAGAGAAAAACTTTCTACCTTTTCAAAATTTATTACCTTTTTCTCTTGAGCCGCCATTTTAGTCTTGCAGAATTTGACAACATTTTATTCTCTCACGCCACCCCACAGGGTAGTCGCTCCCCGCAGGTACAGGTCTTTAGTTATCTTATATTTTCGAACTTCCTCAGTTTCAATAATTACACACCAAATCTATTATCTAGTCCCCTTTGACAAGACTTCACGAGCCGCCACTGCTTTTCAGGCAATTTATTATTTATGTATTGTATAGAAAAGCTCAGAACTTTCTTCAAGACAAGAAGAGTTTTTTTCTGCTTTCCTGAAATTTGAGTAGTATCTACTTAGGTATATCGAATGGCAACTAATTTTCGAGTCGCAAAAAACGAAAGCTCCTTATTAAGTGTGCGTCATCACCGATAAAAGGTTGGAATCGTTGCTCTACAGGGACGGGTTTGTTAAATTTAAATAATTTGACAATAAAATAAAAAAAAGTTACCTGTAATAATGAGGTAGGTAGTAAATTGAATAAATGTTTACGGGGCTCAAGTCCAATTATAATTAAAGCAACGTTCATAATTTGGAATTGCCTCAAATCAATAGTGACCTACTTTTATGGAAAAAATTAATTGATTAGGTAGGTACTTTTACTTTTTACAAGACAAATGTTGTTTCCCTAGAAAACAACTTTTCCTTAATGATAATTTAATTGGTCTAAGAATAGAACTTTTTTCAAGTGGGTAGTAATTTTAATCGACTCATATGCGAGCATTTTAATGTTACCGACTATCAAAATTCACTTGGCCAACCTCATGGGCGCAACTAGGGCGAGCAAGAGAGATCCAAACATCCCTAAAAATTATTCAAAAAAAGTTAATCTGATGTAAAAAATACTCCAATTTTTTTTGAATATGTTTGAAAGGATAAACCCCTTTTCTACTGTCTTAGGCCGCCTACCGACATTGCTTTTATAGAACCTTAGCTACTTTTGAATGAATTTCGAGAACAAGTTTGTTCTTGACTGTTCGCTTTCAATTTCGGGAACATTCTAGTCAGTAATAGCTTCTAGATCTATAGACACCCAGGAAGTAGAGGTTGCAGCCATACACGCCCAATGCTTGGCCCATTCTAACCCCTTACCGGTATCACTCTCACTTTTATATATACTACCGCATACTTTCTTTTAGAAAGTAGATTCATTCAAGTATGACACGGCCAAAAAGTCAAATTTCGCCAGCTCATCATTACAACTCTTTCAGTTAAAGTTCATCCAGTTCAGTAGAATTTTTTCCACTTTTTTCGTCATCTAATTTATTTATTGTTGTCTGGTCATCCTTGTAGGTCTTGTAAACTTTAACCAGCTGAATTTTATAATACACTCAAAGCTTATTTTCCTTCTCTGATCTGATCTGAATAGCCAGCTGCGCTGAATAGTTTTTCTTAAAATAATAAGCAAACGAGCCTCTAAGTTTAGTTAGCAGTCTGCCAAGTAGTAACAATGGAATTATGTTAATCTGTATTTCAGCATTGCTATTGAAATCTATTTAAGTACCTACCTACTACCACTAGATGCCTACCTGTGGAGTATAATATTATATTTATGAATAGTTCAGGTTTCCAAGCTAATTAAAATCTCAAGGCAGTCACCTTGAATTGTATATCATTTTATTTATACAGGGTGGTGTTTACGAGTTGCGAGATTCTCTTTAAAGCAGAAAGAACCGCGAGGAAGTAATCTTGATTACTCGTGCAAATAACAAAAAATGTCGTATCGTGTACAAAGCACATGATTCTGGAGACAAATGCTGTGTTGTTTCGCCTTTATTACAGCTCGTCAATCATTCGAGATGTTTAATAATTAACAAAATAATAGATAAAAGGTATTGTTGAAGAAACCTGTTGCTCGTTCACTGTAAATTCTTGATATCCTAGGAAAAACTGATTGTTGCAATTTACAAGTGTCCTTCTGTCATTTGTTCATAAAAAAGTGCTGTAATTTTCTCCGGTTGTACTGCATGTGACATAGAGGGATGAAAAAATGCGAATTTTCGATTTCTATGGATAAAAATTTGATTTTTTTACAAAGTTAGCACTTTTTCCAAAAAGACGCAAATTTTTCCGTAATGTACACCGGTAGTGCCGCTATATGCTATAGTATGTGTCACATTTTAATGTGACATGGCTCTGTTACGTGAATTAAAAAATCAGAGTTTATTACCAATATTTTCAATTTTCAAATAACATTATTATCATCGGGAATCCAGACTTGGATTCTAATTCTAAACGAAAATCTTTAATTTTGAAAATTTGGGCATTCAATAAAATTTTATGAAACTTTGGATAAGCTTTAGGAAAACCTTCAGACGCTACAAATTTTTCAGGATAATTTCAATATGTCAGACGTAACACAAAAAGAAATAAATGTGAATCCCTACCTTTTTGTAGAGAGTTTATTTAAAGCTTTAATTTTGGACAGCATAAAAATGCGCTAGAAACTTGAAAAAAAAGGAACCTTTGAGGCCTCCCGACTCCCCGCAGTGCCTGAAATTGACGGGATTTTATCAGGCTTTATTCAGGGGACCTCCCCGTACATATTACTGAATTTTTTAAATGATATATAATTTGATACGAAGGCGTAGAAATGCACACCAGTTATATTTTTTTGAAATTCTGCATGTGTTTAATAAACTAAGAAGTCCGACTATAAGAATTCCAAGCTTAGACTCGTAATTCTGACTAATGCAAAAAAAGACAAAATTTTTACAAAAATATTTTCATTTAATTTTATCCACATAAATTTTTTATGAATTTTTTATGAAAAATCTGATGCGGGGAAAAATAAAAACAACTTTTTCGGAACAAATTTTCCCTTTTTACGAAATTTTCACAAAAATTCGATGTTGCCAAAATTACAAGAAATTTTTTTTAAACAATCTTGCCCTCTACGAAATTTTCACGAAAATACCGATGTGAGCAAATTATAAGAATAAAATTTAGGAAACAATTATTATGGATGGTCTTTTTGTAAAATTTTAATTTCCGATGTGGGCAAACTTGGAAGGAAAAATATTTTGAATGAAAATTTAGCCCACATCGTTTTTTTCATGAAAATTTCAGAAACAGGGCAAGATAGTTTCGAAAAAGTTTTTTCCCAATTTTTGCCCAATCAGATTTTTCATTAAAAATTCGTGCTGATGTGGAGAAAATTTAAAAAAAAAATTTATAATTTTTTTTCGAGTCTCTCGAGTCTCTTAGTTTAAATTGGAATTTTGAAAAAATAAAACTAATGTGGCGCTTCTACGCTTTGCTACGATGGCGTATTAGTGCCACAGCGCAAATATTTTTTTTTAATATTCAAATCTCAAAATTTTGAGATTGCAAAGGCAAAATTTTGATATTTAAATTCAAAATTTTGAGTTTTGAAGTGTCGAAGTATTGGCCTAGAAAGGAAACAACCATTGTTGTTAAGCAAGGTTAAATGCGCATGTCACTCAACGAAGTCCTGTGTGTTATTCCGTTGCGTGATTTAGTAGCTGAATTCTGGCCAAAATCTGATTAATTGTCTCTCCCCCTTGAAATTTACAACCTCTGGGGCTTTTTTTTTAATCTGTTTTATATTTTACTTTTCTTTTTTTTCACATTCTTGAAATTTCAGGGAAAAAAACTAACAATGGCCAATGAGCTGACTGATCAGGTTCCGATTAATATGGTTTAGAACCGATCATACTGGTCATCTTTTTTATTCAGTAAAAATCGATACATATATCGTAAAATCAGTACAACCTGGCAACACTGTGCTGTATTCCAACAGCGGAATAATCTCTTTGCATCTCGCATGCGTACTACTTCTGTAGGCTGACCAAAATTTTGAGATTTATTCCCAAGACTTAAATTTCAAAGTTTTTACTTCGAAATTTCAAAATTGTGAGACTGAAACTCAAAATTTTGAGTTTTGAAATGTCGAAATATTAAAAAAAAATATTTGTGCTGTGGCACTAATACGCTGTCGTACTTTGGTAATATAAGACTGCTTTATTATTCGAAAGTACACAAAAAAATTATAATCAAAAATAAACATTTATACCTTTATCTACGACTGATTCATAAAATGCACTTTTTTAGACGTTTCTGAGTTCATAAAATGTATGATTATCATGAAGAGTGCATAAAGTAAAAGGAGTGAAATAAAGTGTGGTAGCGGTTCATTATTTAACCCTTAAATCTGACATGTTACCTCACGCCGACCAACCAAGTACAGTACAAGTTCTAGTGAGCGATCGCAACTACACGAGACGCTGAACGCTGAATTACATAGTATCCCGACGCCGACCGCTCCTAATGCTTGTTGACACCATGCATCTATACTAGAGAAACGTCGTAGTTTATTCGCAGAGCGCCAGATCTATGTACAATTAATATTTTGTGTTTTGTGTCGTTTAATTACTTAAAATGGATATACATACCATTGAAGATGATTTAATGAATTAAATATCTTCTACCTCAGAAGAAATTATTTTTCAATCAAATGTGGCTGTACAAAATCTGTTACCTCAAAAATCTAAGGAAGTGCCACATATTAAGCAATTTGCCACCTTTATGAACTGACGTAGGCGTTAATAGCTTATATGAATACATTAAAAGGTTTTTTTTTTAATAATAAATTTTCGTTCTAATTTAATAAGTCACTCGTAGATAAAAAATTGTATGCAACATATACATAAAGTGCATTTTTTTCACTTCTGGAATTGACGCACTCGCCTGCGGCTCGTGCGGTCAAACTTCCCAGTCGTGAAAAAAGTAGGTATACAGTGTGTGTCACAGGCATGGTACACCCCCTTTTTTTTCTTTTTTTTTGAAGATAATTTTTTGAAATTTGGTACGTCGCATATCCTCGATAGAGCGCACTTTAGCAGAAAATTGAATTTTTTCCCACATCCGGTTTTCCCGGAAATGTTACCAACTTTTTATTTTTAAATGGGACACCCTATATATTATTATATTTTTGGTTTCTATACATTTTTACGAATCCAACAATACCACATAAGTACCATTTTAAATGTCAAATTTGGTTTTATTTAATTTTTTATTTCTCAATTATAGTGTGCCATGACTATTTCGTTTTACTCCAATTGGATCATCTAATGCTAGAAAAATCGAATTTTTGTTCAAAGTACCAAATTAAGTGATTTATGGATAAATTATGCGCACCGGAATGATTTTTTGACCTGGATTCATTTAATTCAAATGGTACCATATTGGTACCGAGGTACCATCTACTAGTTACTAGTAGGTACTCTTAATAAGAGACATTTTGGTGTACCCATTTTGCATCTGTGACGAACACAACTGAAGTCATGGCACACTATAATTGAGAAATAAAAAATTAAATAAAAACAAATTTGACATTCAAAATGGTACTTATGTGGTATTGTTGGATTCGTACAAATGTATAGAATCCAAAAATATAATAATAAAGGGTGTCCCATTTAAAAATAAAAAGTTGGTAACATTTCCGGAAAAACCGGATGTGGGAAAAAATTCAATTTTCTGCTAAAAAGTGCGCTCTATCGAGAATATGCGACGTACCAAATTTCAAAAAATTTTCTCCAAAAATAAAGAAAAAAAGGGGGTGTACCATGCCTGTGACACACTGTATACCACATTATGCACTTGTTGCATAAATAACTATTATGACACGGTGCGAGATATAATTGATAGCATACAGTGATTACGTTTTTTTTTTCTAAGAGCAATCGGTACTAATCTGTCAACATAAGATACATAAGATATAAGTAGGTACAACATACTTGCAATCCAATTATTAGTTTTTAAGGCTTTAAGTATTTATATAGTCGTAACTGGCGTGGTCGAATGGTTAACTCGGCTAGGCTACCTGGTTACGGAGCCATAGATCGCGGGTTCGAAATTCAGCTCGCCCCGCATTACTTTTTAGATTAATTTTCTAATGTCTGTGAAAAGTAAAACAATCGATCGAAGGTTTTAAAGGCTAATATTTAATGATTAATTTTATGATTCATGACCAAGGGCGATACCGAATTGGGCGAAGGATTTTGTTATCTACTAATCCCAGGGGTCAATTGGGCGAGAAACGAGAAACTAGGGGATTAAAAGAGATAAGCGGACAGACAAGAAATACATGTGTGGCCTTGCTCATATATATAGCACTGTTGCCAGATTTATTTTCAATTACTGCTACTTGTTCGACACTAAAGGGTGGCCAATGAGAGAAGTTTTTTTATCATTTACTATATTCAAGGAATTGTTGAATAGTATTAACGAATTATGATTTTCTATTGTTTAGTAACAAAATCATGACCTTTCATGTTTTCCATATTTTCTAACGAAAACTCACCATGTTTTTAAATCTAAGCAATTCCAATGCCAAATATCTCTGGAATTTACTACTTCTAATCAATAAAATTTAAAAATTAAACTTCTCTTTAATAATACACATTTATTTTCAAAACTAAATCGCAACAATAATAATCATATTTACAATTTTCAATACGTATACGGTTTTAATGAACACGTGTGACACACTTGAAGGGCACGTAGGAAATGCAAAAAATAGGTATAGTATAAAATTTCCTACAGATATGGGACATGGGTCGTCGGAGCTTTAGTTTTCGAGATACAGGGTGATAAAGTTCTAAAAATTAAATATTTTTTGAATATCTAATAATTGGCGTATCAGAATAATTCGGAATTTTTTTCAGTTGTACTAATTGAAGTACACGATTTGATGCTCCCAATAAAAAATTCTTCAATTCAGTGGCGGAGATCTGGGTGCGTTGTTACTTTTTTTATTTAAAAATTTCTATGCCACGGACTTTAATGAAAATTTCACGCCATCAATTTTCAGCCAATAAAGTACGAGCATTGCTTACCGTTGCCATGGTTATTTGTGTATTATATCGGAAATTTTCTCCTGCAGGGGTAAGCTGGAGAGTATTATAGTGGAAATTTTTTTGACGTTTAATAATGACAAACCGGATCTTTATAAATGTCAACTGTTGACTGTTGCTGTTATTAATATTAATCAACCAATGCGTTTTGTTAAAGTTTCTATTATAATTTAATATTAAAGTGATGTTTTCGCGTATTACCACGTATGAAATCACGGATTCACTATCTAAAAAATGATCTGAAGAAACCTAATTTACCTAATTTCAGTAATTCTATGTGAAATAGATAGGTACTTACATAATTTTTCGGATTAAATCACGGCTAATTCATGGGGGTTCGACCACTTTATCTTTATAATTAATTATATGGCACTTTTTGTTGATAGAATCCATCTGCTGAGCAAATCCTTGCGCTTTGGAAAGAATGGCATCTAATCAATACTAATCATAATTACTATTGTACCGCAATAATTGTCGACTTATCATTACCAAAAACCACACTCGGCTGGTGAAGTTTAGAAACTAAAATTTGTGTTTGACAGCGCTAATAACGGCGGCTCAGTTATTAAACGTCAGTTTGGTGTTGTCACGTGATTATGTTACGCCGCCATGTCATATTTTTATTCAACAATTAAATTGTAATTTTTCTATTCAAAACTAATTTTGTTGTGAAATTTTCTTTCCAAATACCACTCGAAATCAAATTATACCAGGAAATTTTGTTCTCGCTTACGAATATTTTAAGAAAATTATCCCTCGCCTTCGGCTCGCGATAATTTTCAAAATATTCGTGAGCTCGAAAAAATTTCCGGAAATAATTTGACCTCTAGTGGTATTACATGTGAAAATTTGATATGTTTGGTACATACCCCGTTTTGTTTAGAAGAGAAAAGTCATCTTATATTTTTGTTGTAGGACGCACTGTTTCCAAGATATTGCACAATTTAGGACCCATGCAAGTTTTTTTTAATGTAACACGCTTCAATAGCGATCACAAAAATTATTAATTACTGAAAATTCTCATTAGCATTCATTTTTATATTTTGTTTTGCATGGGTTCCGACATTGTCGATTACATTTGTGGAATATATAACAGTGAAAATACGTCTTTTCTTTTTTCTGAAATTAGTTAATTTATCTAAAAAAGTAATGTAGGGTAGTAACAAAGTAAAGTGAAAATAATGTTACATTAGCAAAAATACATATGTCTCACTAGTATTTTTCCACCGGATACGCATCGGGGACGAAATCACATCTCGAGCTAAAATCTATCACTTTTTTCTCTTGTATATAATAAATAACTATGATTTTTTTTTTTTATTTTATTTAATGTAGAAAATCGGAATTTCTGTAAAATCTGGCAACGTAGTCACATTAAAGCTTGCAAACAACTCAACGGTATTTAAAAATTCCTTCGCCCAATTGAGCTGTAGGATTATAGGCCCCCCCGTCGTGCCGAAGGGTCACTCAGGTAGTTTCGCCCAATTGAGAAACGCCGCATGACCAATGCGACGTAGTTAAATTCCCAGTAGGGACATCGAGGCAAGTCTACTGGCAAATCTGACAATTTTTTTTCTTGCTAACAGGTACGAAGATCGGGGTGTTTTCTATGTTTGGGCTATTTGGCTTAAATTTTAAATGGCGGTATTTTTGCAACGGTTTGAAGAAATCCAACACAATTTTGCAAAAATACCCTGCTACCGAAGCGCACTTCATGATGACCAAATCCGGGACCGTACTTGGAAAGAAATAATTTGCACTTTTTTGACAGAAAAGCACATTTTCCGATCGACTTTCGAAGAAAACGTCATCGGATTCGGAAAGTACAGGAAAAATGCTGTGGAATAAGCTTATCAAATCGCATGACATACTTTGAACAGCTTCACAAAACAGATCAAAGTAAGAACTTGCACCTGCTTAAATTTATTTTCAATTTTGCCATACAATTTTTTTCTAACGTTCCTCATAATTCATTGAAAATCATTTCAAAAGCTGAGGTACTACGAATTTACCGGATAGTCTATTGCCAGAATTTATATCTAGTAACCAGGGTCGTACTTAAAGAAATATCGTTCGAATGCATTTTTGTTTTGTCAGAAAAGCAAATTAATTTTGAGGAACATTAGAAACAATTTGTGCGTCAAAACTGAAAAGAAAATTGAAGTTTAGGGAGGTAAGTTTCTTTTTGTGAAGCTGGTCGAATGGTGCCGTTCGATTTAAGAAGCGCATTTCATAGCGTTTTTCTTGTACTTTCCGAATTCGATGTCGTTTTTTCCGAAAGTCTATGGAAAATGTGGTTTTCTGTCAAGAAAAGTGCAAACCGTTTCTTTTCAAGTACCTATGCTCCTGGATTTTCAATTTGCCTATGCATCTTGGGAGTGCCTCGGTAGAATAGTGTTTAGGTGTTTCTTGAAAATTTTGTTGCATTTCATCAAACCGTTGCGAAGATAATATTATGTAATCACGTTTTAAAATGTAAGCCCAAGCATAGAAAACTACGAAGGCGTAGAAGCGCCACACCAGTTTTAAACTCGGAATTCCGAGTTTTTTCGAGGGGTTGCGCTTGATATTTCTAGAGCTTTCGACCGTGTTTGGCATGATAGACTGTTGGCAAAACTGCAGGCCTATGGCATCGGCATGCCCGAGAAATTCTGCTTGTGGCTTGCGAGTTATCTCGGAGATCGTTCATTGCAGGTGGTAGTCGATGGAGTTCTTTCTGAGACCTTTTCCATCAATGCCGGTGTGCCTCAGGGATCCATTTTATCTCCGACTCTCTTTCTAATATTTATAAACGACTTGCTTGAAACAACAAAAAATCCAATATACAGTTTTGCCGACGACAGTACCCTCATATCGTCATATCTTATACGTTAGATGCGCGAACATCTGCCATCGACGCACAGACTCGCAGGGAGCAAGAAGTTGCCATACTCAACAATGACTTGCAAGACATTCTAACTTGGGGCGATAGAAACCAAGTCCAATTTAATGCTGGAAAAACCCAAGCAGTCATCTTCTCCAAAAAGACCAACGTTTTGGAGCCAGATATGATGATGGCGGGATACTCTCTTACCCCAGCGTCATCTCTTCGTTTATTTGGAGTGAGCCTCGGAGCGAACATGTCTTGGCATGATCATGTTGCAGGTCTGGCGAAAACTTTTATTCTCAAAAACTTGGAACACTCTTCCGCACGAAGAAATTTTATACACCACAACAGCTTCTCCTCTTATACAAGGCTCAAATCCGACCATCCTTGGAGTACTGCTCACATATTTGGAGCTCAGCTCCCAAACATACGCTGAGACTACTCGACCGACTCTATTCAGAAAAGAGCCATCCGCTTGATTGGGGACCCAGATTTGACAAAAAATTTAGACACTCTCGAACATCGAAGAAGAGTAGCTGACCTGAGTCTGTTTTACAGATATTTTAATGGAAAGTGTTCAAAAGACGTGGCCCGCTTGATCCCACCAAGATCAAGACCGGGCAGAAATACACGCCGAGCCGCAGATGCTCATCCGTATCAGGTTCAGCTCTTTACACCTCGTACCACCCTATTTCAGAATTCTTTCATGTATAGAACCGCATCACTTTGGAATAGCATTTCAAATTCAGGAAACAATAGTGTTTCCTGAAGTATACAACCTACAGAGATTAAAGGCCAACGTGAATCGATATCTCCGCTCGTGCACCGCTCCCAGAGCGTCATAGGGATTTCCCTGCAGTGCATGTGCATTTTCAAATAAAAAAAAAAATAGAAAAATGTACCAGTATGAATGCAGTTATTGCTTAGTGTGATTAACATTTTCGCACTTGTTTAAAAAAAAAAAATTCTTGAACCCCCCCTGACTCTCGGGGGATATATTTCGCACCACTAAGCCCCCCGGTGCAGCAGAACTTACCTAATCTAAAATAACGTTTCTATTGGTGTTTAATTTTTACTTACAAAAAATTGATTTTTGCCCTCCGATTGGTAGACATTTCTTCTTAAGAGGGGGGCGGGGGGCGGCAATTTTTGTATCGCCACGCAGCCGGCAAATAGGCTAGGCCCCGCCCTGTTCGGAATTCCGAGTTTAAACTCGGAATTTGAATTTAAAAAAAAATAAAACTGGTGTGGCGCTTCTACGCCTTCGTAGAAAACACCCTGTAGGTATCTTCAATTTCTCATAGAGTTTAGATTTGCCTCGATGTCCTCTACCTGGCATTTAATTAACTTGCATTAGTCATGAATCACCCTGTACACATATATTGCATTTTTGATTGTCACGTGCTCCTGTGCCAGTGCCACACAAAGTTGATAATAATTTGATCAAGCAGCCAGGTGTGTGTGTGTGTGTGTGTGTGTGTTAATAAAAGTGAACAGCAAGACGACGGACGACCAGGCTGCGGTCATTAGACCATTCTACATTAACATAACTCGCTTGCTAAATAGTCCCAACTTAACCGTCTAGAGTCTGTCTCTATCGCAGTTCGTTTCACCTATTCGCACTCGTAGTTATTATTGCAGTTGCAATTGTTGGCAAGCAAAATATTCCACAGACTGATTAGGATTATTACGTATCATGCGTCATATGTGAGAATGATTATAGGCGTGTTGACAACGTTGCTTTACTGGTTAGTTACTGCCGCCATAATTTGAGCAGCTGAAGTCGAAGTCACTGAACTAAACTACCAAATACCCTCAGTAGTGTCGCAGGCGAGACGAAAACAACTAACCTGAAAAATAATCCAAGAACGAACATATTGGATAAATTAACAAAACGATACAATATGATGGCGTTCGTGATTAAAAAACCGAGTTTATTAACAGTGGCGGTTTTGTTTTGCGCGCTCTTGACGTTAACAGTGATGGTGAATTGGTACTTTAATTTCGATACCGGCTTATCGGAGAACCCGAGTGACTTTTGCATCGGACGGTGGAAGGACTCGTTCATAAGAGATATCAGCGACGTTCAAGTGAAACCAGGGAGATCAATATTCTTTCTAGAGACGTCATGCAGGTAAATATATAGGGGGTGCTCGTAAAGAACTTTGATAATCTACGTTTTTTGGAGACGTTCATTTGAATAGTGTGTAATTTAATTTAAGAGAATTTCTGATTTTTGCAACGACGAGAATTTAAAATATAAATAACTAAAAGTACTACATATATTATTAATTTTCCTACTAAAGATGTGTATTTTTTTTTTAATTTGGAATTTTTATATTTTATAAAAAAAGGAAAAATTCCAGTGAAAATGTTTATGAAGCTATTATTTTTCAGGAATCTATTTATAACTAAGTAGTGTGAATATATTAAAAACCAAATGGTGCCAGATTTTTTTCATAGGAGAATTACTACTACTACAAGATGTCTTACCTATACAGTTAAGACCGATGCTCTTAAAACTCCAACAGCCAGTATTATAAAGTAAATGAAGCAATGGATGCATTTCGTATGAGTATAAAGCACATAAAGTGCAATTACCAGCCTGTTAGATGGGGTCGGAGTATTCCTCCATCGCCCTAACATTTGTCATACAGGTAGTGCCTGAAACTCAATCGAGAGAGCTTTCATCAAAACAACAACAGAGCCACCAGAACAAGCACAGACACGTGTTTCGCCCAATTGGGGCTCATCAGTGTGCTGCATCTGGAGTATCCGGAGGATGTTGTCGAATTTCTGAAAGCCCTCCAGATGTTAAGCAAACCAGTTACACGGTTCTCTGCGGTTTAAGCAGAGCGACATCCTCTGAAAACCCTGGAGGGCTTTCAGAAATTCGACAACATCCTCCGGATACTCCAGATGCAGCACACTGATGAGATTTGCGCGATGATTCCTAAAAAACGTCAACAAAACGAAAATCTATAAATAATTGATTTCCACTCAAATTTTTTGCGTGCAAATCTTGCATTCGACTCGTAAAATCAATCATAAAATTTGCACATAGTTCTTTGATTGTTTGCAAATTGTCCAATAACCAATTGTCTATTTTGACACATATACCTTGCCATATACATATACCATACATACATGCAAACTTGATACTAGGTTGGAATGGTATAATAGTGATGCATTTTTATCAGATTGCATGTTTTTTGCCAACGTGCAAAATTTTATAGTTTCTATTTTTCTTAAGTCAAACGTGAATCCTAAGTTTCGGATTGTTTGCAATTATAGTCAATTCCCAAGCTTCATTGACTGGCCTATACCCACTGTAAGAGTTTTTGGTTACAGCTTGTGTTTTAAACTGATTTTGATGAAACTCGGCATGAACAATAAACAAACCAAGTTATTCAATTTGACTATTTCAGATTTTGTAAATGTCTTCATTGGCGTATATATTCATTATTCAGGGTTGGCACCACTTTTCCCTCCCTATCTTTACGCCACTGACTTTATTGCAAATTCGCTATTGAATAGATCATATGCCATTTAGAATGAAAAAGTATTCTTTAATTTTTTCATACGGCGCACCTTTTTTGAGAAATTTGAAGTTTCCTCAGGCAATGGCACTAATCTGATATTCAGGTTTGCGCCACTTTTCCCTCCCTATCATTTACGCCACTGACTTTATTGCATATGCTAAACCGTTATTCAATTGCTCATACATAATAGAACCAAAAGTATTATTCATTATAACTAAATATTTTTTTGTTCTGACTGAAATGCATGGACTATTGAAAAACATTTTTCTATTTGCAATAGAGTCAGTGGCGTAAAATCGAGCGTAAAATATAAGGAGAGAAAAGGGGCGCCAACCCTGAATATCTACGCCACTGGAAGACATCTACAAAAACTGGAATAGCTAAATTGAAGGCTTTGTTTGATTATTGTTAATGCCAAGTTTCATCAAAATCGGTCTAAACTTACAGGAGTTATAACAAAAAAACGTTCTATTTTTTGAAAATTTTGACACCGCATGTATCTTATAAACGAAACGTCATTTTGAGCTGAAAATAATTTTTTCAGCTTATATTATGAGAGGAACTATATACCTACACCTTTAAATTTAGCCATTATCTCTTAAACAACCTGTATACAGGTGTCCCAGAATAAAGGGGACAAACTTCCACGAAGAACATGTACATACTCAATTTTAAAACAAGAAGTGTTAACTAATGAACCCATTCTCTAAAATGGGTTCATTAATAATTAATGAAGTTAATGAAATTAATGAAGTTACGGAAAAAAAATTTGGATTTTTTGAATACCTACCTAACTCCAAAACGGCTCATTTTTTATTAATTTTATTGTGACGTTTTTCTAATAATAATTAACCTAATAATTCAGCAATAATTATTACATGGTGTCTAATTTGAACTAGGGAAGTACCTCGGGAAGTACGATAGACAGGGTATCAATTTTGGTTCCATCAGAAGCTATACATTTCTGGTACACAAAAGTGACCTCAAAACAGTTTTTGAGATTTGAACAATTAAACAGGTGAAAGTTAGATAATAATTTCATGTAAAAGTCACTCGCTGGCGAAGCCATCTCGTGTAAATCCTCCCAAAGTTGAGCTCATAGCGCCACGAATCGTTGCCCGGATTTTTCCTGGTGGTCTCTTTGTGACCACACCTGATTATAAACCCTTTGCGGTTATTTGATTCACAATCACACGTACGGCTCGCATTCCATAATGTACTCGATAATGTATGTATATTGAGTCTTTCATCTCTGGAGGTTTCTTTAACACTTGACTAATATCGCTTTAGTTCTGTAGTTTCAGCCACCATCATCAAGCGATTCTTTATATAATATATTTCTTCTTGCTGGTTAGTTCCAGAGAATTTCAGTCCGTGGAATTGGTGAAGTTTATTTCCGACTTCAGTTTATTTCTAGCAGGTAACTTATCGGAGTTTCTTTGGGCTTACAATGCACCACAGTTTCCAGTTTTTCCGTGGTCCCATCCACTAGCTATCTCTCCCTATCAGATGCTGATTCATTCGGGTTTGACCAACAGTCTGATGCCAAATTCTATGCAGTTTAATTCCTTCTTCGTTCTTGTTGAAATTATTTAGATGTTTATAAATTTTTTATTTCGCGATGTAAAATGGTGTACTGATGTGACCTAGTGGACAGGATTTCAATCTTTTCGTAGCATATGGGCATGGTGATTCTGAAGCAAACCAAGATCTGCGACAGATAACTCATACAGTTTCTCTTGTGTTCGGTCACGCGGGTGTTGACGCTGTTTGGCGATGTATACAGCAGCACAGGGAGGAGGGGGGTTCTATAAACTCCTGCAGAAGAAAGTGAATCAACAGGTATTTGGCTGAATGAATAATATTTCGAATTTTTCGTGTAGATATCAAAATAGTTTCGACGCCTTGGCGCTGCAGAAGTTTACCAATTCGATCGGTGACGTTCCTGATGTACTATGCTTTCAAAATACGTGGTGGTTGTTCGCTGGGTGTCGTAGGATGTTGTGTTCTTGGCCGCATCGTTCTCCTGGGCTCTTAAACGTTGTCACCTCGGTTGTCACCATCCCCCTGCAGGACATGATCTGATTTTAGGTGGGGAAGTTCGTTTTGGAGGTGTTGGTTCTGACAAATGCGGGATGCGTGACCCACCAGTATTTTTATTGCTATCCGTTTTTGGTTTGAATGATGACGTGGATGTTTGTGTAAATATTCCCGATCTCTGTGTCCCCATGGTGTCATTTGCATTCCCGTTTAGGAGAATATCAAGAAATTCTGAGAAGAAATTGAGTTGACTATTATTAACATGGTGAAGAAATTCTTTCAAAACTTTCTAACCATTTTTCTAAATGACGAAAATGTTATCTGCGTATAGCGGTACCAACAATACGGTTTTTGTGGTATATTTGAACCGTGGCTTCAAATAATTCCATGTCTAAATTGGCAACTATACGTGCTCAGAGAGAGCTTACTGCATCTATTTAGTTGTTCATATAAATCACCATGCCACTGGAAATAGGTTGTGGTTTGTGGTCAGCACATAGCGGAAGAGACAGGTAACTTCAATGAAAAAAATGCGCTGTATATGTCGAAGAGTCTCGAGTATGGGCATGGACGATGCCGGAGAACGTCAGAAAGTGGACTCTCCGAAAGACCGTAAGACTCTTTTGTCGAGGTCATATCTCGCGAACAGAGGAATACGGGGGTCTAGGCTTTACCGCCTGGACCAAAAGGAGACAACCTTTAAAAACCTAAATCCTGCGACCGGAACCCAGGCTAAAAGGATGCGTGACTGAATAGTAGATCAGTTCCTTCTGGATTCAACCTCGAAGAAGTGGCGCCACCTTCGAAAATAAATGCCTACCATACGTATGGAGCTCTGCGTATGGTATTTCTTTAATAGCACCATTACTCGTGGGAACCACATGGACGAAGACACACCTAATTCAAAAAGGGAAGGAGATTCTGAAAAGAAAGACCCACCCAAAAAACTCTCAGGAGCGGCTCGCAGGAAACTGAGAAAATAGTAGAAACTACAAAACCAGGCGGAAACTGGAGAACCCAGTGTAACAAAACCCGGGACCAGCAAGGAACCGGAACAACGTAAAAGAAAGAGAACCTGCACCAAGGTTCTCAGGAGTGCAGCTTAGAGGGGACTTTCTCAGAGGGGACCGGGCCACAAAGGACTGGCTGGTGCGGATGGGCAGGGAAATGGAACCCTAGTCAGGAGCGAAACTCGGCACCAAGGACGTTCCGAAACCTATAAGAGCACCAGTGTGGATACCAGGGACCCAAGAGGAACCAGAAAAAAAATCCAAAAAAGACTGGGAATTCAAAAAAACCAGAAACGTGGATCCTAGTTGACAGAAAACCTGACACAAAAGGCCAACAACTAATTTTCCTCATGGGAGAAAACCTATGGGAGAAAATAGAGCAACTGCAATGTAGACCTTACCTAAACCTAACTGGGGTGCTGTTCAAGCGACTAGGTGGATAAAGGGAAGAGGGGCAGAGAAGATGTAACTGAAAAAGCTGAGTAAACACCAGCTGAGATGGACAATTGGACTTCTAACAGGACACTGCCCACTAATGAAACACCTCTCAATAATAGGAGTGAAAAACAACCCAGATTGCAGGAGATGCGGGGAGGGGGAGGACACCCCATACCACCTAATGTGTGAATGCCCAGCACTAGAGGGAACTAGACTTCTAGTATTTGGGACCGAAATGGCAGAACCAAAAGAAATAGAACAAGCACCCATTGGGAGACTCGCGTAGCCTAGTGGTTCAGTCCACTGCCTACCGAGCCTAAGGTCGCGAGTTCGGAGCTCACCGGCTCGTGTTATTTTTCGGATGCATTTTCGAATGTATGTGAAAAATACAACAAGCGACCGAAGGTTTAAATTTAAATGGCAAACTTGAGGCTGGGTGAATGAGTAATGCTCGAAATCCCGTGTTACCGGAGTGGAGCGACTTTGTCTTACCTACATAGTTAAGACCGATGCTCCCTCCTTTTTAAAAAAAAAAAAAAAAAAAGCACCCATTGGACTCATACTGAAATACTTTTGGGAGACGGGACTGATGATATAATTATCCAAAGGGGTACAATAAGCGCAAGGGCTTTCAGTACAAGGGCTTTGAACCTACCCTAGAAGTAATAATAATAATCATAATGGGCGTGGACACCATGATGACGAGATAATATGTCGGACAACCGATGGCACTGGTAATGGGTCGAAGAGGCACGTTAGGTTTGTGAATCTTTGGCAGTCCATAAAGCCTAGCAACTATGTCCTTGACAGGGTGGAGGATGTGATTACAAAACTTCCTCCTTCCCAATACAAGAAATGCCTGCTACATATTATTATCTGTAATATAATTGTTGGATAGAAATAAACAAACATGGAGGTTACCTAATAGAAAATTAAAAATTATCATCCAAAAAAATCCACAAACATTGTTACCTAGTCTGGCATCGGTCACTTAAAAATATAAGAATTAACATGTAAGTAATTCTTTAAAAAAATCAAAGATAATCCAGGTTTACATTCATACAATAATAATTATTATAACAAATCTCTTACACCTCTGATGTTTTTGTGACGTACTCCAAGTTAAAGCAAACAATTATTTTGAATTAAATCGTCTGGGAGTCCTTGGAGTAGGAAGTTGCAGTTTGAACAACTCGTGAATTCAATTTATGTAATGGTAGGTTTATTTTGCGTGTAATTATTAATAGAACGGTTTACGTTTGTAATCGTTGAATAGTTATTAAGGTCAAACTTTGATAATAGGAAACCTGAATGGCGCCTAATCGCAAGATCTCTTAATATCACATTACCCACAATTTTGTTAAGCCAAGTTCACGATAGTTATTTCATTAGTGAAATTAAGTCCTCCATTTAATGTTTTTTCCATTAGGTACATATAATATATCTCTCATAATACATCAGTCAAAATTACATTAGCTTGTAAACATATTTCGTTACAATGTTACATGAACGCTGAACTGCGCTGTGTCCATTACGTATTTGATCAAATGAACATGCTCTAGCTTGGGAAAAACATTTTTCTTGTACATTGAAAGTGACCTCTGAATAATTTTTTTCATTGGTACTTTGAAAATAATTTTAAGTAGACTTTTGATTGAATAACCTCATAATCCTGACCTGGCAAAAGTGAGGGAGCATGCCGGTGGTCTTTTATACACTCGCGCTAATAAAAAAAGGACTATAACTATTTAGCAGACAAAAAAACAGAATCAAGACTCCGGTATAGGTATATGCTCGGGTATATGTATAGACTTGGTATGTAGTGTTCTTCCGAAACGAACTTCCAAAGTTAACTAATTCCCGAAAATCTTTCCTGAATTCTGAATGTTCTCTTCCTGGAACATCATAGACAGAAGTGGCTTCTAAACATGCGGAAAGGCTGTTCCTGAAAGTTAATTCTGGCTTTTCGAAGCTCATTTTATGGCCGAGAACTGCCTTTCGTGCATCGGTGGGGTTTTTATTTTTCCATATGACGGAGAAAGATCAACCCTATCACGCCTTTGTGAAAACTCGCCTTGTCCGGTCCCAGAACGGCCACCATGATTTTTTGAAATTCCGAATTTTCATATTCAATTGTTGTAATTTTCGATTTTGGGGTATAAAAACTGCCTTTCGTGCGTCGTTGGAGTTTTTATTTTTCCATACGACGGAGAAAGATGAAAACTCGCCTTGTCCGGGCCCAGAACGCCCACCATGAATTTTGTAAGTTCAGATTTCCAGCTTTAAAAATGATCTTGAACTGAAAGAACTGCCCATTATAAGTTGATAGGTTTTTTTATTTTTGCTTGCAGATATTCTCACATAACTTCATGAAGTGGCATTCCATTGTCGTTCCAGAAATAATAGCAATTAAGTAATTAAATTATAATCATATTATTCATATTTAATAACCGGATGTTTAGCCACTCCCGTCGCTAACTTTTCATCGGTAACTTCACCCGAGCTGGATGGACTCCAAAAACGGTGACTCGGCTTCCAAGGAACGAGGAATCAGCTCCCAGGAAAAAGGGGAAATCATCTCCCAGGGAAAGGCTCAGTCACGGCTCAATCACTGAATGTTCGTAGTAAAGCAACAGCAGCGAATCGGTTTCTGTACGGGTATTGTAAAGTCCAACTTGACATAATAAATAAAATTAATATGTAAAGACACATGCCTCAAAGGAATTCACGGAACTAAGAGATGACAATTGGCAGACAGGTATGAATGATGGTAGTTACATTGATCCTAAGCTCTCGGATAGTAGATGATCTAAAATCTGTGACTGCGAGGAGTGTAAGTAAAGGTTGCCCATAATAATGATTAAATAAAATAAAGTAATACCACGGAAACTGCAATAACTGCAAAAAAATTGAAATGTCGATAAATAAATAACCATTGTAACAATTAATTATGTTACAACGTTAATGGGCGATCTTGGAAGTTCCCATTGTTGGTCCTTCGCAGGAGCGATGTGGAAAAAACAACACATAAAGATGACACATTTTAACCATGACGGGGAATCTACTAACCACAGGACCGAAGTGCTTTAAAAAAATGGCAACACAAAAAAAGATGACAGAACTTTGACTGAAACTGAAACGCCGAAGGCCCGAAACCTCCGGCAGGTCAAGATCTCGGAAGAGATCTTGTTAACTTCCGAGACCGGCGAAGCCGATCTCTCGTTAAAATCAGAACACATGAAATATTTGCACCATCGGAAACATTTAATAATTTTATAAGCAATTAGGTAACGTTGAAATATTCTTCCAGAAAGAATCTATTGTTAGGAATATGTCGGCACGCTCGTGTACATACAAACCGCTCCGATTATTTTGTTCTTAATAAAATGTTTGCGTTTATGAGAAGGGCTAACAGTGTCAAGAATATTGTGTGGGCGTATTATGGTGAACATTGTGTCTTAATTCTTAATTCTAACACTATCTAAATACTACAATAAATACTACAAAAATACTACAATTACAAATTTTTAGTTGTATTTTGTAATTAATAATTTTTACAAGTATACAAAAATTACAAACCCTGTATTTTATCTCTATAAAAATCAGAAATTCTCTTAATTTAATGTAGGTACCAAATCTGAGTGTTTTTTAATTCATTAGAAATTTCTGTGATTGAAAAAAGTATCTGCGTCGTAGTTGTTTGTGGTGTCCTTAAAATGCACATGTGTGTGTATGAATATTATCCCAGTCTCACTAACCCTCTATCCATTTATTTATAAAGAATATTTTTGAGTAATAAATATAAAATAATCAATTTGCTGCAGCTAATTGCCTATTACTTTAAAAGTATAAATATTTTGAAATCTAGGTACCTACCTAAATAACCTGAACATATTGCTCGGCTTACTGTTATTGTATCTTATTGTTATTCAAAGAAATTGTACAAGTGTTGATTCTTCGACACTAATTTTTTATGTGCCAAGTGTCCAATTATTCCTTTTATTGTAAGAAATAAACTCCTATAAAAGGGCTAATTTTTTAATAACCTTTAATTCTTTATAGTCCAGGAAGGTTATTACCGAGTTCGTATGGAAGTTGGTCACATCCGAAATCGAACGAAACGTAGTTCCGGGCGAAAGTTTCGTTTCGTTCGAAACTATTTTTTTTATTTTTTTTATTTGTGAACTGGCTATGGACGAAGGTCCTTCAGCCACACACAAGTTCGAAACTATATTTTGAGACATTTGTATGGTCGTCCGGATGTTTGGATTCTACTTTCGTGTGAAAACATTACGCGAACTTGAAACTTCAAGTTCGACAATAGGAAACTGACATAATAATAATTTTAGTAGGTAATTTCAACAATTAATATTCGAAACAATTAAAAGTTACATGACAATCAAAAATTCAATGTAAAAAAAACTCACTCGCAAAAAATATCGGTTTTTTGGACAATCATAAAAATTTGAAAACCGAAAAATTCACGTTTACAGGAACCTATACGTTCCTACACCGATGTCATAAAAAAATCCGGACGAAACAATATTCGTTCGAAACGGATCTCGCGAATAAGCATTCGCACGAAACATCTTGTTTCGTTCGTACCTGTTGCTTCTTTCGTACGAAAGTTCCTATAAACTCGGGGATAACCACCCAGGAGACAGTGAATTTTTTCGTACTTATTTTCTCAGTCGGTGTGTATATTTTTATCTGTTATTAGTGACAAAAAACAAGAATTTTGAGTCTGGCTAAATTTTTTAGATAGATTCAAAAAATAAAAATAAAATACAAGTCCATATATTTTTCCAGTCATAAATATTTTATGTTTACTAAAGTGGAACATCAAGTTTATGAAAATAGCAGTCTGGCTTATCTCAGATAGCAGAAAGTGAGTCAGGCTCAAAATTTGCGGATTCAAAAATTTGACCGATTTTGCGGATCCGTAACCCTTATTTTTGCAGGCTTGAAATTTAGCATATAATTTGCTATAATCATAAACTGTAATTAAAAGTAAATCTGGCTGATTTTCCGGCATCTTCAAAATGGGAAATATAGAAACTTTTGGCTCTTATTTTTCCGGGTTTGAAAATTTTTCATACGATAGATTATACTAAGGGGTGTTTGAAAACAAATCCGTTTTTGAGTAGGCCCTGACACAAAGAGGTTTGTCTTAACTTAATCCACTCTTTACAACTGACACTCTTGAGTATGTTAGGTTAGGACAGTTGTCAAAGTATTCAAGAATTTCATCAAATAGGCACTCAATTTATCGACATTTTCATAAAACACATAAATAAAATCAACAATTAATTCATTCAAGAATTCTCCTAGACACTTTTTAATACACGGTTTCTCGCACTCCACTAAAGGCACTCTGTAACTACTGTTCGCCGGGTGTATGGTTTATCTCGACGAACTGCTCCTCTCGATTACTTGACTTGACTTGACACACATAACATCCATACTCACAGATTAGTCAGACCATTTTCTTTTTACTTAACTTCACTGCACCTCGTACTATTAGATCTATTTTCAATTTTTATCATTGGAAAAAAGGGCAGGTATTCGTAGGTATGTCCTGACGCAATTTCCGCCTTAACCCATCGGAACCCCCTCCCCCTTTCACTAGATATACATTATACCTATGAATTTTACTTAGACTTGCTAACTGGGAAAATAAGTACCGAAAATCGTCACTTCCTCCTGGACTATTATTCTGTTTATTATTATTACCTCAAACATCCTCATCCGACTGTTTATAAAGAAAAAAAAAACTTTAATCAAACTAGATTCCAGATTATTGGATCATCTTATAAAAAAATTTTGCCTTGTGTAGGTTAGGTACTTAGTTACTTCGGATTTTTTTTCCTCAACTTCTACCCAGAAATAATAACCGTGCCGTTAAAAGCTCTCTGCTAGCGTCAGCGTCACACAGAGTGCAACCTTAACCTGAAATAACATCAACATCCCTCGTTCCACTTCATAATGGACTCGTGGCATAATATAATAGAAAACAATGTACATTCCCAGTGGCACACAAACAACCACGACGCCGGCATTCTGCTCCCACACTGCACCCCCAATCTCACACCCCGTCCTTCAGGTCCCTCAACGCCGGCAAGATGATTCTCCTGCCACGGCAAGCATGCAGCGTGGAGGCGGCGGCGCGACGTCACCCTGACACTCCCGTGTACGTCCTCTTCACCGCCCCCGGGGCTTATCAGCTAGCGGAGGGTGAAGGGACGAAGGTATTGAAGGCTCTGCTCGCCTACCCTAACGTCGACCTGCTTCGACTGGACGTGGCCAACTTCGTGGGAGACACACCCGTCCGCGAACTCTTCCTCGGTGGGCAGATAGAAAGGTCACTCTACGCCGTGGCTCATGCTAGTGACGTTTTGAGGTATAAATGGTGTTTTTATGTTTTTATAATATACAGGCTGTCCCAGCTCATTCGAGTCGGTCTTTGTGAGCCAAAGTATGTATTTTTTCAATTTTTTACAGGATCACAATGGCCATGATTTGAAATAATTTTGGACTATACAGTGTCCCATATGAGAGTGACATATCAAGTTATGTTTTTTTTTTAATGGAACACTAGATAAAATGTTGTTACAGGGTGATTAGAAATCCGAAAAAATATGAGGTTTCTCAACGAGTCAGGATAAATAAAAAATAACAAAAGTACGAATGTTTCTGTATTTTAAAATTGTTCATTCAATTTTGAATATTTTCACCGTTTTGGAAATTGACTTGAACGGAGAAGGTGAGGGGGGGGGGGTTGTAAAGGTGAATTACACACTTGAAATGACACAAATTTCTAATGATCGTCTTTGTGGTTATTAAAACGGAAACAATTAAATATTTTGGCCTGCCCTACGTTGTGATTATTTTTGATTCAGGCCCCACAAAACACTAAATAAAAATCGACAATTTAACAATAACAACTTTATTGGAAATATTTTATCCAATCTAATACATCAAAATACCCCAGTAGAATAATTATAAAGTGAGAATTATTTGCAATTAAATCAACTTACTTAAACTTACCATGCACGTATCAAAAAATATTTCCTAAAATTCTTAACCTGCATTACAGAAATGCCTAATTTCCTGTAGGTACTTTTCTAGCATTTTATTTACACAAAACTTTATCACTGAAATGGAATCGGTACTTAAAAGAAGTAAAAGAAGTTCAAGAGTCTCTATTGCCGGAATTAACTCCCCCATTAGGAGACGACCACTGATTAGACCGGAAAACGGGTCAGAAATCACAAGGAGCTGGGACATAATAAGCAACCTGGCAACCTTGCTCCTTTCATCCAACGGATCGGTTCAATAATTTGACGCCCGCGCTGTCCGTCTACTATACAGGACTATTCATACCAAAAGCAAGGTCCAGCTACACCAATTACTTGATATAGGCTGTTCTTTCAATTTTATAAAATAATTTGTTTAGAAATACTCGATTAAATTTCATCAAAATGAGAAAGCGAACGCTATAATCTCATATTAAATTTCGTGCCTGGTACCTACTGTGAAAATTTCAGTCCAATCCCTTAGAAAACATGCCCCTACAATGGACATTGAAATTTAGGGATAAATCGTTACAGATTTTGGGTGATTTTAGTAGAGCGGTGTCGTCCTAAAAAGTGTATTTTTTTTATTAAAAAGAACCCTACAGCCTCACACCTGCCACGCGTAGCGAGAGTGAGAGACAGAACGAGAAGTGTAATACTTGGTATTTAGTAATAATAATTAATAATACCGTGCTGAGTTGAGATATGTGGCAACACCGCGCTCTCGTGTTCCTACTTTGCTGGCCGGGATCTCCCCGATCTCGCTATTTACGAGTTAGTGGAGTAAAATCATCGCTAGCTACTCTATCTCTCTGATTTCATGTAGCTTTTTTTAATGAAAGTATTACCAGATGGGACCCTCACTATCTTGTAGAGTTAGAGTATGATTCTGTCCATCCGAAATGGAATCGTACAACTTTTTTTAGTTTTTTTTAAACATCCATCGCGCTAATAAATCAGAGGTATGAGCTACAGGCTATAGTAATGAATTTTTCGACATCTACTCAAAAAAGAGCGCTTCTGATGGAATTAACTCAGCAAAGTTCGAAAAGTTAAGGTCTTTTTGAGGTACCTAATTGTCCCTTAAGTCGTTACAACTAAATCCGTGCATTTAAAACTTCATCATGCTGCATTAATTATTGGGAATAGATGTGGATATGTTACCTTTAACGTAGAAATCATTGTCGAAAAGTCTTTTTTTTAATGATTCAACTCGCTACCTTCCAAGAGGGTTAAATTAATTTAATTTTTTGATTTTGAATATTACTGAATTTCCTAACAAATAAACTTTTGTTGTACTTATCGTTTTTACTTCATTATTCTCGTAGCTCAGCTTAAACATCATCGTTCACATTTCTCATTTTCTTTTTTAACATCCCATCATAAAAGTACAGGCAGTAGTATAATCAGGGTCAAAATTCATTCAGAACGACAGAATTGCAAAAAATTGCGAAATTTGAAAATAATTATAAACTTTGAAAGGCTTAATCTCGGAAGCTATTGGGTCAACATAGACAGTTCCAGTATCATATTGTAGCAAATTTAGTCTACTTTGAAAATGCCCTAACAAAGTTTTTTCAAAAACTAGTCCTTTAAGGTTATAATCGCCAAAATTTGAAAAAAAAAACGATTTTTTGGATTTTGACAAACTTGGATTATTCATTAGCCCAACATCATAAATCATAAACAAGTCTGCAAAAAATCAGAGCTATACCGGATTTGACACATTCTGTGATGTATAAAGTTACTATGGACTAGAAGTCAGAAGTTGTAAGTTGTTTAAATAACATTTTATCCTAAAGATAAGCCTGGAGATTATTTGTAAAAAACTGAATTTGCATGTTAAATCCATAATCCATGTGACCTACTTACAAGTTTCCACCCTGTATACTTTACCTAATACGAAGACCCGCTTTTCGCGCTGCACATGTAATAGAATAATTCTTCGCTCGTATAAATAAATAAATAAAATTGAAAAATATTTTCCCCTAAATTGTCTTGTCTTTGAATTTCTCTAATAAGTTTTTTCAGAATATTTCAGCAACGACTGAAGTAATCGGAAATTATGTTTGACATTCATCGCACTATCATAAATAATAATCAGTTAACAGTAAAGTAATCAAAAAGGGCAATAATTATTATAGATACAGACAGTGAATAATTTCTAATTAGGTACATATATCACTCTAGGATGCATCAAATCACATCGTCGCCATCCCCTACTCCATGACCTAGTAATTAATGGTTTTCCCCATTCCAGTACAGATAATTTTCCGCTTAATAATATTTGCATTCAATTTTGTTGAGAAGTAGGTCAACTTTGCTATAACCTGCTAAATGTCAGAGCTCTGTAATGTCCTTTTGTTTTAACTCGCCTTCATCATCCTTGTGTAAATATAGAGGTTGTACTTACATATAATGTACTTGTAATGATAATGAATAATGCATAAACTATTTTTAGCACTTTCAAGAAATTCTGTTGTTTGTGCTATCACGCTATCAGCACTATTCAAATCGAATCTTTTAATACCAAGTGATCTAGGAAATTTAAGCTTAATTTTTATTTTCTTTCTTGTTAAAATCTCACTTTGACTAATTTTTCCCAATTTTAATTGAGGCAAGATTTCCTTCAATTTGGTGAACCTTTTCAATTTGTGTCCAGTGTTTTTCTCCATAAGATTTAATGACATTATCGTACTGCATTTAATGCCCCTTAAAGTTTCCTTATACATTATCATCAGAAGGAGAAAGGAAATGATTTTCTCAAGGTAAAAGTCTCAACGACCTTTTTACCTAAAATACCGTGTGTAAATGCACAGACCTGCTTTATGCGAAGAAATAATTATTTTTGAACAAACAATAATTAAACATCAGATTTATTCAAAATTAAAGAATGTCTGGCATCCCAAAATTTTTCTTCAGAACCCCTTATTTGTAAGAGAATTACTACATTAAAAGGAGCAAAAAAATAAAGAACCTACCCACAACAGAGACAGATGGACCAGTTATCTCATGATTTTTAGATAATATATGCGCAGGTGTTTTCAGAGCATTGAATTGAAGCAAGTTATCGGAGCCCCATCTGCCTTAGCATTTATCTGCAGTATCATTTAGGCCATAATTATTATTTTATAAAAAGTTTTTTCGAGCTAGGAAATTAAAGAAAAAGAGAGAGAGAGAGAGAGAGATTTTATTTATTTATTTTATTATGTTGTCTGAGCTTAATTTATGTTTCAGATTTGTGACCATGTACAAATATGGTGGCATCTACCTAGACTTAGATATGATAGTAATGAAAAATCTCTGGAATCTAGTGCCTAATTTCTCTGGCGTCGATACAAATACATCTACTGCCATTGGTATAATGCGTTTCTCCCATGATGGAGCAGGTCATGAAGTGGCCAAACACTGCCTGAAGGAACTCGGAGAGACCTACGATGGAAAAAAGTGGGGATATAACGGACCCATGCTTCTGAAAAGGTGCTTGAATCAGAAAAGCAACTTCAAGTAAAACTTTGACAGTAAAATTTTTATGTTACAGGGTGTTAAATCAACGATGTCCTGAAGCTAAATCCATCTCAGACTTGACAGCCCTCAAGGATTGTAAAGGTTTCAAGATCTACCCGAGGAATATGTTCTACAAAATCAACTGGTATGAAAGGGATTGGTTTTTTGACCCTAAAAAGATGAACGAGGTCAAGGCTGTGGAGAAGGAAAGTGTGGCCTTACATTTATGGAATAAGGATAGTGCTAGCTTGAAGGCACCTTTGAATTCTGATATGCCTATATTGCACATAGCAAGGACTTACTGCCCCAAAGTGTATGAACAAGTTGAAGGATATTTTTAGAATACTTTTGTGTGTTTGATTTTCAACTTCCTTGGCAGATAATCCTAATGATCGGCTAGTGAACTTAACTAATAACATGCCTTAATAGAAATATAAACATTATTGTAAAGTTCTAGTCATTTTATATTGTAAAAGGAAGGTTTACAACTAATATAGTTAGATAGAATATAGAAATCTATTTTTTTAAATTTAATTTACTGAACTCTACTGGATTTCTGGACGAAATTTCTATTCAATTTGATAAATTTAATTGTACCTACCTTTGATACAATGAAACCATGATGCTGAAAATCAATTCATACAGTATAATGGTGCTTACTTTACTTATTCGAGTCTACCTAATCTTACAGTCTTTATCTCCAGCAATAATAATTATTCTATTGTAACAACCACCCTCCTAGGCCTGATGATCGTCTCCAAATGCAGCTCGAACCTTCCTCTCGTTGTGTTGTTTTTTGCAGCTACCCCCGGTTCTCATTTTTTTCATTTTTCACAAATGAAATTTTATATTAATTTACCTTAATTATTTATTTTTCCATTAGTTAATTTATTTATTTAAATAGATCTTCCGATCCTGTCCTTGCAGCTGTTTAAAAAGACCTGCTTGAGTCATTTCAATCTTGCTTTGTTGCCTTATTTTTGTGATGGTTGTAAAAATTCCAGAATAACAATGAATAATACCCTTTGGTGGTTTCACTCTCATTTGGGTGTTTGGGTTACAATGGAGTACTTTCAGTGTTGCCAGGTTGGGCAGTTTTACTTCAATTTCAAGTTTGCAAGTTTTACTCTTTTCATGTTTCCAAGTTTGACCACTCTCGCATTCATGCAGCTGCTGTAAGAGAATACCTTGATCACTTTGGATTTGAGTTTACCGTAAAAGGCTATGCTCTGACATTATGGAACCCATATTTGTTTTGTTTCTTCTGGTTTCAACCCTTCATTTGTCCTTATTACTGTTATAAGTATGCTACTCCAGCTTTTTGTTTTTGTTTTTATACCCACGCAACCCTTTGTGCCTGGTGTTAAAGATTCCCTCGTAGTTTTAACAGTCGTGTAGGTGAAAGTCCAGTACTTTGTTGTGGTGGTATGAAATAAAGGATTCTGGAATTCTCACTTGCAAATGGTTTTAGAGGTTTATTACACCTGACTTTTTGCTGCACTTTATTTCATTAGTAACAATTTGTTGTTACATACTGTACCTGTTGTTACAGTTGTGTTGGTACATAAGGTACAACAACAATAATTCAAATCCAAACTTTTTGGATTTTTTATCTGTATAAAAGAGGTACACTTCATGAACACTTGCAGCAAATACTAACTAAGTAAACCTGGTCCTCATAAATGTTTGGAATGATGTTTAGAATATTTTAAAATTTTAAATAATGTAAATGCGCCTGATAATTGTATGCTGATGATAATTATATAAGACTGGATGGATAAAGACTAGGTCAGATTAGGACTACGTATTCTAATATTTGTAGCACTTGTATAAAGCTTACACTCTGTGAGAACTGTGATTTTTTGCCCTTTTTTGTATTTTTGATATATCTATAATTATTGCTATATACATGAATACGTAGTACATACATACAGTAATTGAATGTAAAGTATTTTAGTATTACCTGCTTTCTATCTATTAATTTTTATGTGAGCTTATTCCCGATTTGAGTGTATTAACTTACCCCTATATGTACTTAGGATTATAGTAGCATTTCAGTCAGCAACAAAAAATTTATGTAGCCTTATCTATGCGCCTTATATGTAGCCTTATTTCATTTAATTTTTAAATATATTTATGTATGTGATATGTGCATTTCATGTACTCTTATTATTATTAGATGCCCAATCTTCAAGATAAGTCTTCGGTAACCGAATCCCATTATACCTGCTGGATTGATGTTTCCTGTAACCAAATTTTATTTAAAGGGTGGTTGCTTTTCCTGGAACTGTGTACATTATAACCTTGTAGATAGTACCGAATAGGTGTGTGTTGTTGTTATTTATTTTAAGTTGATGTTATTTAAATTTTATTTAAACTGTCATTAAAGTTTCATATATTACAAAATTACGTATGAATTTAAATTTTGATTAACGTCTCTTGAGTCTTGAGCAGCTTAATTGAGTAAAATAAGTTAGGTATAAACACACTTTTGTAAATATGTATAAAATAGTTTTTAATTATTATTATTATTGCAAGTCCTGTGGATTTAGTGATTCCATTTTAAAATGTTTTTGTTATGTTTATTAAATACTTATTTTTAACGCACAAGATTAAGATAATGGTGGTTCAAATTTTATTACTCATGTTTATCAGTTCTTTTGCAATTTGTAATGCAAAGTTGACTTTTTAATTCTTTTATATTTCGCATTGCCTGTTTGTTGTTTTATTATTATTTATTATTATTGAACCCATTAAGACATTGCTGTTTTACCATTATATTATTGAAGGAAACCAAAGATAAATCTTCCCATTATTGAGTAGGTGCATGGTGTCCAAGGTAAGAATTAATAGAAAGGGTGGCCTACTCCCCTTAAAGTTAGGAAAAAAGTTGTTTAATTGATAAGGTATTCAATGTAGAAATCAAAATTTTATATTTTACAATTCGAACAATTCATACAATAAGAGAGACTAAAAAGCTTGACAGCTCTGAGTAGTTTTTCATCTTACCTTAATGCCACGAACAAAAATTTGATGAATCATGTCACCTCTTACTGTTATTATTTATCATGGACACCAGGTATATTTATTGTTCCTATTATAATGTATTTGTGCTTAAAGCTTAGATAAGTATACCAATATACCTTTTAAAGAAACGTAGAACGGTAAAAGATGATGAAGAATCACGAAAATATTTTATAAAAGTAAAATAAAATTTTCAAATATATATTTATATAATGTTTACAAGACTTTGTGCCTTGATTTGTTTAACAGAAGTACACATACAGAATAAGGTATTCATAATTTCTTTTATAATTGTCCCTACTGTAGAAATAAACAATAGTAATGTGAATGTTCAACCAGAAATTATTTTTACAATCAAATGAGTATGCCAAGTTAATTCTTTGTGAATGCAGCATCAAGTTTTGATATCACCCTGTATAGTTAAGTCTATAGTCTACTTCATAGAAAGGTATTATATTTTGTAATAAATCTTTTTTTAAGTCAGCTGCAGTATAAGGATTATAATAACTCTGTATTATTTATTTTACATAACTATCATATCTGCTTTATATTATTATTATCTATACCTTGGAGTACCTTTTTTACAGTATTTCCTAATTTTTGTGTGACTTTTTTTAAATAAGACACAGGAATGAGTTTTTTCATCTAAAATAAACCCTCTTCAAAATGGGTAACTATAGTACCTACATGCAGAATAATTAATTATATAGTATTGAAGGAAGCTCCTTCAATATACAGGGTGGTCCAACTTAAAACGTCAGGACTTTACCAAACGGTAGATAACGTTAAAATAATGCCAGTTTCTCTAATACACTTATAGCCGGGAAAGCTTTCTTTTCAAGATACAGGGCGTTGAAATTTTGAGAAAAAAATAATGTTTTGCGAATATTTTCAAAACGGATGCTTTAAAAAAATTGAAATTTGGCACGCAGCATGAGCTAAGTATCTTTCATGATTTACGGCTTATGGTGATAAATTGCGAAAACCAGCGGCGGAGATATGGGTGTGCCATCGCCCCTTTTCAAAAAAAAAAAGTGACGCCACTGACTCTATGGCAAATTTAATAATACTATTCAATGCCCCATGCTTTTTAGAACAAAAAAATACTCCCTAATTTTTTTCACAAGGCGCACCGTTTTCGAGATAATTCAGGTTTTCTTAGGTAATATCCGTAGCTATTTTAAGAATAACAGACAATTCTAATCAAATAACTTTTACTTAAATAATTAAATAACAGAAATAAACAACACCTAACTAACGTAACAAAATTCAGTAACCATAGAGTCAGTGGCGTCAATTTGTTTTTTTTTTAAGGGGCGATGACGCACCCATATCTCCGCCGCTGGTTTTCGCAATTTATCACCATATAAGCCGTAAATCATGAAAGATACTTATAGCTCATGCTGCGTGCCAAATTTCAATTTTTTAAAGCAGTCGTTTTGACAATATTCACAAAACATTATTTTTTTCCCCAAAACTTCAACACCCTGTATCTTGAAAAGGAAGCTTTCCCGGCTATAAGTGTATTAGAGAAACTGGCATTATTTTAACGATATCTATCGTTTAGTGAAGTCCTGACGTTTTAAGTTGGACCACCCTGTATAATGTACCTGCAGAGTGATATCAAGGACTGAATGCATTAATAGTAGAAATTAAATTTGCTGTTCAAATTTAATAATTAGGTACTTAGGTAATCAATTAGGAATGTGAACAATTTCGTTTTATTTTAGAATTTGTCTTCTCTCCCCACATCTATGAATAAATATTATATGGTTGTGTAATAATAAACTCGAGTTTTGTTAATATTAAGAACTTTTCACAATTAAGTAGGTAGGTAGGTAAGGTATTATACCTCTATGTTCTACCACACTTCTCCAATCACTATAAGAAATGATTTTCCACTTGAACTTCCACAATAAAATGTCATGTAAAGCATAACGATGTACCTATCTACTACTAGTATTTTCAATAGAAAAAATTTTGTATGGCTTCAATAAATAATTTTTGTATTGTGAATTATTTGTATTTATTTTATTATTTATTATTTGGAATTTTGTAACTTATCGTCATATTGTGTTAATTGACAGTTAATTCAGAAAAAATTAAGGTCACGAATTTGTGAGGTGTAAATAATAAAGTATAGTCGACCAAAAGATATAACGAAAAAATCTAATTGTTAAACTGTCATATTTTATTACTTCAACAATATTTCAATAATCCAAAAATTGAGAAAATGACAGAAGTCGTTTCGTTATATCTCTGGTCCAACTATACCTATTCCTATTCATTATGCAAAATGCTAGCTACCTATTGACTTTTTAGAAAAAATTGACCATTTGGGGGTATTTAAGGGAAATTTTAAATTTAAACCACAGACTATCCGACTCTTATCCCTTTTATTATTATATTGGATTAGAGAGTGCCTAAGCTAATATTTTCTCTGTATCCTAAGGGTAAGGGATTGACAAAGTACATGCCATCTCTCTTCCATATAACTAGTGATTATTTTTAGTTAATTTTCATCATAAAGTCTTTGTCCAACTCCTAGAATTATGGAACTCGGTGCTTTGAAAATAATCGAGTTTATGGAAAATCTGAATTAATAATAAATTCACAATTTTCTTGCTGACGAAATATGAAAGAAGATACGCTAAAATATTGATACTGGACCCTTCTATACCAAATAATGCAATGCGACGAGGTGCAACATAGGGAACCTGTATTACCGACACTGACGCTTACTAAGTACCGCATTCTCATTCTCACAAAAAGTTGGGAATGTCAAATTGAACTTAAAAAACGTCAGATTTTCCATAAACGTACTTACAACTGTCTAAAAATTCACATAATTTTTTATCAAGTCCGCGTATTTTTAAAAAATGGTAAACTTTTGCTGCGTTAGAGGTTGTTTTAACAATAAAAAGAGGGCTTTCTACTTGTTCCCGTTGCCTAAAGGTAACTTTCTTAATATTTTAAACTTATATAAGGGGTGTGAATTGCGACACCAATGTCGGTAGAGCAGGGGGCAACCGGTTCTGTCGATGATTAGCGACTTGTCAAGTCTTGTCGTGTCAAGCGACTTGTCAGTGGCTGCATTCCGCATCTCTTGTTACAAACTTATTATAGTCCTCTATCAATACTTACCTGTTACTGTTACTGGGATATTCTGGACAAAAAATGCACCCTGCCCCATCAGCAGACAATTTAATTGTAGAAAATATACGGAGCTCAGAATTTCCCTATACCTAGAAGTTTGTCAGGTAGATTTTAGTCTTATAGGGGTACTAAACTAAGATCACACTGCCGTTCCTGTGTCCATCAAGATGCTTTTTCTCAGTAACTGCGTTATTAGATATCGAGTTAAGAATAATTAGGTATACCCAATACTAATAATGTTGACGGCTTCGTAGATCCTATAAACCCGTAATAATATTATGTTTTTAATACCCAATGAAAGAGGGTTCCTCGATTTCTATTCGTGTGATTATTTTGTTTCATTTTTCAAACTTCGCTTTTTTCCACTTGATACCTGTGCCTGTGACCAAATGTGCCAAAAATATGACATATCAAGCTGTTCAATCAAACATATTAAACATAATCGTGTTAAGTAAACGTCATCGAGTGAATGCGCTTGCGCTACCCTAGTAAGCGTTAGTGTCGATAATACAGGTTCCTTAAGTGCGACAATTTTAGCAGCGCCGCTAAGCATGGCTTGGTGTCACTAAAAGTCATATTTGGTGAAACATAGCGGGTGTTTTAAATATCATCACTGAATAGAAAAATCTCTTAAAGGGATTAATTATTGGGATGAAGAATTAATACAACAATAAAAAACAAAGTTTTCAATATGTTTATTATATTAACAAGAGAAAAACTTTATTGAATAAAGGGGACTGCCCATTTAACTTTTACACAGCATATCGATCAATCAAAAAAATGACATATACTTTATTTTTTATTTAGATGGATTCCACCAAGTCAAAATTCTAGGGGAACGATTGGCAACAAGACTGATTAGGTTGGTTATGGTGATAGTTGTTACCAAAATAGTCACTAGAATGGTTACTAAATTAATTTAGGTTATGTCGATTAGTTGAAATGTCATTTTATTTCAAAATTTAAAATTAGAAAAATTATAAACGCAATTTCTAGAGGTAATAAATTGGAAAATTTTAGAGACTTGTAAGTGTAAGCACCTAGCTATTTACTCTTATAAATCTTATATATGTAAGATATTAGACCGATTCCTTCTTAGTTTTATGTAAAAATGTTGAAAATAGAAGATCTATTCTTGACAAATAGAGGTACTTACATTATTTAAATCATTTTTTAAGAATTTCTCAAGGAATATTTCAAGGAATCTGATTAAACTGTATTTTTGCTTAATCTGGAGAAACATCTTTCAATCGCTAATGTTTATAGCATTTGATGATTCATTCTTTTCTTTCTTTTGAAATAAATTTACCTGCCTGAGCATTTTAATAATTTTTAATTTGATAATTTGGTTTGTCAATTTGACAACTTCAACTTTTCAAGTTTCTGGCGTTTCGCTGTGACTAGAGTGCCGACTGAGGACCCAGACCTAGTTTTCGCAAAACGTCATTAGATTATTATAGTCAATCCAAGCAACAGTTAAATTTATCCTCAAAAAACGAATAACTTCTAAAAAAGGACTATTTTCGAAGAAAATAAAGTAATTTGAAGTTTCTAACTTGCGTTTTATAACTGAGCAACTTACAACAAGGAAACATGTTTTGCAGGTGACGTCATAGCCTATACACGAATCGGGGAATGTTGCCGTTACTTTAGTCACAACGTAAATTTTTTGCCAAGGTCAAGAAAACAGGCTACCATCCGACAATATGAAAATTACTGTTTAAAGATTGCACAGGGTACCAACTTAGCAGCTGTTTGACAAGTTCATCTAAATAAAAAATAGACTTTAAATATTAAAAATTGTAACATAAATAATAATTAAAGAACGTTAATTTTAGGAATAAATGTAAATAAATTAACTCTATTACACACAATTTTATTTATATCTTCTGGTAGGTGTATTGCAAAAAGATTGAATCGTTAAATAAGTGTAAACTTTTTATTTTCCGCAATTCCAATATACTGTGCTACAGTTTTAAAGGTCTATTATGGGAAAACTGTGAAAAGATCTGAACATGCTTAACAATTCATAGTTCGAGCAACCGCACACAGCACATATTTTTCGGACATGTTCACTTTAATACAGCGGTGGGTATAAATAAATGCCTATTTAACTGTACACAACACACAACAAAATTATCCGCCGATAGTGCTTTGAGAGTGTAACTTTAAATCGAAATTACGTAAAACTAAAACGTTCAATAATTATTACTAATGACAAATTATTTAAAATTATGATTGACTGAAGCTGTCAAAAACCGTGGAAAGTTACCTAATTTTGAATTCGAATACAGCTTAGTGACACCAAGTCCTGCATTAGGACGCTGTAAATATTGTTGCAGGTTTTGAGATAAAGTGTCCCTATCAATATTTTTGTTGTATCATGAGGGTGTGACGTGTGAAGTGATCATTCATTAGTGTCAATTGCCTCAGTCCGCTTATACTTCAAATGTCAATATTGTCAATGAAAAAGAAAACAAATCATAAATAATAAAATAAAATTAAATTAATAAATTAATGAAAAGTGTCTGATGGTCTATTTTGGGCTATTTTGGTTGTAGCTTTGACTATTTGTTTATATTTATTTTATAATAGTCCTGGAGACATGTAACGTGATTATAATGAAAAGATGATATATCTTTGAAAAGTTTACGTTTACGGTGCTTCACAAAAGTTGATCAAATCGGTGGTTAAAATAAAACATCATTCTATTCTCTGATTATTATTATCCAATTATTGAAAAGTGCTGTAAAAGTTGGAAGTTGGAGTGATCTACTTACTCTAACTCTACATTCAATAATAATGAATAATCAGAATAGGTGATCCCAGTGCAAGGTACAATTTTGTACCCAATATAATGTGAAAATAATGTCAGCTCACGCGGTGGTGGTTTGGGAATATGAAAACAGGACTGGTTGCTGGAAGCCCTACAGCCCCGAAGTAACACAACACCTTGAACGTGCCAATGCTAAACAACTTACTAGAGTGCTGCTGTCTGATGCCGATCCAGAACTTCAGCATTATTATGTCAATTTGAGGAGCCTCACTCAAGAACTAGAAGATTCTGGTGAGTTGCTCTTTCATTATTATTATTATTTTTTTACAAAAAAATATCGATTTTGCTGCTTTAGGACGGGCGCTGACTAAAGTGTAATCCCACAGATCACAGATCTTGATCCACTAAAGAAAAAATGAATCACATACTTCCATTAGATTTCAATCCAATCGAATATCAAAATGTCTAATATTATGTGGAACCCTGTATACAGGCCCCCTTTTCTTCAACGTGTTTATTACTCTCTGTACACTGAGAGTTGTCCGTTGTCATGCCACACTGATTCTGACTAAACAATTTCATTTAATTCGATTTGAATCGTACACTTATTTCTAAGTCGAACCAGATGTGGTAACGCAGTTCGTGTCAGTGGCGTGTGTTGAGGAATAATGAATATCCTATAAATATATTATTTCGACAAGTTATTGACGAAGTAGTGCCTTGCAACTTTTTAATAACAAATATTATACAGGGTGTCCCGTATCGTTATGTTCAAATTTTTTGAGCATACAGTAGGCTTAATTTTGAGCCCAAAAAAACAAAAAGTGGCAGGTCTATCTTTATTCGTTGCGAAGTTACAGGCCTAAGAAAATTATGACTAGCAAATAACAAAGATTCAACTTTGAAAACCACACAACCACATGTGTTGTGGTTTAGGCTAATAATTTATTGTTATGGTAGCGACATGAGTAAATGTCACCGAAATAAACATTAGAGAGGTTCTCCTGCTCATACAAAATGGCATTTGGATTCAAATAAATGGGACACCAGCATATTCGGAATTGGCGTTTGTAACTAACTTCCAAAAAGCAATTATTATTAGATCGTATTCAGCATGCTGGTCAAGAGATCGGTCGCGAAAAAAGACCAGAAATTAGAACTGTTACTTCTGCAATAGGTCTCCGAGCACAAGTTTGTATTCAGCAAGGGATAGGACATTTTTAACACATGTTAAACTAAAGATTTGGTCAATAAAATAAGCTGTATGTGGTTTTCAAAGTTAAATCTGGTATTTACTAGACATTATTTTCTTAGGCCTCTAACTTCGTAACGAATGCAGATAGACCTACCACTTTTGGGTTTTTTAGGCTTAGGAATAAGCCTACTATATGCTCACTAGATTTGAACATAACGATACGGGACATTGTTATCATCATGATAGAAATATCATGTCACCTACCTGCTGGTTGCCGTTTAAAAGAAAGAATAACACCTCCGTTTTCTTATTTGCAAGTAAAATATTCCAGCAATTTAACCACAAGTCCACGTACTAGGGAGTTCAATCGTTTCCCAGGCAAAACAAGGAAATAGATTTTTAGGCATTCGCGAAATTAAGTTACTCATAGTTTATCACACCGTACAATATAACACAGGAATTCTGCTAATTTCGTATTTAAAACGTTTCAAATAACAAATCTCATCAGTATATTTAGCGCTGTCACTGTCAACTGACAGTAGCCGATGAGCTGGACGACAATCTTATCGTATCAATCTAAGCGTATCAAGACGCGAGTCGATACTTCCGTCTCACTCTCGCTCATCTTTTTAGAGTTGCTGACGATTCAAACGTATTTCTGACAATACGTCCCATTTTAACTCGATTGACTATGCAATGCAATAGAAGGAGTAAGAAACATAACGAGATGATGTATTCTTAGTTATCACAACAGACAACTCTCAGTGTACAGACTTTAACTAATATCGTGTGAGCAAATGAAAACATAATTTAGGTAGGCCCTGGAAAAAAATTTCATGTCTTAGATTGAATCCTACGATAAAATCACTGTCATTAATTTTAAAAATCTTATTTTTCTTATTTTGTGATTTTGAGTGGTCTGGGGTGCGTTCATGAGTTACAGTTTGCATCATACATGAAAAACTCTGGATGCGTTCATAAAATAACCAGTTCGCTTGATTGGATAAAAATCTAGCATCGTTCATAAATTGCCGATGACGACGCTTGAAGTGCACTCGCAGAGTTTTGAAGAAACACATGGATGAATCAATTCTGTGCATAATATTAGTAAATTACAAAAATTAGTATTAAATTAAAAAAAAAGTGTGAATCTGACAGTTACACATACGCCCGTATTCACATACGATAATTTCCTAAATAATTACGTAATCAATTATCCCCATCTCATTCTATTGCAAAAAAACTGGATATCTCCATCTCACTCATTTAAATAATTACGTAATTATTTAGGAAATTATCGTTTGTGAATACGGGCATTAATCTAATAATTTGGAATTATTATTTCCTTTGCTTTCTCGTTCGAATTACGTTCATAAAATGGAACAATCTGACAATATTCCGGAAAATGTAAGGCATCACTCTGGTTGTTACACATAAACGTCAGTTTCTGTTTATGAACGCATTCCACCTTCAGGGCCGTATTTGTGTTTTTTAAATCGTACCACCTATCTAGACTTTTTTAGGTAAGGGTGTGTGACAAGGCAAGATTCCGTTGGCGCAGCTATTTAGGAGAAGCACAGACATACCAACTTTATGAGAATAGTTTTTCGAAAAAAAAATTGGGCGAGCGACTGTCCGGCAAAAATTTATAAATATTATTTCCAGAAGAGTTTGCCCTCTTAAAAAATGGCCACCACTAGAGCCACAGATCACAGACCTTACTTTTATCATGAGCATGAGTGCATAGTAGGAAGAAAGTTCCTAATATATGGTGTAAACATCTCTGGATTTATTCCCATTTTCATTGGTTATGTTACTTTATTCTTGTTTGATTTTATTTTTATATCTTGTGGTGGATTCTTTCTGGTGTGTGTTTATGTTAAATCCTCAGGTGCAAATACTTAATAAATGACTTTACTATAATTAATAAGTAGATAGATAATTCGATAAGAAATAGGGCCTTAAACATAAATACCTACCATTTTACAAAGGGCAAACTGCAGACTAAGGAAAACTATTATTAGATAATAATCCTTTATTGCTTTGGCTTGAACATGACATTTTTACAGGGTTTGCAGTGTCAATAATCCAATAAACTTCAGGGTAACTGGAACAATCTCCGAATAATTTATGTCCGCGTTATTCAAGAAATCACAAAACTAATAATTTTAACAACCTGATGCACCTTATTTCAGCAAATGTCAAAATAATTATTATTTGACAATAAAATTGGAAAACAAGAAGAAGGCAATTTCAGAATGAGTTTACGATTTTACAAACCAAAATTTTCATTTTACAGTTTTACAGATCCAATCTAAGACATGAAAATTTTTTCCAAGGCCTACCTAAATTATGTTTTCATTTGCTCACACGATAGTAATGTCAAGTGTCTTCTCTACTCTGATGATCTCAAAATATTCACTGTGATCAGCTCAATTGATGATTGCTGCCTACTTCAGACCACTCAGAATCATCTCCGCTCTTGGTGTGATGATAATCTTTTTCCACTCAATCTGTCCAAATGTCATGCTATGTCACTCTCTCTGAAAAATAATCCCCTTCAATTTCCTTATTCTTTAAACGACAAAACGCTTGATCGAATTGATGAGTTCAGGGATCTTGGTGTACTCTACGACTCTAAGCTTTCATTTAATAAACATTTTATCTCTTCTGTCTCATCGTCAGTAAGGTCTTTGGGCTTCTTAATACGCAACACTCGGGAGTTTCAGAGTGTCAATACCCTTGTTATATTGTACAACTCCCTGGTCAGGTCTAAGCTCGAGTATGCATCCATTATATGGTCTCCAGGTCATCAAGTGCACGTCGATAATTTTGAACGTGTCCAACGGCGCTTTCTCAAGTATCTCCACTTCAAGGTCACGGCGTATATCCTCCAATAGGCTTCCCTCAGCATCAGCTGCTAATTCAATTCAATGTTGACAGCTTACTGAATAGGCGCTCCTATATGTGCATCAGATTCTTGTGGAATGTTCTCAATGGCACCTTGAACTGTCCTGATATTCTCGAGTCAGTTTACGCTCAATGTACCTCAGGTCTCTCTGAGACATCATAATATTGTAGACACGGATATCTCCCACACTAATCTGCATCATTTCTCCCCACTGAGTCGAATCTGCGACACTTATAATCAGATCACATACGACTGAAATTCCTCGGCACATGACCTGCAGCTCCTCTGCGTGCTTCACAATCTATTCTTTACCTACTTTGTATTTTTGCTTACTTACTGTGTAATTGTTTTTAATTCTGCACTACTGTGTTTTTATTATCTAATGTTCTGTAATTGGACTTTTGTCTGTGTGAACATATTCGAAATAAATAAATAAATAATGAGATAAATTAGAACAATAAGTCAGTAGAACAATAAACACAGTAATAAATAAATAATTTGTAGGTACCTACCTATGAACCATAATAATCATTTTAATTAAATAAATAATTTTAACTAATTAATAGGTAATTTTAGCAGAACAATGGTAATACAGGCAGAGAACATAATACCTCAGCTCACACTTAAAATAGTAATAAAATACCATAAAGATTTAAACTTGAAATTATAATGAGAAAAATGCCTGAAGGGCTAGAAAATGAATAAATAAATTAAATTAAATTTGAATACATTGATAAATTATAATAATTGAAACTTGAATGAGCAACGCAAAATTGAAATGACTAAAAATTAACACAATGAAAAATATTTTAATTTATCATGATGAGAGCAAACAAAATGTTGGAAGGGTAATAATAAATTATTAAAAAAAAAATTAACTGAAAGCAACTCTGAGTTTACTTAACTAATTGTTAGATGTCTAATGTTGGTTGACTCAGTTTTGTGTTTTCTTGGGTTCGAGGAGAGCTGCAGTTGCTAGACTATTGCTTCTAGCCTGGCTATCGGGGATGGTACCAGCTCTCTTCTGCTAACTAACCATCAAGAAATCAAGGGTGCTGTTGCTTCAGGACGGCGTTCATTATCATGGTGACATCTCGGTCTTCGATGAGGTTTGATTAAACATCCCGCCGTAAGGGGTGAATTCTTGAAAAGGTGCAGGAAAAAAATGAATCCTTGACCACCAGAATCTAAGCTCATAAACTGCTGGAGCGTTTTGTACAGCGTATTTGAATTAAAATAAATGATCACAAAACCTCCAGCATTCCAGAAACTCTCATATTATCAAAAAAAAATTAATACAATATTTTATTAACAATAAAAGCGTTTATAAATAGAAAACAATAAAAATGGACTATTTAGCTAGCAGTGAATCGTTATGAACACTGCTGATCATTATGGTGATCGTATAACGATCTTTGTTAAGTGATCGATTGCCAATTTCAGAAGGGAAGATTTTCACGCTGAGCTCCCCCTACACCTACATTTTAGGTAATATATGACATTCTCGAATTAGGGATCTACAGGGTGATTTAAAATTAAATGTGCACCAGTAATGTGGGAAATAAATTAACGGCAGTTAAATGGACCGGTTCAAATTGCAATTAAAACCGTTACAAACTTTCAAAAATAATGCGACATTTTAAGACAAATGGTACGGTGGTACATGTGTTAAAATGGTGGTTAAACACAATTAAATTCATTTTCAAAACATATAAAAATAGAGGTGAGAAAAAATTTACAACTGGCAACATTGGCACCGGCCAGTTGGCAAAGTGTATTTAGCAATAGTTTTTGAATGATTTTACACTCTCATATTTGACATAATATCTAAAACAACCAAATTTTGACAAATTGAAAAATAGGTAAAGTCTATTTTTTATTTAGATGGACTTGTCAAACAGCTGTCACGTTGGTACCCTGTGCAATCTTTAAACAGTAATTTTCATACTGTCGGATGGTAGCCTGTTTTCTCGACCTTGGCAAAAAATTTACCTTGTGACTAAAGTAACGGCAACATTTCCCGATTTGGGTATAGGCTATGACGTCACCTGCAAAACATGTTTCCTTGTTGTAAGTTCCACTGTTATAAAACGCAAATTAAAAACTTCAAATTACTTTATTTTCTCTGAAAATAGTCCTTTTTTAGTAGTTATTCGTTTTTTGAGGACAAATTTAACTGTTGCTTGGATTGACTATATCCAATGACGTTTTGCGAAAACTAGGTCTCTATACTCCCTGAGTCGGCACTCTAGTCACAGCGAAACGCGAAGGAACTGAAAAGTTGAAGTTGTCAAATTAACAAACCAAATTATCAAATTCAAAATTATTAAAATGCTCAGGCAGGTAAATTTATTTCAAAAGAAAGAAAAGAAGGAATCATCAAATGCTATAAACAATAGCGATTGAAAGATGTTTCTCCAGATTAAGCAAAAATACTGTTTAATCAGATTCCTTGAAAAATTCTTAAAAAATGATTAAATAATGTAAGTAGGTACCTACCTCTTCTATTTATCAATAATAGATTTTCTTCTATTTTCAACATTTTTACATAAAACTAAGAAGGAATCGGTCTAATCCTACATACATAAGATTTATAAGAGTAAATAGCTAAGGTAACACCTACAAGTCTCTAAAATTTTCCAATTTACCTCTAAAAATTGAGTTTATAGTTTTTTTTTGGATTGAAATTTTGAAATAAAATGACATTTCGCAACTAATGGACATAACCTAAATTAATTTAGTAACTATTCCAGTGACTATTTTAGTAACAACTATCACCATAACCAACCTAATCAGTCTTGTTGCCAATCGTTACCCTAGAATTTTGACTTGGTGGAATCCATCTAAATAAAAAATAAAGTATATGACTGCAAACTGCAACCATAGAATGCTATATTAAATAAAAAGAGATTGCGGACTGTATTCTGTTACCTGAAGATTCAATGCAATATTTCATACTTTTAAAAATCGTAGTGTGTTGTTGTTTGTTCAACAGTTTCTCAGCACCCTGTATAAATACTTCTGTAAATAATTTGTATTATTTTTGCTTTAATAAAAAAAAATTTCTTGATTAAGATACTGATCTGGTGTAGCAATAATAATAATTATAATATGTCTTTATTCCACAAAACAGAAGAAGAAAAAAATCCAATAAGTGAATATAAGGCAAAGACCAGATAGCATATCAAGAATTGATATGCCTCTGCTCTCCTTGCCTTGATATAATGCATATAATTAATATTTTTGTTTAATGTAATTTTGGTGATGTTAAATGTAGTATTTAATCAGAGGACCCTTAATTTGGTATTTTTCATTGCCTAGGATATAAAACTCTCTAATATTAAAAATCTTCTTTTTGCAGAAGAAGTAGTGAGAGTACGTAGGAAATGCTATCCACCTTCTTCACCAGCTGGAAAAGGAGCTAAATGGGAATATGCTGGAACCGACCACAATGACTGGAATTCATTTGACATGGACATACAGTGTCTTATAGAAGCCGCGTGGGCTAGGGTAAGTGCGTTTTATTTAAAATCGCCCATAAAGATGTTAATTCTTGTTTTATTTTTATTTCAAACTTGCCTGTCTACATAATTTTCGAGGCTTAAGATGCTAGAAAACTAATTGAATTGATTGTAGTTTTTTATTACTCACACCTATCATGTTAACGAAGAGCTTATATTCCAATTCACAGAAAATCATGAGTCAATACGATTGCTAATGCTGAATGCTATCATTATTACATATATTGAATTTCATTTTATGTCTATCTCAGGAATTTCGAGGTTCTTAAGCTCCTGTATCTATCTCGTAATATTAGTCAATTTACCTCCTAGCCGATTAGCATATTATATCTTATCTAGCTTTAAATTCATTTTCAGGGCGACGCTACAATCGACATGTCGACCACCCCACTCGCACTCCCCTATTTGATCAACTTCTCCACTCTGACTCAGTGCTACCTGCGCAACGGTTACCTGCGCAGCGTGCGCCGTGCTAAGCAGCCCCCTTACCCGTTGGTCAAGGTACGCCTGGAGGAGCTGGCTGCTACCATCGGAGAAGCACGACGCTCGGTGCGAACCGTACCTCCGCCTCCCCTACCGGGTAGATGCATCGGCAGCAGCAGGGAACTCAACGGTGACGCGGGGAAAAAGAACGGTGGGAAAAAGAAGGGAAAAGGGAAAGGCGGCAATGGGGAAGGAGGGACGGGGAATCTGGCTAGAGCAATACTGCAGAATCTTAATATATTCGGTTAGTATCAAGTGATATTTTGTAAAGTCACATTTATATGAGATGAAAAATATTTTAATACGTTCCTTTCTTTAATAGGCACCAAATCAACGACTTCGAGTTCCGGTTCGATGGAACGGCGTCGTCAGGAATGTCTATTGGACGCGGACAGCAGCAGTACTCGCTCGGGTAGGCGCCCCAGCCTGGACACAGTATCCACTTACCTGAGCCAGGAGAGTCGTGAGAGCCAGACCACTTCCTCTACCGCGGATCTGCTCAACTGCAGCGCAAGTGCGAGCAGTGACGACGGGATCGACAATCCTGGACTACCCTCTATTGTCGGTTAGTAACATTTTTAAATATATCTGAAGCAAGTGAATTAATTGTTTATAATACTGTGATGTAACTGACCTAATTAAAAAAAAAACCGCATCAGAGGCCTAACTGAATGATTAAAAAAGAACAACCCTTGAAGTTTGAAATGTCAATTTCTCTATTCAAATTTAATATTATGTGAAATTTGAATCCTGAACACTAGTTTTGAGTTTAATTTTATCCCGCCCTCGATGAATTTTTGAATGTTTGGATTTAAAATTTGGAAAACGGTTAATTGGGGGCTAAAGTAAACTAACTCTGTATCTCTTAACTTTTACGAGATATCCATAGTGAGCTCTGAAATAAAGGACAACCCTGAAGACTTGATTCTTACAATACTTTTGAGTTTTCTCTGCAATGAATAGACTGTTTAAAATGATAGGCATGGATCCAGCTTCAGCCACAATATCGCGGCACGTTCGAATCTCCTTACCATCCGAGTGGGCTCCACGACAGCCATGCCCGTCTTGCCGGCAACCGCTGCGGCCCCAGGAAGGCGTAGTAGCGGCTCTCCCTTGCGACCACGTTCTCCATCTTGATTGTCTGAATGCCGGACTCCGGGATCTACAAGACAGGGGTGAGCACTTACATGTGCAATGTGTTGTATGCGGATGCGTATACGGAGAAAAACACGGTAATCAGCCAGAAGGCACCATGGAGTGGGTCGTTGTTGATAGAAGCTTGCCCGGTTATGGAGATTGTGCAACTATACAAATTATATACAAGTGAGTAGTTTTCAGTACCTTAACCGTTCTCTCTTAACTTAAATTAAATTGTTTCTAGCATTCAATCAGGTATTCAAGGCCCAGAGCACCCTCATCCGGGCCGTGAATACTACGCGGTGGGCTTCCCGCGCACGGCTTACATGCCCGACAATCCTCGCGGACGGAGAGTGCTGAGGTTGCTGCGAATTGCTTGGCGCCGCCGCCTCATCTTCACCATCGGCCGTTCACACACTACCGGGTGTGAGGATATCGTCGTGTGGAATATACCGCACAAGACGGAAACGGGGCCCGGTGGACACGGACAAGGCTATCCAGATCCGGGTTATCTAAATCGCGTGCTCAGGGAACTGCAGGCTTTGGGAGTGTTGGACGGGGTCGACGGGTGACATTGGGAGAATGAGGCATAGGTATGTATGGTTCACTCTGCTAGCTATAGTGATATAATTGTGCAAGGTTGAATTGTCAAGAGAATGAAATTTTTATTGTTTTTACATAGACTAGTTTTCGAATATTTATATAATATTCACATATTATATTCTATTTTTTGCTATTTAATGGCTGGGAAAATTCACCACAATTCCAATGCTGTAGCTTGGTAAAATAATAACCAATCTCAAACAGAGGTGTATAGAGAAAATGATGAAAACAAGGTAAAATGAGACATGGTCAGCTAGAAGTAGTTTTTTTTTTGCAGAAGAACTCTTTTCATTCAAAAGTGTAGTTTTTTGAAAACCATTTCCATAACATCTGCTAGATTTTTTTTACTTTATATTTATTGTTTTTTTTACTATGGTTCATATTGTAATGTAATTCACTTTATTTTATTTATCTTCATAAATAACTCTGACAATAGTTTGTATTAATTCTTCTGTTAGTCAAACTACTTCTGTCTCAATTCCTTCAATCAGTACTAAAAATTGGTTTTCTCTTATACACTTGCACAATAATTATTGTACTGACTTCTATCTGTCTCTGGTCGCTGTACTAACTAAACTGACTCTGATAGCATCCCAAACTAGACTCCACTAATCACTTACCAGCCTTCTTCTTATTAATAGCTTTCCTTCTGATTCTGATCTTATTTTCGGATCATTCGAAACTAAACTGACTATGCCCAGTATAGCATGGCAGGTGACTTCTACAATAACATTATGGAAATATATGTGTCGGGAACTGTCAGGATAGGTATTTAGCTAAGAACGAGAGCCTCAATTCATTTTAGAGTTATTCTGGAATGGCAAAAATAAATCTGAATAGAAGAACAGCTGATATGTCATGTCAACTGTCTAGAACAGCTGAAGATATTCCGTAGGACTGTATTTCAGAAACTAACATGACCAGATTTTATAAGAACAAACAAGAAGAAGAGATAACAGATAACAACGAAAGAGTACCAAAACTGGTGTAGAGTTAAAATGGAATTAAAACCGACAAAAACCAGGATGCCTTTTGTGCCATCAGTTAAGAGATTTTCTGCATTGTTCTGTTCCGCTGTATTTTTTTTCTATTGAACGGCATTTATGGGAAGCTAATCCGACTTTTTCTATTAATTCCTGGAGATTTTGCGTTTGAAAAATTGGTGTTACTTTCCTGGAGAATTATTTAGTTTTTGGCGCTTACACTTTGAGCTTTCACTTTGAACTACTTGTAGTCAACTTTATACAAGAACCTGTTAATACTGATGTCGAATTCACAGGCGTCATTGTGACACTCTTTTTTGATGCAGCTTTATTTACACGTTCAACTTCTCGTTCCTTATGTAAAATATTAATATGTTCTTCTATGGTCCTACCAAAACTTTTGAAAGGGGAGCCTTTCTTTATGAAATATTCCTGCGCCAAATCTATCAACTGTTGTTTCAAAATCGGAATTTTTCTTGTTGCTTTTGTTCTTGGAGCAACTTTCCTCCCCTGTTCTTAAATCTGTTAGGACCTTCTGCTGCAAAATCGAGTTCAAGCATTTTTTTCCATAGCTCCTCGTGTTTCTCCAACAAAGTAAAAATTTCTCGATGTTCGTCATAGTATAGTTCCCGTTTCTGTATTTCGTTCTCGTACAGTTCTAGCAGGTCATCAGAATAACATTCCGAGTATAAATATTGGAAACTGTTTTTTTCTTCCCCGTCGCAGTGATATGTTTCCCATAAAGCTAGTAGCTCTTCTCGCATCTTTTCTATGAAAACTTTTATGTTAACCGATCTGTAGGACATTGATGGATGATAAATAAAAAATCATCCATCAGTATGCAGAGATTCTACAAAGTAAGGGTTGAAAACATCAATTTTCTGTAGGATATTATGATTTGATGTTGACATGATGGTGAAGCGTTTGATATGTAAGATATAGTCTAGGGAAAACCCCATGAAAAACCTAGACGCACCATTCAGTTTAGATTGGTTTGAAGTTTTCCAATCACTTCACAGCATCCATTCAAAAATTAAATTGCGAAAATTCGCCAATAAAAGTTTTAACTGAAATAATTCAAGTGCCTATAAAAATATCTATAGAAACCTGCATCGTTACAGGACTTTTACATGCCATGTCTTTCAATATTCTTACCTAAATTCTGCAATAATTTGATCTGTAGTCTTCCTATTGCACTTGTTAGTATTTTAACAAAAAAAATATTCTAATATGTATTTAGGTAATTAGTGTATAAGACTTGATATAATATGCAGTAGTGGAAAAAAGTATACCAACGTTTTAAATCTTACAATCAATGGAGAAGAGACCTAATAATATAAAACATAATAATAATAATTCTATATTGTATATTGAAGGAGATTAAGCAATGGTTTGTTCTTAAAGGTTGCTATTGGTTCTTTTCTTCCTCTGATTACTTCTGTGCATTCCTCATCCCAGCAATATAGTACAGAGGGCCTAGGGGCTCCTACGAGAATCTTTTTTTTTATTAACTAAAGAAATCATTGTTCGAGGGTCAAACTGAGTTAACTTCACCTCAAGTATCATTTTTTTTATATATTTTGGTTACTGCATTTCTGGTAATATTCAAGAACCTTCCAGCATAACGTTTTTGATCGTTAACATGCTAAAGTTGGCGTGAAAGTTTCCATACTTTTTTTATTTGATAGTAAAGTCAAACAACCATAAGAAAAACTATAGGTCTTAAAAATTATTTTATTGTAATGCAACTTCTCCATCATAAAAAGTGTTTTGTAAAAAGTCTGTTTGATGTTTCCTTACTTTTTTCCACTACTCTATTTTTGTTTTCTTTATATAATTATTCTATGATGACCTCTAAAAGAAATGTAGCCCTAGACTGAAAAAACTTTGTAGATCTTTTTTTTTTAGTTACATATTTTAAATATTTTATGTTGTTTTTATATTATATACAATATTCATTATAATCGTTGTGCCAGTTTTAGCAATATTTAAGCTTTAAATGTATATAACATTGCATGTATTGTATTTATTTTATGCATTACCAGAATTTTATCATTTTTCACTAGACATAAGCATTTTTGTCTGTGATGATAGGTAAAATAAATAAACTATATAGGCAAGACTATTTTGAAAAATATAAGTATATTATATACTATTTTTATAGAAATATTCTCTTTATAAGTACAAAGTCATATAAGTGTTCTTATTGTGCAACTATTATTAATTATAAAGCAGCTGAAGATTTTAAAAGCAATCAGTATTTTAATTTTTAAATAAAAAATAAAGTATATCAGTATTGAATTTTATGTGTATTACTTCATAATATAAAATAGACAAGAAATATGCACGGTTGGTTAATTTTATGAGTTACTAATATTTTACAGATGAAAGAATCTTGGGATATGTCCACGTAGAACACCCGGCCCGTGTCTGTGCCATTAGATGTAATTGACCTTTAGTGTTTTTTGTTTTGTGAATAATTGCAGAAACAGTGCAGGGTATAGCTTCTGTGCTGTCAGGTATTATTTAGGGGACCCATAATCACTTTATTTATCTCTGGAGATTTTTGATCCACTGTTGTTTACAACAGTGTTGACATTTAACATTTTTTTAACAGTAGAGAGTAGGGAGGGAGGTCATAGCGAAAGACTCTGCTTTGTCAGAGGTTGAAGAAACGATTTATGAAGAGAGCATATTGAAATTGGAACACCACTGGCAATAAATGCATATTTTTTAAGTGTAAGGTTGCGAACTCTTATATTACATGCCCTATTATAACTCTTCTTCGAATAGCATTGTAATGTTATTTTTTAATACTTCTGTTACATTGTTATTATTGTTATTTAGGAAATCTTAAATCAGTGCTTTCTAAATTAATCTGTATCCATTGATCTGCTGCTTCATTCAATCCGTCTGAGAAATATTCATTCCAGCCTGAATTTTTGCCTTGTCGTACAAAGCCTTCCTCTCCTGTCCTCAAAATACCAAGGTCTTTTAAGGCGTCAAAATTTATGGATCTGTTTTTTCTAAAGTTTTCAATCTTTAAATGATTTTCTAACTTGTTGATTTCTTCACGTGTGTATGTTTTTTCTAAGAATCCGGAAACAGTTTCAATGGTTTTTCTTGGATCCTGAAGATTAAAAGGAATGTTACTAGAGTGATAGTTGAGATTTTAGTTGCAATACCTTATTCATGTCTTCATAAAACATGAAGAGCAGATTTTCTTCATTTCGATGACGCCAGCCTTCTTTAATGTGATCCCAGTATGGAGTCCAAGGCTCTGAAATATGATTTATTGAAAGGAAGCATGTACAAGTTGGCATACAGTCAAACCTGGATAACCCGGAAACGCCTGGGACCGAAAATAAATTCCGTCTTATACAGGTTTCCGGCTTAAACAACAACAACTGTCTAAGCCGGAAACAAACCTGCTTAGCACGGAAAAAGCCCAACAGTACGTACATTTTTTTTAGTATCTATAGAATGTTTTCCAATGAGCCAATCTGATTTTATTTTGTCCTTATTCTTCAAAATATCATAAACTTGTGTTTTACCACACTTATATTTTTCCGCGAGAAGCTGCTAATTTTTTGTTTTTATAACACATAATTAAATCTATTAAAATAGATTTCTAAAGATTTCAGTGTTAGAGTGTTGAATTTTTTATTTGCAGACATATCGAATATTGTACCTACTAAAAATAATTTGATGCTCACAGTTGAAGAGTTTAGAATTGACTAAAATTGAATCCGAACAGGACTAAACAGGAAGTGCATAAGTACCTACAGACAGTTTTTATTGCCGCAATAAAAATTCCGAAAAGTGAGAGTAGGATAGACGCGCGAGAACGTGCGGAGGTAAAGAGTAAAGGGTGGCGACGTCGGTCCGCTTCCGTCTTATGCAGGTGAAATTGCGTGCATAAGGTTAAAAATCGTGTTCCGTCTCCGCGTTACGCAGTTTCCGGCTTGAGCAGTGCAAGTTAACATGTAATGTGTATAGCTTAATTCGGGACCGGGAAAAATGTCCGTGATAGACAGATTTCCGCCTTATTCAGTGTTCGTCTTATCCAGGTTTGACTGTGTTTATAAAGGTCAGACTTACGTAGATTTTGTTGGAAATAGGTCCAATATTTCGAGAAAGTGCCGGTGTAGCCTTGCGTTCTGAATAACCTGTTCAAGTGGTAGAAAGAGACTGCAACATCTTTTGGATTTCTTGCAACATAAATGACCTGTCACGAAAAATGTTATTTTACTCGACCTTATTGAACCATAACTATGAAAAAAAACTGCATAGGTATAAAGAAAATTACCTTACATCCGCATTTTAAAAGATTGGGTGGTAAGAGGCAAAAAGGAAGATGCGTTTTTATAAATCGTCGTTCCTTTGACAGCTGCAATCTTTGCCATGCAGGCTTTGACAAGTTTTCGATAGCTTCGATATTTTCTTTTGAATACTGGTTTTCTTTAACAAATTCTTGTACAGCTGTTTCGTGAAAAAATACATCAAACCTGGAGACAAAAATATTACAAATTATCTTGATTAGAAAAATACTTGGTTTGCACTATTTATCAAATATGCTTCATTTTTTGCCTAACATTGATTTTGAAAACAAAAAAATTAGTGGTCAGAAAAATGTCTGATATTTAATGTTTAAAAATTTATGAAATTATTCATTTTAATATATTTCAGTGTCCTCAACATAAAACAAGGATTTCAGCCTGGGTTCATGAATAACTGTGAGAAATAAAATTTGAAAAAACAAATATGATGAAGAGTAAAAAGCAATAGGGCTTACTCGAGAAAAGGAAATCTTTCACTGAGCGGTATTGCAGCTGCCTTTTTGAAATCCATGTTATTAGCGATTAGCCACACCATTTCTTGTGTCCATGTAGTTCCTGAAAAACGAATCAATTTTACAAAGATCTGTGAAAAATCTAACAGATTCTCTAAAAGTGTTGAGCAATTTAAGCCTACCAAAATGTACACTGAAAACCTTTCAATACAGTTTTCAATTAAGATCATATAAGATTTGTTGCTGTTGTTCACTGGCCCAATGTAACTTAATCCAGAATTTTGACCACAACTACACCAGACATATCATTATCATATCATCAGCAATGAGATCCAAGGTGAACTTACAAGACTGGTTCATTCAAGACTAACTGTAATAAGATGTGAATGGCATTTATAAACTCATGTGAACGCACAACTGCAGCTAAGCTAAGCTAACTCAACACTTGTTGGTTATACGGATTCTGTTCTCTCAACCGATCATGTAACTTTTCTGAACGATTGGTGGTTCCTTTGCTCTTATTAGTATAGTGTGGTCTTAGGAAACTGCTGTTTTTTCTTGACTTCTCAACTGATTAGAGTTTTTCTGCAAATATACTTTAGCATGGCTCTTTAGCATTAATTAACATGGCTCAACAGCTCCCAATCTTATATGATTTTGAACTTCTTTTTGCATATTTATTTTATTTACACGATAATTAAGACAAGAAAATTATATAATTTACTTGTCTATAAGTAAATATTAATGGAGTATTTTGTAAAAAGTGAAAATTAAAAGATACTTACCAGATCTAGGGAAGGTTACGACCCACACGTCATCTTTCCTTGGTTCGAAATTGTACAAATTTTCAGCTTCCTTTTCGTATTTGCTAGGAAAGAACCATTTTTGTGGGCCTACTTGCACAAAATATGAACGTTCGCCTTCAAGAATTATATTTATAATCAGAAACAGAATCGCTAAATAAATGGTGTAGTAAAGACTGTTTCTCTCACATTGTTTACAATCTCTTTTGTTGAGATTTCTTCAAAACGACCTCTATCTATGTCTCAACAATATCGTTTTGAACATACACTAACTCTTAATCAGTGTTTATGGTTTATATTTAATTTTTTTTCAAAGTTTTAGTATTAAAAATTCATATTAAACAGTGGTAAGCTCCTAATATCTATGGTTTAGCAGCAGAAGTGTGCTTTAATTAAAACTGAAAAGGTAGTCACTAAGTGCAATGCTCCTCTCCAAGATAGAATTTTTATGAGGGGGGTTCCCCTCTGTTGCAGAAGTAAATGAGCTTTTGCGCAGATTTAGCATTTACCTTAGTTTTAAACACCAATTATTATAATTCAATGTTCATTATCCTTAAAAAACTGAGACATTGATGAAAGTGGTATCAATAAGAACTTACCAGAGAAGTCTTTAAGAAGATTGGTGTTTGTAACTTGATCGACTACTTCAATCTTATAGGGAAATTTTAATCTCGATTTATTCTCATTTTCTATTGATTCAATGTTAGAATAACCATTATAACTGACGAGGTTTTTTTCACTAGTTTTTGAAGGCATTTTCACTAAAAAATTGATTCTAAATTAAGTAATTTCTCATTAGTTGATTGAATATTATTTCATTCATGTCTTTATTGTTACACAGTCAGTCAAACACTAACTGAAAGTGAAATCTACGTCCATCTAATAATTATCATTGTTAATATTTCTATTATTGGCAGCTTTCTCCTTAGAAGTGATTTTTTATTTAAATATCTAATTAATTCAAGAAAACACTGAATCAGTAAGGTAATGGAAATTTTTATTTATCCTAGAAATTTGGTGCTTTAAAAATGTTCAATGATGACGCATTGAAAAGAAAAAAAGACAGGCCAGTTTCTGGAAGTTAGCTGTCTTTAGGTGTTTCCATTTTTATTTAATAAAACTTTTTTGTATAAATTTATAAGATATATACAGGATGATTTATATTTAGGTGTAAAAAATGTATGGAGATGTTAGGTATACTATATTCCAACTTTATTTTGGAAAAATCAGTTGATTTCCTCTGGTATAATCTTGAAGTTATTGTCAAAAAACTATGAAAATAAATTTTGACTGTAGATGACAGCCAGGCTATCTCTTTTTAACTTTCTTTTGAGCGATTTAATGTGTGGAAGTTGTCAAGTTTCCATAAATTTAATTATTCAAAATATAAGTAATTATTATCATACACGAAAATGCCAGAAATATTGACCAAAGAAACTGAAATTGGTGTAGAAAATTATAAAATAATTTAATAGCTTTTGGAGACATTTAGCGAGGTAAGTAGATATCCATGAGATAATAATTATTATTGTATGGAAATTCTTTGATTAAGTATAAATGAATGTGACCAATTCGTAATATGGTGTCAATAAAAAAAACTTGAAAAGGATGCGCTAGAAACAGATGTTTGTACAGGAAATGGTTTAAATTTGAAACATAATTGGGAGTGATCAAGGAAGATGACTTACCTACAGAAAAATACAGGGTTGATGATTCCAACTTGAATCGAACAGAGTTGAGTTGGAATGTACTATATTATAATATTGAAAACAAAAAACTGTTATACCTATATTTATTTTGGTTACCTAATTAACTTTTTTTGTTTTTTCAGTTTAAAAAAATTAAAATCGCATAGAAATTAAAGTCCTTAAATTCCTAAACACTTTGTATGTAAGCTAAATGAATAAAATGCACAACTTTTTTTTAATGTTCAAATCTTCAAATGTTTCATATTGAATACATACAGGGTGTTTCAATGATATACGGCCAAATTTAAAGGGGTACTTCCTCTCATAAATATAAGTTGAAAAATTAAATTCCAGCTCAAAATGACGTTTTGTTTAATAGATTGATTTTGATGGAAGTTGGCATGAAAAATAAACAAACATCTTAAATTTTGCTATTTTAGGTTTGGTAAATGTCTTCTAGTGGCGTAAATATTCAGCTTTCCCCCCCCCCCCCCCCTTTCCCTCCATATATTTTATGCTACAACTTTATTGCGAATACAAAAACGTTATTCAATAGCCTCTGCATTTTAGAACAAAAAAGCATTCTTTAATGTTTTTCATACCACGAATCGTTTTTGAGATATTTATAGTTTCCTCAGGTATTGTTGGGCCATTTACATTGCAAAATTGTCGATTTCATTAAAAGTTCTCTGACTAGAATTTTTATGGACAATGTTATTCTTAATGATTAGTGACATTGCCTGAGGAAACTTCAAATATCTCAAAAACCATATGAAAAAAAGTTATGGAGTACTTTTTTGTTCTATTATGCACGGGCTATTGAATAGGGTTTATAATATATCAGATTTCCAATAAAGTCAGTGGCGTAAAAGTAGGGAGGGAAAAGGACCGCAAACCCTGAATATCTTCGCAACTGGAAGACATCTACCAAACCGCAAATAGCAAAATTTTTGTATTTTTTATTAATGTAAGATGGCCTTAGACTTCTGTCTTTAAGCCCACAGATTAATTTTGATTTCCGGCGTTTTGGTAATCTGCACTATTCTGCGTTTCACACTGCTACGTTGCTGAATATTCGGTTTGGAGAATAGTAACAGTTCACAACCAAATAACCAGCAGAATACAAAGGGAATAAAAATAAAAATCCAATTCGTTTCCAAGTTAACAGAAAACTGACTACTAATAACAGATACTGATTTTTTTTTATGGAAAATGCACATGCACTGCAGGGAAATCCCTATGACGCTCTGGGAGCGGTGCATGAGCGGAGATATCGATTCACGTTGGCCTTGAATCTCTGTAAGTTGTATACTTCCGGAAACACGCCCTTTGGAATGCTATTCCAAAGTGATGCGGTTCTATACATAAAAGAAGTCTCAAATAGGGTGGTACGAGGTGTAAAGAGCTGAACCTGATACGGATGAGCGTCTGCGGCTCGACGTGTATTTCTGCCCGGTCTTATTCTTGGTGGAATCAAGCGGGCCACGTCTTTTGAACACTTTCTATTAAAATATCTGTAAAACAGACTCAGAAAGACACTGCTGACTGCATAGTTAGATAATGTTGTGAAATTCTTAATTTTTTTTTGATAGTCTGGATCTGGGAAGTTTTTTATTTTATAGTGATTTGAGTACTTCAACATCAACAACTAGTAGTACGGATTTTCTTAAAATTTGACACACTTGCCACTGATGTTGCTTTACATCCTTGGTCCAAATTAGACTTGAATCCCTCGAAATCAAGAGGCCTTATGTGCCCTTGACCTTCAAAAAAGGCCTATAACTTTTTTCGTAATATTTTTTTCTGAGTTTTGAAGACGCACAATTGAAGAACATGAAGAAATATTCGGAAAAGGTCCTCTTTGTCTATCACGATAAAATGACGTGTTTCCGAGTAAAACTGTTTTAAAAATTTGCTTGCACTAAAATTGCATGATCACCATAAATTATGATAATTTTGCAACAATACCAAAGCATGCTTTGGAAACAGCAGCAGGGTTGCCTAGTTATGAACAAAACAGAGACATTCGTATATAAATAGACTTGGAAATGATAAAATTAAAAAATTATTTAATCATTTTTTTTTAATAAAATAGGTAATAAAATAATTTTAGCAAAAAAAAAATTGCTGTCAAAATGAAATCCAAAGCAAACCTCTTGTTTCCTAGGCAACCCTGCAGCTGTTTCCAAAGCATGCTTTGGTATTGTTGCAGTATGATCATAATTGTTTATGGTGATCAATTGTGTGGATTAGCTACAAGAGAATGCTGGAGGTAAAATCTAGTCTTGTCTGTTCTTCAATTGTAAAGAAAAGACTCCTTTAGCCTCTTTACAAACCACCAATCAAAACACAAATAATAATAATAATTAGAAGGCAGCTTCACAAATTAAATTAAATATGGAAAATAAAAAATTGGTTTTTCTTTGGGTTAACATTCATGTGCGAGTGGGAATAACTGACAAATGAGTAGGTAGTAGATTTAGCCTACAAAGGCACTATGGTGCACTAAACTCAACCATGGTGGCATTGTGTGATACCTTGCTAATAATGGTGCCTTACCATCACCATCCCTTTATTTTCCTTTGACACGTCTACAGCACCAGCACCACCCAAAGTCTACTAAGTTTACTGCAGCTAGATATGTTATAGTCAAATGTTGGCCGAGTCCAACCTATCTGAAGTGATCTGATTTTCTCTTATGAAAAAAATAGGTCAAGAAACAAAAAATAAAAAAAATAATAATTTGTAAATTATTTATTTTTTTTCTTTTGAAGTTTTATAAAGAAAAATAGGACATATTCAAAAAATATGTTTTTAATATTTTATAACTAAAAAACTGATATGCACAGTATATCCAGTAATATTTGATTGCCTGTACAAAATAAATAAAAACATAAATATACTTTTTCATATAAAATGTAAACTGAAAAATTATGTACACGGCCAAAATGCTCAAACTCAAAAATACCTGTAAATATTACTGAGTGCACTGTGTAATGGAAAACGTAACAGTTGATCCAACATTGACGATAGCTTTCACTATTTAAATTCCCCGCTAAATCAAACTATCCGACGTATTACCATTAGATCTTAGTTTCAGACAAGTCGTCCGAAGCTAAGGCTGAATTTAAAATCTCGCAAAACGACTGCTCGAAACACTGTTTCAGTTCCGCATAGGAAACCACGAGGATGCTCTGCTCGTCTCGAGACATCAGGCAAACCTTCTCGGGGACCCCCGCATCCAACTTGTTAAGGCATTGCACGATATGGGACATGTCCAACCAAGGGGCACCGTTCTCTGTGACTTGATGGAAAACGTAGTCTCGGAACAGTTTCAACATGTACCTGTCTCCCGTTTCGGACCACGACTCATCCATGTTCAATTCTAATCGTTCGTTGATTGTGGATAGCTTTGAGACGAGTCGGAATAACCGACCGTTTTCCAGCTCTTTAGAAATCTCGTTCTCGATTACCTCTACGTAATTTTGCACGCTGTCCAGTTGGGTGTAGAAACGAGCCCCGATCATGGGCATTAAATCGATCACGCTTCTACGTGTAGGAGATATCAGTAAATACTTTATGAGATTTATTAGGTCTGAAGTGTAATTGCGAGTGACCATCTCTAATGCGGCCGCCATATTTTCTCGTTGTACTGCCATTGTTGATTTACAAGCCAAAGCTAGAACTAATTTTCCCAGAGATGTAAGATCGTCCTGTTGATGTAAGAGCGAAACGGGAGTAACAGAAGAGGTATTATCGAACATTAGGACGTCCATGGTGCCCAGACAGCTCAGTCGCAGTCGATTTTTTGAGGTTATGATGATCTTAGTTGGATCCAAGCTTCGACACGCCAAAGCGTTTTGATGGATTAACCTCAAAGCCGATGTCAGCTGAATAATGTAATTCCAAATGAGAGGCTCCGGCAATTTATTGTTTTGTGCATGACGCAATATATTGTTTTTCTGGTGGCTGTAAGGTCTAGGCGGTAACGTCTCTGTTACAAACGGATCACTGTACCCATCCGAGGAGAAATGCTTACTCAACAATGTCTCCGAGCCTGGATGATAGTCATAGACGAAAATCATCGAATTGTCTCCAAAAGCTTTCGTAGTGAACACTTCCCTTAATCTTACGATATTGGAATGACTGAGTTTTTTCCACAATTCAACCAAAACCATACACTTGGTCTGTTGCAGGCGAAACCCGTGAATTCTCCTCAGACAAAAGTGGACTCCGGTTTTGATGTGAGTTGCTTTGTACATTGAAGTCTGATACCCGTAATGTGCTTTGTGGATGGAATTGTTCGACAGAGCTTCCAGGGGGTAGAGTTCGTGGTATCCGTCTACTTCCACCGGGATGTCAGGGAACTGCTGAGGATCGACCTGTAATAACGTGAGCATGTTGCGAGTGAGAATGTCCATACGAATATCGTCTGCAATAAAAAATGAAGAGTCATGATTAGCGCTCAGAGCTGCTATGTGACTAGGAGTTCCAGGATACATGTTGTATTCAGAGGGGATACTTTTATTGGCTACCGGTTCGACCGGAGGACAGGATTCGCTCCCGGTTGGGTAAAAATACGTTGTGCCTCCGACATTTTCTTGGTATGCAGAAAGACCCGACAAGTTCAAATTTTTATCAATGCTTATGGGAGACATGCTCATCTGATGGGTCTGCGGCGAGTCTACCCGGGAGTTTTCGGTTTCTTCCAAATCTTTCATGAAGTTGTGCAGCTGCGAAGTGTCGGTCACTTGCGGATAAGTGGAATTGAAGATGTTGGGTGAAGCGGACGTGCTGGAGCTCGCTCTCGGATTGAAATCGGGAGAGCTTGATTGTAGTTTTCTTGAAGGGGCAGGTGAATCGATGTTCAACTTGGCAGCAAATGACTGATGCAAGTCATTGCTGGCCGCTACTCCTGGTGGGTTCTGCATCTGGCGATTCATGTAAGTTGTTAGTTTTGAGATCATTCTTACCATCAAATCTGTCTTTTACTTCGCAGACAACCTACGCATGCATTCTGTACACATTCCAGATATTTTTTAATCGCTGAAACAAATTAAAGACTTCATTAATGTACAATTAATTAATTGGTCGTTAAATTGAATAATAAATATTTCACTTAAATTTGTTTTCAAAGTTGACCATTATTACCACATGTCATATCTTAAGTAGGTGAATACAATATGCACATATTAGCAATATGCCCTCCACGGACCCCGTTGTTTGTTTTTTTTTACTAAAGATGACAGCACAAATACTGATTGTTTGTTTGTGGCTAATCTAATAATGGCATGTTTGAGCTGGCAATCCGGTCAGTAGTAAGCTAAATCAAGTGGTCCTCTCAAGAAAGGGGGGGGGGAGGGTTGATTACAATGTAATGAAGAGACCGGGTTCCAACTAGCTGTCATCGATTCTGATAGGACAATCACTAGCAATGGAAAATCGCAAACAAAAAATTATTTTCCGTGTCACTAGTAAGGACCCCTAAAACCACCAGTTTTTCAGCTGTTTTGCCAATTGTGAAGTTACAATATTAGACACAATGAGAAAAATTTTATTAAATAAGAAAAGCCTCAATTACAGTACAAATAAAAAAGGCTGTGGAGGCCAAAAACTCACAAAAATTTTTCATAAAAAGACGAGAAAAAGAAAAATTAAATCTTCACCGGCTGAAGTTCATGATTAGTACTTGGAAAACAAGAATGACACAAATTTATCAATCCAATGGTAGAAGTGCATCAAAGAAATATGTTACTCCTACTTATGCTATGACCAACTTGAGCATAAATTTAAATGAAGCTTTCTAATATTTTTACTGAACTTACTCTCAATTTCTTACTAATAAAACAGAAGGTTGTACAGAATGCGGTTAGTCCTTCCTCTGCGAATTTTTATGAAGCTGTTTCAGTCGGATGATCATGCAGATTACATTTTTTATTAGCGTCCCAGAAAATATGAATTTTTCCTGCAAAACGTATTTCCCTTCACCAACTTCTAAAAGTACCTATAGCCAAGTTAAACAAAGTTAAAATTATCAATTATCGTCCTGTATTTAATTTTTTCTGTCATATACTTACTTCAACAGATGATCTTACTAGTAATAACAACAGCCGACAGCCCTTGCCCTCCAAATTCCAAATCTTTTGTCCGTGTCCCCCGCTTTTCTTTTAAGAATAAGAATTTGATGCTTTTCTTTTGCTCTATCAGTTTCTCATCTGCAAAATCCGATTCTTTTGAAGTTTGGACATTTTAGAAATCTCAAACGTCATATTTGATAACTTATACGTCAAAAGTGTCGTTGACAATCAATTGTCATTGATTTTCTTTCTACCTTAGAAACAAAAATTATCCTGAAGGACTATACCAACAAACAGCTACGATCACCAGAAGGGGCTTGGAAATGGTAGACGCGACACAACACAATCATATCTGGGATTTGGCTTGGCGTCGTTTAAAATAGGTACTGAGTGATGGAGAATTTACAACAGAATTAGACACGTAGAAATACTACAACTAACAATACATTACGATTTCAACCTCAGAGCTCAACGGAGCAGCTGAGATCTGAGGTTGTAATTGGCGTTGTAATTTGCAATCTTAGGTTGATTATAGTATTTTTGAATAACTTTTTCTAATGGTTATTCACGTTTATTTATTATTTATCATTTATCTCTTATTTACTCTACACCAGAGACGTTTTTTGTTGTTGCAGCGGTTTCAATTACATTTCAAAACTATTATTTCAACTACTACGTCATTGATTTTATAATAAAAAAAAAACTATTTCAAAATGTTGAAACTGACATTGCTGTCATTCGTAAATTGAGGTAATATAACTTATTACGTCTATAACCTCTTAACACAAAATATACATGTACAAAATGTACAAAAATTTAAACAAATTTCTTACTATACACCGTTCACATATTAAAAAAGAACAAGGTGGCCATGAACTTTTGTTTTTAGGTTTGCAAAAATGAAAACTCCCTAGATCTCGATTGACAATATCAGCTGATCGAGATATTAAAGGTTAAGTAAACACTGACATTTGTCAAATCACTCAAATTGTCTCAGCTGATTAACAGCCTTGTTGTCTAATTGAAGTTTTAGAAGGAGGGGATATCTAGGATAGGTAATTTTTTACTCTGTTCAATTTTTTTCAAACTGACAAATAAAATTATTAAATTTTTGACATTTTAAATTTCGAAAGAGCAAAATGACGAAAATAATATCTTTAGATGGATAAATCCACATTAGGAAAGCATTTCAATGATTAAGATCCAGAAAGTCCAAACTTGAGCAAACATTTAAGTCATTCTCTGAAGGTAAAATATATTTGGGATGTAAGTATTAAGTAAAATATGTGTATCTGCTAAATTGCTAGTAATGCGGTCTCTGATAGTAGTCAGACCAAATACATTAGATGATAATACGTGCAGCTCTCCGCTATTTACATGTAATAAACGTGAAGTATAGGGAACCTGTATTACCGCTTTACTAGGGTAGCGCATTCTCATTCTCACAAAAAGTTGGGAAAAAAGTTGGGAATGTCAAATTTGACTTCATAAACGTCAGATTTTACATGAACGTACAACTGTCTAAAAATTCACATAATTTGTTATTAAGTCCGCGTATTTAAACGCATTTTTCTCAGTAACTACGTGTTAGATACTAAAGTCTACAGCTTCGTAGATCCTATAAACCCGTAATATGTTTTTAATACCCACTGAAAGAGGGTTCCTCGAATTCTATTCGTGTTATTATTTTGTTTCATTTTTCAAACTTCGCTTTTTTACACTTGATACCTACGCCTGTGACCAAATGTGCCAAAAATATGACATCCAGCTGTTCAAACATAACCGTGTTTAGTAAACGTCAAAAAGTGAATGCGCTACCCTAGTAAAACGGTAATGCAGGTTCCCTAGTGAAGTATGAAAAGGAGCGCCATCTACACGCCTCGATCGCTAACTACACAAGACACCGGTATGAAAAGCACGGACGTAATATAAATTATATTCACAGACATAATAAAATTATCTAGAGATTTTGGTGTATCAGGTAATGTTGGGGTTGACGCAGAGCTAGGCAGGAGTACTTGAAAGAGTACTCGTAAATAAATTGAAATTCGAGTACGAAACTCAGAAAATGTACTCGTAAGTATTTACTCATAAGTACTTCATAAGTACTTTGGCACAGACAGCTGTATGGGTACGAGTAATACTCGAGAAAAAAAGTATATATAATTATTATACAAACATGTCAGTGCGCAGCCTATGACGTCAGGCTTGTGACACCTACATACAATACAGCAGCAGTAATAATAAGGCGAATTAGTGGTTTATTTCGATGCTTATTGCATTTTTGTTGAAATATTTTTAATTGGTACCCCGTATGCATGCCACTGTTTAACCCACCAAGTTTCGTTTGCATAACTCGACTGGTTTCAAAGCAAATAAATAAGTCGTCAGTTTTTAAGTAAACCTATTGTTGGAGTTGTTGAACTCTTTGGAAGCACGATAATCTAGACTCTAGAATCTTCAAAATACACGGATCTGGCAGTGACAATAGTCTTCTTCCCCCCAAAAAGTGAGCGGGAGTAAGAGGATTTAAATTGTTGGGATCGTGAGGAGGGGTGACAAAGGTCTGGAATTCATGATGGCCTCAATTTGTACGAGTAACGTATACATCTCTTCAAATGTCAGAGACGAAAAAAAGTCCTCCGAAGTGAGGTGATCCGGGGGGTATGAAGTGCCAATCGACTCCTTCGCCAGTCAGCCTCAACAATAATGCTGTCTTTATTTTTTAATACAAAAACCCTCAACTTGTCTAACTCGGTTTTTGCTCCCCTAAAATTTGTCCCGTTGTCCGAATACATATTGGAAGGATTTCCCCTACGCGCAATAAATCTCTTTAAAGCCAAAATAAACGAATCATCAGTTGACAAATCTGTAACAAGTTCGAATATGAACAGCTTTGGTCACCATACATATAAACAAGCAAATATAAGACTTTGAAACCCTACAACCACGCCCCTTCGTATCATTTAAATTCATTGGACCAGCATAGTCCACCCAAGTATTTTGAAAAGGGTAAGAAGGATTAATTCTGCAAGCTGGCAAATTACCAATAATTATTGGAGTTATTTTTTTTGGCGCAACACGAAAACACCTCACACATTCGTGAACCACTCTTTTTGTCGTATATCTTCCCGAAATTGCCCAAAATCGCTCTCGCACAGATGTTAATAGGTGTTGCGGACCAGCATGCAACAAACGCAAATGTTCCCTTGTAAATATTAATTTCGTTAACCAATTTTTTGCCGGTAACAGAATTGGATGATGTTTATCCATATCAAATTCAGAATTCACCAACCTTCCTCCAACGCGAATCAAAACTTTTTCATCCAAGAAAGGGTTCAAATTTCGAATTGACGGAGCCACATTACATTGCTGCAATGTTCTGTTGAAACAGTTCTTTCAGCAAAGCATCTCGTTTGTACATATTTAACCAAAACCATTAAGGAATTATTTAGGTCTTCCGATGACAATAGGCCAATACATCTATCTTGTCTTGGCTTTACGCAATTATTCGCAACACTTAACGTTTTGTAATTAGAATTAGAATAAACTACTAGTCAAAAAGTTTATAAATCATAAGCAAAGTAAACGTCAGATTGACGTTTCGTTCAATTAAATTGACATTTCAAATCAACGCTAGTTAGATATCGGGCCGCTTGGGCGACAGTAACTTCCGGTGACAATTTTCAGTGGAAGCTGCACGTATTATTATCTAGTGTATTTGGTCAGGGTCAGACCGTGCATTAGCAAGTATTATTATTAGACAGGTCAAATGTGAAATTACACATTTGGGCAGCCCGCCTAAAACAGGCACTATAATTATGAAAATATTGTGTTTCCGAAAGATTTGCAATAATCTATTTCCAATACAACCCAATCGATGCTTAGCAGCTTCCCTCTAAGGATAAAGTAAAGAATGTATGTCTTGAAGAGCTTTCAAAATGTAAGTACACCTGATATATGACAAAATTAATATAATCATTGTGAAAAACTTATTTCGGAGGACTGGACGAAACAAATGGACATGGTGAAAATCTTATTAAAATCAGAGCGCTGAAGATGATTCTGATTCTAAGCAGGATGCAGTAGCTGTTATTGATAATGGGGGATAATTTTGGGCCAGAAGCGAAAACTGAAAAGTATCTTGTGTAAAACATTCTCAAGTCTAGAATCTTTGGCTGGTTTCTGACACAGTACTACGATACCGAATAACCGACGAATTGACGAAAAATATTTTTCATTTACGTACCTATATTTTAATATTTTAATAAACGCACCGATATATTTTAATTACCTGCTATGTATTTGTTAAAAGTAAATTAATATAATTGATTCAAGTTTTTTATTTTATATTCAAAAAGTACATTTGTGTATTTTCCTAACTTGGCAAAATTACATGATAACCTTTTTCTCAAACTCTTATGAAAAGCTTTAAGATTTTAAGATCTTAGATCCAGCGACATATTGCGTTCTAGTTAAAGATTGCAATATGTGACTAAATGATTAAAAATAAAAAGCCCCCAAAGATGTTAATAAAAATATAATAAAAAGAATACCAAAAATATCAAAAATCCATCTGGCAACTATGTCCTGCTGCGAGATTCCGCTTCAAGAAAACGTCGTCTACGCTGGGAATCAACATGGCGGCTGGTTGCTGCTACGAGTGCTCGTACAGTGAGAGAATCTTAGATGAGGTAAGCCTCAGGATAACTAAAGTCTTGTAGTTCACTACTTATCTGCCGTCAGTGTGACGTCACTAGGTTGGGCTAAGCGTAAACGGTTCCAAGTAAACAAACCGTTCACGTGGCCATTGTTGTCAGTTGTCGTGATTTAGTTGAAGTTTTAAGTTCACGTGGTCCTGAAGTTTGACCTATTGAGGTTGTTTTCATACATTGGCCTGCGATCGCCATCAATTGAATTGAACCAAATCATATTCTAGGTTTCCATGGAGTTCGAGCCGTTTGGCGGTAGTTTAATGCATATTGGTTTTTTATGTCGTTCGGTATGAAATAAATCAAGGAAACTCAAAATTAATAACATTAAAAAAAAATCAAAAATTTTATTCTTTTTCGAAAAAAAAACTTTTCATACCGAATATCATAATTATGAAAAGTAAAAAACCATACAGCAAATAATATGACTTCATAATAATGTAATTGGGTGAATTTTTTTAAATTTAATTTTTTCGAATGTTAATAATTTTTGGTTTCCTTGATTTATTTTATACCGAACGACATAAAAACCTAATATGGCGGCTATAAGAAAAACAAAAGTTGGCTATGAAAACTCTGAGATCTAGTCGGCTTTGAAAATTTTTGTAATGCCAAGTGGATAGCTTTTGACAACTTATGTAAGCCTACAAAAAATAATTCATTATTTCCCAATAATAAAAAAGATATGGTTAAAATAAGAAATTTTGATTTTTCAGTTTTTTGAGGATATTTCAGCAATGACTGGAAATATTCAAAGAAAAAATTCAGATTCTCATTAAGCATTAAGTTGTGCAACTTTTCTCTAATTTAACCGACCGTGTATATCTTGCCGTTTCCAAGATCTCCATGTACTGCCACTTACACTTTTACACACTGTATATTATGGGTTGCCTAACCTTATTTTAGGGATAACTTGCTTTTGACAAGTGAGAAATTCATTGATAAACAAAATGTTTGTTTATTTATTAACGATCAGTAAGCTAAAGCCCTTTAAATTTTACAAAAAAACATTTCATATTTTTCAATGCATACTATGTTACAAGAACTATTCAATAAATTGCTACTCCGGTAATTAAGTTAATAAAATGTTTGGTATAAAGTATACAGTTAATGACATCTCATCACCAATGACTTGAGTTTTTTTCTTAACGCCAAATTATGTATATCTGCAAACCCCGAAGGTATAACAACTTTATTCCATTACATAAGAATGAAAACACAAACAATAATATTATTAAATTTCTGGTCAACACAATTTTAGTTACGGAGATGGTGACAAAAATGCCTTGAATCTCCCAAATGGATGAAAAGCAGGCTTTTATATTATAGTTCGAGTCCCCTTTTGAAAATCCGTCATGTCAAGTAGGGGTCTAGTGCGTTGCGTTGCGTGGCTAATTGCCTTTTGCCCAGATTTACCCGAGCGATTTCAAAAAGTATCTACCATATATGGAAGAAAATTATTGGGGGGCATCTGGACAATTCCTCCAATTGAGGGAAGAACATTTTCTTCTAATTTGCACCTTGCGTTAACATCCAGTACCCGGTGAGTAATTAATATGGTCACTGGGAATATCTCAGAAACTATATGTATAAGCGTCGTACATCCTCGGGCAATTTTTTTGCTTTGCTTGAGGATGTACGATGCTTAGTTTCTGAGAAGACGGATTTTGAGAAGGGGACGCGAACTATATAAAAACTCACCGCTTTGAAACCACCATATTACAGCCAATTTAAAGATCTAGCCTAATGATAAAAAAATTACAACTTACTATTTACACATTTAGCATGTAAGTATAGAAAATATCTATTTTCGAATACTGTCATTAAAACTTCACTTTTACGTAATACTTATGAAGTATCAAAATGTCAAATTTGCATCTACTAGAGAGCAAAATACTTTTGCACACTAGTACGTGTGTACACGTCTTTTCATTTATTGTTTACTAAAGCTTGTTTGTCATGGTGAATATTAAAATATTACATGCAGCAAGTTACAGAACGTCAACATTTTATATTCATATTCTTAGTGTTTTTTAAGCTTTCGGATAGGTTCAGTATTCGAAAAAATGTCGTTTGATACGACACTGTGAAATGCCACTTTTGCATTCTCGAATGATTTGCTTGCTCGCAAAAATTTCCATTCTCCATGTGCAAAAGTGTCATTTCACAGTCTTGTATGAAAAATAACTACTTACAACCTACTATCTACATAACAGCCTACTATTTATAAATGTAGCCTAACTATAAGAAATATCTATTTACAATGTTTTATAGTAGGATTAACTTTAAAAAGTCAGATGTGACGTCACACTAACCGTCCGAATTAATATTTTTAATTTCACCAGAAAATGTCAAACAGTTAATTGTCAAGTTGTGAACGAGCGTAAATTATTGAAGGAATCATTCAAACAATGAATTGAAGCGCTTACGTCAGTTTGAGAGCCACTGACAACTACATAAAATTTATTCACGTAATGACATTCTATCCTCTGTGTTGTGCATTTAATTCTCATTCAAAACCAATGTTGACGTATACTTATTTATGCGGGATGGAGTGTTTAGACAAACTGGACGGTTACTATAAAAACCACGTATATGAAACAAAATAAATCGAACTATCAAAAGGATGTGTATTCTTAATCGATACGTATGACTTTTTAGACTTTATTGGACTATACAATCAGTGTCCTTCATTCAGCATATCATTATTGTCTTTTGTCTTGCTGTACATTTGCCTTACAAAGTAACTGCAAAGCATCACCTAGCAAGGGCACTTTTTCGTTAATGCACATGTTCTGTAATATTTCAGAGGAGTTGACAAGAGTTCTGACAAATTGGGGTGAATATCTAGCAACACGTTCTTTCAGTAAACACCTAAAACGATTTTTTAGAAGTCCAATAAATCTCTAGATACAAGCTGTAACTCCACGTAGGTATGCATCTAGAAAAAACAATAATAAAGATTTAAAAAATAAATAAGTTCGTATATGCATAAGAAAATATTTCATAACTTACCTATGAAAGGAAAGCATGCAGGTTTGGCTCAAACCCAAATTGCTCCTTTGGTAGCACCGTGTTGCATAAAAACGTAATGCTGTCAACACTTTGATTTCTGTGCTTAAACCCGACACATAGACTCAATTGTTTAATTATGGCCTCACAGCATTTATCAAGTTATTGGCGAGTTCTTTATTGAGTCTAAATAGCTCAACAAATCTCTTCCCTGGGAGAGCAAAGGCATTACAATTTGCCAGTAAGGCCTTTCGCTGCAGACATATAGTTGTTGGTTTTGCTCCCTTTGCTTCTGCTGTCCGTCGCCCCCCATCAACAAGTGATCAGCGATGATAGGTAACATTTCTGAAATATATTCACAGATTAGTTGAAAGTATTATTGCATAATATACTAATTTTTATTCACTGCATGTGACAAAAGACAACACATTCATGTGACTTCAGCGCAGGCCTGCTTGCAGGAGACTAATCAAGTGATCATGTGGATAATCACTGATTAGGTATAAAATGGCCTCTATATCAAAATATTGATGTCGATGAGAACTACTTAATTTACTTAAATCAACAATTTTATTTTCCCAATTACTTTTCCCTTGAAAATCGATAAAAGCACAGTAAATTTTTCACTACAACAATAATAGACCTTTGGAATTGTGGGAATCTGTGAATCAGCAATCAGCAGGCTACTAGCGATAAAGCCGCATTTATTGTATTTTTATTGTTTGTTAAACAAAATAGTTAAATAAATAGATGGTTCTGGGATTTATGGGTTTCATTTACCAAGCTGAATTACCACAGAGGAATGTTCAAATTCAAATTATCCAAATGTCCTTTGTATAGTTATGATAATTAACCCCGCAGTCCCAATTTTACTTACATAAATAAGCTTTACTTATTACCTGATTAAACAAGACAGTCAAGTGATTAACAAACAATAATCGCAGGAAAATAAAACAAAAACACTTCATCTTCCTCAAAACAATAAAAATGTTGTCACTGCCACTGGCCACTGCCGAGCCGAAAAGATTTAAAGGTTATTCTCACTTTTAATTTTTTTTTAGTTTCACATCACCACATTATGCTCCTAATAGCGTACCTTTCTATGGTGACGGCACAGTGACCTGGCTCTATACTGTGGTGACGGTGACACAGGTGGCTACGACGTGCTACGATCACGACATTTTGAGTCTTCTTTTTCCCAGCGTTGACGACGTTTTCTTGAAGCGGAATCTCTAGGCTGTTCCTTACCATAAAACTTCAACCTCATAAAAAAGAGACATAACCAAACTCCAGCCAATGATTGACAGCGGTTATACCCAGTGATTTCTATCACCCTACACCATAACCCAATTCTTTTATAATAAGTGAACGGTGTATAGAAATCATAATTGTACAGGTAGATTAGAATTGCAGCCATCTTTTTATATTTTGACGTTTTACATTTCAAAACTAGAGGTTCCAATACTGGTTTGAAACTGTTTTAACACTCTCACTGCCAAAGTGAAAAAACAATTTTTGGTCCCACAGGCCAAGGGTGTTTCTGTCTCAGCTGTTATGTTTAAATAGCGGTTTTTAATATAAATTTAATTTCTGCAATTTTTTTCTGTATTTTTTGGGAAATATTTATAGCGTGTATCAAAAATGATACACGTGGCCTGGGCATACAATGTTACAAGCAATGTTACCGGAAATATGGTAAACATGGTAAAATCGTAGATGGCCGAAAGAAGATGCCATCACAAGTTGGTCCTGTTTGCGACACTTCCGATGGAACTCCTTTCTTCTGCAGATATTGCTTCAACAAAATGCATTAGAATTTTTTTTTTGTTTCATTTACCGATTGATTACCTATTTATAATACAATAAAATTTACTAAACGAACTCTTCTTATATATCCTTAGTCCCGACTTTCTAAGTAACCAAACACACAGTCACAGCTTCGGAAATACATAATGTATTTCCAAAGGTACTTATTGCAAGGTAATGAATACAAATAACAAAATTTCGATAGACAGGAGGCCAAAAACTCGATAGACAGGAGGCCAAAACTCGCAGTACAATGTCCATTCCCAGGCCAGGCCTATCGTTTTAGTGTGTAAATGTACATATACGTGTCTTCGTTTCGATACACCGACGTTATGAAAATAGGACTACTTGGTGTATCATTTTATAATACACTTGGCCTGCACGATGGACACATGGTGTATCATAAATGATACACTTGGCGGCGAGAGTGTTAAAACCATTGATAACCGGTTTCAATTCTGACGTCATTAACAAGAAAATGATATGTTTCGAAATCATAGAAGTGGTTTGAAACCGCTGCAATAAGAAAAAACGCCTCAGATTGTTTTTTAAATACAAACACTATACACTCTATTTAAAATGAATAATCCTTAAATCACCAGTTTAAGACAACAGGGGTGCGTTCATAAATAGTTTGTGCGTCTATATCACTATAGCTGCTTTCTTTCGACCGTAAATTCGTGATCCGAACGCGTTATAACGCGTTTGGATTCAAACAGGCGTGTTCTTTCGTAAACGGATTCATCCCCACTCTTTACCAGATTTGGATCGCGATCCGTAATCCCCTCACCCCTCCGAATCGTAAAATTTTTAGGATCGGAACGGATTGATCCGGATCCGAAAAACGTAACCTAAGATTCCTAAGAATATGTTTACGTTTTCATACTTTTATGTTTGTTTATTCTCATTTTGTTCATGTACATTTTCGAAAGTAATGGAATAGTCTTACATTTAGATTAGAATATTATGATGGGATGGGTTATTTATTGGGTATACGTGTATACCTACCACATCCATTTCGTGCCATTTTTAAATATTATAAATAAAAAAATTGAAAATTATTATTATTATTATTATTGTTAATTATTATTTCGTTTTAATAATTCGACTTTATCAATTTTTTCATTACTCTTACAATAATAATAATAATTCGAATCAACTTTACACTTCCCTTTGCTGTTCTTTCGTCGCGATAAGAAACGGTCCTATTGAATCCGCGATTCAGTGATCCGGATTCAACTTTCAGGATCCATGATTCAAAGTGGCTGAACGAAAGAAAGCGGCTTATATCTAACGCCGTGTCCTAGCTGCATCCGGGTAATGCGTTGCGTGCGATGCGGGGAACGCACGCAACGCAAACTCGCACGAGAAATTTTGAGTGTGTCCTAACTGAATGCGTGCGGTGCGGGCGAGAAAATGGTTTCCAATCCAACTATTTCTGGTGCAGCTTCAGATTAAATACGTTTTAATTTGGAAACCAGTAGGTTGTTGGAGCTTGAAAGACTTGAAAATCACAGAAAGAAACATGTTACTTAAGAGAAAGAAACAATAAGACGCAAGTAATCTATAGAAATAGGTATAGATTTGATAGATAGATAAATAGCAGGTAGGTTAAATATAAAAAGGTCTACAATAGAAGTTAATAGACCTCATACTTACTTTAAAAACCTAAATTCGAGACATTTTCACATTCCCAGTGTACCTTGACTCTTGTTCTTGTAAAATAGATTTCTCTTATTGCACAAAATGTTTCGCTTTGGCACGAAGGCAATCGAAATTAAAAAAATTTCCTGCCCGCCGCAAAAATCGCAAGATTTTGACAGATGAAAAAACTAAATATTTCAATTTAAAACAATGCGTGCGTTGCGGTGTCGTTTTATCGTACGACTTTGCGGGCAAACGCGTCTACTGAGGACACTCCCATTGCTTTGCATGTGTTTTATTTTAATCGTTCCCCGCAACGCACGCACGCAACGCCGCGTCCTAGCTGCATCCGGGGACTGCGTTGCGTGCGTTGCGTGCGTGCGTTGCGGGGAACGATTAAAATAAAACACATGCAAAGTAATGGGTACGTTCACCTGACGTCAACCGTTGAGTTGTTGAGGTAGTGCTTGCGTTCAGACATACCGCTCACTTACAACCGTTGTTCAATTAACTGTTGAGTATTTTTGTGAGCGTAAATATTTCACGCTCAGCACAGTCAACGTGTATGTTGCGGACATGCGCCAAGTGGGAAGTAAAAGTTGCAAGTAAGAATGCTCCTGATACAATCAGCGACAAATAAATGCTAATAATTACGTCAATGAACTACCTAGAGTCTAACGTGTAATCGAACACTCTATTATATTATCTTTCTCTATGGGACACACTCAAAATTTCTCGTGCGAGTTTGCGTTGCGTGCGTTCCCCGCATCGCACGCAACGCATTACCCGGATGCAGCTAGGACACGGCGTAATAGCGACGTTTGTGTGTTCATCAACCAGAGTATAGAGTATACAGGGCACCATGTATCCTTCTCTATCTCCTGAACGCTAAGAGATACAGGGTCGGTTAAATTAGAGAAAAGATGCGCAGTTTTGTGGCCATCTCGCATTCGTCAAAACATGCAAGATATCTGTGACCGTTCCTGGAATATCCTGAAAAAACTGAAAAATCGAAATTTCTTATTTTCCTCATATCTTTTTTATTATTGGAAATTAATAAATAATTTTTTGTAGGCTTACATAAGCCGTTAAGAGCTATCCATCTGACATTTCAAAAATTTTCAAGGCCTACGCTAGATCCAAGAGTTTTCACAGTCAACTTTTGTTTTTCTTATGGCCGCCGTCATATTATTTTTTCATGTCGTTCGATATGAAAAAAATAATGGAAACCAAAAATTAATAAACTTTAAAAAAAAATTTTTAAAATTTTTATTCTTAAATATTTCAAAGAAAAACCTAATAAAAAATCGTCGAAAAATGTCAACATTTGTAAAAAGTTTTTTATGATTTTTTTTATACCGAACACATAAAAAACACTATGGTGGCCGTAAGAAAAACGAAAGTTGACTATGAAAATTCTGGGATCTAGTCGGCTTTGAAAATTTTTGGAATGTCAGATGGGTAGCTCTTGCCGACTTAATGCAAGCCCACAAAAATTATTCATTAATCTCCAATAATAAAAAAGATATGGCAAAAATAATAAGAAATCTCGATTTTTCTGTTTTTCAGGATATTTCAGGAACGGTCACAGATATCTTGTATGTCTCGACGGAATCGAGATGACCACAAAATTGCGCTCCTTTGGATTTGTTTAACCGACCCTGTATCTGTTTGCGTTAGGAGATAGCAATAATATAGAGACGGATACATGGTGCACCCTGTTTTAGACAGAGAGAGTGTTTCATTTTCTGAACGATCGTAGCTCGATCGAAAAAAAAAGGAAATTACGTTTCCGCTTTTCCTTTATCCTAACACGATTGTTTCCAATAGTAACAGTAAACTGCACACACCCTTTTAAATTTCAAATTTAATAATATTATTTACGATTTACAATTGCGGACAGAATTCATTCCCAAATATTTAAATATTGAATGACAAACATATTAATTACATCGAATCAATGATGAAAATTCTACAATATTGTACTTATAAATCATATCCACATCATCCTTCTAATTTAAAATGTAATAATTCATACGAAATATATATATATACATCGAATCAAGACGACAGAAACCCAATGCGCATGTCAAGTGATTAATTTTGTCATTTATTTATGAACAATGCGAGATGTTAGATGTTACAAATCGAGCGATCTGGTTAGGGAACCTGTTTGTATTACCGCTTTACTAGGGTAGCGCATTCTCATTCTCACAAAAAGTTGGGAAAAAAGTTGGGAATGTCAAATTTGACTTCATAAACGTCAGATTTTCCATGAACGTACAACTGTCTAAAAATTCACATAATTTGTTATCAAGTCTGCGTATTAAAACGTATTTTTCTCAGTAACTACGTGTTAGATACTAAAGTCTACAGCTTCGTAGATCCTATAAACCCGTAATTTTGTTTTTAATACCCACTGAAAGAGGATTATCGATTTCTATTCGTGTTATTATTTTGTTTCATTTTTCAAACTTCGCTTTTTTCCACTTGATACCTACGCCTGTGACCAAATGTACCAAAAATATGACATCCAGCTGTTCAAACATAACCGTGTTTAGTAAACGTCAACGAGTGAATGCGCTACCCTAGTAAAGCGGTAATACAGGTTCCCTAGATCTGGTAGTTTATGAGCGCCGCCAAAGTAATGGAATACTTCACATAATCAATACAATCACACAGTACTCACAGTCAGACTCACAGAATAACACTAAACGTGTGCAGTGCAGAGTAGAATTTATGAACGCACCCCAGAATTCCAGAGCACACACTTATTTTTACGCCTGCGCAGATCTTTAGGTGTTAGCTGTGTTTAGGAACTGTTTGCTTGTATTCCCTCTAAAAAACTAATTTAACCTCAACAAACTTAAATCCAAATTATTAATTACAAAAAATACTACAAAGTTCAAAATTACCCTTCTCTTCAAATTTAGGCCGGCGTAAATTGTAAAACCAACGAGTTAATCTTTAGCGATTCAACAAGAAGTTCAAAATGTGTGAAGTGGTGAGTGACCGAATCTCAGTTGAATACAAAAACTTATCCCAGAAATTTTCAAAAACAAAAAAAGAGTACAACAAACAATTCTGCAGTATTTACCTTGTAAGACTTGAAAAAATGAGAAATGTTCTTCACAAGATAATAGAAGAAAAATGGGGTGACCGGTATCCCGTACTCAAGCTATTTCAGCTGACGGAAGAAAACGAAGATACTTGCCTCGTCATTGGGACACTTTTCAAAAACCAGAAATTGAAACCTTCCGTTCTTAAGCAGTTGGCTGAAGCAAATCAACTCTTACCTCAGCCAATTTTGTCCCATTTCACTGATGAAAGTGATCAGTTGTTTATTGAAGACGAGCTTCAAAGGTATCAGTTATTAGGTAAGTGTCTAAATATTTTTATAATTATTATTAAACAGTTCGGCAATGTGTTGTACACTCATCGGTTGTATAGTTCCAGATCAAAAGTGATGGGAGTTACTGACAGTAATTAAAAGGCCATATCCGAGAAGCAGTAAGCAAAACCTTATGTTTCAAGGAAAATTTTCTGCTGGCCACTTCTCGGAAATGGCTATTTTAGTATTATTGTCAGTCAGTTACTGCCATCAATTTTGATCTAGAGAAATACTTTTTGATTTTTTTGTAGTTTGAGATGTGCCTCAAATTTAATTACAGCAGCACTGATATCAGATCATAATAAATTTATTCTTTTCAGGTAATATAAAAGTTGATGATCTGGTAACTGGCATAACATGTGTTTTGTTAGGATACAATATGGGAAAAGGAAAATTCATGGTTGAAGACCACTTATTTGCCGGTTTCCAAACTCAAATTGAAAGACCAATCCTAGAGCAAGATTCGTTCGTATTATTACTAAGTGGATTAGATTTCTTACGAATACAAAAATGCCAGATTAATCTTCAGCTATTGGTTTGTTGGTTGACAGGTCTATTTGATCGCGATAACGCTGCCAAAGTAACCAGAGTTATCATAGCCGGCAACAGTGTCAAAACAGAAACAGAGGTTGCCAAACCACGCATATCGATGACATCCAGAATACCTGAATCTTCCGAAACAATCGATGCAGTAAAGCTATTAGATGCCTGGTTGTCACAGTTGTGTCAAGTGGTTGACGTAGATGTGATGCCCGGTCAACACGATCCTTCCAATCACATTTTGCCACAGAAACAAATGCACCATTGCATGTTCCCGCTTTCGGCCAAGTATAAGTCTTTGAATCAAGTTCCGAATCCTTATTTATGTAAAGTGGGAGGTGTGCAAATATTAGGAACATCCGGGCAGCCTGTGTTGGATATTTTAAGGTACTCTGAAATCAAGGCTCCAATTGAAGCTCTGGAAAATTGTTTGAAATGGGACCATTTAGCTCCAACAGCACCTGACACGCTGGGATGCTTCCCGTTTTATGAAGAAGATCCTTTTATTATTGAAGAATGCCCTCATGTTTTATTTGTTGGCAATCAGGAGAAATTCGATACTAAAATAGTTACAGGTAGGTAATTATGAATCTATAACTGCTTTATTTGAAGCCTTCGGAAGGAAATATGAAGGTTTTGCCATTTATACTTGATGATATTTTTAAAATTCAATGCCTGTGGGATATTCTTGGATGTTTTTATTCTTGCTAAGGTAGGCGTCAGGTCTTCGTGCAGACATCTGTCGCTGAACCAAATGTCGGCCTCCACTTTACCTCTCTTTATGTAGAATCTATTGAGACGAAATTCTCCCTGAGCTGCAGGAGCGAGACACATTTTGCGTCTCGCTGTACTTACGTGGTCATATCCTTCACCTGGTTCTGGTTGATCTACCTGGTTCTGGTTGATTTACCTGGTTCTGGTTGATTTACCTGGTTCTGGTTGATTTACCTGGTTCTGGTCTGGTTCTGGTTCGATATAATTTGTTTGGGAAGACTTTTTAAACTACCTTCAATAAAACACAGAATTTCTCACGTAGCTCGATATATTCATTTGTTCTAGTCTGTGACTACAAATCATGATGATCTAATCAATATTGTATATAATTCAAAGAATTGAACTTCTAAAATTTACCCTACTCAAGAATTGAACTGTTTGAACAATTTCTTATCAGTTTATCTTTTCTACGAGCTACATGGAGGGGTGGTGGATGGGTGCGGTACTAGGGAAAACCCCTCGAAAACCTAGTCCATCGTAAAATATTATAATGCTAATTTCAATGCTAAGTTACAGAGTGCTTCACGCCGCACGGAAGATGACTCATTGGCTGCTCAAGGCTGGTAGGTCCTTCCCGACTATATCCGGGCCATCAGGAATGGTCTTACAGGGAAAGAAACAGCGCACAGTATGTCGTTTTGACAATTTGACAAACAAGTTTCTATTTGAAACATGAAATGGACGGTATTCAATTGACTGAGTCACAATGACTTGAAAGTTGAACTTTACTGATCTGGCTACTTTGGCTTTCATTTGAAAATGAAATTATTTGCTCTCTCAAATTATTCAAGTAATTTGATTTCACTTTATTAACAATCATACATAATTTTATTTCAGATGTTTAAACTTTATGGATGCTCCTTGTATAAAATTTTATGCCTGCTCCTTGTGTAAAATAATTCATAGATGGTTTGATTTATGTAAACTCAATCTATTCAGTCCCAAAAATGCCTTTGTTTGTAAGCTGAAATGCTTTCGCTTTCTTATTATTAATCCAAATAATAATTTTATATTTCGTCAGTCTAAAAATAGTTTACACAAGTATCTTAAAGAAGGCAGATCGCTTTTGTATTAGTTCATCATAACATTCCAGAATTTATATTCGATGCTGTCTACTGCGAAGTTGCATTGTGAAATAACGCAAGCGGAAGCATTAATTGTCTAATATATAGACACACAAGTATCTCTGAAAAGAACTACATTATTATTGAAGGATCCTGATTTTAACACCAGCAATGATTATTCATCATCTAGTCTTTAGGAAATTATATTTTCCCGTGCCTACATTATTGTGTTGTCTACATTATTTTTCTCATTGATTGTCGTAAATAATTGGTTCGGCGTAATTTTATTTTATTTCATTATATTTATGTCTAAAAGACATGCAAGGAATCTTATCCTTGTTTCATTTACAATTTGCAATCGGAGATTTCATTGATATGCTCCGTAATTAATAATTTGACACTTGGTATTATTTATTGACGAGAGATTTTCCCATGGCTTTATATTTATTAGATCTTGTTTGGAGAATCTTATAATCTAACTTAACTTAAGGGTAGTTCCGATGATGTGCACAGGGTAAGGGAAGCTATAGCTTTGATCGTTGATAATTTGTTTGGTTTTTGTTTAAATGTTGTTTATATAGTTTGTTTATTTAGCCGTAGCCCCTCGAGATCGGAATGCTATTTCTTCGACTCGGAATTATATAGTTGGCCGTAGCCCTTCGAGATCGGAATTTTGCGTCGAACTCGGAAAATTTATCCCTCGTCGGTGCCTGTGTCCGTCAAGTGTTAGTATACGTACAGGGTACGCAATTTAGAGCGGAAGTGGGAAACAGAGCTAGGTCCAGGTTTCTTCAACGTTCTGGGATAAACCCTCAGTGAGACGCTTTATCCTCCAGTCTATGTACCCCAATACACGACCGAAGAACAAACACGAATACTGGAACTGTATCCGATACAATCTTACTATATATCATGCCCGTGGGAATAGAGCATGTATATTCTAAGAAGGCCCTATGAGCAATTATTAGAAAAGTAGTTTGTATTGGTGACCATAAAATTTGTCTGGGAGAATTGCATGGGAGAAGTATTCATTTTTCCTTTGTCCAGAACTTTGCAGGGTTTTGGCTTTTGATGAGATTTCTCTTCAGTGGGAGAGTGAGTATTTTTCCTACTGTCAGGAAGTTGTAGGGATTGTGTTTTGGCTTTTGGGAGTAATCATCGTTGGAGCGAACTTCGCCCTTTGTAGTGGACTTAACTCAAATGTCAGCGGAAAAGGCGGACACTGCCTTTCTCAAGGTCGTAGAAAGTCACTAAACTACGGAAATGTTGCTCTGATGGTTTATGATTTAGAGTACCAAGTCTGTTGTCTGCCCACTCACGACTTAGGTTAGTTTGCTTGCCAGCCAAAAGCAATAGTTATGATGCCAGACACTCCTGCTGTAATGGGGGAAAAATAGGTATATGTTGAGAAAAATGGATTACAAGATCAAATAAATCGTTGAACTATTTCGTGGACGTTTTACGTGAACAGTACTCTGGGTTTCCACACGAGGCGAAACATACTCTTCTCTACTACTCACATGCTACATGCAATAAGCGCTACACACACTCCTTTGCCTACAAATTCATTCGTTTTCGCTTTTTCTTTCTTTGCGAAAACACCCAGACGAACTGTCAAGCAAAAGCCCTTATCGAGAACTTTCCTTCATTTAAGGTGTTCCTCGAGCGCACACGAAGAATAATGGAAGCCATTTTGTTGTAGGGAAAACCGCTACGTGCATATTATTTTGTAGCTTGCTTTTCGAAGAATATTGTAGTTAATTGTTTTGATAATTTATTTTGGTTTATTTTATTGGTGACTATTTAGTCAGATATATTTTTATTTGCAACTCTTTTGGTTAGCTTTGGCAAAATAGTAATGTCAAATATAAAAGGTTGTCAAATATAAATGTAGCCGTTGGCTATATCCCATATTGTTTTATGGTTAAATAGTTGAGTGCACTTGCACTAGCCATTTGGCAGATTTAATAGTTTGGCATAATATATTTACAATAGCCAGTTGGCGGTAAATAATTACTTGGTGGTGCACTATTTTTCATAGTGTGATAAATTATGGTCGTAGATATATATTGATAGTCGTTGTTTTTGGTATACGAGTGGAACCAGTTTGACAAGCAAGGTTATAATGTGTCATTTTATAAAGTCCCGTTTAACAAGTTTCGGGATTAATAATAATAATTATAATAATAATTTACACCTGAGCCAATCAATTTACGAATGAGCTTTCAAAAGATCAACAAGTACCTACTTAATAATTATTATAGTAGTACCAATTTTGGAAAATATTTGCGTAAAATATTTTTCAACATGTAGCAGACCAGTGACTAATAATTAATTACTTAAATTTTGCACAAATTTAATTATTTATCCTTTTGAGAGCAGTTCCCAGTCAATTGCCAATTAGTTTTATTATAGGTAACTACCTAAAATGAACATAGACGAGACGCACACACACAAGCTTGGCCTTGAATATAATTATAATAATAATAATAATAATAATAATAAACCGAAGGGCTTACCAAATACCATAATCGTAAATACACTTGACGCATAAAGCGAATAATAATAAAACGGGATGCTTAAGTTGACTTACCGGGCGCACCCTCTCAAGTCAGCGCGGCTACTGGAACTCCGTGAACTTTCCACGTCGATGACACCCCTCGCACTCTCCCGGCTAATCTGCTATGTTGCCCTAGTGGTCCGTTTTGCGATTCACCTCTTTCTTCGGCATGGTGCTCGTATTGTCGTCCGTTTTGCGATTCACCTCTTTCTTCGGCATGGTGCTCGTATTGTCGTCTAGTCGTCTATCACGCGAGTCTCCTGCCTCGATGTGCTCGTCCGCACCCAGACGCGATCTTCCGAGCCTATCTATCACGATCTGCTCGTACCGAGAACCCAGTTGCTACTACCACTTACTCCGTACCTACTTACTCCGATCGACCGCTCCGCGAGACTCCTGTGTCTGGGATTCCCGCTTTTGCACGCGCAGAGTCGGTCATGCGTTTCACATTCCGAGACTGACGACTCCGGTTGGTATTTTAACGACATCCTCCCTAACTACGCACTTCTATTCGGATATCATAATAATAATATTCTCAGAGAGCATATTTATTCCAGAGGGACCTATTTGGTCCGTCACACTATGAAACTTGTTGACCAGAGAGTTTATTCATTGAAATCAGTGTAGTGGGTCTTTGTATACTCAAAAACTCAATAAAACACTGGGATAGTGTTTTTCTTTAATTTTTGAGTATACAATGACTCACTACACTGATTTATACATAAGACAACCTGTGGGTTTCTTTGTCTCAAAAGAATTTAAAAATTATGCAAGCTTTGAAAATCATGTAGGGGCTTGTTACCATGTTCAACTTTTTCACCTGTTCCATCTGTATATTTGGTTTCAATCTTTTCAACACCTTAAAAATTTTTATAACAATACTCATGTTAATTTGTTTTCAAAGATTTTTTAAATATTCTATTTTTGTTTCAGGAAACAATGGTCAAAGCGTTAGACTCATATGCATTCCCGAGTTTTCAAATTCCTTCCAAGTTTGTTTACTGAATTTGAAAAATTTGGACTGCAAGCCAATGTTATTTAGTACTTAGTTAATAATAAATAGTGTATGATAAAATATTTACATTATTCATTAAAATAAGACCAATATTTTTTAATTTTGTATTTGAATGTTTTGGAAAAAAAAAATACAAAATTCAAAGCATAACAAGGAATTATTATTAAATCTATTTAATACTGGATAAATATCCCACTGCCAACATTTTTATAGGTAAATGGTCTCCTCCTGTTTCTTCCACTGAAAAAAAAAAATTATTTTTAACTTGACTGCGATGGCAATATTTTTCTTCCGAAACAGGGGCTTTAGTGGATCAACTTACCAGACATTTTTGAAGAAAACTACACTCTGTGGTAGAGGGTCGATACTATTAGTTTCCAAATAAATGTCAAGAAAAGCACACAGATGATGTATCTGAGTTGCTAAATTCCAACAAACTCCTGACGCGTCATATTTCCAACCGACATTAACAGCTCGTTCCATGTCCTGAGTCATGAAAATTTCCTACATCAGCAAAAAAATGGAAAAATATTAGATACATTCTTACCCTTATTTCGTCACTGTTCCCGCTGTCGTAGTTGTTACCTTTGTTACTGAGACTGAGACAAAATATTGGAGGGGAAGACGGAAAATCATGTTTGAGAGCAATACGAGCTTTCAGCAGTGCTAAAAAGATTATAGACTTTTTTGTAGATACTGGAATAAGAGTATAACAACTATAATAAGAGAGCAAAACAACTAAACTTACCATCAGCTCTGGTGATATGTACCATATAAAATAAATCTGTAGGTTGAATTAAATCTTCGCTAAATAATTCGATACACGGATTTGATTGACAAAATTGCTGGTAAGTGATAGAAGACCATTTACTGATGGAAGAGATGTGAGTTTTAGGACAATTGGCTTCTGATGGAACTTCAGGTATTAAATTATTTTCTGTAATGAAAGGTTGGTATCATGTGGTACATGGATATCTAAGCAAGAAACGTTTCAAATTTTTCTTACCTAATTTTTGAAATATTACAGCTAAATCGTATCGGGTACGCACTCTTTTTTGTATTTCACGCATCGAATTTTCTACGCTCATCTGACAAAGTTTCAACGAAACATCTTTCTTCATTTTCTGTAAAGTTACAATAATTACAGTATGTAGAAAAAGTTTCTAAAATAAACCAGTTACAACCGCTTACCTCTTTTGTAAGAAAATCCAATCCACAAACTTTCTGCGCCCATACGTAAGCGTACCCTACCTTCGGCACCAATGCTTCATAAGAACCCAGATTGTACTTCTTCAGCAAATACAAACTTTGAGGATTAGGGCACTGTAAGCCATAATCGCCTCTAACAAGCTCACTCAGAACACTTTCACCCATGAGTATTTCCCGGGCTGTATTGGAGGTGATGTGTTCGGGTATCCTCGATGAAGAAGTCACCGTTATTATATTGAACTTCGGGCAGTAACCAAACTTCATTGTCAGAACGTGACTTTCCACCGGTATAGTGACTTCGACCTTCAAAGGGTGCATTTCTGTGAGTTTTATCTTCTTTTCTTCTTTTGGATCGATCCTTTCTGATTTACTGTGGCGGTGCTTTTGCAGTTTTTTCGTCACCTGTCAATAAAACATTGCAATTAATAAATGGCCGTAAATAGAGTATGTTATAAGAATCAGTCATGGGTTCACATTACTTTCAACCACATAAATCATAAGTGAATTGAAATTTTTCATTTCTCATACATTTCGATTATCTCAATTAATTGGAAGCAGAGGTCATGTTTTAGATAAGTCATACCTGTTAATAAACAATAAGGTTTTACAGCTTAGCTGGCTGGTGTTGATTAATTTATTTATTGTATTCAATACCTATTCAATTTTAATAATTAAATACAAAATACAGAATCTAATAATTATACATACCTCTTTTCCGGAGTCTCTTTCATTATCAGCTGTTTCCATTTCATCATCTTCTTTTTCCTCTTCTTCCTCCTCCTCTTCTTCTTCTTCTTCCTCTTCGTCACTAGATATTTCAGTTTGTTTCCATTGCTGAGCTTCCTCCATAACCCCGCTGATAAAAACACTGATATTGATATCTGGAAAAGAGAAAATATAAACATTAGAATTAGGGATGTGCCGAATGTTCGGCAAAAGTTCGGTATTCGGCAAGTTCGGCGCTTTTGCCGAATATTCGGCGAAGCCGAACTTTGATATGATTTTGCCGAACTTGCCGAACTTTTGCCGAACTTTTTTTTGCCAGATATTGTTTTTGCGTAAAACACTACAAACTTTTCAAACAAAAACCCCAATACAAGTCTAGTTTGTAAAAAAAATCGACAGCAGTTAGAAATACAGCTCGTCTAGTGAGGATTGTTGTAACTTCAATAAAAAACTAGGTATAGGTAGGTATTTCTGAATCTGAATACATAGTTTCATATTTTTCATTTCATAATGTTACTTGGCTTAGTGAGTTCAGAAACAGCTGAGACCCTGTGGCATTGACCTAATTCTGAACCTAAACATCCCTAATATTTGTCTGGCTTGGTTGTAATTATTGTCTCAAAAGCCATAACCACTCAACATAATATTTATGAGTAGACAAGGTTATACAGAAATCTGAAGCTGGGATAGCATGAGTTGAAGTATAAAAGACTATAAATATGTAATGATTAATAAATAATGAAGGCCTGACTTAGCGTCTTTGAGATCTTTTCCCTGAAGTGTTGTTTATTGGCATGCCTTTTTAATTTTTGTTTTTTTATACCTACATTCTACATTGAAAGTAAATGAACTCAATCTAATAAGTAGTAGTAAATTTATTACTACAATAAAAAATATGAACAAACAAATAATGAAATATTAAATTAGGCAACACTTGATAAAGAATCAGAATTTTTTTATTCCCAGTTTTAAGGAGTATATCTACCTAATTGCATGATTTCCAGTCCAGTGGAATATTTAGAATTCCAGGAGTGGAGTGTGGCAAGAGGGAAACCGGTTTTGCAACTGAGATCAGGGTCAAATTAGACAAAAAAGAAAACAATGTACAGGAATAGGAAGTAGGTACTTAGGTATTATAATACCTAACTCAATTTACTTAGGTCTGGATTTTACGAGTTCTTTAGTTCTTTCAGTGATAAATACCTAATAATAATAATTATTATTATTGACGCAATTAATTTTCTTTAGATTTAAAACTTAAAAGCGTACATATTTATTTATAGGAATTGGGAAATGTTTAGAGGCTTGATTTTTTTGATATAGTTAGTACCTGGCCTAAGCCACTCATATTCCCTAACCTAATTTTTTTTACGTTTTATCCGAATTAATTACTTTTTTCAGGAATAACAAGTAGGATTGATTGGATTGATGGGAGTTTTTGACATTTCATGTTTTGTAATGACGATTTATTGAAAACCTGTACAAATTTTCAGATCAATCGGCAGTTTTTCCGCGATTCAGACTTATTTTATCCTGCCGAACTTTAAGCCGAACTTTTTGCCGAACATTCGGCGATTCGGCATAATTTCGGCCGAAGCTTCGGTGGTTCGGCGGTTCGGCCAAATCGTGGTTCGGCACATCCCTAATTAGAATCGTCCTTAAGCGCATAATCGAATTTTAATAGTCTAACCCCCCAAATTGGTTCGAAATAATAAAAACAAGTCAGAATTTTTTAAATATTTCCCCTCCATATTTACCCACCGCTAGGAAGTCTTACTTTTTCCCATTAGACTAAAGAATTGTAAATTCTCAGAAAATGTTGACAGTAATGTTACCATTTTGAACAAATTTGGGGGGTGAGACCATCAAAATTCGATTATGCCCTTCTTAAGGACAGGTCTAGTGAACATAGTTCATTGAAACAATAATAATTAAAGAAAGAACTCAACTTACCAAAAACTTGTTTGAATGCGTTAATGTTAACATAGAACAAATAGAGCGGATCCGGCAAAAGATTCGCTTGCTCGTGTTCTCCCCTGATTCTGTCTGTGGGGATATTCAAGTGTTCTTGAAGCGGTTTTGTTGATTCAATTACGGCATTCAATTTCGGACCGAGACCGTCCAGTTTGTTTTTCAATTGTACTATGTCTGAAATGTAACAAATGGACGTGCGAATATTTTTTATTAGATTTATTTGAATGTGGATTTAAATACACTGTGAAGAAAGTATGGAAGATGTTGCACAAATAACTATTAATCAACTAAGTAATATGGCTATGAATCACAACCATAAGAGTGAATTTGTAAAAACTTTCTTCAGGAATAATTACCTTTAGCAAGTTGGGTCTTTTGTTCTTTTAATGTACCACAGAGCGTCGATAAATTTTTCCTTTCCTGCAATTCCCATGCCAGTCTTGCCAACCGGAGTTCATGATCCTGCGCATCTTCGCTCCTCTCGAGCTAAAAATTATAGGATTCTCGTTTATAAGACAATAAAATAAATTGTCTATAAAATAATCCTATTCAATAAACTTACGTGTTCAAATTTTTGTACCACTTCAGGAGGTGCATCCCTGAAGAACTCTGCTACAGGTACAAGATCAATATCTTCATCCTTAGACCTGAAAATGAAGCAAATATTATTAAAATAAAATCTCACATTCTACTAATACGGGATAATTCCGCGCATATTCGAAACCTACGGTTTAGTTTTACTTTAGAATGGATTGAAGTATTACAGTGGTGAAGGAAGGTTGTAACAAATGAAATGAAATCAGAGATTAGAGCTCGTGTGTTAGTAGTGTGTCTAGATAAGAAGAACTGATTGCTTGGACCTTGGAGATTATTGTTAATTTGTGTTGTGACTGATTTAAATAAAGACCAATTATAAACAATTACAAGACTTTAAATTTGGAACAATAAAGAGTAAGAAAGTTCAAGTACGATATCCCATTAATTGCACAAACAGGGGGAAATTTTAGAAACAAAAAGTTTAGGTTTAGAAAATGGTAAAGTATTTACTCCTAAGTAAGATAACTGAGAAAAACTATGCAAAATTAGTAAAATTACCGGTACCATTGAGTCTTCAAAGCAGTCAAATTCGGAAATTCAAGAGTACTCACTTAAACTGAAAACATTTATTAGCCTCAGACAATAAATGGTGGACTTCATACAATAGATTCTGATAGTTTAAGTTTATGGAATCGACTTTTTGTTTCTCAGTCAATATTGTATCTTTGTCCGCTACCAGTCGAACTTTTGCCATTCGGTTTAGCCTCTTGAGCAGTACAATTTGTATTCCAATTTCGGTGGCAGCTTCATTTACGCGCTTTGAACTCTGAAAACATTTTAGTAATACATTAGTAAGACAGTATATTATAATAGTACAAAATACAAAGAATAATAATAATTGTATATGTAAATTTTAAACATCTCTATAAAAATCTCTTATTCATAGAGCAGGATTAATCTAATTCTAATATACTTGAAGTTTCTAAGAAGATTATGGCTGTGATGGTTAACCGATTGTAATTGCGATAACCGGTTAGGATTTTTACTACTGGTTAACCGTTTTATAGCCGCCTGCTAAATCTGTTTTACACATGGACAATGGATTGATCTAAATAAGAACTTCCCATCCAATCCTTTGAAAATAAGGTTCATCGAGATGTAATAAAACCCACTGGACAAACTTTCATGTATGCACTTATAGCAATTATGTGCGTTGTATTTTCTGCAACCATAATTGCCTGCTGAGTCTTTTTTTAACCCAGAATATACCAGTGATAGATAAGTATTGACAGAGGTTTATAAGCTGACTTGATAATAAATTGTCTGAATTTTTAAATGGTTGTAAGCTCCTGAAAAAACTGACTTTTTTGAAGTTAATTTGACGGTCGGTAATGCAGGTACCCTAGGTTGACCGGTTTTCTAGTGAACTCTCATGTGGGAATCAACTCCCACAAACTTGAAAAAAGCCCCCTTCCCATTTTTTAACCAGGAGAGAGCAACACATCAATAGACAACAAAAAAAAGATCACACAAGTTCTTTTATGATTGTGGTATTGGTTTGTCTTATGTCCGTATTCATCAAACTTCAAAATATAACTCCGGGGTTATATTTTGAATTTTCTGACAGCTGATTGGTCTAATGCTCAAACCCTACGAACGCTACGAATTTTCAACCAATGACATGTTCCAAAATATAGCCCCAGGGGTTATATTTATTGATGAATACGGGCCTAAGTGGAAAATAGTCTCAGTAAAAAACTCTCGAAAAAACTAAAATCGGTTACTATTTCCATGTCTACCATAGAGCTAATTCGCCTGCTTAAATCCATGGCTGTATGGTATTTGGTGTTTTATGATTATAAAAGTGATTATAAAATTTGAAAGTTGATTTTTCCACATGGAGATTATCAAAACTTGATTAAAACCTGCTAGGCCAGATCATTGGTCGTTGTTAGGTTAGGTCAGGTTCATTCCTGAAATTTCATGAAAAGGGCAATGGTCGTGGATTTAGTGCCTAAGTTAACTGTAGACTTTGAGGTAACTTTGATATAGCAACGGCTAAAGGGTTAATGGTCAGTTAACAGCAACCGGTTAGCAAAATTTAAAAAAAAGCACAGTCCCAAAGACGAGAGTGGTCAGGTTCTTAATGGAAATGTGCAAACTAATGAAATTTGAGTTCTTACTTCCGCTGTCTTGTTTTTCTTTTCAGTTGCAATGTCAGACAGCAATTTTCTAATTTCATTACAGGCATCAAAGTAGAATTTTGCGTCCATATCGGTGGACCGACTAAGAGCTTCTTTTTCTTCTTTATCGACAACTTTCTAAAAAAATGATAAGTAATTTGAATTAAAAGTTAATTAAGGGAACTCTTTAGCTATTCCATACTTTGTAAACATCAACTTCCGTCTCTTCATTATTTGTTTTTCTCTTCTTCTTCACAGTTCCTTCACGGTCACGATCTCTTGTACTAGTTTCTTTTACCATTTTCGGATGAGATTCTCCTATAAATTTATTAAATTTGAAATAAAAAAAGCAATAGCACACACAAACACAAGTAAGTTGTAAAGTATGTAATAAATTGTCGGTTTAGTTAGGTTAGAAGAAGTGTTAGAAATTCTTCTTCTTCACTTTTGCTTCAAAACCGTCAACTGCTAATTTGACAGCTGATGTTTATATATTGCACGACTATTAGACTAGATAAGCGCTCAGGATCAATAACGTATACTACGCAGTGACAGTGACGCAACTGGCACCAAAGGTACTGCGCCAGTGGCGTGACACAGGTGTACGAAATAAAGTACAGCAAATGTTTTAATTGAGGCTATTTTGTATACTTTGAGATGTGATGCACCGCTTACGTAACCCTTGTATTTGGATTTGGCGTACCGTTATTAACTTTATTGATTTAATTTCGGACGGAAAACATAAACTGTTAATGTGTAAAACAAATAAGGTTATTCACATTAAGAGATTGATAATTCGACCTACGGCTATGCCGTATGAGCAATGTCAACTTGAAGTCATGCGATTCACACGCGTTTTGATTTGTTCTCCTCATTATGGACAAATTCACAAGCTCTTTTTTTTATTAAAACCAATAACGTAACAGGCTACAAAGGCAAATTTGTCCGATCATAATTTAAAGCAAACATCAAGAAATACGATGTCTCTACTTCGAGTAGCAAGTTTTTTCTTTATTTCATTTACCATACGAACCAATGCAATAAAAAACAACATGATATAAGAGTATTTTTATTAAAAACTTAAAACACATACAAAAGTTATGGACAACGCTTAACATCTCTATAATTCAATATGACCGGGTATTCATTTTTGTTGAACATGAACAATTTTAAAGCACATTGATTTGTTTTATAATAACCATCAGTAGGTAACAACTATTACATAGCAGATTGACATTGATATATTTTCACATTAATCGTTATTTACGTAAAAATATAGGAAGTAATTGTTTATTTTATTTTTGTCTACTCAAAAATAACTTTGATCTCTGAGCCTTCTCATGAACACGGGCTCAATATCTTCATCCACCTGAAAAATATAACAAATATAAATTATAAAACTATTATGTATAGCTGTATAAATGCATACTATAAATAATATAAATACATAATAATAATAACAATAATATAAATAAACAGAGTGCTTTTATTCGATGATTTACAGACATTAAGAAAGTTACCTGATAATATGAAGGCATGTCCATTTCGATTGTTCTATTTACGCCTCCTTCTTTACATGTCAACCAATAAGTATCCATTAGACCTTTTCCCTAAATATAAAAAATATTTTCTATGTACCTCCATTGTTGGAAAAAAAGCTTATACCTACTTACATACCTTCACGTCAACAAGACCTCTATGTTCTGTTCTGTATCCTCCAATTATATCTAACGCTTTTTTCATTTCTAAACTTATATGAACTTTTGAAGCTGAAAGAAAAAAATAAAAAATAAAAATACTGCAATTATTATTTTGCTGCTCGATAGCATTGCGCTAACCCCTGGGCACCCTACCTTCTCCAGTGGACTCCATCCTGCTGGCTGTATTTACTGTGTCTCCAAAGAGACAATATCTGGGCATTTTAGAGCCGACGATTCCTGCGACTACAGGTCCCGTGTGAGCCCCCGATCTGATCTGCAGCCGTTCGCTTTTCCGATGGGGAATGCGAAACTGCGAAGAGCCCGCTAATAAGTCTAGAGCCATGGAGGCGATCTCTGATACGTGATTGTTCCCTGAAAAGAGACACGGGCGCTTATTGAAAAACAAATTTCTTATTTTGTTCAAAAGGAAATGAAATTTCTACAATATAATTAATTTAATGCTTAGAAAAACAGTTACCTATTCAGGTCTCCTGAAAAGTTGACTGTTTTGACTTATCCCCTTTTACCTATTACCCACAGACTGGTGACCGCGCTCTCTTGGAGAGCAAACCCGAAAACAAAGAACCGCTTAAACTTTGCCCAAAAATTCTGAAAAATGTTCTCATCATGTCGTTCTTTGGAAAAAATTGAGCATTTTTTTTGTTTCTTGGTACTTTTTTCTAAAGCCTCAATTTCTCCCTCAAACAAAGTAAAATCCTTAAAAAAACCTCAATTCCACTAATTTTTCTATGGGAAAAAAAGCGGCTTGGAGAAACAGTCCAAAAGACAAACGTTGTTTAGTTTTTCTTAAACATGTGGCTGAATTTTGTTTCAATTTTTTTAAGAAAAAAAATTCTACAGATTTTCTTGAGAATATAGGTATCGTTTTTGCCAACTAACTACCAGCAGAAATGTCCTTTGAACAAGATAAGCAACTCTTGCCAACTGAAAAGTTTCTTTAAAACTCTTCCCCCATCCGATTAATAATAAAAATCAATGAAATTCCTGTTTTTTGTATTTTTTTTCGCGAGAAGGAAGGGCTTTGGAAAAAATACCATGAAACAAAAAATGCTTATTTTTGCGCAAAGAACACAACTTTTTTTTAAATCCTTGAGCAACATTTAAGTATAACTCTTTGGTTTCGGCCTCGCTATCACTGTGAGTGGGGGGGGGGGGGGGGGGGAGAATCGTAGCTACATGTGGAAAATTAGAGTATTTTCTTACCATTCTTCACCGGAAGACCCGAAGCCACCATATACGAATCTCCTATGGTCTCAACTTTATAAACGTCGTAGCATTCGATACGAGCATCGAAGAGTTTATAGATTTTGTTCAAAAAAGTAACTACCTGTTGGAAAAGGTTAATTATTATTAGTGGAGTGACGAGTATAAAAATGTAAAAAATTGCTCAGGTGGAAATTATTTTATAAAATTTCTAAAATGTTATGATTATGAATAAAAGAAAAAACGGAACAAAACAACCCTTCCGCTTACGTGCTTGGGTTGATACTCAACAACATATTGCCCGACGAAATATTGTTTCATTATCGATAATTTCCCAAACACTCATGTAATTTTACTTACATAATTACATTATGACAATGGTCAAGTTTTTACGTATATAAGTTTTTTTTTTGTTTCTTTCAACTTAGTGGACCACTCTTGTTATGTGGTCGACTTGGAGCAAGTCTCGGAGGTGTGGAGGAGGGAGAAAACTAGATATAAAAACGGTTTTTTGCCCCTAAGCTAGCTGACTATGTTTAAGGGTAATTTGAATAATTTCCACTTTCCTCAAATGAGTCTTACTTACTTCTAAGGGTGTGCTAACAGCTGCTATTTCAGTAAATCCTACTATATCGCTAAAATAAACAGTCACAGAAGCGTAGTATTCAGCTGGAACCTGAACAAAATATAATCTTAATTATTATTTTAATTAATTTTGGTTACTTGTGCTCAAGGTAACGTTAAATATTCGCACAATGAGTTTTTTTCTTACCTGTCGTGTTTGTTTAAGCTGAGTGGCGACACTCGGAGGGAGCATCTGAAACAGCAGATAATCGCTTTTCTTTTTCTCCCTTTTCAACTCCTTAGCTTTCTTTGCCAGGTTCGCAGCATAGAGCTCCAAGATTGAAAAACAATTAAAGTAATACCCAATAATAAATGAAGAGGTCAATAAAAGTGTAACTTAATTCGATAAGACAGTTAATTATATTTATTTTAAGCTTATTATTTGTGATTTTTGATTAAAAAATATCAGGATCAATAATAATTGTGAAAAAAAAAAAAACAAAGTGGAAGCTCAGAAAATCGCAATGATTTAATTAGAATATTTTTCTTACTTGGATGGTAGCTACAGCATTCCGGACAAGCCAAATTATCACAGGAGATACAGCCAGCACCACAACCAGTATTGAAATTCCAACAGCTTCTCTATTAGAAGCATCTTGTAAAATATCACCAACGAAATCCCTGTTATGTAAAGTAAGTAACTATATGTATACTACGATGGTAGATGGTTTTTAAATTGAACAATGACTGGATTATGATAAGCATAGGAGGAAGATAAGTGTATCGGGGTGATGTGTATTAAGGGAGGACGGAGAATCTGAATGTTGTCATGTTGATAAGGAACTGAGTGAAATGACAGCAAATAATTTGCAATTTGTGTGACGACTAATTAATTAAAAATTGGTAGGTGACAACATTGCCGGCCGGTGGTCCGGGTGGTCTGGGATATCTATGCACTCACCTAATTTCTGTTCGTAAATTTTTTTGAAGTTTCCTTAATTCTTCAGCATACATTGCCATTAGAAAAAAATATTCAACCGATGCAGTAACGTTGGGTGTTCTTTTCGAATTTCTAATTATGATGTCATTTCTATAAAGGAAAAATCATTTCATAGAGTTGGTATGGCACCTACCTAGCTAGTTATTGAAAAGCCGGCAAGTTTTCAGTTATCGTCAACCTTACAATAAGGCTAGACACAAACAACAGGGACCACATTCTTCATAATGTAGGCATCCAATAACTTACTTTTCTTTAATCTTGGAATAGTTTTTCATAGTCCTGGTGAGATTCTTGTAGTCTTTCATCATCTGTGGGACGTAATTGAGGGATGTGTTGAGCAGATCCTTTGCGATGCTATCATGTCTTATGAAACTGATATAACGGTCCTGGTTGAGATGACCTCTACCAAAATAAATTACTCCGTACACACTTGATATTCCTGTTGATTCTATACTCTTCAGCACGTTCTTGAAGGCTAGTAGGTACCTGTTGATCAGATAACCTTTCAACATTTTCAGTAGTATAGTTTTTTGAAAATTTGTGACAAAAATGTTATTTTTTTGGGTTAAATTTCAAAAACTTGCTGCATTTGCTTAGTTTGTTAAGTCGTTTACTCCGTTAGAGATGTGTGAGCCATTTTTTCAAACCAAAATGGTTAATTGATAAGAAAATCAGCAGTTTTATATTATATTCGCCAAATTTCCTCTTTTCCTTATCTACAAATTAATTTTTTTCCCAAAATTCATGCAATATTTAAAACCCTATGAGAGTGTTGTTACAAAACAAAATCTTATTATTTGATTATCGAAAATGACTACAATACGCGATACATTTTTTTCGTAATTCTTGCTCTCTTCATGCAGCCATTTTATCGAAACTGAGAGATATAACAGATGTCTGAATAGTAAGGAATTAAATAAATAAAAAATGTAATAATATCAACTGTTTCATATAATAATTACCTATATTGAAAATGCAAAAAATTCCACTCAAAAGTAAGTATCAGACTTTTTCTTTACTGACGATTCCAAGAAATAGCATCTGATAAGAAGTTAATTAAACTGATATGGAATCTTTCCCTCTCGTAAAGGTTGAATCTCCATTATCTCGGATTGTTCCCTTCCAGCCAAACTGTCAGAATGAACTACGTACTCGTACATTGGCTTATCCTTTCATTTCCCTTGAAGACCTTTAGCGTCAATATTTACGGTTTGCTTAACAAGTCGCATTCGAAAAAAGGAATCTAAAATCCTTAAAATCACACACATATCTGCGTTTGACTGTCTTCAAGAGACTTTCGTTTTAACGAGATGATATTGCACGATATACAGAGTGATAAGGGTTCGACAGTTCTTTCCCTTTTTGAAACTGACCATTTAATCCGGAGAGTTGCTTGCCAGGTTTCTGGAGTGAACGTTTCTTGTAATAATTAGAACGGTAAGCTATTTCATTAATTTCTAGAATGGCTCTATTATTTTGAATATTCGTATTAGAAAACAAGAAATAAATATTTAAGGGACTTTTTTGACAATTTTCGCGCTTGCAAAATTAACTATAACTCCCGAATGTCTTTCCGGAGTTCATATTGCTCTATTTTTAGAACATTCTATAACAGGAGTAACTTCTAGACATCGTGATATTAAGGCTCTCCCTAATAGATAGTTCTCAATCTTTTCCTTTTTATGACCGATAATTTTTCCTAAACGTCGCATCAGCAGCACGATCAAAAATGAAAGCTTCATAACACAGCTTAAAAGCAACATACCTCCAAACTCCGCTATTGTCTGTTTCTTTGATTTGATTAGTCAGGTGCTCTAACATTGCTGCGTTTACAGATGTGTACCAATTCAAAATAGTAGTCATTGTATTGTCTTCGTCGTTAATTTTCGATCTACAAAAACGAAAATATTTATTTATACCAAATATTTTTACAATCCTCAGTTATATTAGATCGTGGACGTATGGCATCACTGAAGTCAGCCTAAAGATCACATTCCTTAAAAATTTTATGAGTACATTCTTCCTTGAAAGTAGTAAAGTAAACGGTTCCTTCCTCAATTTCGCCTGCAATATTACTCTAGAGATTCATAAGCTAATGCAGATTCGCATAAAAATAATGTTTCATCATCTCCAAGAACACAATTTATATGACTTTTATGATACATAAGTGAATTTTCAAGCTTTATAAAGCCTATAACGTGGAGAATATAATAAAATTTGGATTCTATAAAAGAATTAAACTCACTGTACAGTGTACATGCAACCTCATTATACAAAAAAGAGCTGATAAAAATATTACGATTCTATACTGAGACATGTGGATTATGGTGACGACAATAATAATAATTATTATTCCTATTTTTTAATTTTTTTAGCGAACTGAGTTTTGTAATAATGGTTCATTGAGTCAATAAAAGGTATAGATAGTATAATTGCTGTTTTGAACAATCAGCCGTTATTTATACAATCGATTTAGTTGCTACCTAAGTGAAAATAGGGCGAGTTTGCTTAGGGATCTCCCATTAGAAGACAGTAAAATGCACTTTCTTGCATTTTATCACCTCTTACCTGAAGTCCATTAAATTCTGCTGGAAATCTTCTCTGTTTAAATAGACCAAAGTTCCTTCAGCATCAGGTAGAGATACTCGAGGCCAGCTACTCATGTTTTGTATTGCAGCGTCAGTTTGTTCAAAGAGCACTGTCAGATTAGTTCTGAAAATATTAATTATTTTATAAAAAAATATTGTTTTCTTATTGTTATTAATAAAAAATAAGATTAAATTGTTACTTTACCATTATCTATAACAATATACTGTGGCTGAGCCAGGATAGTGATGATGAATTAAATTACATCTTTTAAAATCGATGTGAGAAACTATTAATTGCTGAAGAAAATGATATTTCATAATAAGCTGGAGTCAATAAAATTGCCCAATTATGGAACATTTTACGCAAATAATCTTTACGCAATATGCGTTTTTTGAAACAACTCAACTAGGCTGAAGAAACAACTACCGCGGCGAAATTTGTTTACGCTAGCTGAATTTTCCACTATCGCGCTGACTGCAGAAGGATTGGCAAACTCGGATAAATTACGTGGTTGCCATTTTCATGTTGGAATGCACCTAACTTTTATTTACCTACGCTGAGTAACTATACGACCGTTAAATAAAAGTTCGAGCGGCAACACTAATGAAAAGTTCGATTTTGAAACCCGAGCCAGAGTAGTTGATTTGGGAAGACAGTTAAGACACCAAAAAGTCAGTGGTGTTTCGGGAACCAAAGAGAACGGTCAGGGTTCGGCGGTTCGCGCGGGTACAAGCGAGAATTGAAGGTAAAACGCGAGTGAGTGATCTGTTTGGTACCTGACCTGACCTGACTCTATACTGTGGTTTGGTTTAGGTATCTAGCAGTCTAGGTATCTATCTAGTACCTAGCAGTTGCAATCAGGGCTACAGACAGGGAAATACAAGGGCTACGTCCAAGTAGTAAGTCGATAAGACTAACACTTACAGCTTCACTGTTTTCCGTTCGTCAGTTTTATTAGTATCATTGTTATTATTAATTTTTTTGTTCAAGGAATTATATTTTAATTTTATTAACGTCACCTGCGTGCAACTAAATCAATCAATCAGATCAGATACCGCCACAGCACTACTCCGAAACCAAACAGGTAACTGATTAGTGAGTCAGATTGTAGGTACCTAACTATAAGATTTGCTCGGGTAAAATGTTAATTTTTTTCTTTTTCTATTTTTTTTTTAAATTTAGGATCAAAATTTGAGTTAAACTTTATATTCGGTAGTTAGTAAGTTAGTTAGATCATGAAATATTTAAGTTGATTAGGTATACTCTTTATATCTGTGTAGTGTATTTTTTCTAAATTTTTATTTTAGTAAATAATTTTTATTTTAGATTTTGGTGTTCATATTTACCACCCTTAAAAATTGATTTACAAACAAAGAGGGCTCTACCCTTAGCAGCCTCCGAATCTACGTGCCTCACAACTCTCTGACCACTATCATTGCCAAACCGTTCGGTCCACTTGATAGCGGTCCACCCCCTTGACAGCCAGAAGGAAGGCGAGTCTCCAAAAACTGGTGTCAAGAGGCTAGGCACCCGGCTCAATACATACTTTATTAGATAAAAAAAGAATTAAAAAGATTAATTGATATTCATGGCGTGAAGTTTAAGAATTATTTACCTTGAATTGGTAGTATTTCCTTTCGTGTAGACGTAGAAAGCGACTTCAGATCTCTCCAGTTGCATTTTAGTTACCATTTTACCAAGTTCCGTTGCTATAGTTACCTGAAAAATATTATTCTTGTAAGGTAAACAAGAGGACTGATGTAAAGTGCTGTGGCATTATTAATCAATATCTGATTGGCTCGACTTAATCCATCTACCACATAGCGATCCTGATCTACGATAATATGTCAGCTTATCACACTCTTTTCTGAGCACCCCTTATTTATCCGTCATAACAATTTTCATATCTTCTGTCATATTAAACGTAGCAATCGATGATTTAAGTTTGCTTTACATAATTATAACAATCGTAAATATCTTTAGATATGATAGAAAGAAGAGAAACCAATAATAACTTTATAGCTTCTGTGAGAATCTCTGACCAACCTTAGGTCAATATAGTCGCAAATGCAATTTACACCTTCTTATTAGTTGGCGCTGGCGGTCATGATCTACGATAGCAGGGTAAACAAATTATATGATTAATGTATTATGTATCTTGTAGGGTTGATTTATTTCGCAATAACCCCATAAATAATTTTTTCTCTAACCATACGAATGCGACTTATATTTTTATTTTATATTTTTATATTATATTTCACTAAAAGAAGGCTCTAAAGCATTAGGTATAGTCGGAGAGGTGGTGTCAAAAAAGTTCAAGAGTTTTCGAAAGGCTGAAACTTTCAGATCGGCTAGTCGGGACACCTGGCAGTGGCGCACACGTAAAAAGGTGTCATTTTTAACAGTATCCTCTTGGAAAGGCTGAAAATTTATCAATAGATAATAATCAATGCATAACTTTAATAAAACAGGCATACAGCTGAATAATCGAACTCGTTGCGTGAGCACAGGTGGGCATAATATGTCGAAAAATAAAAGTTTTTCCTTTTTGTTTTGGAAAAGCTGAAATTTTAGAATATGTTAGTTTACTTAATTATATCAATAAAATTAACACTCAGTCAGCAGCCAGTAGAAGTCTAGAATACTCGCGCGCGCTCCTTGTGATTATCTAGCGGCAGATATGCGTCATAGTTCACCAGGAATGCCACAGAGTGCGAAAGAATCGTTCGCCTATAGAAGTTCGTGCCACGTGGATTATTTACTATGGATAAATCATGTGTTACCATGTACAGGGTGAGTTTTTAAAAATGTTTAGTACAGGGATCTCGTAAGCTACCTTCTGCAGTTAGAGGAACGGTTAAAGGGGGGAAATGAACTAAGTTCGAAGCAACTTTTGTTTTTTTGAAAATCTTCATGAGTTCCTGGATAATTTCTCGAATTTCTTTATACTGATCATAGCACTCCTATTTTTAGGATCAGAGAAAAAATCGTAAAGAAAAACGTTTTAGATGATTTTATAACCAATAAAACGGTGTTATAATTTTTTTTTGTCGTGTAATCAACGGGTTACACTTTAGTTGGCTTTAATATAATTTAAAAACGCATTTTCTCTAAATATGATGAGATAAACCTAAAAATAAACTGAAAACTGTGACGGTCTTTACATTTAATGAAAAACACAGGTTTATGTCATAATAACTCGAAAATGACACGACCAATAATAAAAAATTGTAACGCTGTTTAATTGGTTATGAAATCATCTAAAACGTCTTCTTTTACGATTTTTCTTTGATCCCAATAGCAGGAGCTCTATGATCAGTATGAATAAATTCGCGAAATTAAGTTTTATGCCAAATATCTAGAAAACCATGAAGATTTTCAGAAAAACCAAAAGTTGCTTCGAATTTAGTTCATAAAACTGCACCTATTTTCCCATTTAATCGTTTCTCTAACTGCAATAGCTTACGAGATCCCTGAACTAAACACTTAAAAAACTCACCCTGTACCCGAACGATTCCTTCGCACTCTGCGGCATTCTTCGTCAACTATGACGCATCTGCTGCTAAATAATCACGAAGAGCGCGTGCGAGTATTTCAGACTCAGTCGAGTGTTCTATTGAAACGGTATCTGACTGTTTATTTTTTGATATAATTAATAACTCTAATATAATATTCTAAAATTTAAGTTTTTCCAAAACAATTGCAAAAACTTTGGGTTTTCGACATATGCGTTCGATTAATTCGGTTTTCAAATTGACACGATGTAGTTCGGTTCTGAATCGGAAGAGACCTTTTCAGATTTAAAATAAAATTTCATCTTTATATCGGTGATTCAAACAAATCGTATTTAAATGTGTATAGCAACTAGCAACCAACTTAATTTTTCAGTTTTATCCGAATCACTCGGAAAATCCGTTTTCTTATCTGTTTCGCGCTTATCTTAATCAATTTTTTGCTCAAAATCGACCGCCTAATTTAATACTTAAACATGAGAAGTTTGATGCCATAGGCGGGTACAGGTTTGGGTTTTTATAAGTTTGAAAATCTCAAAACGCGTAAATTGCTTTCTTGGTTGCTTTTTTTCATATTCCAACTTTTAAAGAGATGCGGTTGTAGTATTACATAGTTAGTGAATAGCTGGATATTATACTTCTATAAATAAAGGATAATAGTTTCAACCAATAGCTTTTTCCGTAAAATATCTAAGTTTATTTTTCTCGCTTTTGATTCTAAAAATAAAAACCCAGGAAATTCTAGTGCGTCACCAGCGAAAAAACGCCACGTTCTAACAAAAGAAGACCGCGTAATGGTGAATAATGTGAATAAGGGTCATAAGGATAGAAACCCGGATATTTTAGTGCAACAGGCAGGTATAGTTACTTTGTGTGCTAGTTTACTAATGTTGCTGTTTGTACAGGCTCATGAGTTCTTAATAATCCCGGTATTGAGAAACGAAATAAAGCTGTAACTTTTGGTCGGAAGTTAGTCATCCTTGATGATGACATGAAATATGCTATTCGTCGAAAATTTCATGCTGCATTTTCAGAAATGATATTCCCACTTAAAAAAATTCTAATAGAGTTGCACAACGATGAAAGTCTGCCGAAGATATCTCATCGAGTAGGTATTAATCCTTACTTTACGCTAAATGAACCAGAAAGGAAACAAAAAAAGCATAATTGATCGAAAAAAATGAAATTGTTTTCTTATGCATATTCAGATTCCAATAATATTACAATCATATTCAGAAGAAGAACCCCTTTAAAACTGGCAAGTCTTGCGCCACTGACATCTGATTTCCTCTTACGTCTATTCCTCGTAGCCCTTTAGCCGGTAAAACTGTAAAATAAGGCCTCTTCCCATTATGAATTGAACTATAACTTGCGGTTAAGTTCCTATTATCTGTATCACTCTGTATTAATTGATCCAATTTGATTAGTGTTGGTACGTTTGGATTATTTGATTAAGAGAAATTTCGCTAAAGGATTTAGTTACTAAGATAATGATTGTAGAGAGTTCTTCCAAAAGCAATATCGAAGACGATTTATTAATTAGATTCTGTTGCTAATAAACGAAAATCATCGATCTTGATTATCACATTCTGAGAGAGAAAGAAGTGGTCTCTGATGAGAAATAAGGATCAATCTAACAAACGTGTCTTAACAATTTAATTCAATTTCAAAGCGATTGTCCGCGCTCTCCACTTGGGTTACCTATTAGGAAAATTTCGCTTAAATGGAATTGATTTCACTGCACTCTTAAAATCTTGATAAAACATGAAATTAGAATTGATAGTGAATTGCGTGGTACAAGTAGCAACTTGAGCTTACTGCTGCTATAGCTTTGGTGCTAAACAGTTAATTAAAAGCTTAACAGAATGCTTTCACTTTTCATTAAATACATATATGTATACAGAGGAGTTTCGAAAAAACCGGATAATCTTTTATTATTGATAGAAAAAATTATATCCTTAACCATAGTAATGTGTCAAAATGAGGTGGTTTAATTTTTTTCAGTTATGCCCTTCACTAGTCTGCTGGGCCATTTGACGTCATAAGATGCGCCCCGTCATACCGGGCTTTACCTAGGCACCTAAGTGATAAATGATCGAACAATGATGAACAAACATGAAATCAACACCACATTCACTAACCTGGTTCTCAATCTCAATGACCTCTTGCCTATCGACCATGATTTCATTGAGCAACACGGCTGTCTGAGCGATAAGTGCCATGATGGGAATGAAGGGGAGCACCAACATCTGAAGAAGATGTAACTTCCGTCCCCTACCGTCAGCCGGATTTGCTGATTTGGCGCAGCAATAGCCAGGCACCGATTGAGAAACATCTTCGCTGCTCAAGGATCGAAGGGAGGACGCGTCGCCTTGGCCCGTGGTCACTGTTAGAGCTGGCCCTGGAGGTTCTAAAACATGTGTAAAACATGTCAAATGAATTATTATTAATTGATGTTAACAAGAAAGATAAGTATTTTTTACAAAAGATTTTATTATTAGGTATCTTACATTTTCAATGATTTTTTATTCAAAAAGACGTAAGTGTGGCTTATTATACACTGTGTCCAAGATAAGAATAAGGATGGGGATCTAGGACACGGCGGGAGATACAGGTTCGATTAAATGGGGAAATTTACAATTGAAGATTTGGAAAAACTGAAAACACATTTTCATTGCAGTTATTGACCAGTTTTTTTTTTTCGGTTCAAACGTGTTTCGAACTATAGCTATTGACACCATCAGTTTAGTTTCACCTTAATGCGGATCTGTGCTCTTATTACCTTTTTGGACTTGTCGGATTGTGATGACGACCAGTAATACAAATCCAAGAAATTAATATCCTTATTTAGGTGAAATTAAACTGATGATGTCAATAGCTATAGTCCGAAACACGTTTGAACGTTTATGTGTGGAATGTCATTAAATTCAGAATCTTCCATTTTTGCAATAAAAAACTCAGTTCGCGTATTTAAAAAAAACGAAGTTCAGTCCGTCCCTGCAAATATGAATCGTCAGATAAAAGAAAACTCACACCTTTTCAGTTTTACCCAATCTTCAATAATAACGTCAATAAATAAGAAGAACTGAACTTGAATTTTTTTTTGTGCAACTGCCATTAAAAGTCACACTTTTGACTACAGCTGACAGTGTTAACAGTGATTGTTTACATGGAAGCGTGTCAAAAGTACTTTCGACACTAGTGTCAAAAATATTTTTGACACTAGTGTCAAAAGTAATTCTATCTACTTTCTCTGTACTTACATTCTCTCATTGAACTACACTTCCTCATGATGCAATCAGACAAAATTATAGATAGTAAGATTTTTTCATATTCTTTTTATTACTGGCAAACATATTAATAAAAAATAAGTGCCTACTAGTCAAGAATTCAAGACAAATATAATTGTTCAGAAATTGCAATCAATAATAATTATTATGACATTTCTTTTATTTGTATGCACGCATTTGTTAGTAACCATAGCGTCGGCAACGGTTGCTATTTTTTATTTTTTTTTTATTTTTATTGAAAATGCACATGCACTGCAGGGAAATCCCTATGACGCTCTGGGAGCGGTGCATGAGCGGAGATATCGATTCACGTTGGCCTTGAATCTCTGTAGGTTGTATACTTCGGGAAACACGCCCTTTGGAATGTTATTCCAAAGTGATGCGGTTCTAGACATAAAAGAAGTCTGAAATAGGGTGGTACGAGGTGTAACGAGCTGAACCTGATAGGGATGAGCATCTGCGGCTCGGCGTGTATTTCTGTCCGGTCTTGATCTTAGTGGGATCAAGCGGGCCACGTCTTTTGAACACTTTCCATTAAAATATCTGTAAAACAGACTCAGGTCAGCTACTCTTCTTCGATGTTCGAGAGTGTCTAAATTTTTTGTCAAATCTGGGTCCCCAATCAAACGGATGGCTGTTTTCTGAATAGAGTCGAGTAGTCTCAGCGTATGTTTAGAAGCTGAGCTCCAAATATGTGAGCAGTACTCCAAGGATGGTCGGATTTGAGCCTTGTATAAGAGGAGAAGCTGTTGTGGTGTATAAAATTTCTTCGTGCGGAAGAGTGTTCCAAGTTTTTGAGAAGCACTCTTCGCCAGACCTGCAACATGATCATGCCAAGACATGTTCGCTCCAATAAGGCTCACTCCAAGTAAACGAAGAGATGACGCTGGGGTAAGAGAGTGTCCCGCCATCATCATATCTGGCTCCAAAACTATGGTCTTTTTGGAGAAGATGGCTGCTTGGGTTTTTCCTGCATTAAATTGGACTTGGTTTCTATCGCCCCAAGTTAGAATGTCCTGCAAGTCATTGTTAAGGATGGCAACTTCTTGCTCCCTGCGAGTCTGTGCGTCGATGGCAGATGTTCGCGCATCTAACGTATAAGAAGATATGAGGGTACTGTCGTCGGCAAAACTGTATATTGGATTTTTTGTTGTTTCAAGCAAGTCGTTTATAAATATTAGAAAGAGAGTCGGAGATAAAATGAATCCCTGAGGCACACCGGCATTGATGGAAAAGGTCTCAGAAAGAACTCCATCGACTGCTACCTGCAATGAACGATCTCCGAGATAACTCCCAAGCCACAAGCTGAATTTCTCGGGCATGCCATAGGCCTGCAGTTTTGCCAACAGTCCATCATGCCAAACACGGTCGAAAGCTCTAGAAATATCAAGCGCAACCCCTCGAGACTCCCCATGGTGCTCGATTGCGCTATTCCACAGCTCGGTGATGTAAGTGAGGAGGTCACCAGTTGACCTCTGTTTGCGGAATCCGTATTGGCGGTCGCTGATTATATTAGCTCCTTCCAAGTATTTTAAAAGATGTTGGTTAATAGCTTTCTCCATAATCTTGGATATTACTGAAAGCAGTGCCACTGGTCGATAGTTACTTGGTATAGTCTTTTTGCCTTTCTTGGGAATAGGTTGGATCCGTGCACATTTTCGTGCACAGTGGCGCATTTTCTTAGTACGATAACAGGTACGTCATCGGGCCCAGAAGCTTTGTTTGGGTCTAAGGATAACATAATGCTCTTTATGACACGCTGTCGGAAAACAATGTCTGACATTTTGGACTCCACGAAAGGGATTATTGGCGGGGTTCTTCCATGAAAGTCGACGGAAGAGTATGAAGAAAAGACTCCCGCCAACAAGTTCGCCTTCTCAGTAGTCGTGGATGCGATAGTCCCATCTGTCCGTGTAAGCGGTGGAATCGTGGATCTGGTGAAGTTCTGGCTGACTGCCTTAGTTACAGACCAAAAAGATTTCGAACCGTTAGGGCAGGAGAGAAGTTTGTTCCTAATTCTTTGGTTGTGAGTTTCCTTGGTTTGATCTATTATTTCTTAGCATCTGTTTCGAGCAAGGATGAAATTGTGATGGTTTATGCCGTTGGGGCTCTCTCGCCATTGGCGAAAAGCCAGTTGTTTGGAGGCGACAGCTTCCTTGCATCTTTTGTTGAACCAAGGTTTGCTGTTTGAGGGCTGTTTTTTTGAAAAAGGAATGTAGGCTTCCATGCCTGTTAGGATGACTTGAGCAACTTCCCTAGCACAAACAGATGGATCATTAGAGCCGAAACAAACACTCCTCCATGGCTATGCATAGTAGGTACACTTGTACTTATCTGTACCTAATATTTTAAAATGCAATTTGAAGTTGAGTGTCATTCTAAATTCATCAATTATTTTATTATCAAAATAGAGCAGTTTTACAAAAACCATTGTATGATATTCGTCTTAAAAGTGATTTTATCATGTTCGTGAAATTTGTAAAATTCGCTCCGCTACGCTTCGCTCATTTCACAAACATTTTCACTCACAAATAAAACTTCACTTTTAACACTAATATCATAAATAGCTATTTTAAATAATTCGAAAATCAAAAATAATTTTTGAAATCTCTTTCTGCCATTGCTTTGTCCTTCTGGTTGCCAAACATCGCCTGCAGGTAGTTCGTCTGGGATATCTATCGGCTTCTTGCTTGCGTTTACATGTGGTCTAATTTTTTATGCCTGTCCACTTAATTAATCCTATGTCCGGCCTACCAACAGGGTTCAATTCCTTATGTAAAACAGATGCGATTATTCAGAATAAACCAAATAATTTAGATTTGTATTGAATTTCACGACCAGTTTCAACTGACTGATTTCTCTAGATTTTATAGAATTTCTCTACGACTATTGAATAAAACTCTCATTATCCTGCTGATACCAGTTGTACAGGGTGTTTCATTAAGGTAGGTAAGCGGCTACATCTCGGAAACTAATGGGCCTATAACCTCAAAATAAAAAATTTCCAGACATAAGTGATCACGAGAAATTTAATGAAAATCTTTTCAAGATGGCCGTACTTCCGGAAATACCGGAAGTTGACAAGTTGATGAAAATTATCCAATTTTTCATCACCCTGTATTAAAATTTAAACCACATAGTAGGATGCTATACATGAAAAGTTAAGATAGGGACATGTCAACCGTTTTCAGATATCTTGAGCCGTTCTAGTTCTAGACTGCTTTGAAGTTGAAAATTTTCGATTGTTTATAATCACTTATTAACAATAATCACTTAACAATAATCACTTGTTTATAACTCATAAACCGCTCAATCTAAATTCCAATGGTGAAAACCACCTGTATTCGATTTCTTCAGACATTTAAAAATTATAAAGTTTTACAGGGTGTTCCCATTAAAATAACGAAGTAGGTGTCAAAACTTCCGATATTTCCGGAAGTACGGCCATCTTGAAAATATTTTCATTGAATTTCTCGTGATCATACTTATGTCTGGAAATTTTTTATTTTGAGGTTATAGGCCCATTAGTTTCCGAGTTGTAGCCGCTTACCTACCTTAATGAAACACCCTGTATAAAGGTGTTCATACCTACATTCCTAATGCGGTAAGATAATAGACGCACATTCACGCAGTCAAGTCAACCACAGCTCAGCGGGTGAATTAATAAAAGAAAAGTCCCCGGTTAGAGCCAATCACAACTGAGCAGATACAGGAAATCACCGCATCGAATGCAGTATGTTCATACCAAAAATGCCAAATAATTGTTTCTGCTCTGTTAGAATTTGTAATTGTTAACAATTTTTTGAGGAGTCGAAAAAAATTCACTAAGTTTGTATGAAACTTTTTACGAAATAAAACTGGAACATTCTGTAGAAATAAAAAATTTTAAGACCGAAGGAAACCTTATTCAACCTTGAATTCTATGAGGTTTGAATGATGACAAATTCATTTATGGGCGTGACCGCGGGAAAACCGCGGAGATAGAGGAACCTTTGATTGGTTGCTGCAGATCCTAAAAGAGTGTGTATATATGCTTATCTTGTAAGGTTATTATTTAAGTAGAGTAGGTACCTTGTATAAGTTAGTGGTGAATGTTTGAAGCAACAAACTGTACTCTAGATTCAAAGTATCATAACTGACACAAACTTGTTATTATTAATAAACTACATGGAAAATAAAGAGGTATGCGTCTTTACTTATATTAATAAAAAAAGATAATTGCAATTTCTAAAGCTTTATAGATTTAACAAATTTTCACGCCTGCATAAAAACTGAATATTCGATAATATTGCGCTTATCTTAATTTACGATAATAACATTTGTGTTGACATATAGTTGAATGACTTTAGTAGATGTGATAAAATATTATAACAAATAAAAGCATATTTGCATTTTTTTCGATTGCCATTTTAAGGTAGGTACATAGACTATTTAATCACAAGAGTTTTCTTATAAATTTTTTTTTACACAAGTGCGAGGTACAATCGATTGTATATTTTGATTATACAGGGTGATCAGCAATCGCGCACTCCGAATATACGGCGGTATAGAGCCCATTAAAATTAAGGATATTCTGCAAAAAAAATTGAATCCGACGGTTGGTTTTCAAGTTACAGAGTTTCCCTCATCCGAGTTTAAAGGTAATTTTTCAATAACCGTGATAAAGATTAATGAAAAATTCAGTTAACTGTAATGTCTGGAACGGATACCATATAATACATCAATTTTTTTTTCCAAAAAAACCTCTTTGCAGAGGAATTATGATCAAATTGATGAAATACCTAAAACTGAACGAAATTTGAAGTTTGGCAACCGCCTAAACTCAACTGAGATTCAAATGCCTTCGTTGCCATGGAAATGAAAATAATAACAATACCATCTAACCCGAACTTATTCACATGTTCAGTGCAGTGTTACCACATTTTTTTTTACAAAAACTGTCATATCTTTGGAAGAAAATAACTTAAACACTGCAGTAAGAAAATTTACCACTCTTAAAAAGTGAAGTTTATCGCAGCATGCTCCGAGTGCGCGAGTTAGTGATCACTCTGTATTTTTATACTTGATCGTCGAGGACACCGGGTGTCTCAGATTATTAAATAAATGAACTTAATAAAATTTGGTACATGGTACATGTGCTCAAAAGGTTTTAAAATTAACATAAAACTAATCTTCTGCAACTGCCTGGGTTAGTTCGAAATAATGATAATTTTATACTTTCAAATAATCCAGAAGATCAGTTTTATATTACTTTTACAGCCTTTTGAGGACATGCGTCGTATGCCAATAAATATTAAGTTTATTGCTTTTCAGTTAACGGAGGCATGCCCTTGGAACAGGAGTTCTGAGACACCTTGTTATACTGAAAAAGTTTATTCACGATAATAGATTACCCCCTAAAAACTACCTGTAATTTATTCAACTATGTCATTCCCAAATTTTTTATTCTGTTCAAAGCACGGTGTTAGATATTAAGGTGACCGGACGGAGCTGTATTTCAACAGTGACCGGAAAAGACGGCAAAGCCTTAACTCGGTGTATGAGCGAGGCGAAGTCATGTAGGCTGTGCCCTCTTACTCTTACACGTAGCAATTGGTATAATTTTCTGAATAAGATGCGCAAAAATAGCTTGAGAGTGTGCTGTATCTAATTTAGAAATGGATACGATAAAACTACTACAGGTATTTTATTGATTGGCACATCTAAACTTAAATTTTATTTAAATTAGACACATTTATCAGTAAGATACCTACGCGGAGTGTACTACGTTTGCGCTCTTTCTCATGTTAACAGTTGATTTACTCCATTGACATACCAGCGACTATTTCATTTTTTCGATTTTTAGTTTTTCTTGAAAAAGTAAATCTAAATGTTTTAAAATATGATAAAAAAATGTAACCTAAGTTTGTGTAGCTTTCGTGCTGGAATACTTGTCCAATAATCATGGTCTTGTATTTGAGAAAAAAAATTTCGACGTGTAAAAATTTACAAAATTATTAAAAAAAAATCATGTTAAAATTTGTGGAGGTTATTAAAAAAAATCATTTGAACATAGTTGATTCCAGACTGTTTTGTTGTGGTCCATGGAGATCTACTCCGAACGTTTTGTCTACAGTTGCGGGAGACATCGTCATCAGCATTCACTGATAACTGACTGCCTGGTCGGAAGAGCGCTACTGTTTATAGGGTGTATCTAGTGACGTCGTACCCCTACCGCTAGGTATCTCTATTGTAGCTATCTAGATTGTAGCATCGGCCGGTCTCTCCGATGATGTCATAGGTCCCTGAGTCAGACGCTGACTCATTTGGGTCTGCATAACGCGGGATACCAAACCCTCCGCAGTTTCATTCCTTTCTCCTGCCTGTTAAAATTATTTGGATGTTTGTAAATTTCAATTGCTTAACCGTGTAAACTTGTGTAGTAGTGTGAAGTAGTGGACAGGATTTATTCCTTAAGCACGGCGTGCTCCGCGCCGCGACAGCTGATTTGTCTGTCTGACACAGGCGACAGTTTCTCTAGTGTTTGGTCACGCGGATGTTGACACTGAATTTTGTAATTCCGATGTACTTATACCACCACAAGAGCTCAATATTTTATAAACTCCAGCATAGAAAAGTGGGGTCTTCATCTGCTGGGGGTCATTATCTGAGTGGAAAATCGTGAGCACTTGTGTAGGTTTAAAGACGGTTTTGACGCCGTGCGGTGCTGCAAGAGTTTACCGAGCCGATCGTAACGTTCTTGAGGTAAGAGTGAAATGCAGCCCCCAAAACTCTTGGTGGTGGTTCGCTGGGTTTTATGGGATGTTGGGTTCTAGGCCGCAACGCTCTCCTGATCTCTTGGTCGGTGTAGTCATTCGCCTGCAGATCACGATCTAGGTACGCGAACTCTTCTTGGAGATGTTGGGTCTAACAAATTAGGGATGTCAGGAAGTCAGGTTTGTGAATTTTTGAAAGTCCATAAAGTCTGGATGTCCTGGCATCGCTGTTCATAATCTGCCGTTCGTCCTAGTCAGGGATGGTGGAAGTTTTCACCAACTAGTTGATGTTGCGGAGGATGGGATTTGTGGATCTCTAAATAGGAGCGCTCTTAAGGCCGGGCAGTCAGTTATCAGTAAACACGAGGAGTGAAAGCATCGATTGCGCGAAAATCTCCATGGACAAGATTATTTGTTTTGAAAAATGCATGTTAGGGTTAAATTTATCCTTTACTTCTCTTTTTATCATATCTCCAAAGAATTGTATCCAATTACCAATAACTCTGTATATCTTACACCGTATAGTTCAAAGTAGCAACAAATTCAACTAGAAATAGAACAGATTTTGCTAATGACAGTGGAAGCTTTGTATGGTCCTCACTATACTTGTATTATTATTTCAGTTTAAAGATTCAGAATTTACCCGATAGTTTAGGCGAATGAATACCGCCATAATTATGTTCTCAATTGTATTTTATTGAGATGAACTACTCTGTTTTAGGAATCAAGATCTTCAACACAGAAAAGCATACGTGGAATGAATTTCTATAATTATTGCATTAAGGGCTGTAGTGCTAAGATAATAGACAGTTTTGTTGAAGACGACGAATTTTATAAGAAACATTTGGAAAAACTCGTTTCAAGGACATACGAGGAACTGAAAACCAAGAATGTCGATCTTCCCCGAGGAACTGAATATTGGATTACAACAAAATTGATTGATGCTAGATTCTTTTCAACCTCAGCTATTGAGAAAACTGACAACGCGATATCTTTAAAAGATATTAAAGGAAGAATACTCTTAGTGGCAGACCTTATCAAGAGACTTTGTGATAGCGTGTCACAGAGCACTGAAGAAATTGTAAGAATCAATGAAATTGTTTTCATAGGTGCTATATTAGCTAAACACATTCATATTTTGAAAAGTATTTTATACTTCACGTTTGACAGACTGCCTTGGGAAGAAATTTTATTTTATTTGGTTGTTTACATTTCTTCAATAAGAAACCCAAAATTTTCCAATGATATTTATAAACTTGTACTTAGCGACGAAGCTGCCATAAGTTACCTCAATAACTTCAGAATTAGTTTAGTTACTGTTGAAAAGTCATTATCTAAACTCAAAGGACCAGTACTGAAGATTCCATACAAGGAAATGATGGCGATAGTTCTGAGGCACAATCCAAATTTTGAACCATTGTATAAAGACTATAGTATCATAAGAGACGTATACTCCTTAAATCGTATAGACCAGCATTTGACATTATGTCACCAATTAAAATCTTCTAACGTTAGTGATATTTCAACGGCGATAGAAAGAACACTTCAAGTTATTGGGGAACTATTTAACAAGACCCCACTTTCACCTAATATATCTGAAGAAGTAACGAATTTACTCACAAGCTCAGCTCCAAAAAATTTTCAAGAACTATGCATTGGAATTCGTCATAAACTATCACACATTCAAATTGCTGACTGCATCAATGAACATGAGAATCGTGTACAAATTTCACGTGATATTTTGAAAGAATTCGAAAATATTCAATTTGTAATAAGAAGCATTTTGCAGAAAAGGAGATTTCTTGCTCTTGAAGACTTTCTAAAGAAAATTATTGATTCTAAAAACTGTGACGAAATAGAAAACATGGTGAAAATAATGAAATCTATTGGTTATATAAACGAGAATTGGCTACCAAAACATAAAGAGGTAAATGATCTAAAAAATTGTGTAAAGCTGTTGAGTAATGCTAGGTGTAGGGAGGTTATGAGTGTAAATAAAAAATGTTTGCGCTTATATGATAATTTAGTTGGATCTTGTCATATTCTTAAAGATTTCTGTTATGATATGCCTCTTGTTAGCACATGGAGTAGTATTATATATAACAAAAAATTAAAAAATAACATTGAAAATATTCGAAAAAAATGTCAAACAATTTTAACTTTACTTAGTCTTTATGAGAACAAAAGTGAATTCATAAAGTTACAGCGATATGCATCAGTGCTAATAAATGCTCTAGCCAGTGAAAACCTAAAACCTTTGTCGCAAGAAAAGCTACAAAATATTATAGACATGTTGTTACGTATTGATGATATAGTAAATCGAATGCAGTCGATACGAACGATTAACAATGTTAACTTTAAATTATCAAAAAAACCTTGGCAAAATTATGCAAATAGCATTATTGTCAGTTATATAACCAAAAACGAAACCGAAGACCTAGAAGTGATTTCAAAATTTGACAATCTAAGAAACTTACACTTGAATAAAAATGAACTTTCGTCCCTCTTAGAAAAACTTGAGGTCAACCACGATTCTGACAATGGAACTAATTCTTCTATTATTGACAAGTGTCAAAGAATTTATGAAACCATTCTACGCTTAGCTAGTTCTGATAGTAATTCCTCGGAATTTATAGAGCATCTCAGAAATGGACGTATCAAAGCATGCAAGGATTCTTCAGCGTTAATCAAAGATGAATACGGAGCTCTTGTTAAAAAATTATTGGAAAATAAAAAGAAAAAGAAGCATAAAAGCGAACTGGATCTTCATGTTGATGTATTTATTATATTCATTAAAAATCTTCTAGTTCAAGAAACACAATGTAATGAAGAAAAAATGAAACACACCATAACAGAGTTTGTGAAAGATCAATATAAAATCCAACTTGAAACTTTAAAAACAAAATTAGGGTACAATAATGCAAACAAAGAGGAGTGTGCTGAGAAATTTATTGAAGACGATAACTTGCGAATGGCAACTGAAATGATTTTATTGAACCTCTTAAACATACTAGAGCTTCTAAGTTTCTTACCTGATAATCGCTTTTTCTTTGACGACTCTTCACCAATTCTAATTGGAAAATCTCTAAGAAATTACTTAGCTCATGGAAATCCACTGATAGATGCGCTGCCTTTCGATGTAAAGCTCTCGGTAATAGCAAATGCGTTAAAGCTTCTTGATGAAGGAGAAATCATAATTTTGGAAGAAAAAACGATAGGGCAGAGACCGTTGAAAGACTTGAAAACATTACATGAAGACTTCGATCACACCGAAACCTATTTCAATAAACAGTTTCAACTTTTTAAAACTGCACAAATAGGTACCGTAGATGAAATGAGAAGACTTATCGATGACAATGACGCGGATTTACTAGCTCATGATGCAAGACATTGGTCTCTCTGTCATTTTGCCGCTTATGGTGGAAATACAGATACATTTGATTGTATTATTAATTTGAAACTTGACTTATTATACGGGAAAACTAATGAAAATCAAAGTCCCATAGATATCGCAGTTCAGTATAATACTGCAATACTATTATTTTTGCTCGAAAATTATGATCGATTTTGTCATCTTATTAGTAACCTATTATTTATTTTAATTGCTGGAGCTTCGCTGAATGGTAACCTTGAAATGGTTAAGAAATGTTTGTGTAAATTTCGAGTACCCCACAAGATGTTATCAGAATGCCTTTTTCACGCATGTAAAGGAAATCACTTTGAAATTACTGAATACCTTGTAAGCAAAGGTGCAGATGTTAATTATTCTGCTAAAGATGTACCTCCCCTAAATGTAGCTGTAGGCAGGGGATGTTTAGAAACTGTCAAAGTTTTGATTAAACATCGCGCCAAAATCAACGCAGCAACTAAGGCAAAATTTACACCGTTATATTTAGCTTGCATGTATGATCATGTAGACATTGTGAAGATATTGCTGAGTGAAAAAGCCAAGGTGTATAATGATGAAACAATTAATAACTGTCCAGTGTTTATAACAATAGAAAATAATAATATAGACATATTGCGAATATTATTAGATAATGGAATTGATATGCGAAGACGTACTGGTTCACATAGTTACGCTCCCATTCACTATTCTGCGTTACTTGGACATTGTGAGATTATCGAGCTATTGTTGGAAGCAAAAAATAATAAAGTGGATATAAACTGCCAAAATTCCTATAAACGCAGGACACCACTGATGGTGGCAACCATTCAGAATAATTTGCATGTTGTTGAACTGCTTGTGAGAAAAAAAGCCGCTGTGGACTTGGAAGATGATGATGGAAGTACTGCATTAATATTTGCAGCAAAGCATGGGTTTGATGACATTGCAGCTCTACTAATTGATAATGGAGCGGATGTTAACGTGATATCAGCAGGGAGCTCACCTTTATGTCAAGCATGTTACAGTGGTAATATAAGCACAGTTAAACTACTGTTGGATGAAAAGCACAAAATTAAAGCAAATGTTAATCTAGTAGACAAGGAAGGATTACCTCCAATTTTTATAGCAGCTTATGAAGGATACAATGATATTATAAAAATTCTAATTCAAGCTGATGCTAGAGTCGATATGAAAATAAACAATGGACTTACGTTATGTCACTATGGGGTCATGTCGAAAAATGTGACTGCAGTAGAAACAATTTTGAAGAAATCAGGAGCGATCGTGAATGAAGTTGATGATATGAATTGCCCTCCAATTAATGTTGCAGCATGTAAAGGTTCACCTGCTATGATTGATTTGTTGATTGTTTATGGAGCAAGAACTCACATAATAGATAAGGAAGGTCATACTATTTTACATTATGCAGTCTTTTCCAACGACGTTATCACTGTGAGAAAAATATTACAAATGGATGATTGTAACATCAATGCGATTAATAAATTAGGACTAGTTCCCCTTGCCATTGCCGTTGCAAATGGTTTTAGTCAAATAGTTGATGTTTTAATTACACATGGTGCTTTTGTTAAAGAAGCAGATATCAGTAGGGCCACTCCTGAACAATATCCCCATAGAGAAATTATATCCCCTCTTCATTTAGCTTTCGTATGTGGTTATGAAGAATTAGTTCAAAAATTACTGCAGAACTTTTAATATTCATTGTATTTTTACTTTTGAATAAATTATGTTTCAAATTATTGTTGGTGTTTTCTAACCACAAACCTCTATCAGCTAGAAGTAATTATTGAACACCAGTTATAAGGATATCGAGGACGGATTCTTTTAGGAAGTTATTATTAATGTGATTTAAACAATGTTTCACAACATCACAATTATTGTTATGTAAAAATTGAATGCCTAATGATCACTTAGTTGGGTTGCTTCCATACTAATAATGCAAAGAGTCCATAGTAGTTGGAAATCCTGAGAAGATAGTTTCTAGGTCATATTTAATATAATATAATCGGTCACTTACTCAATCTGGTGATTTATTAAATCAAAGAGATCTCTAATAAAGTATAATAGATAATAAAATAATAAAAGAGACTAAAATATTCAATACCTATATTGGTGTCCCCGACGTGATCAACAAGGAAGAAGAGAGAAGAAATTATCTTATTCATGATTGTCAATCGACTGGCATTGGTGGTGTCTGAAACTGTAATATATTTAGAGTGAACTCACGGTTAGTTCTTTAGAATGACCGCTAGATGTCGCTCTACTTTACACCACACAGAGTTCCGTGCTAATTCTTAGCTTAAGAGGGGCCGGCTTCCGTTCATCCGACAGCATCCTCCAGACACTCCAGATGCAGCACACTGATGAGTTCCAGTAGAATGAAACACGTGTCTGTGCTTGATTTGGTACTCTGGAAGGCTCTGCTGTTGGATATTGGAAGCTCCTCTCGATTGGAGTTTCAGGCACTGCCAGCATGACAACTGTTAAGGGCGATGGAGTAATTCTCCGAACCCACCTAGCAGGCTAGTAAAATGCACTGTATGTGCTTTATACTCCAACGACCTACTTTTGTTATTTATTATTATTAATCAACATGGAAGAGTAGAGATGTCAGTATTCGTTACTTTAGAGTATTCGGTACCAATGATTACTCTGGTAGTAAGTAATCATTTCAAATATTCGTTACTTTGATTACTTTGATTACTTTGGTTACTTGTAATACTTTGATTAGTTTGATTATTGCCGTTACTAGTAATCAACAGTAATTATATGTATTACATTATTGCAAAGCTTTACATAAGTATTTAGCCACTTTACAGTTATAATACCAATACATATACCTACCTATAAATTAATATATATAAGTACCTAGTACCTATACTTAATATTATTTTATTTAGGTTCCAGGACATTGTTTTTTTATACCTACCAGGTTTCTTAGGGAATTAATGTTGAGACAAATAGTAGAGGAAATAAACACCGATTGATATAATATGAAAAAAAGTAAAACAGTACCTATTTATTCAACATAAAAATACTGCTAAGTACCTAATATTTATTTACCCAAATTAATCGATTCTAAAAAACTTGAATTTCTATCTATCTAAGTACCTACTTCTGTCTTAAATTCTATACTGTAATATTATAGTAGTTTGATTGTGTTTGAAATTCGATTCAAACTTTAATTTTCATTAGGTAGGTACCTACATTACATCTGGCACCGTTGTTGTTACCTGCCAGACCTTTTCCTTGTTACCTGTTTCCTTCCCTGGTACCTTCCACGCTCGGACACGGATATTCATAATATATTCATAATAATAATAATTATCTTTATCATAATGTATTATAGTATTGGAGTAAAGTGGAGTGTGAGTGAGTAAGAGTCATGTACCTCGAGACTAGCCGCGAGTACGAGTGAGTAGGCACTAGGAATCATGGGCTTAGGCAAGACAGTCATTCGAGTTTCAAGTTTGTTGAATACCTACTTCTTTCTCTCTAGCCGGTTCAAGGTCCAACTAATAAAGTAATCAAATAATCAGAATACTCTCCAGTATCCACAGTATTCATTATCATTCACACTCTTCCGAACCTTCTATACTGAAATACTAAAGTAATCAGTAATCAAAGTATTCAAAGTAACCAAAGTAATCAAAGTAACGATATTGTTCTGGAATTGGTATTCGTTACTTCGGGTATCAGAAAGTACCGAGTACTCAAGTAACGAATAGTTACTTTTCTGACACCTCTATGGAAGAGTTACGAGCCCAAGTAGAAGCCCCAAAACTTGGGTTACAGTCAGGCTCAGTCAGCTCCACGAACTCATCAAGATATCCCTCAGGCGAGTGCCTGTGGCAATTAAGCCTCCTCTGTTCTGGTTATCTGAGGTAACCTTATGGTTACCTTTATTATAGCTGCACTAGATAAAGAGGACCTCCAGTCGCCGATATTCTTCGGTCTACAGATCCTCAATCAACGTACACGTTGGTCAAACAGGTCTTAATAAAACGATTCGACGCTAGCGATGATCAGATTATAAAAAAAAACTTCTCGCGGGAATTGAATTAGGAGATCATAGACCTTGACCTTCACAACTGCTTAAAGAAATGCAGGCCCTAGCGAGACCTCTACATGCACCTGTATTCCGACAACTATGGTGTTTACCGGTAGCCACTAAAGCCATTTTACAAACAGTTCAATCCATGAACATTGACAAACAAGCGGACATCACTGACAAAATTCTAGACGTCACGCAACCTCAAGTTATGGTATGTTCAACGCAGTCCTCATCTCAGCAAGACTTTTCGTCATTATTTCTGAGATTACAGAGTTACGAAGAGATTTCCGCGATGTGCGCAATGAATATTTCAAGGGTAGGCGCCGTTATTCAACACCAGTTCGACGTTCTCGTTCTCGCACGTCTTGCTCGCCTCATAATAGTGAAAACCCGTATTGATGCTGGTATCATAGAAGTTTTGGTGAATGAGCCCGCAAGTGCCACTCTCCAGTCTCCATGCACATATTCAACAAAAATCTAGTTTGTCGGTGAACATCAGCGGCATTTTCTTCCTGCCACGGGCATAATCACCACCTCTTTCTAAAAGACAGAACCAGTGAGCAACAAGTACTCCTAGACACCGGTGCAGATGTCATTTTGTTCCAACTTTGCTTAATGACATAATCAATAGGCCAATTATCTCCTATTTGCTGTTAATAATTCTCAGATACCAGTTTATCGTTCAACATGCCAATATACTCGATTTTTGGCACAAGTCAAAGATTTTTGACTTCATTTTGATCTAACTGGTAGTCCTTCCTGGTCGTCGGATCATAGATAGTCGTCTTTCCCGAAAATTGAGCTCATCATATCTGCCATGTAACGGTAATGTTGCCTACGGTAATACAGAGACGACATCTTTCATTTATTTTGCGAAATTCACTGATATTAGACTTGTTTCTGGAAAAGATAACGTGGTGGCTGATACATTTTCTAGAATTAGTATCCTTTCTTCTCTTCCGTTGCCGGTAGAGACAGAGAATGCTCAACAAAATTACCTGATGCAACTGAAACATCTTCTTGCTAAACGACCTCGTGTACCAATAGTTGCATTGCCACTTGAATTGATACGCTTACCCTCTTCATGAAGTCGACAGATCATAGATGTTTCTATTTCTCTGCGTCAAGCTACCTGCGAATGTCTATACTCACTGGCACATCCTGGTCGACAGCCACCGTGAAACTAATTAAGGTTCGTTACTATTGGCCACATTTATGTCAAAAGACGTTTCAAAGTTCTCCAAAGAGTGCACTGTCAACGTAAAAAGATAAAAGCACCAACGGACACCGCTACAACATTTCCCATTTACCGAACAACGTTTTACTTGCGTACACATCAACATTGTTGGTCCACTACCGCAAGCAGGACAACTACCTCGAGCTTTCTGGCAGAATTGGATTGCTCGTTTCGGTGCACCAACTCAGCTGATCACAGATCAAGGAAAGTCGTAATTTTACGTCTACACTATTTCGGTCGCTAAATAGTCTAATGGGGACGCACCTTCAACACACCACAGCGCATCACCCACAGGAAAATGGTCCCATTAAGCGCTGGTATCTAACTCTTAAGGCTGCCTTCAATGTCAGCCCAGCAGAACTTGCTTATGGTATCTCTTTTACGGCTAACTGGTGATTTTTTCCAACGATCAGCAGCTAGCGGACCAGTACCAGGTTTTGCACACTCACTTTATGAACTAATAATTATAAATACTCCTACCTCAATAGCATGGCACGTAGGAAATGCAATAGTTTTCAGTAACCCAGGTCTCACAGTGTGTTCACATGTTTTTCTGCATGAGGACACTGACAAACCGCCTTTGATTCCCGCATACATAGGCCCTTACAAAGTTATTTCACGAACAATAAAAACTTTCAAAGTTCTTTACAAAGGCAAACTAATGCTTGTCTCAAAAGATCGTCTTTAAACCAGCATATTAGGTAGAGCTCAGTGACGCTCCGCCAATCACTGAAGCTTTCAGTTTTGATCAACCAGCGGTACCACTGTGCCGCAGTACTCCAAGAATGGTCGTATTTGAGCCTTGTATAAGAGAAGAAGCTGTTGAGGTTTATAAATTTTTTTCGTGCGGAAAAATGTTCCAAAGTTTTGAGAAGCAAACATTTATTTGGAAAAGCAGTCAGTTTAATTAAAGAACAAAATTTGAAAAGCTTTCGAATCTAATTAAATTCTTCTTCAGGGCTGCAGAATTTGAGATTAAAATTTAAGTTTGTGAATTTATTATTATTATATTATATTATACAGTGCTTCCCAAAAGTAACGGATAAATTCAATAAAATCGTATGAAGACGTTTTCTTTTGTTTTGCTCGGACACGTCAATCGTTATTTTTGATTTGCCATCCACGCATGTCTTTTTCGACCCCCCACCCTTAATCTCCCAAGGGGTAGCTACCCCAATTTTAAAAATTCAAATGGCAAGGTACCCCTTGCGATACCTTGATTGATAGGTTTTTTCATCCTGAATATAACAAGAAAATTTTTTTCAAATCGGTTCATAATTAACGAAAATATTCAGCAAAATGTCATCGAATAAGGCAATAAATAAGCGTATTAAAATTAAATTAAAATTTAATTAAAATTTTTTCCTATCTTTCTCTCTGAATTAAATTAAACTAAATTAAATTAATTATGAACCGATTTGAAAAAAATTTTCTTGTTATATTCAGGATGAAAAAACCTATCAATCAAGGTATCGCAAGGGGTACCTTGCCATTTGAATTTTTAAAATTGGGGTAGCTACCCCTTGGGAGATTAAGGGTGGGGGGTCGAAAAAGACATGCGTGGATGGCAAATCAAAAATAACGATTGACGTGTCCGAGCAAAACAAAAGAAAACGTCTTCATACGATTTTATTGAATTTATCCGTTACTTTTGGGAAGCACTGTATATTTATATTATTAATCCCAAATTCTATAGTCCTGAAGAAGAACTGTAACGACGATTACCCTGGCTCGTTGATCAGTGGCGAAAAGCCACTGTGATCGTCTATTTACCTCTGGGTTTCCCTAATAGGACCGCTGTGTTTTCCTACGTTGTGTTTACCGTTGTCACCCCTGCTCTTTGATTGAGGTATGCCAGGATTACTATGGCCGAAACGGATGCGCAAAATAACCTACTATGACTCATTGGATCTCGGTTGATTGGGATTTCCTTCGGAAAGCGGGGAAATTTACTAAGACTTGTTGTTAACTGTTGGCTTCCTGTCGGATGTCTAAAAGCGAGTGATGAGCGAGAGAATTCGTTTTCAAGGGCGTAAAATGGTAAAGTGCGAGAGGGGCTGTGATTTTGCATAGAGAGTACAAAAAAATGGAAAGCGAAGAGAGATCCCTTTCATGCATTTTTCAAACTCTAATCCATTTCGGATTCCACTCTTTTGCACACCTGTGCTTTCTTATTATTTCGTTTTGCTTTTGTTTCGGCTACAGACTACTCGGTATATTGCGGAAATGTCTGATTTCCTATTCGACGATTTTCTTTGCCTAATTTCCTTTTTCTAGCTTCTCTGATTTCATTTCAAGCTCTTTTCCTAAATTCGTGGGTTGTCTGATTGTGTGAGACCACAGTCGAGCCTTGATATGGTGCAAGCATGGTGCACTCTCGCTTGTCTGCCATTGAGTCCTGCTGAATGTAATGTAATATCTTATTCCAGGAAGTTTTGCTTGAATTAATTAAAGAATACAACCACTTTGGTTACAGACTACCCGGGATATGGCGGGAATGTCTGTCTTGTTTGCCTATTCAACGTTTTTCTTTGATTTCGAGGTTCATTCTAGTACAGGGTTGCCACTTCTTCTGAATTTTGATTTCGTATCTTTTATAAAATCGTTCCTTCCGATTCTCTTTTATTTAATGATTTTATTTTCACAGTTGATTTACCTAGGAGTGAGAATATGTTCCACCTCCGTTTTATTTAATTCATAACCTGGGTGATACTGTATTTAGTTATCACTTGGTATACCTTGTTGTTATTTGTCTTGTTCTACCTTTTATTGCACCCGTCGATGCTGCCTCGTCAGGCGACCTTTATGTCACATATGTTACCTTGCCCTTAGGCACTTGTCACTGTTATACCTTTTATTGCACCTGTCAATGCTGCCCCGTAAGGCGACTTTTACGTCACATAATTATAATTATTACCTTGCCCTTAGGCATTTGTCACTGTTTTACCTTGTGATTTACCTTACTCGTCATTCGAGTGCTTTTCAGATTGAAACCTTAATCAACTGCATTATTGTAGATTTTGCTACACACCTTAATTAATTACCCAGAGCATGTTGGCTCCGTTCTTTCTCTCGAAGATCTTTGTTCCTCAACGTGATTATTAGCTGATCATACTACAGACCACGACTCTTTAACCATTAATTTAGTTAATGATTGAAAATGCTGGACTTTTGTTTATCATTCGCGTTTAGGCTTGTTTACAGACAAATTACTTAATCTTTTGTATCGGTACCAGCCACCGGTCCGCCAGTAACACGAGTACGTCGGCCTATCACCCCAAAGAGCGTAGATAGTATGATGAGAAACATAATAATAACATTTGTCACATAAGATTCAGGTGTGTATAAAATCTGGTTAGAAGAGATTCTAAAAACGACCTTATAATGATCAATTTGGTTTTGAATCTTAATTGGCTTTACCCACTCTCGAGGCCGGTCTAATTTTGGTGATTGTGGTTCTCTATTCGCTGATTTGCCTATCCTACAACTGCGGGTGTCTTATTGCCCCGTGGCGTGCTACGATTTCCACTTTAACGAGTCCTGCTCTTTTTTCGGCCACCTGAGGTCTCCATCTGGACATCGAGATGAATGCCTCCCCCACGTGTGGTAATCGAGTACCTATCATGAATCCTAATCGAATATTGTAATGTACTGGTATTTCCTGATAATATATGCGAGTAGCGGGTGCTACATCTGACAACGCTGCCTTGTTCTATCTGGACCTGTTGTATATCGGAGGGTGCTCTGCTCCATTCACGTTGGTATACAATGAGAGGAATTGCTAACTTTCACTTTCTTAAAGTCGTATAATTTAAAGGGACAGCAGATGCTTGCCTACATCTGTAATTTCCTATACGTGAATTTGTAATTGTTTGTTGAAGTATTCCTATTTCCTGCCTAACTTGGTTTATTCCTAATAACGTGTCGCTTTGATTGTCCACAGGTTATTTTATTCCTGACCTGGGTCCATTTTCCTCCTAGCTATATCTCGATTTCCTATACCGGGATGAAGTAGGTACCTAATATTATTGGTGCTGCCGTCTGTTTCCTTACTAATTGTTTTGCCTGATTTAAAATGGGACCTGCACACGTGAATGTTGCGAATCAGTTTGATTATTTATTTATGTGGATTTTGTTTTGAAGAGATCTTCCCTAACTGGTTGTATGTGGAAATTCAACTGGCGTTGGTGGGGGTTTATGAATCAGTATAATTTATTTATTGATTTGGATTTCGTTTGAAGAATGATTTGTTCTAACTGATTGTATGTGGAAATTTCCCTAATCGTAAAGGAAAGAGCGTATGAGTGCATAGAATCTACCATCTCGTTTACGCTCCTTTTGGATAGGAAAATTCACGGTTTTTCTGGGTTGATTGGTTAGGAAATTTGTAGCGAGTGCATAGAAACTACCATCTCATCTACAAATTTGGTTTAAAGAATGGCAGACCTGGAGTGCGCTAATAAAAGCCATCTCGTTGATCTTCCAAGCAAGGGTTAAGGAATATGACAGAGCTCGACCGAAGTCTGATCTCACTCTGTTCCGAGCTGTGGTAAGCCGTTTGCTTTTATAGATGCCGCAGCCAGCCTTCTAGACACGACACGCAACAATGCACCTTATTGGCACTGCCCTATACCGTGATTTTATGTGTTTTATTCCTTATCATATTTCCCTAATTACGAGACTTAGCGCTTTGATCTCGCGGCTACCTTACTGAATTGTCCTGAACTTCAACTACCTAAATTTTCCTTCAAATCGGCCGACGCGTTGTCGTCTTTTCATTGTACCTAACTATTATAATTACACCGGTTCCACCTTTATTTTGCGTTTCTACCTACTTGCAGTTTCGGGACCGCAGCGAATTTTCGGCTATTGCAGTTTATTAATTCGCCCTATGGATTGATTAAAGTTTCATTACCGTGGATGGGATACCTAACGAGTTACTATTGTCTTTTCATGGAGTTATTGTTTGATTCATGATTTCACATTCTTTCACCCGGTCTGTATCTAGGTCATCCTTTTCTCCGTCACGCGTTTCGAGAGTGTCTTTTACAATACCCTGCCTTACCATCTGGTCAACTTCTACCCTAGCTTCGCCGTCTCTTCGATGTTGTTAAAAGTGCTGGAACTCCACTAGCTAGAGCGCTCCTATTTTTCTGAATATTTAATGAGCTGGCAGGGATCGTTTACTTGATGTAACGGCAGGTGGCTGCGTTTCGATTTCCTAACAATTTTACCTTTAGGTATTTACGTACCTAATGCTTGCATTGTTTGCTTTTTCGATTTGGGCTGATTTAACGAGGGATGTGGAAATAATTTCCTTATCGTCCTACCTAGGTGCGATCCATTTCAGAACTAAATTAAATTCGGAAGCTTTGCGTAGAAAAAAAGTGTTCTTTAATTAAACTGACTACATTCACAGCTAGTATCATAATAATAAATAATATACCACAAATACAAGTATTTTTTTTATACAAATTATTTCTTGTGTACAAGGTAATTCCCGTATCTACCATTCAGGAATATTTCAGTTTTGTATGTAAATTTTATTCTAATAAAACTAGTATATCATTAACATGTTATATCCAGAGCAATATAGTGACTGATGTTGTTGAGTTGTTTAGTAGTTTAGTTCAGTCTGATTACGATGTTTTATAGAACAGGCATCTCGACTGGCGCCTGAAGGACCTCCCCCGAACAGCTACCTGCATGGTTCGATTAACATCACTTCAAAGAGCTGCGACTGGCTTATCTCTTACAGACTGGCAGTTTCCTGAGAGAATTTCCCAAGACAAATAAGCAAACCGTATAAGTTACTTACAAGATCTTATAGAAACTGACGGAATTAAACTTCCATAACAGTGATTTTGTTGGTACATGACACCGGTTGATTTCCACAATTTTGAACATAAGATGATAATATATCCTGCTTTTGTATACCCGGCGAGTCGTTCTCATTGAATAAATTCAATTTAGGGATGCTACTTTGAGAATATTTTAAGATTTAACGTCGACAATGATAATTTTATACATTTTTTGTAAATGAGAGATGTTTCTTATTTCAATTCTGAATATCTTTTTTAAAAAACGCACTTGAGGTGATAATATTCGACGGTTTTAAAAATTACCCACCATCACTATTTTTATCACATTAATAATGTAACGGAGAGAACCCGGGCCTCACGATCTTTCACGAAAAGCCACCGTGTGATCTTTGACTTCTGGGTTTCCCCTTATAGGACCGTTGTGTTTTCCTACGTTGTGTTTACCGTTGTCACCCCTGATCTTTGATTGAGGTATGCCAGGACTACTATGGCCGAAAGGGATGCGCAAAAGAACCTACTGGAATTTTCTTTTTCTTAAAAAGCGGGGAATTTAACTGAGACTTGTTGTTAACTGTTGGCTTCCTATCAGGGAGTTTAAAAGCGAGTGATGAGCGAGAGAATTCTATTGCAAGGGCGTAAAATGGCGAAGGGCGAGATGGGCTGTGATTTTGCATAGAGAGTACAAAAAAATGGAAAGCGAAGAGAGATCCCTTTCATGCATGTTTCAAACTCCAATCCATTTCGGATTCCACTCTTTTGCACACCTGTGTTTTCTTATTATTTCGTTTACAGACTACCCGGTATATGCGGGAATGTCTTATTATTTCGTTTCACTTTTATTTCGGTTACAGACTATCTGGTATATGCGGAAATGTCTGTGTGATTCACCTATTCAACGATTTTCCTTGCCTATTTTCCTTTTTCTAGTTTCTTTTGATTTCATTTCAAGCAACAGCTTGAATTAATTAAAGAATACAACCATGTTGGTTACAAGCGATCCGGGTTTGGCGGAAATGTCTGTCTGTTTAACTATTCAACGTTTTTCTCTGCCTTGCGAGTTTCATTCGAGTACAGGGTTGCCACTTCTCCTGAATTTTGATTTCGTATCTTTTATAAAATCGTTCCTTCCGATTCTCTTTTATTTAATGATTTTATTTTCACAGTTGATTTACCTGGGAGAGTGAATTATTTCACCTCCGTTTATTTAATTCATAACCTGGGTGATACTGTATTTAGTTATCACTTTGTATACCTTGTGGTTATTTGTCTTGTTCTACCTTTTATTGCACCCGTCGATGCTGCCTCGTCAGGCGACCTTTATGTCACATATGTTACCTTGCCCTTAGGCATTTGTCACTGTTATACCTGGTGATTTACCTTACTCGTCATTCGAGTGCTTTTCGGATTGAAACCTTAATCAACTGTATTATTGTAGATTTTTCTACACACCTTATTTTATTACCCAGAGCATGTTGGCTCCGTTCTTTCTCGAAGATCTTTGTTCCTCAACGTGATTATTAGCTGACCATACTACAGACCACGACTCTTTAACCATTAATCTAGTTAATGATTGAAAATGCTGGACTTTTATCCCTCATTCGTGTTTAGGCATGTTTACGGACAAATTTACTTATTTGATTGTAACGGTACCAGCCACCGGTCCGCCAGTAACACGAGTACGTCGGCCTATCAACCCAAAGAGCGTAGATAGTATGATGAGAAACATAATAATAGCGTTTGTCACATAAGATCCAGGTGTGTATAAAATCTGGTTAGAAGAGATTCGGAAAAACGACCTTATAATGATCAATGTGGTTTTTGAATCTAAATTGGCTTTCCCATACTCGAGATTAATTTTGATTTGCTTTGGATTTTTATTTGTGAATTGCAATTCATGATCCTAACTTTATTTTGGTTATTGGGTTGCCTGATATGTGAGGGCTGTTATTACACCTGGCCACCTTGCTTTTGTTTACTTTATCCTACTAGTGAGGGTGCTTTTGCCCTGTTGCGCTCCACGATTTTCACTTTAAAGAGCCATGCTCTTGTACTGGTACAACGAAGGTCTTCACCTGGACATCGAGGTGAATGCCTCCCCCAACGAGTGATAATCGAGCACCTATCACGGATCCTAATCGGTTGTTGCAATGGAATTTGTATTTTATAATAGTTGCGAAGTAGCAGATGCTACATCTGACAACGCTGCCTTGTTCTATCTAGACCTGTGCTAACCGGGGGTGCTCCGCTATGTGATCTTCATTTATGGTGTCATATAATGGCGAGAAACTCCTTTCACTTTCTAACATCGTATTTAAAGGGACAGCAGATGCTTGCCTGCATCTGCACTAAAGAAACTCGAACTTCTTTACAAATCGGATGGCTTGTGTTTATCTTCGTGGTCAATTCCCTAATTGAATCATTTCTGATAATGGGTTGTTTTATTTTCCTCCTATCTTTATCTCCTGCACAGCGAATTTGTAATTTATTTGTTGTTGAGAAATTGCTTCCTGTCGGGGTCTTTCTATTTATTGACGTAATTGCGTAGGTACCTACTGTGGTGCCGCCTAATACCTAGTTGATTATTTTGCCGGATTTAAAAGGGGACCTGCGCTCGCGGATTTGGCGAATCTGTTTGATTATTTATTTATTTGGATTTTGTTTTGTTCTAAAAGAACTTCCCTAACTACTTTTCCAATATGAAGTCTTCTTGCGATGGAATCCGGACTAACCAGATTTTAATCGGAGTTTTAATTAGGTAAGGTAGGGAAATTAACTCAGAGTCCACTCATTCGTCATCTCCAAGCTAATTAGGTTATTTAGATTAGGATTGGGCATTCTAGAGTTCACTCGTTCGTCATCTCCAGACACGTCCAAAGGGTTAGGAAGTCAAATTTTATCTGAGAGCGAGTTGCACTGTTGCAGTAGACGTCTGCTTTTATAGTATTCGAAGGCATGCGCTGACCTACTTTCTAAACCGACTGTTTAACAAAAGACGGTCCTAAGCTGATTTTATGTCGTGATTTCTGCGGGCTTATTTTAATTATATCTTCCATATCGTGAGACTTAGCAAGTTGACCTCGCGGCTACCTTATTGAATAATTTTGAACTTCAATTACCTAAAATTTCTATCAAACCGCTCAACGCTTTCTGGTACTTTTCATTGTGTCGACTTACTAATTATTCTCCGGCTTATACTTCATAGCGTGTTTTCAACTACTAGTTGTCGATGTAGCGTAATGAACTTTCGGCGGCTGTCATATCTTAATTCGCTCTCTCAATTGGTGTGATTTTCATTATCGTGGGCAGGATACCTAACGAGTTCCTATTGTCTCTGCGAGGTGTTATTGTTTACTTTACAAATCTTTCCACCCGCTCGGCGGTCGGTTTCTCGTTCACGCACCTAGGGAATCTCCTTTCAATACCCTGCGGCAATATCCGGTGCTGGTGCGTTTCTACCCTAGCTCGGTCGTTTTAGAGGCTGGCTTTTTACCAGAGCGAGAACATTTATGTTTATGAATATGTAATGTGCTGGCCGGAATCGTTTCTATTGATGTAACGGCGCGTGGCTGCGTTTTAATTACCTTACCTAATTCTTGCACTGTTTGCTTTTTCGATTTGGGCTGATTTAATGAGGGCGAAGGAAATATTTTCCTTATCATCTTACCTAGGTGCGATCCATTTCAATAATGTTATATTTATTTGAAACTTTTGTACAAATCTCTCGATTTTTGGCCATTTTGCGCCTAATATCACCCAAATCATGCGCTTCACAGACAAAATAATGGAATTGATTCTAAAGAAAAAACAATGCTATAATTTAAGTCCAAATTTACTATTGTAGTGTAGTGGGGGGTGCGAGAAAGTAAAGAGATGGTGTCGTTTTTTTATAATTATTCTCTTTCTCACAAACACACCAAAGTAGAGAGCACCAAATTAGGTGCCAAATTCCTGCACTAATGTGAAATTTTCTCCTACTTAAGGCGTGGTAATTTAAATAGAGATAAAGTTGATAGAGTAGAATGCCAGATGCTCTATACCCATAATTTAAAATTTTGATGTTTCCTAAATGATATCCTAAGCATAAACAAGTGTCAAAAAAGTTGCTTAAGGTTTTACTTATTCCTAGCTTTCTAGATTATTTTAGTCAAGGGTTATCCCTATCTTGAAAAATACCTTGAATTCAATAATAATTATATTTACATCAGTATGTACATTGGAAGACAAATAAATTTTCTATTTCATAAAAAGATGAATATCTCAAACTAAATATTTAAATTAATTTACAGTTTAAATTATCAGACTTTAGCTGAGTTAACTCTGCCTTCGTTTCACAAAATTTGTGATCTTAAAATATAAGAAGGCAATTTAATTATTGCGAGACAATATTTCAATATCAATAGGCATTTCACAAATCTCACTTCTAATGAAATGTTTTTCATAAACTGGGACCAAAATTTGAGATTGCGAAAAATTTGGTTGGGCGTTGAACAATATCTCGCCAGCTTTTCTTTTTCTAGCTCAGCTTCCGGGAAATAAGCAAAGTTTGGCGTACTTACAGGATTTTTGGTGAATATCGGCGTCTGTATTAAGTTACCTTTTGCTTTGAGTCGATTCATAGATTGGAATCACTTTTTCTGGAACTGGACAGTTTGATTTTCCCAAAAGGGCAGGAATAGTTATCGTCGGAAAATCCGGAAAGTTCACGGGTGTAGATAAAGAAAATTAAAAATGGCCGATGTCGCGATTTTTATAGTTCGCACATATATTGAACGTGTGTCACGCAGGTAACTATTCGCTTGTTATGCAGGATCTACTCATTATGGAATCATAAACAGGACTCGATATCCTAAGTACGGTCGCTGGAAAAGAGAGGTCGCTAGTTGTTTCAATCTTGTGAAATAATGAGAGTAAAACACCGATAGGTCGTTACAGTAGCTTAAGTCGTTTCTGCAACATAGCTTTTCTAAGATTTTTACTGTTATGTATTTTTTTTTTTGAAAAGAAAACATAAAAACAATAAAATAAACGCAGATCACAATATTATAGAACAGCTCTGCAAGTTAAACGTACCTACAGATTATGTATTAAAAATTGATGAAGACGTGGACCTGGTGATGCTTTTCAGAGATTTGAGTTATCAGGTCAAGAACGTGTTTCTTCGGAAGAGTAGTAGAGTCTTAAAAACAAGAGGTGAGAAAATATGAACCCGGTATTGCACTATTTGAACATGCATTCAGTGGATGTGATACTTACCACTTCTGCTCCTTTCTGGCTAAGAAAAACAAAACTGTGCAGTACACTCCAGAAAAATTCTCAGTTTTTCGACATTATGTTTGCAAGAAAGTTCCTGTAATAAAAGCTATGTAAAATCAGGAGAGAAGTCATTTGTTGCTTTATGGTCTATAGGAAAAGTAAATTTTGGATGCTTGCTTCTGGCTGGAGACATGGCTTAATGGCATTTTGGAACTCATTGAAAAATTTAGGTAAAAAATAAATATCTTATATGGCTGTGGTAAAACCCAAGTGTCAAAAGTTTTCAAGTAGCCTCAAGGGCCTCTGACGTAACTTAACGACTGCTGTAAAGCAGCCGGGATCCCTTTTACCTCCCGGAGCACGATCGGTCACGGAACTTTTTTATTTACCACTATAATTGGTCACCCATCTAAGTACTGACCAAGAAAAGTCATGCTGCACTTTAGAGATCGTTTGACCGAAACTCTATAGCAGCTTGGCTATTGTGACCGATTATCATTAAAATTAAATCAAAATTAAAAATTTAGGTAGGTAGGTACATTGAGGTTTTCCAAAGCTCATTTTTCGCAACAAATCTCCCCTTAGAAAAAGGAAGACGAATAACCAGAGTAGAAACCTTTGGGAGAGATTTTATCACACCGGAGAACCTGGATACATTAGCAACAGTCAAGATGGTCATAGCTTCCTTAAAGAGGCTGACCTGATGGGATTAATGTAGCACAGCTAGATGTAAGCCACAATAGACCTACGTTGCAGTGGAGGTGAAATTTAATCGTAGAGGTGTTTGTAAGAAAATTGATTTATTTTGTCGTTAAAAATTAACAATTACTTGTTAATTTTTTGTTTTGTTAATTCTCCTCCATGAAATTAGAAACACAGATTTCAGTGGGAGAAACAGAGTGGACCACATCGAAGTCATTGATGATTTTGAATTATTGACGTCTGTTACTTTTTTTTTGAGCCCACTTCAACGAGAGGATTGCTGTTCTGAGCTTCAGTTCAACTCTTAAATTTCTTCTTGTTGGCTAATGTGAGTCTGAAATCATAAATGATTCTGGGCTGTTTTGCCGTGGTCCGAACGTTTCATTTACAACTGCGGTATAAATTGGATGCACTCCTCGTGTTCACTGATATACCTAAGTACTGACTGAACGTTTGGAAGAGCGGACCTATTTATAGGTTAATGATCCGGTGACGTCATACTCCTTCCCTTTTAATTAAACATTGAAAAGACCGTGACATCCCTAAATAAATGACATAGAAAGAGATGATTTATCATTCGACGCCTAAATTCGAGTAGGGAGATGAATTTATTTCACGGCAGTATAGGTGTTCCCCTTATTTTAGATCGACCTACATATTAAGGAATAATAATTTTACCGCCATCGGCTACAAGGTAGGTAGGGTTTAATAAAGTATCGCACTCTTTTTTTGACTGTAAACTTCAGAACTACCTGAGCAAAAAAAAAAGATTTAACAAGAGTTAACATTTTTTGTAGAGCTCTGAAGTAGTGACTATTAAAGTGATGAATTATATGATGAGCGTTTTTGAAATATCCCCAGTGAAACTTGCATTAAAAAATTTGACTGTATATTTTACTAAAAACATTTAGGTAATGTTTCTTTCTAGGAAAGGAAAAATGTGAAGAGAGAGTCGATGATTTGTCAATTGTTTTGCATAAGCCATTCTGAGGATCCTAGGTTTTAGGACTGGATACAACAGAGCTGCTTGAAAAATCTTTTATGAGGCTAGCGGAAAATGTAAATGGTGTGGAGGATATAAAATGCAAATGTTTCGAAACTAATAGGGTTTTATCACACGTGTGTTACACACTGAATTGTTCTATTATAGAGGGTGCTTTTAAATGTAAGCCTAGATACTTTTCTAAACAAATTTAAGTCTTAATGGCAATAACTTTCCATTACATCCTACAAGAGAAGTGCAGATAAGTCGTCTGAAACCTTTAACAAATTAAAGAACCGAAAAATTAAAAAAGGCCGCGTTTGAGCGTATTTTTTATTATTAAAGAAACTAATAACATTTCTACTAAAAAAAGTAGAATAATAATTCAGTTATTTGTACCTATTTGATCTTTTAATCCAGTTAAATCTTCAATTCATCATATTTGAGCACGTTGGTGGTCGTCAGTATTTCAGAATTTCCATTTTCCAACGTGATTCCAATGTTTATATCATCAATCGATTTAAATTCATGTGTGTGAAGATTAATGAACAGTCATGTGTAGGATTTAACCAAACGTGAAATTTCCAATTTAATGGACTCAACTCAGCAGATCACGTTTATCAGAAGACAATAATGTCAATTAGAATTACAGCCGTAAAAGGATTTGAAAGTATACAGGATGCTGGAACGCAAATTAAATAACCAATAGATATTAATAATTGTGATGGGTTGATTTTTGCCCAAGTAGGTACTTTTATAAAAAGGCTCATTAAGCTTATTTACGTAGTAATAGTTTTTTTTTTCTTTTATGAAAAATAGTCTTTAGTCTTTGGTTTTAGAAAAAGTTTCTATTGGAACGAATTTTTAGATTTGTTTGGGACAGTAGATTAGAAAATAATGTAATAATAAGGCGAAATGTCATAGAATAGCTTTTGTAAAATAATTAGAATAATAATTAGAATAAGTAAGATAGAGCGTATGGGAGAAATGTCAGGCATGAAATTATTAAAAGTCACAATTTAGAAGAAACGAAAACCAACTCTAGTAGCCTGGAAATTGGCTGTTAGATGTTAGAAGGGGGAAAACATAACACGTCCAAAGAGTATTTTGTGTGTTGTACTCAAGAAGAGAAATGAATTTCATAGATGTTGATTGGAAGGAAAGTACAAATATTATTGGCTGTCATAGTGAGAAATATAATGCTGTCAAGCAGATAACAATCGAATTTACATAGTTACAAGAAAAACTATAAATACGAAAACAACGATTATCTGTGGAGATTCCTATAAAACACAAGTTAAGCAGTGTAGACCACTAAATCATAACCAAACATCGTGAACATCTAGAAAAATTTCGAACATCAAGAATTTGGTAAAGAACAGAGACCGTAGCTGACTACTAGAAGAAACATATAGGTTAATTAGAAGGAGAGATTTGGTTAGCAGCTGATGACAACTGCATTTGATTTGGATACAGCCGTGCAGAGATTTGGCTAGCAGGTAGCTGACAATTGCAGTTTGATTTGGGTACAGCCGTGCAGCGATTTGGATTATGCGATTTTGACATTGAAGATAGAAAAACGTAGCTGGAATTGGATATAGCCGTGCAGAGATCTACATTGAAATTGCTGACACACAAACAGCAAGGCTACTAGAGTTGACTTCAAGCTTTGTTCAACAGCTGATTCCGTGGGTTATTCATTTCGTTAACCTACAAAGGACTTCTGTTAAGAATTAATGACAGAAAGTCGGTGACTAAGAAGATTCATCAAGGGAATAGAACAAAGGAACAAACTGTGAGTAATTTTAAGTTTTTTTTAAGTTAGTTGTTGTAAGTGTTATTGTTGGGAAAATTTCTTATTGTAATAAAACCCAAACAAGTTTAAATTTGAGTTTCAATAGGAATTTATAGGTTATGAAAATTTTTAAAAATTTATTTAAAAAAAATACTTGAACTCACTCTGAGTCATAGAGGTCTCATACAGACTAAACTTATATTAGTTTTTACAAAATAAAGGCCCCCTAAATAAATTGTTTATGGTCAGAGGGAATCAAAGAAGAAAATATATTTTCAAAAAAGAATAGAGAAAGCACAGTCCCTAATACGAACCATAACAGTACCTATATTTACAATTATTATTTCAAAAACTATCTACATAATAGCACAAAAGTTCAAAAGTCAAAACACATCAAACCTAACTCAATGTAAATTAGATCTGAGAAAAGACAATGATATTTTGATTTTCTTTATTTACTTGTATTCGATGATGAAACTTCACTGATCAAAATTGAAATCCACATAAAATTTAGATAAACACTTTCTAGTCAGACTGTTGTAGATGGGGGAATATTGTAACTACCGCTGGTACAATGCTGCCTGGTAAACTCGACTGATCCAGAATCAACCCATCGCTGGTGCTGATATCGCCTGCTATACCGCAAGACTTGCTAACCTTGAATAATTTGCTCTATAGATCTTCGTCTTTGAAACTCGAAATGGCGGATTATGTCTCCTTGGCTGGTTCTGGAAAACTTGAATTCCAGATAGAAAAGAGTTAAAAATTCAAAAACGGACCAAAGAATCAACCTATCAACTAGAAAATCCCTGAGACTTGAAATCGAAACTTGAAGCTGAAATCCTGAAATTGAAACCTGAAACTGGAACCCTGCCTGAGAGTGAGAGGAATAGATTCAGTAGCGGAGATTTTAGGGTTGCTTGAAATTTTTTTGTCCAAAATTTCTACGACACTGGGAAAATTGGCATTGCACATTTTAAAGTCAATTTTTCTTACATAAAAATTTTTTTTTTGGTAAAAAAGCTTAATTGTGAAGCGTTTTTGAGAAAAACCGCATTTTATGATGGAAAACATAAGAGTAGCAACATGTTTAATTTGTTGTGGAAAAAACATTACTCTTTACGATTTTCGTTATGATTTGTCTCACTGCTGCATGAAAAAACTAGCCCTAAAAATATAAATAATAATACTAAAAAGATGTGTAAGCACAAAAGCACAAAAAAACTGTTCCTGAGATATCGTCAATTAATGAAATTCTTTTTTGGCACCCTGTATCTCGAAAACGGTAAATTTGCTCGAAAACGGTCGACTTTTTTCTTAGAAAGAGGCAGAGAATCACACGTTGTTACAGTCTTAGGCATGGTGGTAGATCGTCGGAGGGTCTCCAGGCGGTGAGCGACTGAGCAAAGCCTTTTCTCGTATGCTGCTACAGAAACGTAAACCCCTTAGACTATTAAATAAAAGATGGACCAAGACATAAACACTGAAAAAGTGTTCCGACATCCCTCTCTCTCCAAACAAGACTGTTCAAAACAATGAATGCCAGATAAATAATGAAACTGGCACTTACAATGAAAGAGCGCAACCTCTTCAGTGTCAGTGTTATTGGTGGGCAATAAACATCGATGGATCCCTTATACCCGTTTTACTTTGCTACATCTGGCAACATGAATGTTTACATCCTGTCAGACCGTTTGTTTCCATAATACCATAATAAGAGTTCGTGTTTTTCAAACAGTTGTAAGTTCCTTGTTATTTATATTTTCAGCTCTAGCTTTCACTCGTTTTAAGCTTTAATAACTAATTTTTCAATTAAGTTAAAAAAAAGTGGCGAAAACGTGTTCTGTTTTTGAGAAAACTTCGAAAGAAGGTAAGTCTATCAGTTTCCTACGTAAGCAACGCAAAGCCGTCAATCAAAACAAAGCATACATGGTCATGGGCGTAGCGTAGTGTAAGTGTTTTATCTTTTAATTTGTGAAAACAATTATTATTGTTTGACAGTTTTTTTTTTCATTTTCGAAGGCATACTGAATACCTACTCAAATTTTTAAAATGTGGTGAACTTTTTCCATGATCTTTCATTTTTTATCGGCAATTAATTCTTCTAAAATTGAGACGAATTCACTCCCAGCAATATCAGAACAAAACTTTAGTAATGCAGGGCATTTTAAAATTAGTGATTAGGTATCAGCTGACATATTTTCAATTAGGTTCGTTTAATTTATTTTTAGAATAAAATCAACTAAATATGTAAGAAATTGAAAAAATATTTTAGGTACCTACTGATGTATATTGCTTTCCGACTTTCCTATCGATTTTTTATTTGCTAAATTGTTATTACCTTTTTGTACCTTTTATTTTGTATAGGTAGGTATAAGTATATATTTTCTTAACTTAATATCTATTAGTATTCCCATAATTTATGTTTGTTGTAACAAAAACTGCAAATAAAATAATAATATTATGAATATTATGATCATTATTATAATTTATGTAATTATTACATTTCCTATAACTGAACTCGAGCGCGCCACTGCCGTTGCGTTCTGTTTGTTTACGTTTTACGTCGTTCCCCTTACCCCGCCAGAAGCAGCATATGAGTGCGAGAGAGAATATCAACAAACCAAAACTGACTTCAAGCTAAGATAGGGAAGGCGCGGTCCATATTTATTAATATAGTCTAAGGTAAACCCCAACGCTGAGTCAGATCAGGTTCTAAGTATAATAGAGAAAACACGGCAATTCAAATTGATGAATCATCTATTTGTTCTAGGAATTTGCATAGGTGCATAGTTCAAGAACTACGCTCGAGATAAATTCCACCCTAGATTAATATAAAACACATGTGTGAATAAACTTTGATGTGTGTAGCCTATCAGTAGGTCTCCTTCCCACAAGTTATATGGTAAATAATGAATATTCGATTAAAAGGCATTCAAGATTCTATTTACGATTTACGCTAACTTTTAGATGCAGAAAATTACTAGTTTGGTCAATACTTATCAATAATGCATGTTTCAGTTGTAATAAAAACCCTTATTGCATAAAGTTTAAGTGTTATTAGGTTTGATGGCGTTGCAGTAAATAAAGTCTTCTAAAATGTCCACTTTGTAACTTGCTAGACCACACTAATAACACTTGTTTATTGCGTAATAAAATCAGAAGGTCCTTTATCAGGTTACGATTTTAACTTTATTCGATATACTATGCCATTACAGTAATGTGATCAACATAATGATTGCAGACAAAAAATAAAAAAATAAAAAAATAAATAAAACGTGCTCCACCGTATTGAAAGATAATCACATTCATTAAAACCTTAGAGAAAATAAAGTCATCAATGATTTGAAACCCCTAAATGGAACAACACCATCACTATGATAGCCTAACGTTTGTCAATAAAATAGGCTCTTTAGGACCTGTCTTTAGTTATCTACAAAAAACGCTGAGGTATAGTGTTCAATACAGTTTGTGAATTACACCCTAAGAGTGAATTGATAACAAACTTGAATTTAATTTTAATTTGTAATATTATTTATTATCAGTGGAATTGTCGGGGGTAATACCATCATAGCTTAGATTTAGCCGGATATTTTTATGCAGTTGGTCTCGAATACTTACTTGCATTTGAAATTCAACGAGATTTTTCCTGCAGATGGAGTTAAATTGCCTACATGGAAGTAAGTATGAGAAAACAACTGCATAAAAATATCCCGCAAAAAATGTAAAGGCCGGGTCTAGAAGGTGTGCTGTGAGTGCCTGCACGCAGGCGGCAATTTCATAGAGGTGGTGGGCGGATCATAACAGTCATAACAATATCATGATGGAATTAATTATTAGTATAGCCGAGGAGGCGAGGGGCGCGTGCAGCATCCTGGGCATTTTCCCACAATATAAAGATCAGGGCTCTCCTAGCCACATGGTTAATACGGCTGCAACCCAGAGGTACAAGCCTTTCGGGGGCTCAAGAGTATATTGAAGTAGGTACTTTTTTGCGACTTAAGTTAATAGTTTTCACATCTGAGTAAATTTTCAGTTAATGGAAAATTGGGCGACTTTGAGCTTTTAGTAGTAAATTCAGAATCCATACTCCACTAACTTTATAGTCTTCACTGGCTTGTTCCCGGCGTTAGCCATCCTATGTATTTTCTTATGAAAAATGGCGCATTTATTTTCAGTGGCATGTGGGCGCCGAATATCTTGAGACGGCTCTGGCCTGTAGAGGCTACCCAAGGAACGCCGAACCCGATTCAGCTTGTTTTATAATAAAAGTAGGCACCTATTAGGTAGTACCTATAAAGATGCATTCACTTTTGCTTTGATAGCCAGATTCGTGACCGATAATATGAATTTCTTGTTCTTAAATTGACGACGACGATATCGAACAACGAAGACTTTGACCATATTGAGGTTACAAAATGATTACATTACCGTATTGACAATTGAATGAAGTATCAAAAAATGGAATAAAAAATAATGGTTGTCATAAAAAAAAAAAATAGCGATGACGTCACCACTTTTTCGCGCATCACCCCGTATACCCCAATATTATGTCAAAAGTTGAACAACTCAAAAACAAAATCGACCTGTTTTTTTATTTTTTCAAAACAACAGCCCTCTCCGTTTTATCGAATTTATTCCTTACTCTTTTCGCGCACTGTATGAATAAGCAGCATTATCGATAAATTTATCCACTTGCATTCTCTCTCTCTCTCTCTTTCTCGAAATAAATATCAGAAAGAAAACAGCGATATTTGTAACACTGTTGATAATATGCAAGAATTAAAAAAAAAAGCGTAATAAAATACATATAGTAGTAATAATAGAAATACAAAAATATCAAATATCGAAACAGATTAAAAAATTAATACAAATGAAGAACGTGTGCACAAAAATTAGTAATCAAAAAAATGAGCTGGCTCATCAGGATGTAATTTTTTGTAACATAGCCCTAAGTTTAAAATTGTCTGCAGACGTTAGATATAGAAAATAAAAATCAGCAGAACTTCAGATTATAAACGAATCCACTTGACTCAGCATTTTCCAAATAACTGTGCAGTGTGCACATTTGCGAGCCCCTTTGTTCCCGTACTTTCTCTTTGGGCTACTTTGAGAGACTTGTCATTTATTTCCGGCACTAAGATTCTTAAATTAAAATGAAAATGCCATTAAGTAGAAGATTGGGATCACTGTCTGGTGTAAGCTCCAGTTTCGCAGTAGGTTCGACTAATCTTCAAATACCTACCAGGAGATTTACAACATCAAGTATTGCGCTTGTATTTTAATTTACTTTTAAAAGCTGAGATTAGAACGATTTTAGGCTATTGGCGATTAGATTAAATTCTTTGCACTAGGTACTCAAAATGCTTAAAAAAAAACGGAAAATACATGTGATGAAAAATTTCAAAATAAATCAATTAAAAGTTTGTTTGTTTCTAAAGAGCTTTGAATGTTATTATTAAGACGTACTTTTTAGAGTTTAGAACACCAAAAATATGACTTAGGCCCTTCAACCATTCTTTATTTATCTACAAATGCGACGAAGAAAATGAGAATCAAATTACGAAACGAGTTTTCTGCACTAATATGATATTCTCTAGCTATACTTGAGAGTAAAAAAAAAATTTACTGCCTAATTTTTTTATGAATGAAAGTAAGTATTTTAAGTAACAAGAATATTAAGGAGGCTTTAGTTGGATTGATCTTACCTCCGCTTTTGCAAATTTATACAAAGGCATTTCGTCGTTGAAACCAGAAAACAGTGTAACTCCATTTAAAGAAATTTCACTGGAGGCCAATAAAACGATTTGTGGAAAAAATGTGTTTATTTCGCTCTTTTTGCAAAAGTTCTTTGGAAAGCAGGATAATTAGAACTTTACTTACAGTTGTTCGCTGATGCCATTGCATAGATACCTTTCCGAATTATTAGAAGATATGGGCATTGATTTAAAGAGTTTCTTGAAAAGAACACGAAACGTCTGATGTAGTTAGATCGAAAAACTCCGGAAATTGATATTAATCTGGTGATTATTAACGGAAAAACACTTTCATATTAATTAATCGGGTTGGTTAGTAATTGCGTCGTAAAACAACTATCGCATAGTTAATTTATTCTGAAGCTAGTTCAGGCGAGAACGACAATATATCAAGTTTACTAATTTGCGAAGAAAAATGCAAGGTGCTTCGCAGCTTCTTTAAAATGCAAGTGACCAGGCATTAGGTCACTTAGGGTCACCAGGCATTAGGTTTTGAGGATAATATGATAATAACCCGTAGGCTTTTCTCCATATTTAACTCCCGCTTGCCTGTTTGTTACCTCGCTGTCGTCTTCTTGTTGTCCATGCACCCTCTTCACGCTTTCCAGCCTCCGCGTCCACGCCATCCCCCAATCCGCGAAGGGTTACGTCTTCTTTCCGGCTTTCTATTGTTGAACAGATTCCCGTCACCTGTGCGCGTTACTTCCCCATCACCTCTGACTTCCAGTGGAGTTCCTCCACGCATTAGTTCCACGCTGTCATATCGTCTGCGCTCTAAAATGATCCCTTCGTGTAAACAAAAGGTCTGTGATTCTACACACGACATGTTTGGTAAAAAGGTCGTCGAGACTTTTACCGTGAGAAAATAATTTCTTTTGGCCTTTTTAATAATTTCGGATATTCGTTAAGAAACTTTAACGCGTTAAGTTCATTACAAGCCGATCCATATAAAAATATAGAGCGGTCAAAAATGTATAACCGTAGAAGCAACCAACGATTACTATGATCCATGAGAATTACAGGTGGTTAATCCAAGTTAGTTTTTAGTTCGACTGTAACAAGTGCTTGAGGACAAGAAATATTATTTTACTGTAGGTACTAAACCTTTAGTAATAAGTCTTCAAAAAGCTTACCCGGAAAAGTATAAATAAATTTCAAAGCCTCCCTCCCAATAAAAAAAAGTCTCGCTTCAATAACTTTTTATAGAGTAAAGGAAATATTAAAATTCAGCACATTGCAGTTTCTCCGAATATCGAAAGAATACCGTCCCCAATACAATTTCAATGTGCTTTCTTGCATAAAAATTCTTCGCTTGACTCTTCTCAAATGTGATGCTTTATAGCTTTATTGCGTAGAGAGATTTAGCGCATTTTGTGGTTTTACATAAGTCGCCATGTCCATTTGACATTGTAAAAATTTTCACAGCCGACTAGATCCCGGAGTTTTCGTAGTCAACTTTTGTTTTTGTTATGGTAGCCAAAAAATTAGGAAAATAAAAATGTATTACACATTAAAAAAAAATGTTTCAAAATTTTGTTTATTCTCCTTTTTATGAAAATTGATTTTTCCTCGAATGAAAAAACCTTGTCGCAAGTAATAATTGATTTCATTTTAACGTCATTACGTAAAACAATAATTTGTTTATTTTTTTTAAGAAAAGTTAAACTTTTTTTTAATGCTGGTAATCAATTTTTTGATTACCATTCCTTGATTCCTTGATTACACTTCCTTGATATTTTTCTGGCAACCACGAAAAAAAACAAAGTTGACTCTGTTTGACATTATATATGTTTGACATTATATAAGAGTTGACATTGACGAAGGGCGGTAGCGGTGCGGTTTAGGTAGCTGACTCTTAAGCCGTTGACGCTGCCATCATTTGGGTTCGAATCCCAGCTCGTCATGGTTGTTTGTGTTCGCTAACTCAACTATATATACCATACATAGTTAAGATCGATGCTCCCTCTTTTATTAAAAAAAAAGAGTTAACATTTTCATAAACGTTGACTATGAAAACTCTAAGATCTGGACATCGGTGAAAATGTTTGAAATGTCGAATAAGAAAGAATAATAAAAAAATAAATAATAAAAAAATAAACATATAAATTTATACCGAATGACATAAATAAAAAAACGATATATGGCGACCAATAAGAAAAACAAATGTTGAATATGATAAATTTAGAATTAAGTCGGCTGTGAAGTTTTTTAAAATGTCAAATCATGAAAGTGTATTTCAGCAACAATGGAAGTTATCCTCAATTGTGTTTCAGATGCCTAATAAGTAGGTATAAAATTCTGCTCAAATTTGCTTACATAACCTACTCTGTAACTCTTGAAATAACAAAGTCGGCTGTACAAGGACGGTAGGTTATTGTCACTATGCACATGCCTTTAACCGCTAGGCTATCGATACCTTGATATGTTATTCGTCAATATGAACAGAATTATATCTGAATGGAAATTATAGGGTGCAAAAAATTTAACGTCATTGTTGAAAAAGCATATCATTACTCCATATACTATTATTACCTCTCTTATAGGTATATTTAACGGGTGTTATATCATCAAAGGAAAGAAAATATCACGTAATTATTTATATATAACTTCTTAGAATGGAGGACTTTTAAAATATTTTTAATTTCCTAAAGAAGCTTAAAAGTTTCAGTTCAGTTCAGCTGGAATAGGTTTCAATACGGATTCCAGGCAATTCTTTATCACTTTGCGCTGAACGTTTAAGGAGTCCTCGAAAAAGTTAATTATCCTTCTACAATTTAATACGTAACTTGACGATGAAAAATTACTGGTAAGCGATTTTATGAAGTTTATTTTACGTGCACAAATAGGTTCTTGTTCAAATTTACATAATTACCATAAAAATTTAACTCAAAAGCTAAAAATTTATCTAAAGCGAAGAGGCTCTTATCCAATTATAAATTAATAAATTTTCAACTTGCTCGAGGAAACTATTACGGAACATTAAATTTTCACCGCCCAGTTCTAGAGAATTTTGTATAATTTTCCTCAAACTATTTACCCACTGAGGTAATAATTAGAAAGGATAATTACAAGGTTTTCCCTCCCAACTGTCTTTAGGGAGATATTTACAGTTTTTTTTATCAATGGAAATTAATTAGACAGAACGCCCTTGTCAACAATTGATCGTGTGTGACAAACGTCGGTACAATGTTAGATTGAGTTCAAAGATAGTGACTGGGTTAATGTCTTTGACATAAATGAAATCAATAATAATTATGGCTATTGGAGACTCATTTTAGTAATGCTTTCTCATTTTATATAGGGTGTAAATGAAAAAGTTTGAAAAAATTTAGTGATAAACTATTTGTCATAAAATGCAACTAATATAGTCAGAAATCCAAACAGCTTCTTAACCAAATTAGCACGTAGAAGTATCTTATTAGTACTTATCAGTTACTCACGTGTTGTTGCCTAATAAGGGTAAATTTCTAACACGGCAGTTTCAGAACTTACAAGTTACATCCAACCCAACTCAACCTAGTGTAATTTTCACTCAGATGTAAGTGATGTAACCACTTCACTTACCAGGAGCAGCAATTTCATTATGAGATTTGTCCCGATTCCTTGAGGGTTACTTGATAAGTTCGTAACAGCTTCACAATGGAAAATTACGTAAACGGCACATTAACTTCTTCGACAACGTTCTGATTCAATTGATCTGATTTCGCACTTTCATGTAGCGGAATGATCTTTCTAGAAAATTTTGTTAAATTTTTCATACTTCTCTTTCCTACTAGGTACTATTTGTTTGTCAAAACAAAGGTATAACGGCAATGAAAGACTAAGAGAAGTCCAAAATTTAATTCAAATTTATTATTAAACTCTAGAGCTTTTTCAGGCTACTTCAAAGAAAATATATTGGATGCCAGAAGCTTTTTATATTGCTTTTAAAAATCTAAGATATTCTCTCGATTTTTACGTTGAAAGGGGGGGAAAACTTTTGAAATAATTGATGATGATTCCTAAAGTATTTGTAGATCGCATGCCAAGATATAAGCTAATGATTCAAAATGATTCAAAGATATTCTCAAGAACTATATAGGTGACCCCAAAAACTAGACCCATAATAAAAATGGAACTAGAACCTTTGAACTATTTATTTGAAAAAAATTCCCTTACCCAGTTTAATACTGGTCTTCGAGAGAAGGAAGGTACTTCACGTCTAGGACGCTTTCTTCTTCAAGATAAAAAAAATAAATCGTGAAACATAGAACCTAATGAAAAATCGTCTCATGGACACCCCGGGTATGAAGAAAACAGAAGGCAAGTATACTCAACACTCAACGATTAATTCATAAAAATAGTGAATTGTAGGTCAATGAGTATAAGCACACAGAGTGCAATTGCTAGCCTGTTAGGTGGGTTCGGAGAATTCCTCCATTGCCCATAACAGTTGTCATGCTGGCAGTGCCCGAAACTCCAACCAGAGAGTTTGCTTCCGCATCCAACAGCAGAGCCTTCCAGAGTACCAAATCAAGCACAGACACGTGTTTCGTTCTACTGGAACTCATCAGTGTGCTGCATTCGGAGTATCTGGAGGATGCTGTCGGATGAACGGAAGCCGGGGCCTCTTAAGCCGCGAATTAACACGGAACTCCGTGTGGTGTAAAATAGAGCGACATCTAGCGGTCAGTTCAAGGAACTAACCGTGAGTTCACCCTAAATTGATTGAAGTTCCAGACACTACCAATAATGCCGGTCGATGACAACGAATAATGAAGAAAACAGAAGGCAAGTATACTCAACACTCAACGACTTCCGTTCATCCGACAGCATCCTCCAGATACTCCGAATGCAGCACACTGATGAGTTCCAGTAGAACGAAACACGTGTCTGTGCTTGATTTGGTACTCTGGAAGGCTCTGCTGTTGGATGCGGAAGCAAACTCTCTGGTTGGAGTTTCGGGCACTGCCAGCATGACAACTGTTATGGGCGATGGAGGATTTCTCCGAACCCACCTAACAGGCTAGCAATTGCACTCTGTGTGCTTATACTCATTGACCTACAATTCACTATTTTTATGAATTAACCCCGGGTATGGTTCTACCCACCCGAGATAGTGACGGACTCTTCCAGGCCTAAACTCCTCTCCGTCTATTCTGTCCAATTGTCCCCAAAGCTGACGTAAGCATTACTTCGTGTGTTTCTAGTTTATTTGTGCTTATACTTTCCCATCGTTTTAAGAATACAGGGTGATTCTTTTAAAGCGCCCATTAGAAAAAGTTCGACTTCTAGTTGATCTAGGAATCTGAAATTTGGAATTTTGGCAACATACATAATAATGAGTCGAAATGAAATATTACCAAGATGGCGGCACATTTAAAAATGGGGAAAGGAAGTGCCATCTTTGTTTTTTTAGGTTGGACACCCCATATATTATTGCATTTTCAGATTGTCTTAGAAAATGTGATAGCAATGGTACTTATAGTTGCAGTTTAAATTGAGTAGGCTATGAGTTATAAACAAGTGAAAATCACGATTTTCCAACTTTAAAGCCATTTCCAACAAAAACGGCTCAAGATATCTGAAAACGGTTTACATGTCCCTATCTTAACTTTTCTTCTAGTATCCTACTGCACAGTTGAAATTTTTATACAGGGTGAACAAAAATCTGATAATTTTCACCACCCTGTATAAAAATTTCAACTCCATAACAGGATACCTCTTTAAAAGTTAAAATGGGGACATGTAAACCGTTTTCAGATATCTTGAGCCATTTTTTTTGGAAATGGCTTTAAAGTTGGAAAATCGTGATTTTCACTTGTTTATAACTCATAGCCTACTCAATCTAAACTGCAACTATAAGTACCATTGTTATCACATTTTCTCAGACAATCTGAAAATGCAATAATATATGGTGTGTCCAATTAAAAAAAAAACAAAGATGTTACTTCCTTTCCCCATTTTTAAATGTGCCGCCATCTTGGTAATATTTCATTTCGACTCGTTATTATGTATGTTGTATGTTGCCTAAATTCCAAATTTCAGATTCCTAGATCAACTAGAAGTCGAACTTTTTCTAATGGGCGCTTTAAAAGAATCACCCTGTATACTGTATTAATCCCATATTAGAATTGTCTTCCATTTTTTTTATTCTACCATTATTATTGCTTTTGTATTACCTATGCGGTGTTGGACGACTGTCCAAGTTCGCCTTCCATTCTCTTTCTTCCTGGTAATTATAGATCCAATATTAACTAGAGTTCTGGTTTCCTTCTTTTAGAGGTTTCGTGATGAGTATTAAATTCGCCTTTTTCATTTTTTGGGAAATTCTTCTTGACCGATGGTGTTATTTTGGACTGCCGTTATCGATTCTGATGCTACTGTCGTCTTTATTATTTCTGCCGATATTCCGTCAGGTCCTGGTACTTTACCATTGTTAAGTTTTTGACTGGCTGCTCTGACTTCTTCAGTTGTGATTTCTGGATGTGTTGCCTCTCTTCTTCTATCATCCCATTCCGTAACAGTACTCTCTGGAAAAAGTTTTTTTAACCATCTCAATTGTTTTGCGATGTTGGTATCATCATCCTTTCCGGAAATTTATTTCTGATAATTCTCTATCTTTGGCCCTATTTATCTGAATCCACTTCTTCGCACAGCTTCTTCCAGGACTCATTTTTTGCAACATATTTAGCGTTTGTTAGGGTTTTTTTCGCACTTTGTAATAAACACATTTTCTTTTTTTCAGTATTATCTATCATTCGTCCCCCAATAAACTTGTTCCCTTCCCTTTTTTTCTTGGTTGTGATCGCTTGAAAGTTGCAAAGTTGCAGCTTTACATGCTTTTTGTATGTTTGTCATACATTTTTGATCTCGTCAGGCGTCGATTTTCTCTGTATCTCCTATACAACCATGCTCATGACTCTGACCTGCCACTTAGTTTTTGGTTCCCTTCGTACACCTGGTTGTATCGTCCCCATTTGTATTTCTTATTACCTACAACTGGGATCTCATTTGTGCTGGCAAAATAGCTGATAAAAGCTAAAGGCCATAAACTCTAAAGAACAAGAAGAAGAACTGGGATCGCAAAACGTCTCCATATCCATAACCTTCCACTCTTTAACTAGTGGTGTTAGAAATTCTCTTGTCATCGAGGCGTTTATTATTATTGATGTGTATCTCCCCCTGATAAGCGTGGGCGTGTTTCCTCTGTTTTGAATCACAAGATATTTGGATGCTATCTACTGGATCAAGACTGCTTCTGAGGTCCTCACCATTCTAATGTTTATTCTAATCGATAAGTCTGCCGACTGAGGCTTCTTGTTATTATTGCAAGTAACTTCCGCTGTTTTGGACAGCCTATGTTGTTTGTACGGTGCCCTCTTTTCTCACATACTAAGCAGTATTCAGTATTCTCACAAAACTGAGCTTCTTTATGCGCTTCTCCCCTACATCTTGTACATAGAGTGCCGCGCATCTGGAACGATTAATCTAAACGCATCTGAAGCTTGATGCCTCACCTCGAAATGTTTTTCAAATTTTTAATTGACACCTGTATTGACAAGGTGATCTAAAAACATCAACTACTATTTGCTCTTGAAGTGAATAACTTTTTCACTCGTCAACCGATCTTGGCAATATTAGCCTCGTATTGAAGCTAAAACTACTGGCAAGAAAATAAAGGGATAAAAGTCGAGTCAGCACAAACATAAAAACAAAGGAATGCAAATAAGATTACTAAAATATGAATTTCTTCTGGAAACAGGTGTTTGGAGGAAAATTGAAATTAAACTACTAGTTTTCATTTGTGAGCGATTTGAGAATTTTCTTGCTGCCACGAGATGAAAAATGTTGAAACAACAACCAAATTAAATCTGCACATTTTCAGGTAGTGGTCCAATCAGTGGTCCATCTCACCTGACAATGGTATGTAACCATCGATTTGAAAATTCTAACAATCGCTGGCTCGTTTCTGTCAAGTAGTACATTGTTACAATTTCTGTAACGATGGTTACGAACCATTTTCATGTAAGGAAGACCGCTGATTCCACCTGAAGATGTGCATATGTGCTTCTCGTTTATTTTCATCTCGTGTCAGCAAGAAATTACTAAGATTGTTCATAAATGAAGGCTAGTTCGGAGACAAGTTGACTTTCAATCAGTTTTCCTCCCAAAACCTGTTTCCAGAACAAATTTAAACTTTAGTAATTTTCTACCTATGCAATATTTTGTTTTTATTGTTTGTCCTGAGTCAATTTTCCTTCCTGGATTTTCTTGACGGAATTTTCAATACAATATGAGGCTAAAATTTCCAAAACCGATTGACGAGGAAAAAAGTTATGCATTTCTAGAGCAAACAGTTGATTTTTCGGGATCATCCTGTAAATACAGGAGGTAAATTGAAAATCTCCAAACCGTTTCGAGGTGAGACATCAAGTTTCGGAATTTATGCACGCCTTCACATATCACCCTATAGAAAATTTTTGAGAGTGTTTTTGAGTTAATATCCAATAAATAAATAAAGAAAAATAAAGAACAGGGCTGCTGTTCTTTAGGGGTGCGACACTTGCATTTGTGCGTAGGATTTGTGCATTTGTGCATAAATAAAATAGGAATTCTAGATTTAGAAAATTTAATTGAGCAACGTCGGCTGCAAAAATCGGCTGTTTCAGAGGGGTAAAAGCTACCAAAATAGAGATCTGTAATCAGGATCAGATTCTCACACTTTATTATTTCCTCTACTCAGGGAGTTAGAGATAGGTCTCTTTGACGAGAGATGGCGATAGCTGTAGTAAAAAATTTATTTTAGAAAACTTTAACGTGTAACGTTACATTCTTATATTTAATATAGAACGGTATAACATAGAAGAAGCAAATTTCAGAAGAACCAAAATTTCTTTGATTCGATTTTGAAAAGAAGTATATTAATACGGTGGAAAGGTCTCAGGAGAAGAGAAATTATCATAATCGTTTTTTATCATTAATCGTTCACAGTTAATAGAGATCTACGATAGAGTAATCCTTTCTCGGAAAGTTTGAATAATGTTTTATGAATATCATACAGCTCGGGATCGTTGCTCGGGTAGGTAAAGCTCAACACGTTTAATTTCATTGTTCAAATCGTTTACGTTGCATGAAAGAAGACACGACAGGCATAACAATTTTTTACCTTACAAATGTTTGAAGATTTAAATTTTTATTTTTGAACTACGACCTTTTGGTATAGGTCGTAGATTAACGAAAAAACATCGATTAATTTATTTTTATGTTATGCTCAGTTTGATCGAAAAATATCATAGCCTCATATAATTAATTACGAAACATTCATCAGTCGTATAAGAAATTAATCTTCGTTTCATCTCAGTTAGAGATATAATAAGCAATATTCATGGCGGTATTCAGTTACGATATAATAAACATGAGGTTCATCATTGTTCTTTCTCTATTTGTGCCAATTTGTCACTGTTCTGTCCTATTAGAGGAAAGGGTCCCCTTACCACCTGATTGATAATGAATCAATAGACCTCGATTATGACATAAAAAGAGAATAAGAGACACGGGATGAGAAGCGGAGAAATTGGAGTAGTAGAATAACGAATCTGTGAAACAGGAAATGTATCTCTTGAAAAATGGCTCATAACGGTCATTTTTATTCTAGTAGGTGCTTTAAAAGTTATTTTATAATAAAATTTCGAGTACAGTTTCAGAAGGGAACCCAATAGGCTAATTATTGTTTGAAGGGGTGGTTTTAAAATGTAACATCATGTCAAATGGGGGCGTTGACATTTTGGGGTATAATGATCGTCATTGCGACGGCCTAAAATACGAGTGCATTTTACACCCCAAATGACTTATTTCTTAGGTCAACATAATCCGTTTTTTTGACGTGTTTTTTACGTGATAAATGACGTGTTAAAAAAAAAAAACAATCTGCTCTTTGACCTTATTTCATTCCATTTTTTTCACTTGAATGAATTGAAAACTTTTCGAGTTTTACTCAATTCACGTTACCAAGCAGCAAAATAGATAGAGATCTCTCCCCTCAACTTGCCCAGCAGACTATGAGATAGAAACCAAACCAACAAAAATTACTACACAATTATTATTGAAATGAAAACAAATTGTCAGATAAAATGCTTCCTTTCCATAAAATTTCTTGATCCCCTGATTTAAAAAGACCGTAAGTATAGTTGAACTCCTATACAATTAATGCATAAAATAATAATTATACAGCGACTAATGTTTTCTACGTCCCCCGAAAGAGGTCCTCTATCATCAGTAATGGCCATTAGCGTGTCCATTCTCCAGGCGATACATTTCCTGTTTGAATTCGCAACTTCATCATCGCAGTTGCAATTAAGGTCTGTTTACACATTACACGATCAGATCGTTACAGGTACACTTTGTCAAGGATACTATAGAAGAATATTCGAGAGACGAGGAATAGTTACGATTAATACCGATGTTTCAAAATTACTACCTACCACTTTTAATCCATTACAGAATCTACGATTGCAAACGATGGTTCAAGCTGACGACTATAGTAAAATAAGCAAGAAAAAAATACCTATATAGAATTTAATTATTAGAATTAAAGTGTAGTAAAATTTAAATACTTGGGGAGTGAGATATTGGGTATATAAATTACTTTGATAAAACAGAATAAATGAAGGCAATACTTGACAAGAAAAGGTCGTTAAATGAACCGTTGGGTACTGAAATGAGATATGAGCAGGTCTCTTTCATGGTAAGTTTGTAATTAAATTTTAATTTCAGCTGCTTTAAAATTTCAAAAATTTATTAATAGGGGTCGATAATTAAAAGAGGCAAATATACACAATAAAGTCTTAAGTGTATATTTACATTTTCCGGTAGATCAATCACTTTTATATAAATTTAATCGGGTGTTCAATTAGTAACACTTCCTCGGTTGGCCGTAGAAATTGTAGGTGATGTCGGAACTTAATTTTGACACGTCGAATATACGAGATATACTAACATACTTACCTTAGTCACGGTTACTAACTGTAACTGTTATTCGTTTATAGGTTATTTCAAAATAATTGTCATTTAACTGTAATGACTTACCGGCGTTACATCTGTTTTAAAATAATAACCACTTTAAAACGGCTAGCGACCTCTATTTTACAGCGACCGTACCTAGAATATTGAGTTCTGCCTATACGACTTCATAAATTCATAGATCCCGCTTAACAAACAAACAGTGACCTAAAACGTGTAACAAACGGTATAGAACGGCAAGCGCAATCAAGAGACCTCATTAGATAAAGAAAGACACAATGAGACACTAATTTCTAATTGGTTAGAGGATATCACCTGAGAGGAGAGAATATGCGGATTTGTGGAAAATGATGTCATATAAGGAGCGGTAGGAAGAAGACCCAGAACGCCGAATGAGCGAGGACTACGACCATCAGAGCGGGCGAAGCGAGAAGAAGCGTTGATCGCGCCTCCGTGAATTTTCGCTCATGGGTTTCTTCAGTAACGAGTGTTACCAGATCTGTCGCTGCTCCGTAACTCGGTTCTCCCATCTCTAGACCCAACTCAATATCTAGATGTTATGTAAACAATGACTTTACTGACGTTTAATAATGCTAGTTCCAAATTATTGATTTTATCATTTCTCAAAGCCGTTTAATTTGTCCTTTTTTATAATAATAATCAATTTTTTTTTCAACAAAGAAAATAATTACCGTAATTTGGTTATTTATTTATAATTTTCAAATTAATTAAAAGTCATTATATTCAGAACAAAGGCAATAGTAATCTTGCTGAGCAGAAAAAACTAGGGGTGTAATTTGAAAAAAAAAACAAGTAGCGTATGATTACTAGGGGATTGAAAGGCGTAAAGTTGTATTCAGGGTGCACCCATTAAGCCTTAGGTGTATATTTGAAGCCTTCCAAATTTAATTTGTTTCTGTATTGAAATAACGCGGATATCCCTTGATTAAGAAAATTTGGGACACCTGTATATCTAACACCTTGATCTAAAGTATTCAACGAGCACAATAATAATTGTCGCTTCTCCTGCATAGTAATATATTTCCCTTTAAACAGTAGCTTACTTCCTTTCATGATGGCCTAAAGAACGTTTGAGTCTGTATCTGGAATGTGCACGGGTAGCTTAAAAGGAAGCAATCTAAACGCAGTCATGTCAATTTCCAATTCCTGCGACTGTCTCTGTCTATCTGATGTAAACATCCCTTAAAGAGTCATCTCCATCTCCGGGAATAGGTGATTGCGGTCGCTATCGATTCATTATCAATCAGGATGTTGGTACACGAGCATCAGGTACAGGCTTTTTAGCAAGTAACTTGATAGGGCATCTGAGGTGAGTCGACCAGGAAGTAGGATAGATGACAGGGAGATGAGTAGGCGGAAATATGATTGGGAGTTCAATGAGGAAAAACGAGCAAATAAATTTGAGGTAGAAGATTGCTACTTTTATGATATCGAATATATGCTTTGTTGATTATCCAGGATGTCTTTTTCAAGCCTACACTCTGGTCATATATGTCGGGAGCTATTTGAATTAATATTTTTTGACATTTCCTATGGGGAGATTTATATTTAAAAAATGTTTTCCAAATTTGCAAATTAATAAAATTTATTTTCTTTGAATAAAATTTTTCATGCTATAAAATGCGTCATTAGAAAGTTCCGCAATTTTTTATAAATTATTTTTAACGTAGGTAGGTGGTTGTAGTAAACGTCCATTCCCACGGAGCGGTGCGCCAAGTTGCAAGCCGAGCCCTGGAGCGTTCTCATTCCCATGGCGTCTGACTTTACGAGTCATAAGCCAGGCTGTCAAAGCCTCACACTATAGGAAGCACTAGAGGGAGATGTTTATTTATTTATTTATTTATTTATTTATTCAAGTATTTACATTTACGGGCAAGCCCAAATAATGTATTTACAGTTACACAACACTTATATTGAAATTAACTAATAATTAACTTTTCTTACTTATTAACAAATCGAGCATCTTATCATTGATTGCTAAGGAAAGCTTTCAGTGCCCTTAAGGAGCTGAAAAATATGTCCAAGCCAGGATAGCGAGTCATAAAGTCGTTAGTATGGTTGATCATATCTGTTATTGGAGAGAATAGGCCATAATTAGTTTTGTGTGGTGGTGGAGCAAATAGGGCAGCTGATCTTGTGGGGTATATAGGAGTTCGAATAGCAATTTGCGCTAATAATTCCGGACAGCTAAGAAGACCATTGAAGAGCTTGTAGATAAAAATTACATATCGACCAGAACGTCTAGCTTGCAGCGACTGGCAGTGAACGAGCTGGAGCCTTTCTGGGTAGGTATATAAGGATTTGTCAATATTGGATTTGAACAAAAGATAATTGATCATTTTTCGTTGTACCCGTTCCAAACGATCAATGTGACAGTTGTAGTTGGGGTTCCAAACAAGAGAGCCGAATTCCAAGATTGATCTGACCAAAGAGAAGTACAAAATTTTTATAGATGAAATGTCCTTGAAATCTCTTGTTTGGCGCTTAATAAAACCTACCAACCTGTAGCATCGGCTAATAATTGAGGAAATATGTGCCTCGAAGCATAATTTAGAATCAAGAATCATTCCCAGGTCTCTAACCTTGTATTCGCGTTGTAAAAGTTGGCCATCCGTATAATATGAAAACACAAGTGGCGAAATTTTCCTGGAGAATGATATCACGCAACATTTATCTCTGTTCAAGAAGAGTTTATTAGCTATGCACCATTCATTCAATCTGTCCAAGTCGCTTTGCAGCTTCAAAGAATCTGACAGATCATTGACAACCGCGAACACTTTCACATCATCTGCAAATAGTAGGGATTTAGAGTATTTAAAGACAGCTGTTATGTCATTTATGAATAAGGAGAACAATAGTGGACCGCAGTGACTCCCCTGTGGTACACCCGACGTTACCGATATTTCGTACGAAACATAGCTTCCAATTTTCACCACCTGGGTTCTACCATGTAAGAAGGTTTCTAGCCACGATAGCAGATGTTTTTTTTTAACAAAAATATAGGATGAAACAGCAACAAGTATGGTTGTTAATAAAACTTATAAAAAAAATTATTCGTTCCAAGTTTCATAATTCATAAAAAGACTCCTTGCAGACACGACATGCACGTATTCAAGCGCGTTATAAGCAATTCCTGGCATACATGAATGTTATTCATAAAAAGTAATATAATGTGGGAAAATCGTTTCTGAATTAAGTGAAATTTCCGAGGAAACCTCGGAAGCTGTATGAAAGCTTATTTTACCAAAGTCTTCGCAAAGGTTTGCGAAGAAGAATGTGTTTATTTTTTGTCCGGTGCAAGAAAAACATGACTTTATTAAGGGTTAAACGAACCGATTAAAAATAAACAAAATTATGTCAAGATTGAGTATCGGAAAAATATAATTGAATAATTTTATTTTTAATATTCACTCACGTAGGTAAAACTAGTCATTACGTCGAAAAAAATGGTTTAGAAATCAACTGAACCGAGAAAGTTAATTTTTGGATATTGCTTGAGGGAGGGGGGCTTAGAAAAGCTTAACTTTAAATGCATATACAGTGTGTCCAAGATAAGGGAGGGATAGCATTGGGATATCGGAAACCGTAACAGATACGAGGTTGGTTAAATTTGACAAAAGTTGCACAATTTGATTCTTAATATGAATCTGAAAAAAAATAGGAAAACTTCAGGCGTTGCTGAAAAAAACCAATAATTAATAACATTCCAAAAAAATATATTTTTTTAATGTTATTCTTTTTCTTAAGAAAAAAACTTGTTTTCACCGAATGATGTCATTATGAAGTAATATTACTTGCATTATGAATTTTTAATTTTTCTATGATATTCGATATAAAAAGTTGTATTTTTTTCTAAAAAATAAGAATAAAATTTTTGATTTACTTTTGAACGAAATAGGGCATTGCCAAATATCGCAATTAATAATATTACGTGAAAATACTAATAATAGGCAACGAATAATTTCGTTAACATGGGAACTATTTTGCATTATAAAATTAGGCAGAGATATAATTAGCCACCCGGTATAATAGTTTCCATTTTATAATAGATAGATTACATTGTTGGAATCTATTCAGCGGAGATTTTTGAAGGCACTTTGGCTGAGGAAATTTGGTGAGTATCCTCATCAGGGGTTCCCTCATCTGACATTGTTGCAGACATTTAATTTTAAAGCACTACATGAAAGACACAGATGCAGCTGCTTAATATTTCTATATAAATTAATTCATGGCCAAGTTGATTCAAATTGGTTGATCGGTGAGCTCAAATTTTGCATTCCGCGCACTGGTATTCGCTCTCCACAGGCATTCATTTTACCGACACCCAGGACGAATCTCCTTATCAGATCGCCCATTTTCAGAATGTGTTCATCGTTCAATGAAATCTGTGATGAGTGCGACATTTTCCACATGTCAATAAGCGCTTTCAGACAAGTGTTGGGTTCATAGCCGACAGGGTTAAAGGGGTTTGTGGATAAGGGGGACCAATCCTTGTGTTACTGGTCTTTTTTTTTCATTTTTTACTGTTTTTATTTCTCATATTATGTTTTGAGGCAGAGTACTCTTGAAACTTTTAAATTTGGATGTTTATTATATCAATGTATTATTCTCTGGTATGATATAAGATATAGTACATAATACTGTTTTTCTATTTTTGTATTTTTCAAATAATGTAATTTTGTCCTGTAAATGGATTTTTCAATCTGTTGGGCAATAAAGTGTATTATTATTATTATTATTATTATTGTTATTATTATTATAACATAATTAACACTAGATTGAGCTTTGGGAATTTATTGCTGCGTCAGCAAAGGCATTTCATACCAGGAAAGGCCTAACATCACATCCCTGTTGTAGTTTTCTATATTTTCCGACATTCCCACTCTGATTTATTATTTGGGGTTTCGAGCCGAACTTCCTGAATGTCTCCGAGCCCTTCCTGCGCCCGATCTGTTTATTTAGATGTCGCTTTTCACTTTCCTTGGAATCTCTTATGAAACGAGTCTTAGTTTTTCCATTTAGATACTTCTAACCGAAAGGGCTTATTCATAATATTCATAAAATTCGAAGTGGCGGCAAATATTTTGAAATTTATTGGAACTGAATTTAAGACGAAAGTGACGTATTTCGAATGGAAGTTCTAGTCAAATAATGATTCACGGCTCGAGTAGTAAATGTTTGGTCCATAATCCTGGATTTATATTACCTACTTGCTCTCGATTTATTAAAATCGACTTATCTTATACGGGGTGTCAGTTTGAAATGGTATCAATTCTAATAATAGTAAGTAATATTGAAATTCTCGAGACCTATCGATTTTGTTTTCGAATGGGACAGTTTTATCTGATATTTTCAGCTTTTCTACTTCAATTCTTAGAAGGAATAGGCTTAGTGTCTCTACGACTATTGAATAATCTAGCTGATCTCGACATGTAAAATAATAAACAAAAAAAAAAAGATTAGACTGATAAGCGAGTGGAGCGCCGTAACAAATTAGGATAATAATAATTAGATGGATGCAGGATAACGGGGTGTGTTATTGGTAATATAATATTCTTAAAGCTGCATGGTGATTTTCTCATGAAGTCGTTGAGAAAATAGCGTCATCTTCTCATGGAGAATGGCATGCAGTCGGTCGATGTCAGGACATTGATGTACCTACTAGTGGCGGCTCGTGAATTGCAAAGTTAGTGAAGTGTATTGTTCTGGACAGGACAAGGGATGGTCAGTTCGAAAATTCGATTTCTGCAAAGTCCGGCCAACTCGTTTATTTTTACAAGATCTGGTCAGCTTTAAAATCGATTTCTGCAAAGGCTGGTCAGATCGATTTTTTCTGTAAGATTCGGTCAGCTCCAAAATTCGATTTGTGAAAAATTCGCTCAACTCGATTTTTTTGCCTTGTCCGACCAAACAATGTCCAGTGAGCTGAAAATTCGATTTTTGCAATGTCAGCTCTTTTTTTAAAAGACCCGGTCAGCTCAAAAATCGATTTTTGCAAAGGCCGGTCAGATCGATTTTTTTCTGCAAGATTCGGTCAGATATAAAATTCAATTTTTGCAAAATCCGGTCAGCTCAATGCTAATTTGCAAGTCCGGTTTGACAAGATCCAGTCAGCTAAAAAACTCGATTTTTACAAAGTCCGGTCAGATCGTTTTTTCTCTGCAAGATCCGGTGTGTTCTAAAACTCAATTTTAAAAAGGCCGGTCAGTTCGATTTTTTCTGCAAGATTCGGCCAGCTGTAAAATTCAATTTTTGCAAAATCCGGTCAGCTCAATGCTAATTTGCAAGTCCGGTTTGACAAGATCCAGTCAGCTAAAAAACTCGATTTTTACAAAGTCCGGTCAGCTCGTTTTTTCTCTGCAAGATCCGGTGTGTTCTAAAACTCAATTTTAAAAAGGCCGGTCAGTTCGATTTTTTCTGCAAGATTCGGCCAGCTGTAAAATTAAATTTTTGCAAAATCCGATCAGCACGATGCTTATTTGCAAGTTCGGTTTGACAAGGTCCAGTCAGCTAAAAATTCGTTTTTTGCAAAGTCTGGTCAGCTCAAAAATTCGATTTTTGCAAAGTCCGGTCAGCTCGTTTTTTCTCTGCAAGATCCGGTGTGTTCTAAAACTCAATTTTAAAAAGGCCGGTCAGTTCGATTTTTTCTGCAAGATTCGGCCAGCTGTAAAATTAAATTTTTGCAAAATCCGATCAGCACGATGCTTATTTGCAAGTTCGGTTTGACAAGGTCCAGTCAGCTAAAAATTCGTTTTTTGCAAAGTCTGGTCAGCTCAAAAATTCGATTTTTGCAAAGTCCGGTCAGCTCGTTTTTTCTCTGCAAGATCCGGTGTGTTCTAAAACTCAATTTTAAAAAGGCCGGTCAGTTCGATTTTTTCTTCAAGATTCGGCCAGCTGTAAAATTAAATTTTTGCAAAATCCGATCAGCACGATGCTTATAATTTGCAAGTTCGGTTTGACAAGGTCCAGTCAGCTAAAAATTCGATGTTTGCAAAGTCCGGTCAGCTCAAAAATTCGATTTTTGCGAAGTCCGGTCAGCTCGAAATTTACTATTTTTTGAAAGTTTGATAGGTTAGAAAAAGATCGAATTTTTGGACTGCCTGAACCTTGCAAAAAAAAAAAATCGATCAGACGTGACTCCGCCGAATCGGATCTTGCCAAAATAAGGAAAAAAATAGACTGGGCGCTGTGTATAAAATTTCAAATAAAAACAATTTATTAATCGAACTCGTAATTGATTCCGGGCGGTTGTGGCATGGTCCATGGAGATTTGCTTATCATGCTCGATTTTTTAGAACAAATCTCCATGGACCACGGCACAAGAGTCCGGGATTAATTACGATTTTAATAAAAGCCGGCCGTGAAAGTCTACACACATCAATTTATTAATCATTATTACTAATAAATAAGATAAGATTATAACAATATTTTTTCAATTTTAAAATTCATTATTTCTCATTTCATATAAAAAGTCTGTGCGGAATTCCCTCCAATGTTTTGTCTCCTCTTGCCAATTCGTCATTGAAGACCACTTGTTGATTTCTGTCTTCAAGGTGAGATGAAAAAAAGAATTGAAATGGTAATATCGTCAACCGCATGAAATCAATTTGTATGATAAGATCCAAGTTACATCATTATGTAATAATACTTTAGGAAAGAGGAAACCATCACTTAAATTGATAAAATTAATAAGGAATTTAGCTGTATTAACTGTGGACGATTATTTAATTTGCGGCATGCAAAAGCTGCCCATTATTAAGCACATATTCAAATTTTATTCATTATTGACGTAACAATTATTATTAAAGCCTTGAGAGAGAATTTGTAAGTTTTAACCGGCCGACTTCACGGGACTGCTATAAAAACCGCATCTCTTGTAGAAAGAAGCACAATGTGGCGGGATTGTTTATTTAAGCAATCATTGATTGTTCTCTTTGCTTTGTTGCTTGCGGCTTTCCAATTATGTTTTGCAAATTGAAATGAATGACGCTGCTGTGAGGATTTGTGTCTCCTCCGGGAAACTTTTATTATAAAAGTCGCGCCAATAAAATAAAAATAAAGTAGTAGTAATTGGAGTTGTTAAAAGTTAGTCAGTCTGCTTTGAGAGTTCAAGGTGAACCGCTGGGAAAAATCGCAAACTACTTAAAACTAGCTTTACGGACTCCATCTGCTTTGGTACTGAACAATAGGTTTAGCTTGGAAAATATTTTTCTCGATAAGTTTTCCTTAGTTTTACCAACAGATTTTAAGGATAATGAAACTATTTACAAAGACATTAAAGTTGACATGGTATAACTTCAAGTCTATTTTTCCAGATTTTAGAACTGAAAATTACCCTGGGCATATTACTTTTTGTTTGCTCTGCATGTTAATAAAAAAATTAATAAAGGAAACTTTCAGTGCCTAGCAAGTCAACTGCTCTCAAAAAATAGTGCTCGTACTGGAAAAAAAAGGAGCATAACACCTTATCTTAGGGGAACTTCAAGAAAATGATCTATGTTCTGTTTAGGTGGAGTATTTCATTGTCAAGGTTTGTAGATGGCTCTCTGATCATTAACTTGACATAATTATTTTCTTGTGAATGGTTTCAGTATGTGCTGGGCCAGTTCCTAGCCAGACCAAACTGCACTACGCACCTTTTTTTTGTGGCTTCGCACCATGGTCCGAGACCAGTAAAGTCGACATAGCCTTTCCTAGCAAGTTCGTCTGCAACCTCGTTTCTAGCGATCCTTTGATGACCCCGGAGCCAAGAAGTGTTACCTTGTTATGTTTAGACAGATCATTGAGGTCCGGCCAGAATTCTCAAATAATTTTCAATTTGATTTTGTAGCACGTAAGAGCTTGCAGTGTAGTTGACTGTCGGAGAGGATATTAGATCTTGGGAGAAAAAAAAACAGTTATTCATAGAAAAAAAAATTCGTTCAAATCTGACTAGTTTTGTCAAAAACTAAAAAAAACTTTTGGCTATTTTTTGGTGGGTGCGTTAATTTCTTGGAGAAGTGTACTAAAAAAAAAACCAACGTGAAAAAATTATCACACATGCATGTGTTCGTGTTCCAGATTGGCTTTGACCCTATCACTCCAGCAACAAGTAGGGCTCTTATAAGAGCAATTTCTCGGCTGTAAATATACGAACATGAAATTGGCAATAATAACGCACTTACACGAATTAGGACGGCAACAATCCACATAACACGGCCGGTAGCAGCCCGCCTTAACCCAGAAGAGTTCCCGGATTATTGAATATTTTTAATTAAAGTTGTAAACTGCGGATAAGTAGTGGGGAATGTTGGCACGGAATTAAACCCTGACTTTTTCAAATGAAACTAATTGGTTTATAAATTAAGAAAATACTTTATCTAAAGTAGCGTTGCTTGCTTGTGACAGGTTATTTGCTTTATAAATTTTAAATAAATTTTTTATTTTTGTTTTTGCAAAGTACCAATTTGGGCGAAATATTCTGACCCCGAACAACTGAAAACGACTGGAAACCGTAATTAATTTTAGGATATTTGTGGATATTAGGTATTTCTCTGTTCAGAATTTTCTTTTTTGAGTTTACATTTACGCATTTACATTATACATTTAGTATACCTACATCCTACTTTTTGGAAATTTGCTGTTAGACACTTTATCAAAAATAATGATTTTTATTAGTTTCTTTAGGCTTTCTTACAGATTACATACACAAGTTCAGAGAAAACTTCAAACTATCCATATCTTTTTCTTTAAGATTTGGTGTTAGAATAAGTATCTGAAATTGTCCCTCCTCAAACGGATCACTCGATATATATCATCTTTATTATGAAGGTAATTCTGAAAGCTGTGAACAAATTTCAATTAAGGAAATTAAAAAAGGCAAGACTTCATATTAATATACCCAATTAACGGTTTAATTTCTTGCGACAGCTTGTTTTGTAATAAAAGGTGTCAACAGCGTATTTAATTAAATTGTAAATTGAATGCATCAAGTTAATTTTTTTTATCAATCACTTCAAGTTTATTAAGTTTTAATGAATCTTTTTGTATAAACTATATCATTTCACATTTCCACGACATGCTTTTCACATATTAAAAAAAGAAATTATTAAGTTCTTATTACCTCATTCCAAATTAAAATTACTAATTGAGCGAACTAAATATTCAAAACCAATAAATTTTTTGAACATTCCGAAAAAATTTTTCCAGTTACAAACAAAAAAACTCACCACTCTTCATATCGAGATGATTCATAGTCATAATACCGGCCATAATAAAGAGCAATTTGAAGCAGTTGAAAAGAAGAATAATTCTCGGAGAATCTGATCCTGGGCTCGTTGTACTCACCGCAGTGCTCAACCCTTGTCTGATCCGCCGCGGGGTTGATTCACAACTGCGAGAGATTTCTATCCTGAGTCCTGGAGCGCAACTTCCCGTTCTCGGGACTTTCAGGCTACACATTTAATAGCGGATAAGAATTTCCACCAACTGGATATAATTTTTGAGGGAAATAATAGTAGGACATGATGAAGTTATCCCCTTTTAAGTTTTTATTTTTGTTTTTTTTTTTAATTAGCAACCGGTTCTTATTTTCTTTTATGTCTGCTTCAATTAATTGTTCCTGAGAGTTGAAATTTTCTTAAAAGTATTTACTGCAACTTAATATGTAATTTTTGTTCTTACAACATTTACCTTCGTGCGGCTGTGCCTATACTTTTATGATGCATTCTTTTTTCTAAAGACCGTTAGTACCTGGCAATGTTCTTGTGTCGCTACTGTGAGAGTGGCTGCTGAAACTTGAAAGGATTAGAAAATTACGTCAAAAATTTGAAAATTGTTCCTGATTTTCAAAAAAATTGCTTAACAGAAAATTTATGTTTGCATTGATGTTTGGTTTTTCTTTAGATGAAGCCACTTTTGAATATTAACGTTGATGACACTTTCAAAGTTCAAAATGGAAATTGTAACGTAATGACCCCGGGTCCCCTCGTCTTTCGCGAAAAGCCACTGTGATCTTCTATTTACCTCTGGGTTTCCCCTAATAGGACCGCTGTGTTTTTCTTGTTGTGTTTACCGCAGTTTTTACCGTAGTCACCCCTGCTCTTTGATTGAGGTATGCCAGGATTACTATGGCCGAAACGGATGCGCAAAAGAACCTACTATGACTCATTGGATCTCGGTTGATTGGGATTTCCCACAGAAAAGCGGGGAAATTCACTGAGACTTGCTGTCAAGTGTTGGCTTCCTGTCAGATGTCTGAAAGCGTATGATGAGCGAGAGAATTCGTTTGCAAGAGTGTATAAAATGGTGAAGGGCGAGAGGGGCTGTGATTTTGCATAGAGAGTATAAAAAAGTGGAAAGCGAAGATAGATATATTTCATATATCTTTCACACTTCCATCTATTTCAGAAACCACTCTTTTGCACTCCTGTGCTTTCTTATTATTTCGTTTTGTTTTTGTTTTCTTTTACAGACTACCCGGTATATTGCGGGAATGTCTGATTTCATTTCAAGCATCTGCTTGAATTAATTAAAGAATACAACCATGTTGGTTACAGACTACCCGGGATATGGCGGGAATGTCTGTCTTGTTTGCCTATTCAACGTTTTTCTTTACCTAATTTCCTTTTTCTAGTTTCTTTGATTTCTATTCCTGACCTGGGTCCGTCTTCTTCCTAGCTCTATCTCAATTTCCTATTTATAAATTATTTGTTGTTGAGGAATTGCTTCCGGCCGCGGACTTTTTATTGATTAACGGGATTGAGTAGGTACCTACTAGGTATTTACTGCTGATGCCACCTAATTCCTAGCTGATTATTTCTCTTGATTTAAAATGGGATCTGCGCTCATGGATTGGGCGAATTTGTTTAATTGATGTGGATTTTGTTTCGAAGAGAGATCTTCCCTAACTATTTTTTAAATGGATTTTCCCTAATTCGTGAAGGAAATTCCTTCAGGATAGGTGCTTTGCCATCTGCTAGTGAATTGATTCGAAGAGAAGTTGCCAACTGCGAATATTGAGTTGTTTCAAGAAGCGATGCAAATTTATTGGATTTCCCGGGATAGGTTAAGGAAACTTGGCCGGAGTCCGCTATGCCATCTCTGGTCGAGTTTTATTAGAATTGTGATTAGAAATTGGTGTGAAACGATTGTTTTGCCCTTTTCGGGTTTTCAACTGGAGTTTTTCCAAGGTAGATAAGGGAAATTCGGCCGGAGTCCGCTATGCCATCTCTGGTCGAATTTTCAGGTTTAGATAAGGATTAGGTATCCCGGAGTCCGCTATATGCCATCTCTGGGTACCGTATAAAGGGTTAGGAAGTCAGATTCGACCTGCTCGAAAGCTGATCTCTATCTGTCTGGAGCTGCGGTAAGACGTCTGCTTCTATAGAAGCGGTGGTCCGCTTTCTAAACACCACGCAACAATGCACCTTATTGGCACTGCTTCATATCGTGATTTGTTTCTTGTCATATTTCCCTAATCACGAGACTTGGCGAGTTGACCTCGCGGCTATCTTACTGAATTGTCCTAAACCTGAACTACCTAAATTTTCCTTAAAATCGGCCGACGATTTCTGAACCTTTCCATTATGCCTAGCTATTATAATTACACCGGCTTAACTTTCATTTCGCATTTCCACCTGCTTGCTATCTCGGGATCTTGGTGTATTTCCGGCTACCTTCATTTATTAATTCGCTTTATCGATTGGTGTAATTTTCATTTTCGTGGGTGTAATATCTATCGACTTACTATTGTCTTTGCATGGAGCTATTGTTTGATCCGTGATTTCACAAAAATCTTCCACCCGGCGGTCTGTTTCTAGGTCAGCTCATCCTTTCGTCACGCGGATCGAGAGTGTCTTTTATAAGGACATCTGGCTATGTTTATTTCCCTTGCGGTGGCTGTTCTCTTGCTGTTCCGTGTTTGAATGTGACCAGCTAGAGCGATTCTATTTTTCTGAATATTTAATGACCTGACGGGGATCGTTTACTTGATGTAACGGCGGGTGGCTGCGTTTTGATTTCCTAACAATTTTACCTTTAGATATTTACGTATCTATTCTTGCACTGTTTGCTATTTCGGTTTGGGCTGATTTAATGAGGGAGATGGAAATAATTTCCTTCTCATCCTACCTAGGTACGATCCATTTCAAAATCACCTCAAATAATAGCAGAAACTTAAATTGCAATGAAAAATACTTTACCCCAGAAGTCAAAAGGAAGCTTATTAATAAATTTTCTTGGTCAGATATTCAGATTACTTAGTAAATCTGAAATGAAAAGTTAGGTACCTGTTACTAAAGTTAGGTTAGTAGTGAGTGCGTCTGGCATCATAAAATCATTTGTTTCTATATGTTATCGGGAGTAGATAAAGTATAGTAAAATAACTCGAGCTGAAAGACAACTTTGCACTTGCGGAAAATGTCACTTTCAACTCTTGTTATGTAATTATACTATTAATCGATAGTACAATAATTATTATAGTACAATCGATAGTAGTAGCAATTATTGAGAAAGTTTCTTGAGGCGGTATTTGTAGGTAATAAGGAGGTAAATTTCTATAAAAAAAGGAAAGAATGGTCACGTTATTATGATCCTAAGAAGAAAGAAACTGGAAACAAAGAAGCAACTGAATTCTGGATCTGGTTTTGTGTGAACGAGAATTTTGAAACCGCAAAAAATTCACTCATAAAAGAACTTTGATAGCCATCACAAATTTTGTGAAATGAGGAATGAGAATTACCAATCTTTTTAATTTGAATACTAATCCGCTTATCGGTTGAGTCTTCTATTTCCTTAAATGGTTCTGTCAATCGCACTCACTGCTTTGATTCATCCAATTCAAGTGGAAGAATATTTATGGAAACCATATTATTGTTAATCGCGTTATTGAAATCATATCCGTGGTATTTTTTTTACCAGTTAGTCTGATCGTGGAGATGTCTCTATTTAAATTATTTGAAAACAGTATTGATCGAATGTTAGCTTGTATGCTATACATATATGTACTATACGCCTTTTCTTATTGATAGAAAATATTGCCCGCTCGATCACATGAATATTTAAGTAGGTAACCTGTAAATATTTTATAAAATGTTCATCTCGTCGCCTTTGCATTCCCCGGTTAAATTCCAAAATTTATTAATGCCATTATTGACAGAATATAGCTGATATAAAAATAGTGGCTGGATATAGAGGAAAAATAACATGCGAAAAAGTTATAAAAACTACCGTATAGGCATTATTTTGTTCCACTTAATACAGGATGTTGAAAATCTTCTACGGTGTTCTTGGATTTCAAAAATCAAAACAAAAAGTTCTATTTTCATTTATTTATTTTTAGAGATATCGCATAATTTCTTTTTAAAGAATGGCAACATTGCATTGAATTCTCAGAGAATTCTCTAAGAGAATCATGTAATCTCTTTTAGTGTATTTTTTAACAAAAAATACACTATTGAGGACGACATCACTTTCCAAAAATCACCCAAACTCATCAAATGTTCACCGATCATGACGAAAAAGTGGTTTTCCAAAATTCAGCTGCCCACGATATATGTATATGGTACCTATATTTATATTATGAATGTAGTAAACCACCGTTATTTTAATTATTTGAAAATTAGATAAAGGCAAGCGGTGTGTCGCAAATAAAAGGTATGATCCTTTTTTGTTAAACTCAATATATTTTTTTATTTTGATGTTTTGTTGTAAGTATTTATCTTAAGATTTTTTTTTAAAATATTGATTTCTTATAATTACAGTTCTCCCTGATGAAGTTCTATAAATTAAGATCGAAATATATTGAGTTTAACAAAAAAGGATCATACCTTTTATTTGCGACACACCGCTTGCCTTTATCTAATTTTCAAATATAAAATATATTTATTTATTTCTCCAAAATCACGATTTTTCGATTTTCAAAACGCTCCTGTAGCTTTATCTTTCAAGATTAGTGAACGAAATTTTGGATTCTTGTAAAGCTTTGGAATGACTTTAGATTTTCGTTGAAAAAATTTCCAAAAGTCACGTTACTTCTACAGGGTGTCCTTTCAAAGTTCAAAAAATCCGGTCCTTGAGGCACGGTTTCTGGCCGCAGTTTTCAATCTAGGGGCTGAAATTTTTGTGAGAGTAAGATGTCGACAAGGAGTGGTCTGGTATTGCACTTCGGCCGAAATCGGCCGAGCCGTTTCAAAATGGCGAACATTTGAATTTTCGGAAAATTTACTATTTTTTGAACCCCTGTATGAGCAAGATGGCAAAAAAACTTTGAAATCAAATTAACAGGATTTGAAGAAAATTATTGGAAATTTGAGTTAATGCAATAAATTAGCATATTTTCCATTAATAAGCCAGTGTCGTGGGTAGGAAAAGGGTAAAAAATGTGTAAATTTCTATAACCGTTTATGAGTCCATTTTTGAAGAAGTCGAACCGAAATTTTCCATTTTTTTTTCTTTAACATATAATTTGATGTCTTAGCTTCAATTCGCCTCGATTAATGTAGCACTTTAAACGAAAAATAAAAAAGTTTTTCGCTTGTGCAAAATTAGCTTACACTTATATAAAACTATTAAATCGATGAAATGGTTCGCATTTTCTTTTTTATTTTTTTTCACATTCAATTATGAATGGTTCTGAAAATTAGAAGAGCAATCGCAACGACAATTAAATCACATACATGCAGGTGAAAAAAGTATTCAAATTGGTTTTTTAATAACTAAGATATGACTAGTTTAAAAAATAAAATGTGTAGGTGTAGGAACCTGACGTACTGCATATACCTACGCTATCAGCACTACAAAGTTGAAACACACCGTTGCTCAGTTCGTTACACCGTTGCCTAGCAAACTGTTGGTGCGGGTTCGAAACCACGAGATGATCATTCTTTCTTTTTTTGGTAGGTAGGTGGAGTTTTCTCAAAAAAAAATCGGATTATTTTTCATTATAAAAAAAATAGGAAGAAAATATTTATTATTGAATCGCATAAAAATACACTATTTCTGCGATTGATGCGCAAGAAGGTTTTTAATATTGCTACTCTGTGATTATAGTTTTCAGGCATAATATCATCAATTTGCCCAAAATTTAAGTAAGTAGTGTGCTCGTGCTAAATGTTGGGCGCCTTTAAAACAATTTGACCAGCTCTTTTACAAAAGACTCTTATGAGTTTTAACAAAAATCCTTATCTCAGTTCACATGGGTTATGTGAAACCCTCAAATCAAAACGATAACCCTTTTAACTTTAACATTTATAATCAGTGCTTACCATACAAACATAAATATTAACTTAATAACAAACTTAGTTTGCTTCTTTCTTCTGGGCCCTTTGATATTATTCCATCGGTACTCCGTATGGATTATGATTCTTCTTTGATTTGGTTTTATGTTACCTTCCTTCAGAAGTCTAAGAAATTTGTCCAGTATTGTTGCTATTTCTCTTGGAGAATTATCTTCAATAATATAGTTTCAAATTCTTGATCTAATAGATCTTCTAGGTCTTCTTCAATAATAATCAGACGCTGGCTTTTCTACCGCTGACGCCGCTGACGCCGCGTTCTCCTGTCTACTCTCTAGTATTACCGACTGAGTCCCTAACAACAACAACATGACTTTTCAACAATCTAAAATGGACTCCTGTAACTTGGCGTTTTTACCCAGGACTGCAACCCATATCGAGTGCATTACCCCCCACAATGTTCACATCCCTAGAAACACAGTGATAGAGATTGAACATTGTCCTGCACCAAAGACTGACAACTTTTGATTAACAATTAACAATTAATATTAATAAAGAAAATGCAAATAGAATATCTAAATCTACAAACCATTCTTTTCCCATCCCACAGGACATTAGTAGGTCACTGACAATCAGTAACAGTCTAATACCTAATTGAACAAAAAACAAGAAAACAGGGATTCTTTTTTAAAATTATTAATAATAATTCTCTAAGTAATGGTAAACTCAATTAAAATAAAAATCAGTATTCTTGAACTTATTTGTCTTTCAATCAATCACATTTCTGTAATTCCTGGTTTCCATAACTTTATATCGTAAACATTCCTATTACCAATAGATTGACGATCATTTATTCCTACAAGTTCATATGAATTTGTACCTGCAATCGATTGTACTTCGTATGGTACAGAATATATTAAAAAGAGTTTTTTAATTTTATTAATGGTCGCTTCAGGTTGGGGATGGGTTCTTAGGAGAACCATGTCACCCACTTTGAATTCAGTGACTTGCTTTGTTTGGTGACGGATTTTACATTTTTCCTCTCTATTTCTAAGACTCTCCCGAGCAATTATTATGATATCTTGCCCCTCACATACCTCTCCTGGAAATTCAATGTTCTTGATGAAAGGGTTTGTCTTTTTAATTCCAAAGTGCACTTCTACCGGAGCAGAACCTATACTATCATGATGTGCATTCTTCAGCCATGGTTCCACCTCCTTCAATAAATGTGCCCATTTTTGGTGCGAATCGTAACAATAAGCTCTTAAACTGCGATCAATTTCTTTATTTTTATTCAGAAGATCACACAATTTACTTTTTTCACATGAGTCTAGCACGTCGGTTTGTTCCACCACTACTTCTTCAATTTGTCCAGTTGAATAGTTTTCCTTTATATGTTTTGTTTCCTTCTTAAATTCTGCATAATTAATCTTCACCCCCCTCTCGCGTATAATACAATCATCATATTTAATCTCAATTGCTTGATCATTAAACTTTCCTTTTAAAACAGCTAGGTTAGAATTAATTTCGATTTCGTGTTCAATTATAAAATCATAGCCAAGTATGACGCTTTTTATAAGGTTTGGCACTACCAGACAAGGAACCAAAATTGTCTGTCCATTTAATTTCATTGGAAGTTGGATTTGTTGATTTACTTTTTGACTTCGACCTTTAACAGCACCCACTAAAGTAACGCCTGACGCTGGTAACATTAACAGACCCTTATTTATTTTTTTAATTTCATCTACTAAGTTTTCAGACACACAACTGACTTGTGCTCCTGTATCGATCAATGCTGACACTAATATTCCTTCAATCTTTATCTGAATCGTGGGACATCCCGGAACAGCTGGCAACGTCTCATCACTTTCCTTGAGCAGTTCATCTTCTATTTGGTTAAACGTTGTGCAGATCTGAATGCACCCTTCATCGCTCACCTCGACTTTATTATTTTCGGTCAAGTATTCACTTCCGCTACAGCCGTTATCACCGCAGTCTGGTTCTTTTGCTGTTTTAACCTCGCATGAATTCTCGCTCTGCAGGTGGATATGATTTACTTGGCGATGAGAATTTTCTCTTCGGTACGAATCATTTCCAGCAGGCGTCGGTGCATTCCTCTCAGGGTTCGGTTTTCTCCACGAAAAACCATCGGTTACATTATTATTTCTATACTGGTTACTTCGACCATACGTCATTTGACTATTCCTATCTGGCTCTGTACGTGAAACCCTATTGCTATTTTCATTTCTCACGTAGCTATTATTATTTCCAAAATTCCGGGATTCATTTCTATCATTTCGACTTGGATTATTATAAGCCGTCTCACGACTCTGGTTTCGCGCATAATTTGAACGTCTTTGTAATGCATTTTCTAAGTCATCTAACTCTCTTAAATATTTTTCAATTAAATATGGATCACTCAAACTATGAATTGGTAGGTTATTCCTAACTTCAGGTGGAAAATGCGTAACTATCATAGTAGCCAACTCGGAATCTCTCGGTGGGTATCTAAGATATGACGCCTCTTTCATTGTTTTCAAAAAATAATCCGACTTCGACATTTTTCCGTCAAACTCCCCATATTCGATATGTCGTAAGAGTTCCCTTTCCTTTGAAATCGGCCAATAGCGTTCTAAAAATTCATCTTCGAATTGTATATAGGTACAAATCTGTACTTCTCTCCATTCTAACCAGCTCTTTGCACCACCTACTAACAGTTTTGATACTAAATTTAATAGTTTATCATTCGGGACCATTGCCTCTTTTGCAATTTTCCGAAAATTCCGAAGGAATTGGACAGGATGAATTTTTGAGTTCAGATCAAATTTTAATTCGAAACCACCAAAATCCCTAAATAATGACAGATATAAGTGTGAATTTGTATTACTCATGGTGTAATTATCTCCTCGGATATAACCACTACTCTCCTCCTTCTGATTGACATTCACACCCCCCTTATGATTGAAATTCACACTCCCCTTAATGTTTTCTCTGTCATAACCCCTTTCTTCACTTTCTCTATACTGATTTTCATACTTAACTGGGTTTATTCCATCAAATTCTGTTACTTCTTGTACAACACCCCTCTGTTCTTGGCTTCTTTTGTTTATACTATCCCTTACTAACCTGTCTCCTACATTTAGTTTATCCCAACTGTTTATTAATTTCTCAGTCACTGACACTAAAAACTCTTCATTTGACTTTTTCAAATTTTCTTCAATACCTCTCATGTTCTGATAAATTTGGTTCATTAAAAACTTATTATTTAATTTTATCATGTCTACCCCAAAAACTACCTGATTTGAATTTTGGACATTTTCCACACCCCCTTCGTCATTATTTGACCCTACAGAAATATTGGTTGCACTGTCTGATTTTGACAGTTCTTCCTTATTAGTTTCATTAACATTGGAGATTGACTCCTCCGCTTTACCCGCCTTAGACATTGCTCTAGTTATTATCTTATCCATTTCAGATTGCTGTCACAAATTCATTATCATTGGATCATTCGAGATATAATAATTAATATTAATGGGCTTCGCTTTGTTTTCAGGGTTCTCACAATTTATCTACGATTTTCAAAACTTATCGAGCCCCGCGTTGGGCGCCAATTTATGTGCTCGTGCTAAATGTTGGGCGCCTTTAAAACAATTTGACCAGCTCTTTTACAAAAGACTCTTATGAGTTTTAACAAAATCCTTATCTCAGTTCACATGGGTTATGTGAAACCCTCAAATCAAAACGATAACCCTTTTAACTTTAACATTTATAATCAGTGCTTACCATACAAACATAAATATTAACTTAATAACAAACTTAGTTTGCTTCTTTCTTCTGGGCCCTTTGATATTATTCCATCGGTACTCCGTATGGATTATGATTCTTCTTTGATTTGGTTTTATGTTACCTTCCTTCAGAAGTCTAAGAAATTTGTCCAGTATTGTTGCTATTTCTCTTGGAGAATTATCTTCAATAATATAGTTTCAAATTCTTGATCTAATAGATCTTCTAGGTCTTCTTCAATAATAATCAGACGCTGGCTTTTCTACCGCTGACGCCGCTGACTAAAGTTCTCCTGTCTACTTTTTTATTATTACCGACCGAGTCCCTAACAACAACAACATGGCTTTTCAACAATCTAAAATGGACTCCAGTAACTTGACGTTTTTACCCAGGACTGCAACCCATATCGAGTGCATTACCCCCCACAATGTTCACATCCCTAGAAACTCAGTGATAGAGATTGAACATTGTCCTGCACCAAAGACTGACAACTTTTGATTAACAATTAACAATTAATATTAAGAAAGAAAATGCAAATAGAATATCTAAATCTACAAACCATTATTTTCCCATTCCACAGGACATCAGTAGATCACTGACAATCAGTAACAGTCTAATACCTAATTGAACCAAAAAACAAGAAAACAGGGATTCTTTTTAAAATTATTAATAATAATTCTCTAAGTAATGGTAAACTCAATTAAAATAAAAATCAGTATTCTTGAACTTATTTTTCTTTCAATCAATCACATTTCTGTAATTCCTGGTTTCCATAACTTTATATCGTAAACATTCCTATTACCAATAGATTGACGATCATTTATTCCTACAAGTTCATATGAATTTGTACCTGCAATCGATTGTACTTCGTATGGTCCAGAATATATTAAAAAGAGTTTTTTAATTATATTAATGGTCGCTTCAGGTTGGGGATGGGTTCTTAGGAGAACCATGTCACCCACTTTGAATTCAGTGACTTGCTTTGTTTGGTGACGGATTTTACATTTTTCCTCTCTATTTCTAAGACTCTCCCGAGCAATTATTATGATATCTTGACATGGCAAAATTTAATAATAATAATAATAATAATAATAATAATAATAATAATAATCAGACGCTGGCTTTTCTACCGCTGACGCCGCTGACGCCGCGTTCTCCTGTCTACTCTCTAGTATTACCGACTGAGTCCCTAACAACAACAACATGACTTTTCAACAATCTAAAATGGACTCCTGTAACTTGGCGTTTTTACCCAGGACTGCAACCCATATCGAGTGCATTAGGTATGTTTATTCTCTGTAACGAAATACAACCTGATGTGGGCAGACCAAGTAATATAGAATAGAAGACCGTGTTCTAATACCCGGGTTTGCCAGGCTTGCTTCTACCGTCTTCTTGAACTTGTTCCCACGTCGTAACCGGCTTTTAGGTACCGAGTCCACTGTTTTCGCTAGCAGGAATAAAATATTGTCCTTTTTCTGAAAGAGGCTGTGTAGTCCTTTGAATTATCTTTCAAAAATTTCTTCCATCTATTTTTTGTGTTTTGAAATTAAAATTTATGTGTGTTTAACCACCACTACACGGGAAATTAAAATTTTACATTGTATTAAACTACAGAAACTGGAAAAATATTAAAGGCATCTGCCTTTAATATCTTCTTTTTCAATGACAAGTAACGTGTAATTCATTTTTTTCGCGAGTGTTTCAACACCCTGTATATTATTACACAGAGTGGATAAGAAAAGTTTGAGAAGGCATAATGTTTCATTTTCAAAAATATACAAAACTTTGAATTAGATGTTTTAGGATATTGATGATGATTTCAGGTTTGATATAATAATAATAATAATAATAATATAAGCCTTTATTATCACTATATTTTACATGTTACAAAAATATGTTGTCATCAGATGTCAAGGCGAAGTTCAGCATTTGTGCATAAGCACTGCTGCTCTACCACTTAACCTTGTATAGATAATTTCACCTTTTATACAAGAGAAAATTAAAAAATAACCAAAAAAGTAAATTAACTGTTCAAACCGTAGCAGTACCTAGCCCTAAGTAACTTTAAATTGGAATAGATATGGTACATAGCTAAGATCACACATGTCCAGCTCACTCCTGGCCAGAGAACAATAATTTTTTGTAGTGTCTCCTGAACACCCCAATGCCCCCCGCACACAGACCCGTCGGCAGATTGTTGTATACTAAAGTTATCTGATACGTAAAAGAACACTTAAATTTTTCCTTCCTATGCATAGGAGTAGTCAACTGATCTCTCAATCGGGTGCCTATAGAGTGAAAGTCAGATCCTTTTATAATTTTTTCATAAAGGTAGCTCGGAGTTTTAGTTGTTACTATTTTATGACACAGACACGCAAGATGTAGCCTCCTCCTGTTACTCATATTAAGCCATCCTGTCGGTCTCAGCTTGTGCGAGATTCTTTGAAATTTTCTAATTCCATAAATGAACCTCAGGCACGAGTTCTGCACCCGCTGTAGTCTCACAGTATCACTCCTGCTTAGACATGGACCATAAAGAGTATCTGCAAAGTTTTGCCGGGATAGTACCAGCGTTTCACACAGGTTCTTTTTCAACCCGACCGACAGAGTCTGCCTGTGAGGGTAGAGAACCCTTAAGGTGGCGTAAGATGATCGAATCAATTCATTCACATATAGATTAAACCTTAGATCCGAATCAAGTGTCACCCCCAGATTCTTCACCGAGTCCCGCACCGCCACAAGCTGGCCACCCACTTTAATCTTCAGAGTCGGTAAACAAGCTTCCCTAAGCTTTTCACTACCAAATAAGATTGCCGATGTCTTACTAGCATTCACTAAAAGTGAATGAGTCTTCGAATACTCCAGCACGCTCGAGATATCACTGTTCAGCCGTGCTACAGCCGCCGCACCCTCATTAGGCGGAAAGGAAAGATACAGCTGAGTGTCATCCGCGTACTGGTGACACCTGGAATACTTCAGCGCCGAAGAAAGGTTAATTGTATATAGGGTAAAAATAAGCGGTCCCAAGATCGAACCCTGTGGGACTCCTCTATTCAATGTTATAGGCCTCGACACCACCTCACCCATGGTTACAATCTGCACCCTGTCCCTAAGATATCCAGTCAGCAACATCACCGACATATCATCAAAGTTCAAATATGATAAAATGGACGAAAAAATGTCATGATCTACGGTGTCGAAGGCCTTACTGTAGTCCAGCATCACCAACAGAGTTAGATTATTAATGTCTATAGCCCTCAAGATATCATCTGTTACATTAATCAGAGCGGTAGCACAGCTATAGCCAGGCCTAAATCCCGACTGACATCTCGGATACATGCCATAACTCTCAGCGAACTCCCGCATTTGGGACTCCATCACTTTCTCAAGTATCTTTGACATCACGGGTAACAAGCTTATTGGACGCAAATCCTTAGGTGTTTCCGGTTTTTTGATTTTTGGAAAAGGTCTCACAATGGCTATCTTCCAAGCCTCAGGAAAAACACCCTCAGTCAAGCAGAAATTCACCACATGTCGTAGGTAAGGCAAAATATGTGGGCAGCACAGCTTGACCATATACAGACTCAGAGCATCATGTCCACCAGCCGTAGACCTAATCTCGTTAATAACTTTAAATATCAAGTTCTCATCTACTTCAACAAAGCGAAACTCTGGAATGCCTTCCCTTAGTTTATTGTCTTTATAGAAGGCTATAGTTTCAGCAGTGTTAACAGTCACGCTTGGGATAGAGCTAACAAACGCTCTGTTAACTTCATCAGGATCACCAACCTGTGGGGGTATCTCAATCCGGGGCCTGGAGTATATTTCATATTTTCTGAGTCTATTCCATAACAATTTTGTGTCCCTTGTTTCAAGATTTTTCTCAAAAAATGCTCTTTTTTCGTTCCTGATAGCCTGAGTAGTAAAATTTCGCAATTGTTTGTAATATTCCCACGTCACAGACGTCCTGTTAGCTCGAAAATTGTTAAGCGCTCTATTTTTCAAAGAGATTAAATGTCTAACATTCTCTGTTAACCAAGGGGCAGGTTTCTTTGTGAATTTCTTGGTAATATATGGGGCGTGGACATCGAATACATCTGTAATTCGTGAAGTCAGATAATCCACCTTATCATTGACGTTGTTCATATCAAATATATTAAAAAATGGGATCTGTTGAAGATCCGAAGTAAACTCGGCCAAACAGAAATTTCTGTAGCTTCGATACGTTGAATATCTCGTCGCTTTCCTCCTTCTGCCACCACACACCGACATAGTGCAATATATTAGCAAATGATCGGCGAAGTGAGCATCCATAACCCCTTTATCTATTACACTACATGATTCAGATATTATGATATGATCCACAAGAGTAGCCGTATTCTGAGTGACCCTGGTAGGAGAATCAATAATCTGATTGAGGGCGAAACTCGAAAAAATTGCATTAAGCTTTATAGTCGCCAGGTGACTGTCATCCATTAAGTCAATGTTTAGATCTCCCACGATTATCAACCTATCACATCGCAGTACGACCGAAGAGAGTGCGTCCTCAAATCCAAGTAAAAAACTATCGTAATCAGCATCAGACGAAGGTCGGTACAACACTCCCAGAACAATTATTTCTCTTCCTACTTTTATCTCAACCCAAAGCTGTTCAATCGCTTCCGAGCAGGTCAACCTAGATGTCGAAATTCTATCTGAAATGTAAAAAGCTACCCCGCCCCCCCTCGATCGCCTATCGCTTCGAAACAAGTTGAAGCCTGGAATTCTTAGTACCCGATCCGATAAATCAGCAGAAAACCAAGTTTCAGTGACACCCATCACATCCACGCCAGCAGTCACTACATATTCCCGGAGTAAGTCCATTTTCGGCAACAGGGAGCGAGCATTCACATGTGCAATCCTTAAATTAACTGATTCCATGGTCATCACATTACGTGTATCTCTCTAATTACCTATAAACAATATACCCAAAAAATACCCACAATAAATTATTTCGAAACAAGTTATTCAAGCAAATATCAGTAATGCAGCAGTAGGTACTCGAAATGAACAACAATATAAGTACGTCTATCTCAACAAATACCTTTCAATAAATAAACCTAACAATAAATAATATACGCAAAAATACCCCCAATAGATAATTATTTCCTAACTAGTTAGTTATTCTAGTTTTTCAACAAGTTATAACAAGTTATTCAAGCAAATCCCAACAATTCAGCAGTGGGTACTCGAAATTAACAATAATATAAGTACGTCGTGTATCTCAACAAATACCTATCAATAAAAAAAGAAAAAAACCTTACAAAAAATACAGCACCTAAAAATATCCCCAATAAATATAATAGTTATTTCCCAGCAAGTTATTCAAACAAATCTCAAAAGAGCGGCACTACTCGAAATGAAGTACAATATAAGTACAGAATTAGTATTTCCCTGTGTATATTGTCGCGATTTACAAATCTCGAAATTTATATCTACCAAATTTACTAATTTATAACAATTTATCAAAAATTTATCAAATTTGTAGCCTCAAGTATAAATATCTTCAACCTACAAGCATTTAGGTACCCACCCAATAAAATTAAAAATAAACAATATTCATTTTCATGCTGGATGTTTCAATTAAATAGATATTTAATTCCCTAATTGCTAATCACCTGAAATTGATAACTTCGGAATTTCACTAGTGGACCTTATCATCATCACTTTATTATTATATTTCAGAAAAACATTTCCATTTTTAACCCACGTTTGCCTCTTGCCATGGATTTCACAAACTTCCCTGAATAATTTGTATCTGGTTGCTGTCAAGTCTTCTGCTATTGCAATATTTGTACCCTTTAGAAGTTTTCTTGATCTGATAATATTCCCATGATTATTTTCGTTATCTATAGTTAATAGTACTGTCCTGATTTGATTTTCAGAGTATTTTCCAATGCGTTTACAGAAAACAAAAGACTCCTTTGGGATATTTAACTTTAATTGATTTTGTATTAGTTGCTGCACTTTATCCTCTGTATTTTCATTTCTTGTTTCAGGAATTCCAAATATACGAAAATTATTTTTCTTAGCGAGTTGTTCCATTTTGTCCACCTTTTTCTGTAGTATTTCATTATTTTTAACTAATTCCTCTATCCTTCTCTCATGGCGATTGATTCCTTCGTTTATCTCTCCTATATCGATTTTTCCTAAAATTCTGTCAACAATATTCGTTATAAATCCATCATTGAACACAGTTTGTTTTATAGATTTTTCAATCAATTCCATGATATCTTTAACTTGAGATTGTGTAAAAGGCATGTTTTCTAACTAATTATTTTACACTAGTTCACTACTGACACCACTAAGGATCCACTATTATATTATTTTAATTTGCAAATTTCAGTATCAACCGGTGTTTATTTCATTTAACTGAGGAGAAACACCCAGGCACGTACGCACTACTCGGCGGTCGCCATTCGAATATGTGCAATGTTGCCATATTTACCATTTTTCTGATATTATTAATCACTGTGGTTTTTTAAATAGCTTCATAAAACATATGAATTCCAAGTTTTGTATATTTTTGATCACCCGTTTGACAGAAAAATTAGTCGTTACCAGACTTTTCTTCCGCAGTGTATAATGAGTGGATAGGTACTTACTAGATTTCGAAACCGAATCCAATATAATTCTGATACAATAAGCCGAGGACATACTTGGAATTCAAAGTTTAAACTCAATAGGAAAACTATGATTAATAGAGGATTACGATCCAAAGTAATAAGTTTCTGCGCTAGGATTTCCGAGAGAGTTTTAAAATTGAAACAATCAAAAAGCAAATTAGTCGTCTCAGCAACCTACAGTTCTGTTATTATTGGGACAGGTTGGTATTGATTTCATTTATTTACCTATTATTATACCTATAAAAATGGAATCGTTAAAACAATCCGTTCCAAAGGGGGTAAGTGTCAAAATTTGAAAAACACGTATTTGTACATCAATTCTTGTAAGTATCATCGAGGTGTTTCTCTAAATGGGGCAAGTGCCTTGCATTTATCCTCCTAATGTTTAGAAAAGCTTCAAACATGGTGCTGGCTGTATCTGCAATGTAATTTGTCTGGAATAATTTTTTCAATATATCAGAAAGATGATTTTGGAACTTACTCTTTTGGTACGTCAACGCTACAATTTCTTTTCGGTGACTAATTTTGAGTTTTTAAAAGAACACTGAATAAAATCTGGGGTCCTATAGTGTTAAATTATTTTGTAAATTATGTTATAAGATATAAAGTACCTTACCTCTCAGTAGACTTTTCTTCTCTAATAATTATTCTCTTAAATCAGAAGCTCAGTCGCTTATATTCTTGGCAGAGTTGCTTCCACTTCTCGTGTTCAACCGTTCAGTCAGTTATCAGTGAATATATCGAGTGGAAGCATCGCTTATCGTCTGCGCACACGCTACCGCTGATGATGTCTACCGCAGTTGTAGACGAAACGTTCCAAGCAAATTTTCATGGACCACGGCAAAACAGTCCGGAATTAATTCTGATTTCAAGTAGATATGTTTGCAAGGAGCTCTGCAAACAGCTCAAACCAGTTCGGTTCGTTGTTCAGTTCGGCGAAATTAGAAAAAAGACTCATGTTTCGTATCATCCCTTCCCTCTGGGTTGATCGTCGTGCAACAAGAACGTCCCAACTCACCCAACATGGGACAGGGACAACAGTAGAAGACATTTGTTATGCGCTTAGACTATATTAATAAATATGGACCGCGCCTTCCCTATCTTAGCTTGAATTCAGTTTTGGTCTGTTGATATTCTCTCTCGCACTCATATGCTGCATCTGGCGGGGTAAGGGGAACGACGTAAAACGTAAACAAACAGAACGCAACGGCAGTGGCGCGCTCGAGTTCAGTTATAGGAAATGTAATAATTACATAAATTATAATAATGATCATAATATTTATAATATTATTATTTTATTTGCAGTTTTTGTTACAAAAAACATAAATTATGGGAATACTAATAGATATTAAATTAAGAAAATATATACTTATACCTACCTATACAAAATAAAAGGTACAAAAAGGTAATAACAATTTAGCAAATAAAAAATCGATAGGAAAGTCGGAAAGCAATATACATCAGTAGGTACCTAAAATATTTTTTCAATTTCTTACATACCTATTTAGTTGATTGTATTCTAAAAATAAATTAAACGAACCTAATTGAAAATATGTCAGATACCTAATCACTAATTTTAAAATGCCCTGTATTACTAAAGTTTTGTTCTGATATTGCTGGGAGTGAATTCGTCTCAATTTTTGAAGAATTAATTGCCGATAAAAAATGAAAGATCATGGAAAAAGTTCACCACATTTTAAAAATTTGCAACTTAAAATTAGTAATAATCTGAAATTTTTTTAACGTTCGTGCAACCGGGTCAAAGTCTTCTATTTCATATTCTTTGATGATATTGTTTGAATATTATTCCCCCTCTCCATATTCTGATTATCTTATCAGAGGTTGACAATAATAATAGGTAATATACTTTCAAAAAGTCAGTATTTTTTATTTATTTAAATGGAATAATTTTTCAATAAAAGTTGCATTTTTCAAAGTATTCAGTAGGTATTCAGTATGCTTTCGAAAATGAAAAAAACTGTCAAACAATAATTGTTTTCACAAATTAAAAGATAAAACACTTACACTACGCTACGCCCATGACCATGTATGCTTTGTTTTGATTGACGGATTTGCGTTGCTTACGTAGGAAACTGATAGACTTACCTTCTTTCGAAGTTTTCTCAAAAACAGAACACGTTTTCGCCACTTTTTTTTAACTCAATTGAAAAATTAATTATTAAAGCTTAAAACGAGTGAAAGCTAGAGCTGAAAATATAAATAACAAGGAACTTACAACTGTTTGAAAAACACGAACTCTTATTATGGTTGTATGTAAACAAACGGTCTGACGGGATGTAAACATTCATGTTGCCAGATGTAGCAAAGTAAAACGAGTATAAGGGATTCATAGATGTTTATTGCCCACCAATAACACTGGAGAGGTTGCATAAGTGCCAGTTTCATTATTGATCTGGCATTCATTGTTTTGAACAGTCTTGTTTGGAGAGAGAGGGATGTCGGAACACTTTTTCAGTGTTTATGTCTTGGTCCATATTTATTAATATAGTCTAAGCTTATGCGATAGTGAAGATATGGTCTGTTCGCAAGCTTCAAAATTCGTCGTGTATACTTACCTCCTTCGCCAGTCAGAAACATAAGGAAAAATTTACACGATTCGTCTACATCAAGAATAATTATTAATGTCAATCAACCAATGGTTAATAGTGTTCTACTGATCAATCAAGCATTGCATTTAAGGTAAGGTGTATTAATCCTAATTTTTTACCCTTACCTACCTGATTTCCTTAATAGTTATCCACTACTTATAATTTTTTGGTCCTTAATAGGACATCTCTATAACATTTCGTCTTTTGGGTAGAGCCACATTTGGTTCGAGTCCTTAACATTTTTAGCTCTTCGAACCGATCCGTAACATTTTTTTACCTTCAAGCCAAATTTGGACATTGTGTTCCTGCGAGTTTAAACCAGTAACAGTGTAGCATTTTTATTTTTTTTATAAATAATGCTACTTGTAATTCAAATGATTTCAGATAAATAAGCAATCTTAATTTCCAGTAGTAATTCCAGTTGTTCTTTAGTCAGAAAAAATCATCAGGACAAGAATTTTGGCTCTAGTAGGTCTAGTTTTGATAAAACCAATTCCGCTTCTGAGAATAGGGAATCTTCTGTTGTTCGCGCTTCACAACAATCAAATAGTCGTAAAACTTTGTCTTGTTGGAATTGTGGTCAGCTGAATCATACGCATTCAGTGTGCAGGGCGAAAAGAAAGATGTTTTTTTTGATAATAGGCCATATATTGTTGTTCAAATCTTCGGACAAGATGTTACTGCTTTGCTTGATTCAGGTGCGACTTCATCAATTATTGGTTCTGATGGCATGAAGATTTTGAGAGATTCGAATATGGAGATTGATTATATGAGCAATCATAGCATTTGTGTAGCTGATGGCGCTAGAAAATCTATATTGGGTTCTGTGGACTTGCCGGTTTTCATTAATGGAATTTGTAGAATTATTAAAGCACTTATTGTTCCTTCTTTACCTCACGCCTTCATCTTTGGATGTGATTTCGCGAATAGCTTTGAAATAACGATTGATTTCTGTAATCACGTTTGGAATATTCAAAGTAATCTAACTGATTCAAGAGTGGAAGTAGTTGGCAAGACGAGTTTGAATAATCAAGGTACGTCTTCAAATTTTTTGTATTCACTTGAAGATCTTTCTGCAGAGGAACGAAAGAATGCCGAAGAAATGATTAAGTCATTCGAAATTATAAGTAGCAAGGACAGATTAGGTCGTACCGACAAAATATTTCATCATATTGATACTGGTGATGCAAAACCGTTCCGTAAAAGGCCTTTCGTAATGTCTCCGTACATGACAAAGATTCTCAACTCAGAACTAGATGAAATGCTGCGTTTGGGTGTAATTGAACCTTCTAACAGTCCGTGGTGTTCACCAGTTCTCTTAGTTAAAAAATCCAATGGTGAGTATAGATTTTGTTTCGATGGCAGACCACTCAATGAAGTTACTAAACATGACTGTTATCCATTACCTAACATCGAGAGAATTTTGTGTTCACTTCGCGATAGCAAATATATTAGTTCCATTGATCTGAGACGTTCCTTTTGGCAAATTCCTTTAGAATCTAGTTCTAAGGAAAAAACTGCATTTAGTGTGATTGGGAGAGGTCAATTTCAGTTTGTCACTATGCCTTTTGGTTTATGCAATGCTGCACAAACACAGCAACGTTTAGTTGATACTCTCTTTGGTCCAGAGTATGAACCTAAAATTTTTTCTTATGTAGACGATATTATTATAACAGGATCTACGTTCGAAGAGCATCAAAATTTGTTAAACATTGTCAGAACCAAACTGATGGAAGCCAATCTCACCATTAATCTTGAAAAATGCGAGTTCTTCAAAACCTCTCTGAAATTTCTCGGTTACGTGGTCGGTTCAAATTCACTTCGTACAGATCCAGAAAAAATTAGTGCCATGGTAAATTATCCCCGTCCTAAAACGGCAACTGAAATTAAGCGTTTCGTTGGTTTATGTTCATGGTATCGACGGTTCATAAAGGATTTTTCTTCTCTTATGTCGCCTATCAATGATTTGTTGAAAGGAAAAAAGAAAAGTCAGAGTGTTGGTTGGAACGAAGAAGCAGAGGCTTCATTTCGTAAAATTAAAGAGCTTCTGGTTTCCGCGCCTATTTTATGTCAACCAGATTTTTCCAAGAAATTCACCATTCAATGCGATGCATCAGATACAGGTCTCGGTGGGGTGCTTACCCAAGAAATAGATGGTCAGGAGCGTGTTATTGCCTATGCTAGTACAACTTTATCTCGAGCCGAAAGAAATTATTATGCTTCTGAGAAAGAATTGTTGTCTCTAATTTTTAACATTGAGAAGTTTCGACCTTACATTGAGGGTGTTCAATTTACTGTAATCACAGATCACTTTTCACTTCTGTGGTTAAATAATTTCAAAAATCCTTCTGGTAGACTTGCCAGATGGGCCGTGCGATTACGTCAGCATAATTTTGATCTTGTGCACCGAAAGGGAGCCAATAATTTGGTACCTGACGCATTGTCGCGTATCGTCCCAAATAATTCAGAGAAACAAGAAGTAGACTTGATCGAAATTGATGCGAATAATAAAGACCCCTGGTATTTGAGCCTTAGAAATAAAATTTTGGAATTTCCTAATGATTATCCTCAGTGGAAAGTTGAAAAAGATTTAATTTTTAAGTTTGTTCCTTCCAAATGTCTTGTGAAGTCGAATATTTCTGAGTGGAAATACTTGGTCCCTAAGCATCAGCGATCGGAAGCAATTCGTTCATGTCATGATCCTCCTACGTGTGGTCATTTTGGTTTCTTCAAGACTTTATGTAGGGTTCAGGAACATTTTTACTGGCCTAAAATGCGTCCCGATATCTTGAGGTATGTCCGATCATGTCGTGTTTGTGGGGCACAGAAAATACCAAACACGTCACGTATGGGTCTTATGGGTCGAGAAAAGGTTGTGGATTGGCCATTTCAAATTATAGGTATGGATCTCATTGGGCCACTACCACTTTCTAAAAAAAGGAACAGGTGGATTTTAGTGATTTCAGACTGGTTAACAAAGTACTCTCTAATTTTTCCTTTGCGTAGCGCGAAATCAAATTTTATTGAGAACGCTTTGGAGAATGATATTTTCTTGGTGTACGGTGTTCCGCAGTTTATCATTTGTGACAATGGTCCACAATTTATTAGTCGTAGTTTTAGGAAATTGTGTGACAAGTATGAGGTACAAAAGATTTGGTACAATGCGGTTTATTCCCCGCAGTGTAATTTTGTAGAGCGAAATAACAGGACAATCGAGACTGTTATCCGCAGTTATATTGATAATCATGAAAATTGGGATCAAGAACTACGTAAAGTTCAGATGGCCATAAATACCGCAAAGCATGAGGTTACTGGCTATAGTCCCTGTTTCCTTATGTTTGGCAGGCATGTTCCTATTTCTGGAAAATTTTACGGTACAGATGTTACCAGAGCAGATATGGAAATATTGCCGGGTGATAGGAATACCTATGCCAAAAATATGACGAATTTAGAGGAGGTATTTTCTAATGTTAAAAAAAGACTTCATGCAGCCTATGAACGCAACGCGAAAGCTTATAACCTTCGAAAAAAGGACGCCTCTTTCCAGGTTGGCGATCGTGTTTGGCGGTTGAATAAAATTCTATCCAGTGGTGCGAACCGTTTTGCTGCCAAATTAGCCCCTAAATTTATTTTGTCAGTAGTTACTAAGAAATTAGGACGTGTTACCTATGAACTTAGTAATTTAAATGGTGGAAGTGTCGGGGTATGGCATGTCAAGGACTTAAAACCTTACCGGGAAGAATAAGAGGTTGATGAAGGTCCCGAGTCCTAAATTATGTATATTTAATTATGTTTTTTTTTGCGTTCTTCAGGATGTTATTTTGTACATAGTCTTTCGATTATGAATAAAATTCTTTTGTTGGTATGTAAATATATTTTGTTGGGTTGTAAATATTTTGGGAGTGACAAGTGCTTGAATAGAAATGTTTCCTCACGTATGATTAAACCTACTAAAGTTCTTGTGAAATTTCGATTGTTGTTGCTTTTATCAGTTTCCAACCGCCTGGAGGACCTTCCCGATTGAGACTATATCCTTATTGCGAGATCTACCAGATTTAGTACCCGTTATTTTGGGCGTGTGATACGCGACAGTTATCAAACCAGGCTCTGTTAATAATTGTGCGAGAGCAGAAAATAGTAGTTGTGCTCTTCCTATTGTACGTAAAATGAAATCGTCTTTGTTAAGTCTTCTTCATTTTTTTTGGAGGGGGACAGTGTAGCATTTTTATTTTTTTTATAAATAATGCTACTTGTAATTCAAATGATTTCAGATAAATAAGCAATCTTAATTTCCTAGACATTTCCACAAACAGGCATTAGGCATCGAGTTAGTCATTTTACTACTTTTTTTTGTATAACAATTCTATAGACGCTGCATCGGCTCATTAGATATCAAATATCCTTATCAACACGGGTGGTAGGAGAGAAGGTGACCCGGCTTGACTGCGGCAGAGCGATGTAGGTTTAGCATCAATACCTACCTACCGAATAATTTATAATTATTACTTTTAATTATCTGAGGTAATTTACATGGACTTGTGTGAATTCCGATTATTGAACAGATAATAGGTAGTTGAGATCTATTTTACTGATTGTTTGCCACCATTTGAGGATAAATAGGAAACCCTCTGTCAATAGAGGTAAGCGATGTCTCTCTTCTAAAAGTAAAATTTAATTTATCTCGCTGAAGTTTTTCAAGTGGGTCAATTTTTCTTATGTTTACGATTTTGTACTATTTCAGGGTTTTTGTCCATTTCGTTTTGTTCTTCTTGTTCTTTATGTTTATCCTTGGAATCGGTGTTCAATAATTCAATGGGTGTATTATGGATATTCGAACAATTGCGTTATGGGTTGTGTCATATGATGGATATTATGGAGTTGTGGATTTTGGAAAGTCAGTCAGTGTGAAGGACGATCAACCCTCCTGTACAGAATTAATAGTATGAGTTAATAAGAAGTCAAACCTCGCCATTCCATCCCTGGACACTACGGATAGGAGAAGGTCGTTTATTTTTATTATTATTATTGTTTTTTTTTATCGATGAAGGAAAGATTGTAATAGAGTGATGAAGTGGAGATTTTGAAAATTAATAGAGTAGAGTCATATTAGATTATATAGGTATTTTGTCAGTTATAAAATCATTACATATCTGTTAGCCCAAAAACAGCTGTTTTTTTAGGGACAATACCATTTTTTTTATAATAATTCAATTTTCTAATTCAGATAATCAAACATTTTTTATGTAAATATTATTATCCGGAGGTACTCGTTTACTTTCAATAATTATTCATTTATTCATTTATTTAAAAAATGTCAATAAAGTGAACCATTTTTTTTTGGGAATACGTTTAGTTTTCTTTTGCTTCCCACAGGTGAATAGATTTCCTATGAAATCCGGTTTCTGAGTTTTCCATAAAAACTCGGTGGCGCTCAACAGAATTAACCATCAAAATTTTTTTTATGCAGCAACCCATTACCTATAATGCCGCCGGCGAACAGCTGCCGTAAGCTTTTGTAGACAAATATGTCACAACAACAGAACTCATCTAGAGCAAAACTGATTGAAAAATAATTGCATCTCAGTTGAAAAAGAAACAAAACATTGTTATAGGTATATTTATATTTAATACTACTATATTGATAGTGGGGGTCTGTAGATGGGGGGAAATATCACGGTGCAGACATATCTTTCTATCTTTCTCTCGTCAAATGTACTTCGAGTTCTAGGCGCATGTCCGAGAATTGGACAGGCCTACAAGCACGTATCAGATTCGACTAATTCGACTCGTGACGCTTGCGCACAACGGGTCGAGTACACAAATAAAAACAGATAGAGGTAGTCGTTTCCGTTTGCTGTCAGTAATGCTGTCCCACTCTGTCCGTGACACTTCCATTTACGGGCGCTAGCAATATAGAAGAATTAGATATATGGGTATAGGTATAGGCACGTATTACACTGAAAATTGCAAGCACGTATTTTAATATCCGGATCGCGTCGAATGCATTTTAAAAAGGGAAATAATGGCAATAGCTTCCGATATACAAAATGCATATTATTACATAATATTTGTTATGGTTACCTACAAGGTTTTACATTTATTTGAAGGAGTAATTTTAAAGAGCGTTTTCAACGATGTATTTTACACAACTTAGGTATAGGTAATGCAAGTTATGAAATAATTAATTAATTAAACATTGTTGTTTGATTTTTATAAATTTTAAAAATCAGATATTAGCGTCTACTTTAATTGATGAATTTTATGAAAAAGTTCATAAAGTTCTCAAAGTAACGAGGTCGCATCAGTTCAATTATGAAAATAAAAAATTTCTTGTAAAGGAAATAAAACATTCATATAGCTGCTCGTGTATTCCCATACAGAGTGGCCTTGGAACAGGACAAATAACTTGTAAACTGAAGATGTACACGAAGAACTCCGAAAGAGGTCAATTTTGCCACAGAGGGGGACATATTTGAGAGAATCACTCGATATCTGTTCCCTATGATGATAAGCAAAGGGGGTTGCTACCCCTGCCAAAGAGATGACCTTGGGTAGTTAAAGTTGTCACCAAAATATGTCCCCCTGGATAACAAAATTGGCCGGTTTCGGAGTTTTTCGCCTATGACGTCAGTTCCTTTTTCGACTGAAAATGTCAAAAAGAGAAGTATGCTATACCTGCTTTTGAAGCCAACAATAGTTTGATCTTTAATAAAGATAATTCTGAAAAAACAAGTGCCACTGGGTGTCAATGTGACCCCAGATCTGAAAGAATTGATATTGTTGTGCAATAATAGTGAGATTGGTGATTGTTCCCCAGACAAACTGGAAAGTAACCTTTATACAAATACACAGGTGTTATCACTAGAATGTAAAGTGAAAATTCTGGAAACTGAATTACATTGTAAAATAATCGGTTTACTTAAACAAAGGAAAAACAAATATGGTGAGACCAAGGTTTCCAGATGGACAACAAATTCTGAGGAAGATGGAAAGGCTAAAACTAAGACGACGAAAAGGCAATGTTGCCGAGAGGACTGAAAAATCTTCGCAAGTTTTGGTAGGGAATGATAAGCGCATTGGTGCAACTGGTGACGAGACTCGTAGTGTGGAGAGTCGAAAGAAGAAATTTGTGTTGGGCGACCATAAAATGGAGAGCCCATCGGCATCGGAAGACGTGGGATTTGTTGGTGCAGCGAAGAAGGCCTGGCTATATGTTGGGAGTTTTCGGTGAAACCGTTGCCGTCGAGGGAGGACGCTACCAGCTGCTTGGCTTTCAAAGTAGGAGCTGACAAAGACCTACTTGACAAACTGATGGAACCTGGACTGTGACCGGCGGGGATACTCGTGAAGAGATTTAGGCTCCTCCAAAGAAAGTGACAGGTGGATAAACTCATCTCCCCAAACAATGACTTATTGTCTTAGAGTCTAATGTTGTTCCACATGAATAACGTTTAGGGTTTCATGGGTAACCAGGAGTTTTCGGAGATTTTCACGCAAGGAAAAAAGCCACATGTTACATTGTGAGCACATTCCTATATACGGTGAGGGCCTTACGTCTGTCGCCCATTTCCAAACCCCCTGTAGCTTTTTTATTTTAAATATTACAAAAAACGCCAAACTCAAATTCAAAAGTTGTTGGGTTTCATTCGACCTCCGTGAAGGCTTAATTGTGGGTATATTTAAAAAAATGTTATGTAGTCTGCATAGTTATGAATTTTTGATCATAGTTTTCGATTTGATTGATCATAGTGGAATACTACAAGAATGGTCTGCTTATCGTGAGTTGGTCTCTTCCGCGTTCGCGTCGCGTTTTTCATAACTGGGAAGTCGTCACGTGTTTGTAAACACGAAGAGGAATGATATTGATAGCTAGCTAGTAAATGCGATGAAAGGAGTTGGTGTGAGGACTTGGGGACTTTTTATTATAAGATTAAAATGTTAAGGAGAAGTGAAGAAGATTAAACTGATGATGTTTTTGTTAAGAATGAAACTTGTGAAGGGCATCATAGATCAAGGTAGGTGTATTTGAGCTAAGAATAGAATCGAGAGTTTTTATATGGTTACATGGCAAATAAAGTTTATGGAAGTTCGTATTCTAATTCTATTACGATTTAGGAATGATTAAGTTTTTAAAGTTGAGATGTACTAAAACTTCTTTAATTTGTAGGTTTATGGGACAAATAAAATCGAGGTCGTCATCGGTAATGATGGAGATCACATACACTCGGTAATTATCAAAAAATATCAGAAAATGGGGCTTTTACTGGAAGCTTTCTTTTGCATAAGAGTTTAGATAATGAAAAAAGTTTTAAAAGGCGCTCTTGTAATTTCAGAGTTTCACTTTTAATTGTGATTAACAAGTTTATAAAGTTTCGACTACCTTGAATAGTTAACCTTCAGATTACAAGGAAAGAGGCGTTAAAACGAACTATGTTTTGTTTCTCATGGTCCATCACATTTACATTATCGATATATTTTACCTTAACCTCGTATAAATCAGACTCCTTCAACAAAATGTGTTTTTCTTACAAGTCCGGAAAACCATTAAGAAGAATTAATCGAAACGATATACTATAAAATACAGGGTGTTTTATTGGTAAATGCACAAACGGTAACTGTGATAGATGACACCGAGGTTATTTTAAAAAACCCATGGTTAATGGGGCTTACGTCATTAATAGCTTAGATATATTATGTTGTTTTATGGATATCGCCAATTTATTCCGAAGGCCATAACTAATAAACCACCCTGTATAATTTTTTGAAATTTCGTAAAAAGTTCCGCATCTTGATCTCGAAGTTAGATTTTTGCTTGAAACAGGTGCTTAACATTCAAAAATGTTAATTTTTTTAATAAATAAAGAACATAAATTACTGTAGTCTATAGAAATTTGTTAATCATGTCTGGCAGTTCCTCTGTATCTCATTGAACTGTTTAAAAGTTTGAATACAGGCCGCCGTACCAGAACAAAAAATATTAAATTTCTTTTTCACCTTGTATTATAACAAAGCTTGTAATAGTATTATAGTTCAATAAAGTCTAAAAAGTCATACGTATCGATTAAGAATACACATCCTTTTGATAGTTCGATTTATTTTGTTTCATATACGTGGTTTTTATAGTAACCGTCCAGTTTGTCTAAACACTCCATCCCGCATAAATAAGTATACGTCAACATTGGTTTTGAATGAGAATTAAATGCACAACACAGAGGATAGAATTGTCATTACGTGAATAAATTTTATGTAGGTAGTTGTCAGTGGCTCTCAAACTGACGTAAGCGCTTCAATTCATTGTTTGGATGATTTCTTCAATAATTATTATTTACGCTCGTTCACAACTTGACAATTAACTGTTTGACATTTTCTGGTGAAATTAAAAATATTAATTCGGACGGTTAGTGTGACGTCACATCTGACTTTTTAAAGTTAATCCTACTATAGCTAAGTACAATGGCTAAAGGCATAATTAAGATTATGACCAGTTCTTGCTGTATTTTCATTTTGATCATATTTGACTATTTTGATCATTCATTCTCATTGATTGTGGATTGTGCTTGTAAATGTACCTGTAAAAAAAAAGTAAATATACAGGGTGTTAGGGTGTTAAATTAAAAAAATTCAATAATGAGATACAGAAGAACTGCCAGACATGATCCGAAAATTTCCATAAACTGCAATAATTTATGTTCTTTATTTATTAAAAAAATAACATTTTTGAATCATACAAATTAATTAATATACCCTGTATATTATGAACCGGCTTTAAGCAAAAACCCAAATTCAAGATCAAAATGCCATTAAAATCGGATGCGGAACTGCAAAAAGTAAATTGTTTAATTCAGTATTTTCTGCTATTTCAACATACCAAAACAAATTTTTAAAATTCTGAAAGGAATTTTGATTCTTTCGGAATTTTGGAATTTCAGGAAAGGAAATTTTGGAAAGGAATTTGGAAAGGAATTTTGAAATTTCAGGTTCAGTTTTACGAACATTAACATTTAATAATTTTTTATAAGTCCGGGACCTGAATTCTTCTTCCGGCTATTATGTCAAACGTTTGTGTAGTGAAGTGGAAAATGTTTAACCAAATTTCAAAAAATTATACATGGTGGTTCGTTAGTTATGGTCTTCAAAAAAAATTGGCGATATCTATAAAACAACCATTGGGACGTGAGACCCATTAACCATGGGCTTTTTAGAACTGCCTCGATGTCCTCTATCTACAGTTACCGGTTGTCCGTGTACCAATGAAACACCCTGTATAGATGAATTCTGTGGATTCTATTTATTATAATAGAAATGGTTTGACATAATGGAAACAATAAAAACAGCACATCTGTGTTTTCCATAAATCCCTTCATCTCTATAAGCACACCAATATTATTTAACGATCTGATTATCAAATTATGTAAAATTCCATAAAAAATTATTGCGTGGGTGGAACTCTAACATACAGGAGGCTGGTTTTCATAGAAAGTGATTGGCGATCTCGGTTATCTTATGAGATAACTGTCTATCTAGGTCTATCTTCTGAGATACGAAATAGATTAAACTGGGACAAAGTTGCGTATTTTTGTGCTGATTTGTTATCTGAAAAGAAATTTAGGAAATTAGTCGGTGTTGAAATATGCTGAAAAACTGAAATACTTTGTTTGTCTTGACTGACGATTATAATATTATTACGGGTCTCACACTTATTCAAATGGAATTTAAATCTTTCAAGGGTCTTTTATTCTCCAGCACAAATAATATAACTTACAGAAGTAACTTCTTAATCTAAATAATCAGCTCTCCTCTTATTTCCACAAAGATGTTACACCACTAATGTCTTCCACCACGTATACTCCACTCTGTTTTCTACTTCACACTTCCCAATTTACTTATTGTCACTTTAACTCTATGTCTTCCTTACTCAGTCTACCGTGCCGTGTTAAAACCTAGTAACTCGAGTTACTAGGTTTTAAGTTTGTTTTCATATTCTTTACCTCCGTAATCTGAGCTTTCAGAAAATATCAACTTTTATCCTATGACGCCATTATTTCCCATAAAACTCGTAGGACCTATTTTAGTAACTTCAGCGTTTCTTACTGATTCGCTAAGCTAGAATGCAGTAACGTTAGTTACTGCATTTTTTTTAGCAAATTACGAAGTATAGACCTAATATTACCACGCTAAAATACAGTAACTTGAGTTACTAGATTTTGTCGTTGTAAATCATACGTGGATACTTTACACAGTTCTTAGTAACTCAACATGCTAGGTTCTTACATTGAAATACATTCACAATTTGTTTTTATAATTCACTACTAACTCCACTTACTGGGTTTTACCGTGTTACCTAACCTTATAATTGTAGTTGCGTATCAGTCTATCAGATGCAAGTGCGTGCTCGTGGTGTGTGTGATCTTGACTAAATAGAAAAAACAATTTTAGTGTCTATAAAAATAATTAGGTAGCAAATGAGTAAATTATTTCTGTTTCTGTTTTTGAAAAGCTAATATGACTTCGAGAGGGAAATTGATGGTTGCATTGGCTGTAAATAGGTAAGAGGTTCTTTTAATTTTGATTATTTGACTGGTAGAGATTTGATGTTTATGTTACCTCCAGCCTCTATACAGGATTTCCCGTAAATAAGTACCGTAAATTAGACGAATCGTAGATCGTTAAGAGATTTGTTTTAAACTAAATAAAATAATTATTATAACATTCTGCTAATTTATGGTACTTAATTTACGGCGCAGCCTTTATGATAACTGATATGGAAAACATTTCAGAATAAAAAAAATTCCTAAGATTTCGATCATCAAATATCTAGTCTTCTTTTTTTTTGTTGTTCCTAAGTCCTAAAGAAAAACTCACTTTTTTACAATGTTTTAAATTTTTAGGCCTGTCAAAAATGATACACCCTCAGAATTAAGTGAACTGTCAGATCCAGCTGATGACTCAGACTTAGACCCTGATTATGTCCCCGAAAGTAAAGTTAGAAAACTTCATAACTATTTCACTAGTGAAGATCTTCTTACTGAGATCAATGATTACCCACATCTAACCTGTGCTGATTCACAATCACAAGAAAGCTTGCTATTTGATGAAGATGTTATCATGATCGGCGAGGAAGAATATTTTAATGACAATGATAAAGAAACATTCAGCTTTATATCAACACTACTTCTAAAAATTGTTGATAGTGCAATTGCCACTTCTTTAAGTAAGAATAAGAAGTTAATTATTACATCACTGGTTGAAATCAGCAAAGATAAAATTATCACTTCAATTATTGACGAGAGAGGGTATCTCAGTGTCTCAGAAACAAAACCAAATCCCATTCAAAATGATGATGTCGAGTTTATAATTCAAATTTTATCTGGTATTGTTGATGCAGTATTTGTACATGTGAGTAGTAAGAAAAGAAATAGAAAACAAGCACGAACCGAAAAATCCAAAGTTGAGAAGAACTTAAAAATTAGGACGATTTTACCACCATGCAATGTTCGATGTAGAAGAAAATGTCGAAATAAATTTACCGAAACGACGAGGAAAAATATTTTGCAATTGTTTTGGAGCTATAATTTTTCTCAAAGACGCTTATTTTTAGATTCTCATATCAAAACAGAATTTGTGAAAATGCGAGGAACTAATGTAAAAGACCCTCAAAAACGAAGTTGTAGTTATAAGTACACTTTGCCACAGATAGAGGAAGCTTCTAAGAATGACATAACTGTCTGCAAGACAATGTTTTTGCAAACACTTGGTATGAAAACAGATGGCCTTATCACTTCGCACTTCAAATCAAAAACAGAATTAAATGGTAAAGTAAAGATAACCGATGAGAGAGGTAAAATTTCCAGAGAAATTTCGCAAAATAAAAAGATTGAACTGGATAAAAAGATAAAGGAGCATATCAATTCATATAATCCGGTTGTTTCCCATTACAAATTCATTCATGCGCCTAAAAGAAGGTACCTTCCTTGTTACATAACTATAGCAAGTTTGTGGAAGGATTTCTGTTCACACATTAAAGTTTCTTATGAGAAGTATCGATCTGTTTTTGATTCCATGAATATTGGATTTGATATACCATCTCAAGATGATTGCAATACATGCTCAGTATATGAAAACCATAAAACTGTCAATAAGGAAGATGTGGCTACTCACGAAGAGTTTGATTGCCAAATTTGTCAAAATTTTCAATTGCATAAAGAAAGATACATTTGTGCCAGAAAAGACTATGAAAAGGACAAAGAGTTCAAATGGCCACCTGAATATAATGTATTCACTGTAGACATGCAAAGAGTTTTGTTAATTCCCAAAATGACAATAAAGAATCATTTTTTCATATCGAAACTGGTGGTTTTTAATGAAACTTTCGCCTCATTACATGATGTTAAAAATCTATGCCTTTTGTGGAATGAAGCAATCCAAGGCCGTAACTGTCCAGATGTAACTTCCACTTACTATTATATCATAAGAAATGCTAAACCAGAAGTAATGCATTTCATATTCTGGGCGGATAACTGCTCAGCCCAGAATAAAAACTGGACGTTATATTCATCTATGGTAAATATCGTAAATACACCGTGGGGGCCCTCAAAAATCACTTTCAAGTACTTCGAACCTGGTCACTCGTTTATGAAGGCAGATTCGGTGCACGGACAAATAGGTACAGAAATGAAAAGAAGAAGCAACATTTTAGACATGAATGACATGGTTGATGTTGTAAAAAAATCTTCTAAGAACAATGTTCCAATTGTGTTACATCACAGTGATTTCATTTCATTTAAAGATGGGAGTAAAGCTCGTAGAATATTGACTTCAGGAGAGACAAATATTCCGTTGCTAGAAAATGTTAGGGTAGCTGAATTTAGAAAAGAAAGTAAATCTCTGTTTTTTAAAAAGTCATTTAATGAACAAGACTTCCACGAATCACAATTTTTGAAAAATAAATTTAAACTTCAGATACCAGAGGTTTTAAAAAATAATCGAGGTATAAATACGGCTAAGAAGGAGCGAATTATCTCAGAACTTTGTAAACATATGCCACTACGAAAACAGCAATTTTGGAGAGAATTACCTACAAATGATCAAGTTACTGATCTATGTTTTCAATCAGCCACAGAATGATGTCATTTTTGTTGTGTATTCTATAATATTATATTTAAGTTTTCAATAAAAAATAATGAATACAGATCTGATTTGTGCTTTGTTATCTGAATTTTATTTGTAGAATATTTTTGTTATTTAAGTTTTCAAAAACAAATAGTTACAAGCTTTGTACTCTTATACGAAAAATAAAGATTTGAAACAGTCCAAAACTTTGTTAAAACCTAGCATATCAAGTTACCAGATTTTATAATTTATCATCTCGCCTCACTTGCAAAATCAAAACATAGTAACTCAGTTTTTTTCTTTTAGCAGCCATGTTTTATGTAAATCAAGCATACCATTGGAAAGATGAGAATTTTTTACATGGAAATTATATACATATTGTATGATTTGTGTTCAAGATTCTTACGGCTACAGCATTTATACAAATCTTTAATTTTCTCCAAACCAGTAAAATAGAGTTACTAGGTTTTAACACTGCACGGTAGCAGTGGTACTTAACCTTTTACATTCAAGACACGACTAACTCAAGAGCGCCGACAGCTCCTCTTTTAAATCCGTTGGCCGTGAAGTCTTGAAATGCCAGATAGTTCACGGACGGCACAATCTCGAACACTCGTAGAATGCGGAAGCTTTCTGGTATTTAGTAGCAGCTCTCACACTGGCCGGCAATGTGTCATTCCTGTCATGTAACTAGAATTGTCGCGAAAGTGCCATTTCCATGAATGGCTGAGTCATCATTGAGAATGTAAACAAAGAAGAAATATGAAACTAGAATTTTGTTCGCGAACGTGTCTCGTTATAATATGAAAGAAATTGTATCTTGGGTATGTAGTCAGTTTTTTTAGAATACTAATACTAGGTGAGATTAGATTTGGAATCCCCGTAAGTGGACCATCGTGACATCGTCACTGCGATCAAAGGTCTATTGTGGCTCTAGATACTGATACTAATACTAATACTAATACTAATACTAATACTAATACTAATACTAATACTACAACTAATTAATGCTACTATTATAGGCCCAGATAAAAAGTTTTGGCAGTAACTGACAACATTAAAAAAGCAATTTCAAGGGAACGGCAAGCGGAAAAATTTCCTGGAAACGTAAATTTCTGCATGCCGCTTCTCCGAAATGACTTTTTTAGTAATGTCAGTTACTGCCAACGATTTCGATCTGGGACTTTACAAATCTATATTTCTTTGTTATGAGTTTTCTCAACGATTTCGTTGCTTTATCAGATAACACTTAAAAATAATCAAAAGTACAATTTACACCTAAAACTTACACTGACAATAAATTAGGTTGTAGGAACTTAACTACGAGTACTTACTAAAAAGCGAGGGTAAAAGTATAGGTTTGTAGGCGAGATGTTGTACATACAATATAAAATAACTATTAATTATTGTGTGCATTGGTACTGAAATAAAAATGAGGATGATGGAACCGAATTGAAAGATATGTAATGACATTGTAGTAAAGTTAGGTAAGAGTAATGAGAAAATTGAAAGTTGAAGGGGGTGTGGTTATATTAAAAATGACCATAAATCTTGTGATTGTCTAAAGTTGGTTATGATGTTAAGATTAATAACTAGTAGATATTAAAAATAAAAGTTTGGAAAAAGGCGTTGTATCATGAGTTGAAAGTTAAGATGAAGGTGTGCTGAGTATCTTATTATTTTTGGTTTTATTAATGATATATTAGCAGATATCACTGATACCTTCAATATCTTTTTTGAGTTCATGTAATCTTCAGTGTGAATTATTCTAGCCATCTCTAAAAACGATCATTTTTTACAATTTGACTCAATGTCTAACATTCTAACATTTGCAAAGTCCAGACGTGAATGATCCAAACTGTTGGAATGGATGGATAATTGACAGCTAGCCTTTTTCAATCTGATCTCTGATCGAAAGTTCAATTATTCTAGCTGAGAGATTTCCTTTTGTCTGTTCTTTGTAGATCTTTTAATGGCAATCTTGACATTTAATGGAATATACTACATTTGACTGTTGAAGAGTTGGAGTTTAATCCTTCAAAGGCGTGAACAATTTACCGATGGTCGTAGAATAATAATTGTAGAAAGCTGTTTTTATTGCTGAGTGTGCTTCTAGTGCTGAAGACATCCTTTTAGATAACTCCTTTTGGTAGGGGAAATATTTATGATAAGACTGGGTGGTGGTGTGATGAGAAATGACCTCGGAGCTGCTCTCCATTGGTCACATACTTTGGTAAAATATGTAGAATTTATCCTTGATTGATAAGATAATTAATATGACTGGGAATTTAGTATCTCGCGGAGAATAGCTATTATACACTCAAACGTTCCAATACTCGCCATCTCGTGGATAATAGCTATCATTCTCCGCTCGTTGAAGAATATACTATTATTGCAAGGTACGTGATGTGATATTTTAATGCGCAAAATAATTATATTAATGCTTAAAGTGTTTATAATAATTCGCACTTAAATCACATCCAAAACTTTTCCACCAAAAGACGTCAATATGACGTAATTTAGCTTGCCTTATGGTTTTTCGATGAACGATTTCTGCCTATAATGTCATTCAGTGAATTTTTTTAAAAGTTTTGTTTTTTATTTTAAAATTTGTAGTTTCCTTGATTTTTTTAATATTTAATACGAAAGATTTTAGGATTATACACAAACCTTACCTTCAAGACGGTCTTGTTTAGATTGGAACAGATTCAGCATCTGAGACATTCAGACTAATTTTCTCGAAATGATTATGTAACATAAGAGCACAATAACAGTAGAAAAGACAATCCTGGAGGATTAGTAAACAAAGGAACAAAGGGGGAATAATCGTTACCGCCTTATTTAACAGTATACAGATGGGGATGTTGATTATAGGCGTTGACAGCGTTTTGAAAACTTTTATACACTCTGCAGATCAATCTTAACAATAATAATATTACCCACTTTTGAAAATGAAAAGATAAATAATTAACAAAGGGTAAATTTATTTGAGTATTCTGTGAATTATCTTTTATGGAACGTATGAGGAATTCTTAAATTTAGCATTAATTATGCATTCAGTGCAATAACGTGTTCTCCCTGGAAAGCTACATTAGAACTAGTTCAGTATTCAGTAGAAGATATACGGCATTTCGTAGGCAGTTTGGTGACAATAATAGGAGCATTGCGGCAATGCGCAAAACAATTGTGACATAGGTATGTCAAGGGGCGTGAAAATGGCTCTGTACAGAACGCTAAAAAACCTAGACGTCGCGACATTCTCAGAATCCTTCACGGAAATTTTAAAACTTTAGTGGAAAAATGATCGATTTTGACATCAACACGAACATTAACATTGTTTCAAGACAGGCGCCTACTAGATAAAATCTAACTCCAAAAACCATAAATCTTGATGTTTGTTTTTCGCACTTTTTCACTGTCAAAAAATCTAAAATTCGAGTATGTTTTCGATTAGGTAATATTATAAAAGTACATAAAAACAAACTTTCATAATAATGTAGCTGTGGGGAAATTATACATCAATACTTCGTTAACTAGTAATTAATCATTCGAATAACCCATTTCCTAGTAAGTCAATCACAAGTTATGTTCCTGCTGCTTCTCATGCATATTAAGCATCAGCAATAGCTCCCTTAAGCTTCATTGGATAATCATTGATGAAAATTTCACATTATAATGTAGTTACCCACATACTCGTACATTCCCTATAAATAAGGTCGTCATGTTTTCATACTTTTCAATGCAACCAGATAGGTACAAAGTTTACCAAGCTTTGATCGCTGAAATTGAAAACGCACGTCAACGATGTTTCATCAAGTGGGAGACGTTCCAGAAATGTCTCAATGTCTATAAAATCAATCAGGTATCTAATAATAAATTATTGTGACAACCTTTCCTGGTTGTTAGTTTTTTTTTTGCAAAGTATCCCTATTGTTATGAGTCAGCGGCAAGGTCACTAATCACCCGATCAATGGGAGACTTGACAGGTTCCATATTGTTCTCGTATACCTGCAAGGTATAGTTAATAATTCCCAACAACGGCAAGGTTCACTTATTGTATTAGCACCTATGTCCTTTGTAAGCATATGCCGTCACGACCCAGAGTGTAATTAGTTATTTAAAGCTTACACATACGGGGATCAAAAATTCAACCAACAGCTTTCCTAAGAAAATCCTATAAGAATGGTTTTTACAGCTGTAATTTAAATTAAGTAAGAATAAACACCTGGCAGGTGCGAGAACAATAGACTGTCAAACTTTCCATTATTCGAAATGATTAATGACCATGCAGGTGTTCCATAACAATAGAGCTAATTTGCATAAAAACACATTAAGGGGTGAAGTGTGGGGACTTCTACTGGTATCTATGCTGATCGGGTTTTAGGTTGAAAATTGTATAATATACCCAGTGCCGAAGCCATGCGTCTTATGCTATAAAATCACTGAAGTCCGATGGAATAGTTAATCACATCTAACTACAAAATAAATAATAATAATAATTATAAAGTTCACTTATACCAAGTTAAAAGTAAATATTTTACCTCTTGATGTTAACTCTTGGTAATGATAACTCTCTAATTTGGTAATGATACCAAACTCGACCAACCTACTCTCACCCCCTAACCCCCTAGGAATGGGGGGGGAGCAGCTTTGAAATCTTAATTGAGAACCCAGTTCTTTTATTGTAGATTCGGATTTCACGGTTGAAAAACGTAGGAAATTGCTCCCCCCTTCACCCTTCATGCAGGTGGGTCATGAGGTGACTTTGAAATTTTGGTCAGCAACCTTTTTTTTTTACTGCAGATTCGCATTTTAGACCAACAATACAAAAAACAAAAACAGATTTCTTGTAACATTTTTTTTAGATTCATGATAGATGGAATTGATTTTATTGATTAGGAACATGTTCAAATAATCAGCTATGTTAAAATTTCCATCAGGTTGGATCGAGGGTTGAATGAACAAAACTGAACAAATATATATTTGTATACATGGGTAGGTTGTAGTAAATGCACTGAACTAAACCAATAAAACTTTGATTTAAGTATTTCTAACTTTTATGAGTTCCTGGACGTATCTCACAACTTTAAGCTATAAATTTTACATGCCAAATGCCTACACGTGTGCTCGACTTTCTGAATCGTCATAATTTAATCTTTACCACATCAATAATTCTTACACCAATCAGCTATTAGTATCAGCACAATGCAAACAGGGACCAACAAGAAAAATAACTGGGTCAAACTAGAATAATACGTCTATTTTATCCAGTAATCCAAGGCTAATAGATTCTGATCCCAGATTTCCATATATTATCCCATCTGGAATAAATGTCACATGTCAGATTGGTTTTCCAACTCTGCTGGGCTGGCTGTCCCACGTAAGCATCACTAGTTTTCCACCATTCAGCACATCGATCCATTTATAAATGCAAGACTAGTGATGGGGTTTGATCAAATAAATATATCAGAGTATCTGCTACTTTAGTTTCCACGATATGAATTTCATATCACAAATGCAGATGCAGACAAAATTTCTTGTTTTTATTCAGAAATTTTGTAAAGCTTCTTTTTAGCCAAGTATAAAAAGTATGTTTGAATTTCAAATAGAAAGAAAATACTGCGAGAACAGGCAGAATTATAAATTTTCCAACAAAACTGGCAACAATAAATAATCATCAGGTCAAAACTATCAGATAATCGGTAACCTTCTGAGCAGTTATATTTCTGAAGTCATCATTTTTGAACCTCTTTACTAGGGGAGGACGGGCTACTTCTGTTTTAGGGAGAAAAACTGACATGACATTAATCTATTTTGCCGGAGTTTTCAAATATTTTTGAGACAATAAAAAAAAAACAATTAATCGGTAAGTATTGTGAGGATTCTGGTATTTTGACACATTTGGCTTTCGCACTGGTTGATCCAGCAGTGAGGGGGAGGGGGATGATCGAATTAATGGATGTTGTCTTGGATGATTTTGATTATTGAATTTCCTGATTCTACCAAGGCCTGATTTCGTCGTTTTTTACCGACATACTCCAGTCTGTTTTCCATCTGTTTGACCATTCATACTCCATTTCACTTCAAACGCCCTTCACCTCCAAATCCGACCAGTACGAGATGACAGACTAACTTTCGTATCTTCAAGTGGTGTATCAAACACAAAGTGAAGAAAACATTCTGTTTTTGTTTTTGAAAACAAATTATTTCAGAATTTCAGATTGGTGTCTCGAGTTTGTGAAAAGCCGCTTAAAACTTCATAGAAATTTGAATTTACGCGTCCAGAGTCGTTTGGCAAAAGAAATGAAAAGAAATTAAAAATATTCAATTTGCGTCATGAGAAGTAACGTAATGAACTGGAAATTTACCATCTCCATTCGAAGTTTTTCATATTGGAGGGTAATTTCTCCTTTACGATTGTATGATTGTGTCGCATCACAGTTTCGGATGGGAGGATGCAAAACGCTGAAATATTTCTGGCAAAATGAGGTAATTTAAAAAATATACTGGTAGAGTCTTTTAATTTTATCTTTTCCCCAGGATGAGGCATCATAACAATAAATTTTTTTCGACTAGCTATTACCCTCATTACCATTTTACTCAGAGGATCTCATAGTCGAGTCAACATGAAAATATTGATGTTTTTCAGGGATACTTATTTATTTATTCGTACCTACGCATTCCAGTAAATAAAGCAAGGTTATTGGTATAACGAATTTTATGTTCCTAATTTACATCAACTGAATAAAAAAATTTGAAGATAGATTGACAAATCACTAACTGTAATCACACAGGAAATCGTCCCTAAAAGCTGTGACATGTCAGAATAACCATGCATTATTGATCATAGTCTGTTTATGTGAATGAATGTTTTATTTACAAGAAAATGATATGAATTATTCGAAAATATTTGAAAAAATTTTATTCAATAAGATTAAAAGTACATAAATTAGTGTGACCAGGTTCCGGAGACACTTTCATCACAGTCTTCGACCTCCCCTTCCTCCTTGATTACCGAATCCACCTCCTCTTCCTCCTTGACCCCCGAATCCGGAGCTTCCTCCGCGATTACCTCCGAAACCAGAACTTCCTCCCTGACCACCAAACCCGCCACTTCCACCTTGGTTATCCCAACCGAATGAACCACCTCCCTGACTTCCTCCTCTATTTCCTTGACTTCCTCCTCTATTTCCTTGACTTCCTCCTCGATTTCCCTGAGTTCCCTGGCCTCCTTGATTTCCACGATTTCCTTGACCACCGCACGCTGTAAGGCCTTCCCCAACGCAAGATGCGTAAGCCATGATGTGAGGAATTGTGTGTTGCTCTAGTACTCCTGTGAAAAGATGAGAGTAGGGACCTCGAGCGAAAATGCCAACATCATCTCCTCCGTGTGTTTCTGCATCTAGGGGGAAGATTCCGGGATATTCGAATTCCTTGTTTTCTAGAAATAAAAATTAAATTTAGGATCCCGATAGTTGATGTGGTACTCTCAGAGTTACTTACGGTATCCTTCTTTGGATGGGTCACTTCTTCTTCCGGAAGTGCCATTTCTGAAACCAGGTCCATTGGCGTAGTTGATGGTAAAGTACGGTAGATTATCATCGTCAGTTAATCCAGACAATCCCAAAACGTCTCTGCCTCTATTCGGGTATCCACTGAAAGTCATGCTATGTGCATGGTCACTGGTTACAACTAGTAAGGTATCTGATTCATCAGTCATATCCACTGCTTTCTGGATAGCTTTGGAAAATTCTGATACCTAAAACAAGATAATACAGGTTATTAGATATTTTGTAGATTTTATTAAAAAAATGGATGTTTTACCTCTTCAAAAGATTTGCGTGCTTTGGCTTCGTGATGAGCTGTATCGATACGACCACCTTCTACGAATAAAAAGAAGCCCTGATTGTTCCTTCTGAGTACTTTGATTGCTGCTTCGACCATTTCTTCCAGAGATGGGTCGGTTGTGTTGTCTCTGTCTAGATTGTAAGGGGTGTGAGTAGCATCAAATAAACCTGAAAAAAACCACTTGAATCTCTGAGAACTTCCAGACTCGATAGAAAATAGACTGAATTAAATTAGATTCAGAACACAATTTACAGGATCAAATCATGTATATGACCACAAGATCAAAATCTTACCTAATAAATAATCAGATTGTCCATTGTGTCTCAGCAAATCTCTCTTGTTCCAGACGTATTGTCCACCCTGGCTACGCTTATCGTTCAGCCACTCATTAACAAGGTTTCTTTGATCTGTACGGAATCCCTCGTCTCCTTCTTCATCAGTAGCATTGCTTGGGTAGAATTCACCACGACCACCTCCAAGGACAACGTTCAGGCGACTACCGGTGTCTCCATGGATCAACTGCTGTGCGATATCAGGACATTGGGAGGGATCCAAACCGGCTTCCCAGATGTCAGTATCGGTTTCCCAATTACGGTTGGCCGTATGCGCGTATACACCTGCATGATCAAAACATATTATTGTTATAGAAGGATTGCGATTTTTTTATTATCTGGGAGTAACTGTTTTGGTTAAAATTCTCACCGGAGGGTGAAGCATGTGTAACTCTGGTGGTAGTGACGAGTCCAGTTGCTTTTCCTACGGCTTGAGACCAGGCAGCTATGGAATGGGTATGGAAAGCAGTGTTATTCATAGCATCACAGTCGTTCAGAGCAACCGCTGCGGTGACCCCGATGGTTTGGTAATTGGCCTTGACTCCTGTCAGGTAAGCAGTGGCAGAGCATGCTGAGTCTGCTACCTGTCTATCCACGCAGTAAGTCTGTTGAAAAAGACGATTTTTATTAGCATAAAGTTATATACAAATAACAGGTGATTAATAATAATAATTATTAATAGGAAGTAAAAATAGATTTAAAAATAAAGAAACTTATGTTATTGTGTGCGCGAGAGTTGTCACGCGATATTAACTTGAATATCATAACATTGGTAATAAACGCAAACAATAAAAAATGTCAAATGTGAGCTAATGGGAAATATTGGCTGTAAGATGAAATAGGCATATTTTTAAATTAATTATGTTTACGTGCGTGTCCAAAATTTTAGTAAAAAGGTGTATTAGAAAGATTTATTTTTATTTGTAAATACCTTATTTTATTTCGAGGTAATTTGCACACTCTTTGCAGGTACAGAGTGTCTCATATAACATGTCCCTGTACTTTATTATTATTAAAGAACCTGAAGGTGGTATGAAAAAAATGTTTCGAATAAATGTTGTTTCGGATAATAAGACCTTTTTTATAAACTAATTTAAAAATGCCCGACGTTTTATACATTGTTTATGATGCTATGTTACTTGTTTTTAAATGCGAAAGCCTGTATACAGGATGCTCAAGTTTATATGTTCATAACTCCAAAAGGTATTTTTTTCTATAAAGTTTCCCTCTAAAACGCCTTATTTTCGAGAAGTTAAACTTGGAAGAAAAAAATCAATTTTATTGAATATCTTCCAAACTATTGAAGATATTTTTCTCAATTTTGGTTTAGGTTAATATTAATAGAGGGGTAAAATTTTGAAGTACAAAAGGGGAAAATCGATAGTTTTGGTGAAGATATCTTTAGGAGGCTTAGTTTTTGAGATATTTTGATTTTTTTAAAAACGAGATTACATCATAAAACAGCAAACTTCAAGAGAGAAATGTTCTTAGATTTCACTTTTTTGTGTTTATTAGCGTCGAGAGTTGATATGAGACAGTACAAAAGTCACCATAAGCTTATTTTGAAATTTTATATTTTTTAAATTCTTTAAAAAAACAGTGTATTATTCGTATTTGTATTTGTAGGTATTATAATTGTAACTATTAATAATTAATATAACTATTAATAAAATTTCTAAAAAAGTTAAAAAAAATCAATTTTCTCCAATGGCGTAGAAGTTTTTTGGCTTAAGAGAAAAAGATTCCCATAAATGCGCCATTGGTTTCTTCTAAGAAGTTTCTTTGTACTTCAAAATTTTACCTCTCTATTAATACTAACCTACACCCTACGCCAAAAATGAGAAAAATATCCTCAATAGCTTAGAAAATATTCAATAAAATTGATTTTTTTCTTCCAAGTTCAACACCCTATGTATCTCGAAAATAAAATGTTTTAGAGAAAAATTTTATAGAGAAAAATAAAATTATTTTCACGTATGCTACCTTTTGCCGGAGTTACTGATAAATTATGCATGTCATTTATGGGTTCCGATCTCTTGTTTCGAATTTATTAAGCCTCTTCAGCAAAAATAGCTCACATTTGAATCACCCACTATCTGACATTTTTGAACATCGCTTTCACCAAAATATTTTTGCATTTGTCTTATTTAATTTTTTTTTTTTAATAAAAATGTAAAATTTCCAATCACAATAAAGCAGTGTTGCCACGTCTTGCAAAGAGCTGAAAAGACAAATTCAATGACATGTTACAACGTAGGATTGCATTCATTTGTTTTCATTCAATTTGAGGGTTTTTTTAATTAATAAAAATGTAGGTACGCATTCATTTTAAACTATCATGATTTTTAAGACAATAAGATGAGTGGCATAAGTACGGACTCAACATAGAAAACTGTTAAACCTTTATTTACGAACATGAGCTGTCATTGTCATGGAAATCATAGGCTCTTTTTAATAAATACTTCAGAATATATGCATGTTATATGCATAATATACGGATTTTTCCCAAAGAAAAACACGAATTGAATGAAAACATGTGAATTAAATCCTATGTTGTGACATGTCATTGGATTCGTCTTTTAAAGTACTTTTAGATAAGCTGATATAATATAGGACAAACCATTTAAAAAATTGAAGAAAACGAGTACTTTGCAAAACGCGGCAACACTGCTTTGTTTATAAAGATCTTACATTTTCATTTTATATTAAAATGAAGAAGACACATTTCAAAATCTTTTGGTGAAAACGCCGTAAAAAATGTCAAATAGCCCTCTATAAGTGCTTCAAAGTGGAGCAATTTTTGCTGAAGAGCCCTAATAAATACAAAACAAGATCTCGGAGACCCAAAATGATGGCATGCATAATTGTATTTGTGTTTCTCCGTAGATTTGAAAAATTTAAAAATAGTAATGTATATCGGCCTTCGTAGGTATTTAAAAAAGTAATTTAAGGTCATAACCCTTGTAGATATATAAAACGGCGGTCATCTTGAATTTAGTTTACGGAAAAAGATCTCATTACCAGAAAAAACATTTATTCGAAACATTTTTTCTTGCCACATTCAAGTTCCTTAATAAGGTACAGGGTCAAGTTATACGAGACATCCTGTACATAAACCAGCATTAATTTTTACACTTTTAAAATGAACTTGAAGAAATTGTTCCCAGTTCAAACAATTATTTTTATCGATTAATTCTTGTTTTGATATCAGTAATAAGGAACCTTTTATGACGAGTGAACAAGTTTTTTTGGTTGTTTTATGTTTTTTTTAATGTGTTATTATTGACATTCTTAATATACGTGTAAATTTAATAGGCGCTCTTTAAAAACCTGAAGGATATCATGGTACTTATAACAACTTCAGATTTGTATTTTTTAGATGATAATTAATTGTGTTTTGTTTATTAGTCGAATATAAGCTTATTATTATTATGTTGTAAAATTGCTGATATCTACTTATCATAAAGTAAATACCTTTAATTGTGTCTGCTTGCTATTTTTAGCCAAAACATACTAAAAAAAAATCCGGTACCTACTGATTTTTAAATTTTTTTTTAAGCCCCCAGGATTGAATTTTTTCCTTTTATTTATGAAAATTATTGGTAAGTACTTAACCTTCGAAAAAGTGTTCCAGGAAGGAGCGAGTTAACCAAAATCTCTTAAAAAATATTTGATTTATTTTATTATCTCAGGTTTACTGCAAAATCGTCTTATTTCAAAATTGAATTAGTAAATTTTGTGGAAATTTTGATGTTTTGCAAGTTTATAATTTCAAAAGATCATCGGCGAAGATATCTTTAAATCCATAGAATAACATTTTAGACTAAACCATGTCAAAAATAATTGTGCATGATATATGAATGAAGTTCTTATAAGGGAATCAAACAAAAATTATAGGTAGATAAAAGCCTTTGGATAGGTAGATAAAAAAAATAAAAAAAATTCTCACCTTTGATAAGCCGACATAAGGAAATTTATCGAACGATAACTGAGTTTCTTCACCTCTACCGACGTAAACTCTGCTAGCGGCTATTGTTGGTATAGACATGCCATCTCCAATGAAGAGGATCACATTTTTCGCCACATCTATAAAACACCAAAATCAAGTTAGATTGACCGTTTAAGAATATCATTTTAGAGGTAGGTACTCACTTTCATTTTTAGATTTCGCTATCTGATCCCTGAGGACATTTTGTGCTAAGTTGTTCCAAAAAGAAGCATTATCTTGTTCGTAGTTATATCTATCACGGGTCGCAGGAGGCACATCTGGATGCATATACCTATCCTCTGCAAAGTAATATATTTTTAACACACTTATTTTAGATTTAAATAAATCGAAATTAACGAAATGAAATTTAACAGAAATAAAAATACTTACGTAATCTTTTATTTGCCCCAAATACGCTCGGGAAAATAATAAAACAGCTCAATAGTAATATCCTCATGATCAGAGTGTTGACTTCTTCTGCCCCCTGCTCGATACGACTGGTTAATTAAATTAATGTTATTTCTTATATAAGCTTAAGTTTGTTGTTCTATTAACATAAAACAACAATAATAATGGGAAATTTAAAGATAATACCATGTATCGGATTGAACCCCTGGGGTCACTGGAAATTCTACATATACCATTAAATTATCCAATAATGTTTTGTTACTCACTGGAAACTTGATTTTATCTTCTTGCTTTATGAATTTGCATATGCAAAATACTTACGACAGATAAATCAAACGTAAGTACTATCAATCATGATCTTGAGTGAATATTTATTAGAGAGGTACCTGCTTTGTTGCTGTTAAAATTTTTATGTGTATTAATAGCACTTTTGGCTTAATTTTTTTTTAATTTTTTTTTTGAAAATGTATTGTTATTTATTTTTAAGAAATATTAATAATACAATATTGTATAGTGTGATTTAGAAGTAAGGCAATATAATACAATATTGAATTATTCAAACAATTACAATTAGGAGGCTTATAAAAGGAAAATTGCAATCAGTGTTGGAGCTTTCTCCCTTCGTCCCTTCACCTTGAATAGGTACAATAATTAGGTGGATTCCTCTACCCGTAAGTTCATCTTTGATATGGATATGTACCTACATATCCGATGGGCAATTAAGATTATTATTATTATTATTATCTTTGTTGCGTGGTTTACTTTGATAATTCAAATATAGCAATTTAAGTGGCTATAAATTCTTAGGTAGGTATTATGAGGTGATCAACAAAATAATTGTTTCAACCTTACTATCGTTACTTGGAAGTATCATTAAAAAACGAACAATTATTAAGTACATTCTTCTTCCACAAAGTCAAGTTAGTTAGGAAGATATTTTATTTTAATGAGGAAGAGCACCATTATCTTATATTTAATACCAGTTGTCATAAACCCCTTTGTGACGCAAAATTTCTATGGCGGACACTGAGTCCTTTATTACGTGTATAAAAAACTAAATTTTGAAAATCTTCAATAATGCGCAAGCCTCTTTAAAATTGATGCGGTAAGAAATAATTTTTTTCAAACTCAAAATTTAAAACTGGTTTGTAACATTGTCACATGCAAGAAACTATTAGACAATGTAAAGAAAACAAAAAAATGAAAAAAAAAGATCGATTTTAAGTGAATATAACAACTAATTTCAAAAAAAGTCGATTTAATGCAAAAATATAAAATATTCCAAATTTGGTGATGTCACAGGATGTACCCTATGATATATCGAGAGCATTTGACAAACCTCGACACCAGGAACTTCTCAACAACCTACTTCATCCTGAGCTGCATTGCTGGATTACTAGTTTCATATCAAGAAAGTAACATAGCATGCCGTACTAGATGGAGCATCACAGGATTCCCACAGCACCAGTAGGTACTCGTGTTTGCCAGCGATCTTGTTTCATGTTCTACATTACCATTCGTTTTCGCTAACATCTACTCCCGCTCACAGTTACACCTACGAAAGCTCCCTACACTCCGATCTGAATCCACTCAACGCCAAGCTACTGGGTCTGTTGGAATTGTTGATGCGAGGCAGCAGCGTAATGCCCATGACACGATGAATATCTTGATGTGGGGTGCAAATAACCTGACGCAGTTCAATGCCCAGAAGATACGGACGCATATATTTTTCAGAAGATTATTTTCCATTTCCATGTCTGGAGAGTACATCAATTGTGGCGTACCACTAGGTATCCCTCCTCGGGCTAACTCTCTGAGCTGTGAACTAGATTCTCGCTGACCCATGTCTCAAACCTTGCAGTTGACAAGAAACTCGGATTTTTAATCGATCCAAACATTATTCTACTAACAAGCAGTTGTTTACTATCTAGGCTCAAATTCATTTTTCAAACGAATAATATAACTCCGGATATTAAAATAATTTCTCAAGCTGGGGACAATCCAGGGAATAGCAATACTCACTATAAGCGATGCAACTATTGACAACCCTTCTTACATCTCTGCAACATCGTAGATGGTGAGCGATCTTCATCCCTACTATCGCTACTAGCACGAGACTGTTCTTCAGAACTTGCAGCACTTATTTCGCCTAGAACTATTCAAAACATTTGCTTGTTCCATACGCCAAGCGCAGGGACCCCATTGTCTCACCTTGGTATGGTGATTCATAAAGCGAAAATATCCCTATATCAAGAGTCATTCCTCGCAAGAACTGGAAGGTTTTGAAATTTTCTACCTTTGCCGAATAAATACAACCTCAAATCGTACAAATCACTGGGTAATAAGTATTTTTTTCCTGAAGGTGGAAATTCTCTATGGACGCCTGTGTTAGGACTCTCAATAAGTTGCATTCTCACTAAAACCACTCATTCTTCCTCTCATATACCATGAACCATCCGTGGTCATTAATTCAACTCGATCATGGTCTTAATTAATTTGACTTTTGCGTCTTTGTTCTTGTTTTTCACGACTTTACTGAACATTGATGTCATGGCCATCCAGCTTTGCTTTGAGGTTAGCAGCAATTCCGAAACATTCTCCCCTCTGATTTCCGCTACGTCGCTTCTTATGCTGCTGGCTTCCATTCGCTCTTCTACCCACCAGTGAAAGATGGCGTGTTTCGAAGGGTCTTCCATCCTGCAGCGTGAGCACTCGCCGCCTTCTTATTTGTCAATGCGATGTAAATACTTACCAAACACTCCATGACCTGTTATAACCTGTGTTGTATAATAATCTACTTCTCCCTATCCTCTGCTGGACTATTTTACCATTTTCGGATGTCCTTGATATAACTTTGCTTTTTCCCTCGTATTTCCTCCATACTTCTTGTCATTTCTCCATGATCTCCTTTTTTTTCTCTGATTTTTATACTCATCCTCTCTCTAGTACTTGCTGACGCTCTTCTATTCGTAACTTTATAGGTGGTAGGTCCGCTATCGCAAGAACGGCTTGTGTTGGTGCGGTTCTCTAAGCCGATGAAATTCTCAAAGCTAGGCCTCTATTTATCTTATCCAAACATCTGATGAAGCGTACCTACATACTTCATGGCTTTACCCCAGATCTCGGCTCCATACAGCAAGACTGAGGCGCAGCCGTGGTCAAAACCCGTCGTTTTCGTACCTTGGTCATCCAACGTTCCGCAAGATTCTTGACAGCTTCATGAAGATTCTGTTTGCCTCTACCCATATTTGTCTTGTGTGCTCTGTCATACACACATTCTTATCTATAATCACCCCTCTAACTCATCCTCTTCCTCTATCTCCAGTTGCTTCAGTTTCCTTCGTCTCGTCATTAGCACCATTTAAGTCTTTACCAAGGCAATTGTTATATTCTTTCCCACCGTAATTTTTAGCAATTGGTCGTAGAACAGTTTCCGAGCTCTGTGGCACTTTGGATATAATCTCAATATTTTCTTCATAAGGGGTTTATATGTTTCTATCTATTAGGTATAACTGTATTATTACCAAATAGTCACTGATTCCTTTTTTTTTTATTAAATTCTTCAGTTCTTTTGCTATCCCTCTCCAGGTTATTGAACGCATTATCAACATCCAAGGTAATGAGGACGCAAAATTCTCCATTTTTTGAGCTCTTCTGTTTATTTCTTCTGGTATTTCTAGAACCTTTCTTATTAGGGCGTCTATTGTATATTTTTTCGCTCTGAACCCGAACTGGTAGGTACTCATAAAGCAAAGTATGAAAGCGTCAGGAGAAAGATCATTGGGATCGGGGGCCTTCCTTAGTTTGGTTTTCTTGGCAGCCATTATGATTTTCTCCGATGTAACGTTTAGATTTTTCTTGTTTTCCACCATAACTTCCCTACAACTCTATTTGTCTCTGCAAGTTTTCTCTGCTTATTGTAATCTAGGTTTTCAGGTTCAGCCTGTTGGTGACAATGCGATATCCCCTTCCCCAGACATCCCTCTCGAGTGCCATCCGGGGGTTTACCTCTGCTATATTCCTATATCACGGGGATGCTATAAATTTGTTTTCGTGGAGGGATGTCTTATTACTATAAAATATAAATAAAAAATATCAATCCGGTTTGCGACATGAACGCAGCCAAAAATCTTTCAAATTTCAGAATCACGACCGGTTTTCAACCAGAAAACGTAACATGGATACCAAAATGCAGGATCAAAAATTTATTTAAATTGAGACGTACCTACCTACCTATTCATGTGCATTTTTTTTCACAATTTTTACATTTGTTTTATTTATTTATTTATTTTTTATTTTATTACATTTTTATTGAAAACTTGTCAAATTATTTATATCATTGAAATTTCTTGCAAAGGCTTTTTCTTTTGTGCACAATATTTTTCTCTTAATGTGCATCGTGTTTTGATTGAGTTTTTCTTCTTGACTGTTAACCATTTTTAAGAGTTTGACTCAAGATCACCCTGTATAACCAAATCGATCATTCCTGCAACCGATTAATTTGATAATAATTTATAAAGAGCACTATAATAATAATGTCAAGATAGGTCAAATATAAAAATTCTTGATACATATTACTAATAAACAATTATATTTTTAATTAGTTACACAATAATAATTATTATTAAATGATAAAACATACGAGATTGCTTTTAAATTATTATAAAACAATTAGTCTGAATAATTTATTCTTAGTTAGGTAGGTACAAACATAGTAACATCAAAATTTTTAATCAACTATCTCATCACTTGTTAAAAAATAACAAATCGAGTTGTCAATAATAATAATTATTAAAATTATAACGACTAGAATTCTTATCAAATCTAATTGCGGTTATGCCAGGATCCAAAATACCCCGGTCTGGGAGGATTAGGCCGGGCGGGTATTGAAGGTCCGGGATTTGGAAATCCTTGGTTGTCACCACTTGGACCAACATTGTCACTCCACCCAAATAGATTTGGCGGTGCGTTGTTGCCACCCATCTGCGGCCTCGGGAAGCCAAATTCAGGAACTGATCCACCTGGGTAACTAGAACTCCCACCTTGATTGGGTTGTCCGTTTAGGTTAGGTCTTCCATTATGGTTGGGCTTCCCACCATGGTCAGGTCTACCAGCAGGTACATTACCACCACCGAAATTATGCGCTGGTTCCGTCCCCCAATTGAAGGAAGACCCTGGCATGGGCCGAGGTTGCCCCATACCTGAGCAGGCAGTGAGTCCATCGCCTACGCAAGAGGCGTAGGCTAGAACGTGAGGGATGGTATTCTGCTCCATGACTCCTGTGAAGAGATGGGCGAATGGACCTTTCGCGAAGATGGCAACGTCGTCACCACCGTGGGTTTCCGCTGCTAAGGGGAAAGCTCCTGGGAAACGGAAATCCTTGTCTCCTGAAAAGAATTAGCTATTTTGAGTCTTGAATTTTACCGCAGGGAAGAGGGTCGCCAAAGATTGTTATAAATTTGTTATACGAAAATAGTTTTTTTTTGTTTTGATTTACGACTGACTAGAATGATGATAACTTACAGTTATTGTGAAATTGAATTCGCTTTGAAAAACGGTAATACAGAATCTTATCAAGTTTGGGTTTATTTGTTTTTATCTAAAAGATGTTATTATTATTTTTTTTAAATGGAAATATCGCTATAGATATCATGAATACAACCAAATTATTTTAAGATGTCAGGTTCTTAAGGCTTTATGTGGTAATATTTATCTACAACTTCAGCACGTTAGCAGAAGTATGTAACGTTAAATACGTTGAAGTCTCTGTTATAAATTATTTTACAATAATCTTCAATAAAACCTATCTCTATTGTAACTATGAGAACCCGGGCCCCATGGTCTGTAGCGAAAAACCATCGTGTGATCGTCTATTTACCTGTGGGTTTCCCCTAATAGGACCGCTGTGTTTTTCTCGTTGTGTTTACCGTAGTTTTTACCGTAGTCACCCCTGCTCTTTGATTGAGGTATGCCAGGATTACTATGGCCGAAACGGATGCGCAAAAGAACCTACTATGACTCATGGTATCTCGGTTGATTGGGATTTCTTTCGGAAAAGCGGGGAAATTTACTAAGACCTGTTGTTAACTGTGGACTTCCTATCGGATGTCTAAAAGCGGGTGATGAGCGAAAGAATTCGTTTGCAAGGGCGTAAAATGGTGAAGGGCGAGAGGGGCTGTGATTTTGCATAGAGAGTACAAAAAAATGGAAAGCGAAGAATCCCTATTAGCATAGAGAGCATAAAAAAGTGGAAAACGAAGATAGATATATTTCATATATCTTTCACACTTCTATCTATTTCAAAAACCACTCTTTTGCACACCTGTGCTTTCTTATTATTTCGTTTTGTTTTTGTTTCTATTTTCTTTGATTTCATTTCAAGCAACAGCTTGAATTAATTAAAGAGTATAACCACTTTGGTTACAGACTACCCGATATATTGCGGGAATGTCTGTCTGGTTTCCTATTCGACGATTTTCTTTGCCTTGCGAGGTTCATTCGAGTACAGGGTTGCCACATCTCCTGAATTTTGATTTCGTATCTTTTATAAAATCGTTCCTTGCGATTCTCTTTTATTTAATGATTTTATTTTTCACAGTTGATTTACCTGGGAGAGTGAATTATTTCACCTCCGTTTATTTAATTCATAACCTGGCTGATACTGTATTTAGTTATCACTTTGTATACCTTGTTGTTATTTGTCTTGTTCTACCTTTTATTGCATCCGTCGATGCTGCCTCGTCAGGCGACCTTTATGTCACATAATTATGTTACCTTGCCCTTAGGCATTTGTCACTGTTTTACCTTGTGATTTACCTTACTCGTCATTCGAGTGCTTTTCAGATTGAAACCTTAATCAACTGTATTATTGTAGATTTTTCTACACACCTTGATTTATTATCCAGAGCATGTTGGCTCCGTTCTCTCTCTCGAAAATCTTTGTTCCTCAACGTGATTATTAGCTGACCATACTACAGACCACGACTCTTTAACCAATAATCTAGTTAATGATTGAGAATGCTGGACTTTTGTTTATCATTCGTGTTTAGGCTTGTTTACAGACAAATTACTTAATCTTTTGTATCGGTACCAGCACACCGGTCCGCCAGTAACACGAGTACGTCGGCCTATCACCCCAAAGAGCGTAGATAGTATGATGAGAAACATACCTAATAATAGCGTTTGTCACATAAGATTCAGGTGTGTATAAAATCTGGTTAGAAGAGATTCGTAAAAACGACCTTATAATGATCAATTTGGCTTTTGACTCTAAATTGGCTTTACCCACTCTCGAGGCCGGTCTAATTTTGGTGATTTTGATTCTCTATTCGATGATTTGCCTATCCTACAACTGCGGGTGTTTTATTGCCCCGTGGCGTGCTACGATTTTCACTTTAAAGAGTCCTGCTCTTTTTCCGGCCCCCTGAGGTCTCCATCTGGACATCGAGATGAATGCCTCCCCCACGTTTGGTAATCGAGTACCTATTATAAATCCTAATCGAATATTGTAATGAACTTGGTTTTTCCTGATAATGTAAATGAGTGGCTGGTGCTACATCTGACAACGCTGCCTAAGCTTGCTTGGTGCAACCAATCTGAGAGTGCAACCTACTGTTGCGAGTTCCTGTCATATAGCGCCACACAATGGGAAGAATGACTCGTTTTCACTTTCTAAATCGTATTATTTAAAGGGACTGCTTCATGCCTAACTTGGTTTATTTCTAATAACGTGCCGCTTTAATTATTCACAGATTATTCTATTCCTGACCTGGGTCCATCTTCTCTCCTAGCTCTATCTCAATTTCCTATACGTGAATTCGTAATGATTCGTCGAAGTATTTCTCTTTCCTAATAATGTTCGCTGACGTGATCTAGTAGCTACCTATTATTTACTGCTGGTGCCGCCTACTACCTAGCTGATTGCTTTGCCTGATTTAAAATGGGATCTGCGCTCATGGATTTGGCGAATCTGTTTGATTATTTACTTATGTGGATTTTGTTTTGAAGAGATCTTCCCTAACTGGTTGTATGTGGAAATTCAACTGGCGTTGGTGGGGGTTTTTAAATCAGTATAATTTATTTATTGATTTGAATTTCGTTTGTAGAATGATTTGTTCTAACTGATTGTATGTGGAAATTTCCCTAATCGTAAAGGAAAGAGCGTATGGAGTGCATAGAATCTACCATCTCGTTTACGCTCCTTTTGGATAGGAAAATTCACGGTTTTTCTGGGTTGATTGGTTAGGAAATTTGTAGCGAGTGCATAGAAACTACCATCTCATCTACAAATTTGGTTTAAAGAATGGCAGACCTGGAGTGCGCTAATAAAAGCCGTCTCGTTGATCTTCCAAGCAAGGGTTAAGGAATATGACAGAGCTCGATCGAAGTCTGATCTCACTCTGTCTGGGTTTGCTCTAAGACGTCTGCTTTTATAGAAGCGGTGGCCCGCTTTCTAAGCACCACGCAACAATGCACCTCACTGGCCCTGCCTTATACCGTGATTTATTTCTTAATCGTATTTTCCTAATTACGGGACTTAGCGATTTGACCTCGCGGCTACCTTACTGAATTGTCCTAAACCTGAACTACCTAAATTTTCCTTCAAATCGACCGACGCGTTCTGCACCTTTCCATTGTGTTTAGCGATTTTAATTACACCGGTTTTATTTTCATTTTGCATTTTCCCCTACTTGCAGTTTCGGGACCGCAGCGAATTTTCGACTGTTGCCATTTATTAATTCGCTCTATCAATTCGTGTAATTTTCATTATCGTTGGCAGGATACCTAACGAGTTACTTTTGTCTTTGCATGGAGCTATTGTTTGATTCCTGATTTCACATTCTTTCACCCGGTCTGTATCTTTCCACCCGTTATTGTATGTAGGTCACCTATTATTCTCCATCACGCGGACGGAGAGTGTTTCGACACAATGCCTGCCCTAACTATCTGGTCAACTTCTACCCTAGCTTCGCCGTCTCTTCGATGTTGTTAAAAGTGCTGGAACTCCACTAGCTAGAGCTCTTCTATTTTATGAATATTTAATGAGCTGACGGGGATCGTTTACTTGATGTAACGGCGGGTGGCTGCGCTTTGATTTTCTAACAATTTTACCTTTAGGTATTTACGTACGTAATCTCGCACTATTTGCTTTTTCGATTTGGGCTGATTTAATGAGGGCGACGGAAATAATTTCCTTATTATCCTACCTAGGTGCGATCCATTTCACTATTTAGGAAATCTATATGGAAACCTATTGGGTATCGCTCTACCTATGAAAAAAACTTAGTTTTGAAATCGATGTTGCTCAATGATAATTTCTGAATTCTGGCATTTTTATTGGCCAAAACATACCTGCACTGTGGCAAAACCCTCATTCCTGTAGGACTCAATCGTTCTATATACGAAGAGACCATTATTTTGCTTTAGATTCTATGTATTCATGAATTATTTTGCTTTGAAGCAGAGAGCTTTCTAGATGAGAAGTATCTTTCCTCCCTCGAAAACCAGTAACCAATCTGGGTAAGTTAAAATTTTCTTATAAATAAATGAGAGGTGATAACTCTATTTCTTTTTATTGTTCTAGTTTCCGGGACTTACTCGTTTTTGGAACTATCTTAATAGTTCTCGAAATTACCAAACAATTTAGATGCGACAATTCTATAATTCATATCTATTGATAATTAAGATGAGATAATTAAATTTGATTCAGATGATTATTTAAAATTGCTCACCGAAATCTGCAGCGGTGACATTCCATCTTGTCCCATCTGCACTGACCATTCTGTATCCAGGGCCGTTCGCGTAGTTGATGGTGAGGTAGTCATAACCCTCGTCGTCCTTGAGTCCGGAAAGTCCAAGGACGTCCCTGCCTCTGTCAGGGTACCCACTGAAAGTCATGCTGTGTGCATGGTCACTGGTCACCACGATAAGGGTATCTCGTTCATTAGTCATATCCACTGCACGTTGGACCGCCTTTGAAAACTCAGCGACCTGATATAAGAGAAGATAAGAATAATTATTAACGAAATAGCGAGATGGACAAATATGACAACAAAAATTATACTTCAAGTTTATAGACAAAGTAATGATAGCCAAAAAAGTAAAATATATGGGATTAAAGGGCGTGAGAAACAATATCCTAAAAGGGGGATCCCTCAAAATTCGATATTGGTAGCTGTATTATTTTCACTTTTAAGGTAAAAATAATTAAACGGATATGACTTTCGGTCTGTTTAATATTGTGAACCTGAATGAAGAAAAAATTGCATTTCTTATAGAAAAAATAACGAAATGTAACATAAACAAAATTGTTTATCTGAATGCATACTAAAAGCATAACTGAATGGATATTAAAGTTCAGTAACACATATCAGGAATAAATTAGAGTCAATGTATTATGAAGCTGATATACAAGAAAATAATTGAATAAATCAGCAAAATCTCTACCTGCTCAATTTTTTATATAACCGCCTGTTATACCTACCCAATGAACGGGAAGCAAAATGATATTTTTTTTTTAATAAAAACTCAATACTGACTTCAGCCTATAGGTATGTGTAGTTTCTTACCACAGGTAGAGATTTACATATGTTACCTATTAGTGGAATTAACAAGCCAGAGGCAATAAAGTTAATCTGTAATATAAAAATGTATTTTTACACATCTAAGTATCAACAGTAGTCTTAATTACTATGAAACACGTAATTGAAATTCCAGGAACCCCCTTTCATAATATTTAATACACTAACCTCATTGACTCTAAGTTTGCGCCACTATAATAATACATATTATTATATGTAACCTTTTAATGGCCTTTCAAATTCATTAAATTAATGAATTAAAGAATCATGCAAGGTAGCTCGGTTTATAAGAGGAACACGCTTTACTAGGAAATAATTCATCTAAAATTGCATAAAAGTATGGCAAAATCAGTCCCCGCTGGGACTTCCCAAGATTTTAAGCACATTTTTATAAGGCAATTTACTATAAATCAGTATTTCAAAAAAATTCCATCAAATCTCATTAAGGTCTAATTTCTGGTGAATTTATGTGTTGATTAATGCTTTACAACCATTTTCTGATTTTTGTTTTCTCCCCAACTTTATCCCTAATTTGTGTTATTTTTTCAAGTACCTATATTACTTAGTTATTAGTATTATTATCGACCTCTCCGAACCAAACTGAAAGGGTTTTTAACCCAAAAAAATATTGTTATTATCGACGACCGCAGTCTCTATAGGGTGCACCACGTATCCTTCTCTATATTGCTATCTCCTGAACGCTAAGAGATACAGGGTCGGTTAAATTAGAGAAAAGTTGTGCTATTTTGTGGCCATCTCGAATCCGTCAAAACATGCGAGATATCTGTGACCGTTCCTGAAATATCCTGAAAAAACTGAACAATCGAGATTTCTTATTTTCTTCATATCTTTTTTATTATTGGAAATTAATAAATAATTTTTCGTAGGCTTACTACATAAGCCGTTAAGAGCTATCCATCTGACATTTCAAAAATTTTCAAGGCCTACTAGATTCAAGAGTTTTCACAGTCAACTTTCGTTTTTCTTATGGCCGTCATATTATTTTTTTATGTCGTTCGATATAAAAAAAATAATGGAAACCAAAAATTAATAAACTTCAAAAAATAAATTTCTTTAAATTTTTATTCTTCTTTTTTCAAAGAAAAACGAAAAAAAATTGTCGAAAAACGTCAACATTTGTAAAATAAGCCAAAATAGTGCTTGCCTTATGGTTTTTTAATTTATCTATGAAATTCGGTCTTAAAAATTGTCTTTTTTGTAAAGAAAAAAGAAGAATAAAAATTTTTTTAATTTATTTTTTGAAGTTTAACAATTTTTTGTTTTTATGATTTTTTTTCACCGAACAACATAAAAAAACAATATGGTGGCCATAAGAAAAACGAAAGTTGACTATGAAAATCCTGGGATCTAGTCGGCTTTGAAAATTTTTGAAGTGTCAGATGGGTAGTTCTTGCCGACTTATGTATGCCCACAAAAAATTATTTATTAATCTCCAATAATAAAAAAGATATGGCAAAAATAAGAAATCTCGATTTTTCAGTTTTTTCAGGATATTTCAGGAACGGTCACAGATACTTTGTATGGCTTGACTGATTCGAGATGGCCACAAAATTGCATTTCTTTGGACTTGTTTAACCGACCCTGTATCTGTTAGCGTTAATAGATAGCAATATACAGGGTGTTATGTAATTGAATGTCAATATTTAAGGGGGTGATTTTTGGGTTCATTTTAAGGAGAAAACTTTATAAGAACGTATGTCCTAAGAGTCGTAACTTTTGAGATACAGGGTGGTAAAATTTCGTATACAGGTAATACGCATCAAGTGGCATTATTTCATGTACCACGTTTCATTTTATTTCCATTAGTGACGATGGTGCACGATCGTGCAGAATTTTACCGGCATATTTTAGCAGACATTGATGGTACTCCACTGATTTCTGTTCAAATAGAAATCATTTTTTGAATCCCCATTCATTTCCAAGAAAATTTGATTACCTATTTTTTTTCAGTCCGATGCACGGTTTTTGCCTAAAAAAATAAAATCTGTTTCTCTACATGGTCACAAGATTGTCGTTAAATGACAATAAAAAAATATAAAAATATGCATAGGTAAAATGCTGCAAGATGTCACTAGTGGAGATAAAACGAAATGTGGTACATGAAAAAATGCCTCTTGATGAGTAATACCTGTCTATTAATAGTTATTTACATTACAAGCTACGAAAGTTCACTTTTAGGTGCGAGGTCTTTTGAATAGACGAGGCGAAGCGTAGCGTAGCCGAGGGTATTTAAAAACTCCGAGCACCTGAAAGAGCTTTCGTAGCGTGTAATGTATTAAACTTTTCATTCTCCCCTTGCCATATTGAACCACGGATTAAGAAGAAATTAGTAAAATAATACGATTCAGTGATAACAATGGAATTATTATAAGGTGCCATGTTTTTAACATTACCATAGTAACGATAGTTTTAAATTATTAATTTATGACACTGTCAAGTCTAAAACTGTGTACCGCTATAATTTTAGAATCTTTGATCGTAGTTTAGTTCAAAATGAATTTCATTCAAGAAGCTGCAGATTCTAGTAAATCTTTCTGGAACATACAATAATAATTATTTGTATGTTCCAGAAAGATTTACTGGAATTTTTTATTGTAGTTTTACATTCAATTTTCCATCTAAATAAACGTTAATCAAACTGACATTTCCTACTTTTTTATCTAGGGCACGAAAGTTTTTCATAGCTAGCAACCACCTAGCAACCTATCACCTAGGATGTTTTACTTTCGCTTTCGGTTGCCTTATCAAGACAGAAAGTTACACTTTCGTAAAGGGGAGAATGAAAATTTTATTAAAATATCCAGAGCGGTATAACAGATATTATGGAAAAATTATTTATTTTTAAAAACTTTACCACCCTGTATCTCAAAAGTTAAGACTTTTAGGACATACGTTATTATGAAGTTTTCTTGTTAAAATGGACCCAAAAATCACCCCCTTAAATATTGACATTCAATTACAAAACACCCCGTAGAGAAGGATACATGGTGCACCCTGTAGATTTTGTAAAAATTTTACACGAAGCAAGCAACAGGGGTATTCTGGAAGTTCTCCAACTCCTAGGTTCGTGTCTGTCTGAATTATGGAGTGACGTCACCTAGAACGAACTATGAACCAAAATCGACTTCATACGATTTTCCTTAGAAATTTTGAGCCTGACCTATTACCACTAGAAGATCAATGACCCCGAGAATGATTGATTTATACTCCCTGCAGACTTCTTCTGTACCAAATGTTTGCCGATATCGTCATTCGTTGTGAAGAGACAGCTCTATCTTCGAAGTTCTGAAAAAGCGATGTTGAAGATGACCCAAGTTTAAGGCCAATCGCATCACCAAAAATGCTACCTAACTGCGTGAATTGTGCAATGCGTTTCCAAAGTCCTTGCAACCTCTTCATCTGGTAGGGATTGTTTTTACTACTTACTTCTTTTTTGACCATTAGACGTTATTTAAAAATATTTTTACTGATAAATTCGAGTTCATTGGAGTCTCTGGTACCCATTGACTCCATTCGTTGAGCTCTAGCTCCTATGTTTGATCTCCTGTAAAATTTTTAGCTCCTTGTGCAAAGATGGTAAAGGAACTGTTGTTGTATGGAAACAGGTTAGCTAGCATACACTTGCAGTAGTTTAAAATGATTCATTTACACTGTTGAAGACCTCACTAAAATTTTACCAAAAATTTTCTTGCACCATTGTGTGGCAGTTTCTCAGGTATCTACGATGGTGTCAGATGGAGATGTCAGGCGGAGGTTTCAGGTGAAACGTGCTGTATAAATCTGCAGAACTTGACCTTTCGGGTACTATACAATGGTTTATTAGGTTTTCCACAATGTATTTTTACAGTATTTCAACAGTGAGTCGCTTTAGACCCTCGCAAGTGTTAGCTAATATGTTTTTATGCAAAAACTTTCTATTTACCATTATTGCAGGAGGAGGTAAAAAGTGGTCGCAGGAGATCCAACCGGGGGTTGGAGTTCAAAGAATGAAGTCAGTGTACCAAAGACTCTAATGAACCCGAATATGGCAGTAAAAATATTGGTAAAAAAAGAAGTGGTTAAACCCCTGCTAGATGAAATGGCTGTAAATACTTTGAAAACATTTTGAACAATTGACAATTGGGTGAACTCTTTATCACCGGTTTGCCCAAATTTGTGCCATATTTGAACACCTGGCGGACGTTTTTCAGGATTTAGAAGAAGGAACTGTTTCTCACAATGAATAACGACATAGACAAAAAATTGGTACAGAGAGTCCATAGAGAATTTGAATCAACCATTCAAGCCTACCAAAGCGTTGTTGAACTCTTGGCGGTTATAGTATAGGGCAAAATCGTGCAAAGTCGATTTGGGTGCACTGGGTACATTACAAGTTATGTCACTCAGTAATGCAGACGTACACAAACCTGGAAGTTGAAGAACGAGAAAGTACGTACGTCTCGTTTCATTTAAAAAAATCAATGACTGTGGTTTGTCGGCGAGGGAACCCCAAAAAATGTTCCCCTAATTTTGTACTGGAGTATATCTAAAAAAATATCTTTCAATTTTTTAATCAACCAGTGGAGATAATTTTATTTTAGAATTTGGAATGCCAAAATTCAGCTTTCTGTGTCAATTGGTTACAGCTGCAGCTTAATACATGAGTCACCAACGATTTTATGTATTAGCAAAGATAAAAGAGGAGAGTTATCAAATTTTGTTAACTAACCTCATCAAAAGATTTGCGAGCCTTGGCTTCGTGATGGGCCATATCGATACGAGCTCCTTCTACGAAGAGAAAATATCCCTGAGGACCTTTTGAAAGATGTCGGATGGCTGAAACGACCATGTCTTCAAGTGAGGGGTCAATAGTTTTGTTGCGGTCCAAGTTGTATGGAACGTGGCTTGCGTCGAACATTCCTAAAAAAATTCTAAATATTAGCCGAGTTTAGGCAAAATCAGAAATTTTTGATTCAAAGTCCTTATGGCTACTGTTATGTGGAAGTCGATGCTAAGAATACTTTTTTATTTTTTACATTATTATTATTATAGGTAGGTATATTTTTGATGACAAAACAAATCATTTTAGACAATGATTTTGTTTTTAACTTTGAACTGAATCAAGCGATTATTATATTATTATCATGTAATTAATAACCACTGTTATTATATGTTAAAGTAATTGCTTTGGCACAGTTGTATTTGGTTAAACCCATCCAAGATTGTCTCAATAACTATGAGATCTTTTGAACTACTTTAATAAACAAACAAATGAAATGTTATTATTATTTGTAACAGTGTTTGTTCTCAGTTGGAATTATTAAGTGAGGTATGACTGATAAGAATAATAAATTATCCAGGATATACTTATTATTGTCTTTGGTAAGGATGTTTAAACGTCTCAAATTCATAAAATGCCTCTTAAACAGGTATCTTGGTTGAATTTTTATTAAAATGGAAACTGCATCCAAATAGGAATGAATTTTGAACCTGAAAGACATTATCAGTAGGTACTCTGGTAAAAGTTAAAAAGAACTATAAATAATATTAACCTCCTTCAACAAGTTTTATAAATTACCTATCAGCGAGAGGGAACAGGTGTCTGTTAATCCTCGCAAAACTGTTACAGTACCGTTAACCAGAAGAAGGTTGGCAGGCACTACCCACTCATCAAGGAGAAATTATATCATTTGAGGAGGAAGCTAAATATCTGGGTGTTACCCTTGTAAGAAGGCTACTGTGGAATTTCCATCTGGAAAAGAGCATTCACAGAGCTGAGCTCTCATTACTTATGAAGTTGACAAAAGATCTGTGGAAGAACTTGAGGCATCGGTACGAAGCAAAAACATACTGGCTATTTTTAATGGGCATTAGTATTAGACCAATGATCGCATAGGGCAGTGTAACTTGATGGTCCAAAAGCTTACAAGCCTTGACCAAAATGAAGCTTTCAAGTTTACAAAGGCAAGCATATCAAGCGATTAGTCGAGAATGAGCACCACACCATCGGCAGCTATGGAAGTCCTTCTAAACCTACCTCCTCTCCACATGTACTTGGAAACGGAGGCCAGATGGACAACGTACAGACTATTACATTGGCACGAAACTCAACACGCTACTGCACGACATTTTTAAGTCACAGTCTTTTGGGCAAGCCCTTAAACATGATGCCATATACTATTCACGTACATGGTACACCGCGCCGGGTCAAAGAGAGAATACTTCTCGAGTCTGGGTCATCTTGCAACAGTATTCTGGACGGAAATTTATGACATTAAACTCAGCCCACAGATTCTGCATGAAATTCTTTACGCGGGAAACAATCAAATTTTTTCAGACAGCCGCTTTGCTCCATCATTTGTAAACTGGTATGGAACTGTCAAACAGCGTTCAATGAGGCAGCTACAAACAATAACTTGTGTCTGGTCTAGATTTCAGGCTTTGGAGAGGGCGAAGTCTCTGACTTTCTGGTTAGAAAGGAAACTACAAATTTATAGGACTAAAACCGGTTGTCGGCATATCTTCAAATATCGCTTAAACAACAATAAAGTCCTGAGCAGAGAATAAAGTACTGCAGAACTTTAAAAGACTACTACGATTGGCTCATTCTAAGGACTTTAATGCCCTGATAGGCCTCTACTTAGGACACTTCAAAGTGAACCAACGCTTTAAGATGGGTCTAGCCGATGACGCAGAATATCACATGTGATTAGAGGATGAATACACAGCAGAACATGTTCTATATAACTCCCCTGCGCTAGTAGAACCAGACACTCAACATTCAGAAGGGAACATTTCTCTCCAAGAGACCTGGATACATTCTCACACTCTAAGGCCATCCGCTCCTTAAGAAGCGGTGGCCCGCTGAAACGCTTAGGTTTAGGCTACAAAAAACCAATTGTCGCAGAGGAATCGAAATCCACCTACTCACTAAATAACTAAACTAACTAACTACCATCCTTGACAGAAAACGGACCAGTTCTTTCTTTATTTTTCTCTTCAATCGCACGTTTTCTCTTCGTCAGCTAATCAATGTAGGTTAAATAGATAAGTACCTGAGATCAGATTAGCTCAGTACATCAGGACTAGAACCAGTAAAAGTACGAGAAACCCCTTCCAGAGATTGATTCTTTGGATTGTGGGTTTGGCAAGTGCTTCAAGGAAGATCAAGTGATCTATAAATGTGGCCCTCTCTCTATTAAATACGGCCAGTAATCGCTTCAAAAATTTACATTATGATCAGTCAAAGCTAAACTTATCAATATCATAGCTAATATTCTGCTCGTGTTATAATATATTGGGATAATGAAACAAAAAAGTAAAAGCTAACTCACCTAGTAAGTAATCAGCTCGTCCATCTTCGGCCAAGAGCTCATTTCGGTCATTGACATATCTAAAAAAAAATATTTTTTCATAAAAAGGTCCAAAGCTGTTAAACTGAGTGATTTTTTTCTGCACACTAAAAATCAGACCAATATTACTCACCTGGCCTTTCTCCCTTTCTTCCTGTGCTGGTCCAACCACTCTTGCACGAGGTCACGACCGTCACTGCGAAATCCCCGATCCCCTTTGGAGTCACGATTTTCTTTAGGCATGAACTCACCTCTACCACCGCCCAGTACCACATTTAGCTCTTGCGCAGTCTCGCCATAAATTAACTGATATGCGATATCGGGACATATTTTCGGGTCTCTACCGGCATCTAATACGTCCGTATCTGATTCCCAGTTGCGGTTTGCTGTATGAGCGTAGATACCTTAAGAGAATAAAAGAGTTAGTTCGCTCTAAGTGATTAACTTAATTAGTTAAATTATTTTGACAAACCGTAGATAGGTAGGTCTTAATGAGTATTAAGCAAATCAATAGCCTGTCGTATTGGAGTCGGGTTTTAACCCATCGTCCCGACAGTTGTCAAGTCTGGAGCGCCCGAAAACCCAAATAAAGAGTTTCTCGACTCAGGCAGCAACACACATCCAACCAGACTACCAAAAGCACGGACGGCCGTTTCGGTCTCATTAGACCTTGTCAGCGTACTATATTGGAGAGTCCGGAAAAATATGAATCGCTGCATGAATCGAAAACCCTATATGGAATCTCATTCAGCCGGTTACCAGTGACCTCGAGACAGAGCGACATCTATCAAGAGAAACCACAGGCTCCCAGCCAGACAAAACTCCAGTGTGTATTATGGGTTGCGGACACTCCAGGGGCTACGAGACTGACATCAGAAATGCATAATAAATTTTTTTTTTTTCGAGCGCTCCAGACTTGACAACTGTCAGAACGATGGGTTAAAACCCGACTCCAATACGACAGGCTATTGATTTGCTTTATACTCATTAAGACCTACCTACCTACGGTTTGTTGTGACTTTTGAGTATACTTCGGCTTTTTAATATGCATTTCTGATGTCAGTCTCGTAGCCCCTGGAGTGTCTGCAACCCATAATACACACTGGAGTTTTGTCTGGCTGGGAGCCTGTGGTTTCTCTTGATAGATGTCGCTCTGTCTCGAGGTCACTGGTAACCGGCTGAATGAGATTCCATATAGGGTTTTCGATTCATGCAGCGATTCATATCCTTCCGGACTCCCCAATATAGTACGCTGACGAGGTCTAATGAGACCGAAACGGCCGTCCGTGCTTTTGGTAGTCTGGTTGGATGTGTGTTGCTGCCTGAGTCGAGAAACTCTTTATTTGGGTTTTCGGGCGCTCCAGACTTGACAACTGTCGGGACGATGGGTTAAAACCCGACTCCAATACGACAGGCTATTGATTTGCTTTATACTCATTAAGACCTACCTACCTACGGTTTGTTGTGACTTTTGAGTATACTTCGGCTTTTTAATATAAATTATTTTGGACTAACCTGCAGGAGATGCATGAGTGATTCTAGCAGTTGTAACCAGTCCAGTTCTCTTTCCTTTAAGTTGCGACCAAGCAGCTATAGAATGGGTGTGCAAGTCTGTGTTAGCATTAGCAGTGCAATCATTGAGGTCCACAGATGAGGATACTCCGACGGTCTGATAATTGGCCTTGACTCCTGTGAGATAGGCGGTTGCAGAACAGGCTGAATCGGCTACCTGCTTGTCTACGCAGTATGTCTGAAAATGAAGAAGAAAGTTTGTAAGAAAGAGTTGCGAGATAAGAAATCCGAGTAGCAACATCGCCTTTTAGTTATTAAAGCCTTTTAAATAAGTGGTAAATTTACTATTCAAGTTTCATCGCATCAATGCTGGTACCTATTCTACAATACACGGTTGCATATTTGATCCAGCTCTGCTTCTACAAAAGAGATCACCAGTGGGTGCCAAACGGAATACGGTAAAAGGGACAGGAGAAAAGATTGGAATATAGCGCTGGACGTAAAAAAGCTCTCTCTATAACAAAGGAAAAATATTGAACAGCTACCTAAGCAATAACCGAAGCATCCTAAAAAAAGAAGATTGATATTAAATGCTGGCGTTCCGCAGGGGTCGATCGACGACCTAGCGATAGTGGTGTCTGCAACCCCGGGACACTGGAAATGAGAGGAAATGACTCGCTTGGAAGGGTATCCAAGTAGATGAGTGAAAATAAGCTGCAGCTTGCCTCAGAGAAAACTGAAGCAGCCGTATTCACAACTCATGGAAACAGAAAAGCGTAAACTTTAGAATAGTCAAAGCATAATAGTGGCTGGTCATATGGATGGTCATAGGTAAGTCTAGGAGGTCATGGTTAGCTCTAAACACGATAATGCCGAAGGTGGGCGGAATAAGACCTGATAAGGAAAGCTAAAAGCGCCTAGTGGTGGAGAGTGACGAAAGTAAAGACATACGACATAATGCTGGAAAGAATGCAGAGAACAACGCTTCTGGGGATGACGTCGGCAGATAGTGCGGTGTCAAACGAAGCGATACAGGTGATTGGTGGGGATGTTCCCGATAACAGAGGAAGTCACCATAAGATCTGAGATGTACGCCCAGAGAGACTCACGCCCGGCAAATAGCATCATGTCCATTAGGAAAGAAGCAATGAATATATGACAGCTACATTGGGAAGATAACACCAAAGGAGAATGGACTCGGACTCTAATACCAGTTATTGAGCCATGAGTTGGAAAGAAGTTTGTTACTCTCGACAATCACACCACAAAGGTCGTCTCAGGACACAGGTACTTTGGCACCTACCTGAAGAGGATCGATAGAGACCGAGGACAAGGGTATGTTCTGTCCAAGTAAGGATATCCCGGAGCACACATTCACCCAGTCAGAACTGGATCAAACAACCGAGAACGACCGAGAACATCGTCACGGTCATGCTGGAAAACAGAAAAAACTGGGACCTGGTGTTTTACTACTTGAGAGAGATAATGAAAGATACGCTACAATAAGAGAGGATGACAAAGGTAAATCAGTGAAAATAAAAAAAGAAACCAACGGTGGAAACCAAACCATGGGATTATTGTGATGAGGGCATAGAAGATCGGAGGAGTTTTAGTGGGTAGGCCACTTGCAGAAAGCTTGCAGAGTCCTACAGTTCCCCGCGCAGGTAGAAATATCCGCTCGAACTGCATCGAGAATTTATACTCCACACAAGAAAGCTCGACAGAAAGCTGGAACTTTGTTTAAAATAGTTTATTGGGAAAGTTTGATGGGCGTTTTGGGTCTAGCAAGCATATTTTTTCTCACCAAGCTTCTCCAACAAAAATGTGGCCAACATAACTAAAGTTGCTTTACTAAATCCTAAAGCTCAATATCAAGTGGAAAGATGTGACGACACTTGAGGTTTTTTGATCTTTTTTGACCTGGTTTGGGGTGTTGATTGTAAACTTTTATTTTTATTCTTATTTTGAATTTGTTGGATCATATCACAAAAAAAGTTAATATTTTAGGATGTGACTTGTATGACGAATTTCCTTGCATCCTTCATTACTCTAATGATTATTAGAGACCTATATCTGTTTGACAGAAACTTTTATGAAAAGTATTGGTACGCCTCCGATATTGCTTCCCCATTATCGAGGAGATGTATAATATTTATCCATCGATCATCGGTCGTCTAAATAATGATAATGGTTTATGTCTAACTTTCTACTATGATAATGGAAATTGGTGATATATATTTTAGAAAGTTTCGTGATAATAGTTTATACAATATACATGGATCATCTAATATCAAACCTATAAGCCACGAATTCCCCTGATTTCATCTTTTCTTTATACAACTGATAGCAACCAAAATAATACTCAAATTTTCTTTTTAAATTATAAGCTTAGTTGAGAAAGTTCAATAAACACTTTTTTTCCAAACAAAGCTTTTGAAATTTATTTTTAGTTCTTCTGCAGGACTAACTATAAACATCCACATCAGGGTGCTCATTTTATCTAGAGACATTCAAATATATTAAAAACTACGAAGCCGATCAAAAAAAGTGGATAATAATCTGGAAGGGGGACATCTAATTATATACCAAACTCGATCAACCTACCCCCAGTCCTTAGGGTGGCGGGTAGCGAGTTTGCAATCTTAAATGAGAACCTACATTTTTATGCAGATTCGGATTTTATGGGTGAAAACACCTAGGAAATTGTTGCCCCCCTCCATGCAGGTGGGGTGGGGGGTAAATTTGAAATTTTGGTTAGGAAACCTTTTTTTTTATTGCAGATTCGGGATTCGTGTCAAAAAATACGAAGAATTTGTTTCTAATATTTTATTCGATTTATGATGAATGAATGAATCGACGAAATTACCAATTTTTTTCGATTTGTTTTAATAATTGATATTGAACGAAAAAGATCCACGAACACAGCACAAATTTTAAGACAAATTATACGTATTTCTAGCCATAAAATCCGAATATGCAATAAAAAGGTTGTATTCTGATTTATGATTTCAAGTTGCTGCCCCCTACTCCTAGAGGGTGGGGGTAGGTTGCTGGAGTTTGGTATCATTGGATGTACCCTTTCCAGGCGAACAAATTTCATTAACCTTTTTTTTTATCTAATGCGTAGTTTTAGATATATTTCCATGTCTCCAGATAGATTGAGCAACCTGCAATTATTACTGTTTTGCTATACCTTAGATAATCCTGTAAATGGAAACTTGTCGAATGCCAGCTGAAATTCTTCAGCTTTTCCGGTGTAAATACGGCTAGATGTTATTGTTGGGATTGACATGCCATCACCCAAGAACAAAATGACATTTTTTGCTATATCTGCAATGAAAATTTATTATTTGTAGTTAAAGATTACAATAATTCGTGTTAGGTACCTAAAATCTAAAACTTACTTTCATTTCTTGGTTTATTTAGAAGTTGCCTTAAAGTTTTCTGAGCCCTCACTCTCCAGAAAGTGGCATTATCTTGTTCATAGTTGTAAAATGGACCTCTTGCAACGGTGGACATTTGAGGGGGATGCTGATACCTATCCTCTAATAATAAATATTACTATTAGTTCTCGATAAATAAATAAAGGTCATTAATTATTATGTGAGTGTACTGATACCCTGATACCCATCATCTGCGAGTTTCATACAAAAATTTTTCTACGACCTTTCTTATTTCATTGAAATAGAAGAAAGTAAGTACACATGCATTTTACTTTTATTTGATTTTCAAGAATCTAACATAAAATCAGCACTCAGCACAATAATATTGCATTATTTTGAGAACTTCGAGATTAACAATATCTAACATTGAGCATTTGTAACAATTCCCTTGACACCTTCAGTAATCCCCTTTTATTTAATCAATTATTTTGTATCGATCGTTTTTGATCACACGTTTTGATAATAAATTTACTGAACACTCTCTCTACATCATCGACCGAGCGTAAAATCGACGTTATCATTCGATTGTTCGATGACTATCTTTCGGCTCCCTTCGCTCCTCGATGATCGTGCATGCGCGAGCCTTAAAATGGCAGGCAGCCATGTGATGAAATTAGATCCTGACAGAAGTCAAGAACAGTTAGACCAGTTCTACTTCCATTTATTTAGTTTATTTAGTAATTTGAACATTAATAAATAAATTAATAAAACAATTTCTAAACACCAGAATTAGCAGCTAAGCACTCCTTTTAACGATCTGTGAGGTATGTACAATTTTTTTTTTTTTGTGATTACTGCTTTGATTATTAGCATCAATTGGGTCAATTATGAGCGAGACCACTGGAAGTCGTAGTCATGACGCATTTTAATTAGCTATTCACATGAAAAGCGTTGAGTTGCTTATACAATGTGAAATGGATCGCACCTAGGTAAGATGATAAGGAAATTATTTCCATCGCCCTCGTTAAATTAGCCCAAACCGAAATAGCAAACAGTGCAAGAATAGGTACGTAAATACCTGAAGGTAAAATTGTTAGGAAATTAAAACGCAGCCACCCGCCGTTACATCAAGTAAACGATCCCTGCCAGCACATTAAATATTCAGAAAAAGACAATCGCTCTACCTAAAAATATATCAGCCTCTAAAAGAACGTCCGAAGGACCGGCAAGGCTAGGGTAGACACGCGCCAGATGTTAAGGCAGGCATTGTATCAAGACACTCTCAAACCGCGTGACTGAGAATAGGTGACCTAACATACAAGACCGGGTGGAAAGATTTGTGAAATCGTGAATCAAACAATAACCCCTTGCAAAGACAATAGTAAGTCGCTAGGTATTCCACCCACAATAATGAAAATTTCACCAATCGATAAAGCCAAGAAATAAATTAAGGTAGCCGGAAATTCACCACGGTCCCCAAATAGCGAGCAGGTGAAAACGCGAGATGAAAGTTAAGCCGGTGTAATTATAATAGTAAGGTACAATGGAAAGGCGAAAACGCGTCGGCCGATTTTAAGGAAAATTTAGGTAGTTGAAGTTTAGGACAATTCAGTAAGGTAGCCGCGAGGTCAACTTGCCAAATCTTAAGACAAGTGAGATATGATAAGGAATAAAACACATAAAATCACGGTATAAGGCAGTGCCAATAAGGTGCATTGTTGCGTGTCGTGTTAAGAAAGCGGGCCACCGCTTCTATAAAAGCAGACGTTTTAACACAGCTCAAAACAGATGAAGATCAGCTTCCAAGCAGGTCGCATCTGACTCCTTAACCCTTTAGTCGTTGTCCAGAAATGGCCCTGTGTGAACTCCAGGCAACGACTCCTTCATTAACCAACAACTCGGCCAGAGACGACTTTATGTGAACTTCAGCCGAATTGTCCTTCTTCAACCTGAGAATTTCCATTGCCAATTTAGTTAGGGTCAAATCGCACCCGAACAAACTTCTAATCACAATTCTTAACCAACAACTCGGCCAGAGACGACATTGTGTGAACTCCAGCCGGATTGTCCTTCTTCAACCTGAGAATTTCCATTGTAAAATTAGTTAGGGTAAAATAGCACCCAAACAAACTTCTAATCACAATTCTTACCCAGCAGTTCGGCCAGAGACAACCTTGTGTGAACTCCAGCCGAATTGTCCTTCCTAAACCCAGGAAAAACCCCTTGAGAAATTAATTAGGGCAGATATCATTGCAACCACATTTCCGACAACGTAAAACAATCAACCCTATCCGCAATGTTCACGTGCACAGGCCCCATTTTAAATCAAGTCAAATAATCAGCTAGGTATTAGGCGGCACCACCAGTAAGTAGTAGGTACCTACGCAATCACGTCAATAAATAGAAAGACCCCGGCAGGAAAGAAATACTTCAACAAATACTTACAAATTCACGTATAGGAAATCGAGAGAGCTAGGAGGAAAGTAGGAAAATCAAACCCAGGAATTAATACCCTGTAAATAAATAAAACGGCCCATGATTAGAAATAATTCAATCATCTCAATCATCCTATTTATCAAAGAGTCCAAGTTTATTTAGTGCAGATGTAGGCAATAAATGTCCCTTTAAATTATACGATATTAGAAAGTGAGAGGAATTCCTTCGCCATTGTATGGCACCATGAATGAAGATTACATAGCAGAGCACCCTCCGATATACAACAAGTCCAGATAGAACAAGGCAACGTTGTCAGATGTAGCACCTGCTACTCGCATACATTATTAGGATATACCAGTTCCATTACAACACCCAATTAGGATTTATAATAGGTACTCGATTACTACACGTTGGGGGAGGCATTCATCTCGATGTCCAGATGGAGACCTCGGGGAGCCGGAGAAAGAGCATGACTGTTTAAAGTGGAAATCGTAGCACGCCACGGGGCAATAAAACACCCGAAGTTGTAGGATAGGCAAATCAGCGAATAGAGAATCAAAATCACCAAAATTAGACTGGCCTTGAGAGTGGGTAAAGCCAATTTAGATTCAAAAACCAAATTGATCATTATAAGGTCGTTTTTCCAAATCTCTTCTAACCAGATTTTATACACACCTGGATCTTATGTGACAAACGCTATTATTATGTTTCTCATCATACTATCTACGCTCTTTGGGGTGATACGCCGACGTTCTCGTGTTACTGGTGGCTGGTATGGTACTGGTACCGATACAAAAGATTAAGTAATTTGTCTGTAAACAAGCCTAAACACGAATGATAAACAAAAGTCCAGCATTCTCAATCATTAACTAGATTATTGGTTAAAGAGTCGTGGTCTGTAGTATGGTCAGCTAATAATCACGTTGAGGAACAAAGATTTTTGAGAGAGAGAACGGAGCCAACATGCTCTGTGTAATAAATTAAGGTGTGTAGAAAAATCTACAATAATACAGTTGATTAAGGTTTCAATCTGAAAAGCACTCGAATGACGAGTAAGGTAAATCACAAGGTATAACAGTGAGAAATGCCTAAGGGCAAGGTAATGTGACATAAAAGTCGCCTGACGAGGCAGCATCGACGGGTGCAATAATAGGTAGAACAAGACAAATAACAATAAGGAATACAAAGTGATAACTAAATACAGTATCACCCAGGTTATGAATTAAATCAAACGGAGGTGAAATAATTCACTCTCCCAGGTAAATCAACTATGAAAATAAAATCATTAAATAAAAGAGAATCGGAAGGAAATATTTTATAAGAGATACGAAATCAACATTCAGGAGAAGTGGCAACCCCGTACTCGAATGAGCCTCCAAAGGTCAGACCATCTTAAGCGGCCCGAATCGCTGTAGCTCGGTAACCGAACTTGCCACCAGCCGTCTAGGCGCGAAATTCAACCCGAGTTAGACCCACAGGGCGACTCCGCTAGATCTACAGGGTGATTCTCCCGATTGAAAATACACGATAAATTCGTACGAGAAATTGAATAGGTAAACAGACAAACATTTCCGCAATATCCCGGATAGTCCGTAACCACAATGGTTGTTGTCTTTAATTAATTCAAGCTGATGCTTGAAATGAAATCAAAGAAAATAGGAAAAGGAAATTAGGCAAAGAAAATCGTTAAGTAGGTAATCAGACAGACATTCCCGCAATATACCGGGTAGTCTGTAACCAAAACAAAAACAAGTGAAATAATAAGAAAGCACAGGTGTGCAAAAGAGTGGAATCCGAAATGAATTGGAGTTTGAAAAATGCATGAAAGGGATTCATCATTCGCTTTCCATTGTTTTGTACTCTCTATGCAAAATCACAGCCTCTCTCGCTTTTCACCATTTTACGCCCTTGCAAACGAATCCTCTCGCTCACCATTCGCTTTTAGACATCTGACAGGAAGTCCACAGTTAACAACAAAGGTCTCAGTTAAATTCCCCGCTTTTCCGAAAGAAATCCCAATCAACCGAGATACAATGAGTCATAGTAGGTTCTTTTGCGCATCCGTTTCGGCCATAGTAATCCCGGCATACCTCAATCAACGAGCAGGGGTGACTACGGTAAAAACTACGGTAAACACAACGAAAGAAATCACAGCGGTCCTATTAGGGGAAACCCAGAGGTAAATAGACGATCACAGTGGCTTTTCGCGAAAGACCGAGGGACCCGGGTCCTATCAGTTACATAATTATGACGTCGTATGAACTCGAGAGCTTCCAGCCGTTTTATGATATTTGGTTCTGAATCCACTGATTTATTTCACAGGAGCTCGCCCCTTTTTTTGGGTGCCTATTTATTGATAAGAGCTAAATAAACAAATTAAATTGACCTGTGAATTTTATTTAGCCTGTAATGTTGTTCATGTGTGTGCATTGTCAAAATAGTCAATTAAATCTTTTTTTGAGCCAGCTGGCTTCTAAATAACGTTCCTTCTTCTTTGCCAGCTAGCTTGCCGCTTCTTGAAATGATAAAGTCAGGTGGAGCCGTGAAAAATTTCCGAATTTTGACAATAAGAATACATGATACCCTTTATAAGCATACAGGGCCAAAGTATCCAATCCAATTGGTCTGATTGGAAGGGTCCTATAGCAGAACAGAAAGGAGGTCTTAGCCGAGTGCCAGGATCATCCTATTTCTGCACATTTAAGTATGAATGAGTTGGTTAGGCGGTATCTATGCGAATTCGTGTACCGTGTGCGGGATGCACAAGTTTTCGAATCAACGTCGAGCAGGCTTGATTGGAAACGAGAGATAAGTCGAATTTTTTTTCCTTCGTGGATTTTATGGGACCTTTCCCAAGGTATAAATCTGGGAATATACAATAATTGTTGGTGGTAACTGATTCATTTAAGGAATTTAAGGCAATATTGAAGAAGTTCTTAAAGTGTGGTATAACCCGCGTCATCACCCAGAAGTAAACCCGACGGAGATGGTAAATAAGGTCTTAGGAAATGCGATAGCATCGTACATTAAGGATAAGGATCATAGGACTTGGGATGAACATCTGTTTGAGGTAGCACAAGCGATTCTAGTTTCTGGGAGGCACACTCCAGTCGATGGTAGTTTCTATGGTAATGTCGATTATACCTAATTCATTTGACCCTATAGATTTTTCGGAAAAACTCAAGTGACAGTCAGGACTAAGGAAAGTTCCAGAGCTCTGTCCACAGATTCAAGTGAAGATTCAAAAGACTTATGAGAAGAACGTCAATAAGTACAACCTTACACGTAGGGATATTTCGGCGTATCAGCCTGGAGACAACGTGTGGAAAAAAAATTGTCTTGTCCGATGCCACTGAATTAAAAAAAAAGGTAGCCCCAAAATTCGTCACAGGTATTGTTGACCGAGTGCAAGGAAGTGGGAAAGTGTTCAATGGAAACCTTGACTATAAGATTATGAGACTCGAGCGCTACTTACTGCGCTATCAAGGCAAAAAAATAGAGGAAAGAGAACAAAAGAAAGATGAAACCAGGAATACCATCATTGGTGGAGATGGGGGGATCGAACCCGGGATCTTTCACAACTAAAGCGAAAGCTCTACCATTGAGCCAAAAGAGTTTATGATGGCAAAATCCTCATAAAGCTAAATACATCTTAAGACGACCTGGTGCCTTTTTTAGGACAGAAAACCATAAAGGGCCTGCGGCAAAAAATTATTTTTGTTATTAAAATTATTACGAAAGTATTTCTACTATCAATATAGTACCATACAATCCAATTTATTCTGTAAACAGTTTCTGAAAATGCGACTCTCACGGGAGTAGTACCTATCGCGATAGTTTTATCATGATTTGACTGAAACGCACCTTAATACTATTACTATAATTACGAAGACAGTCACCATGGAACAGCATATAATAAACTCTTTTTTATCTATTTATTCTTTACATTGATATACATATGAAACTTTAGGGACAAGGTATTGATGTTCTGATCATATAAAAGTGAACTTCGCTCATTTATTTTAATTGTAGTTAGTTAACAGTCACTTTTTATTATTATGTTCCCATGTATCTAAGTACTCCCAGTGATGATAATCGATATTCAACATTATTTTTATTTCTTTACCTATAAAAAATGATGGTTTTGTTATTTAGAAACGATGTCTTTTCGCTTGTTACGTTTGATGTGGGATGATAGAAAACTCTTCGGTTGTTATTAAAGACCTGACTAACTAAAGTGTTGCACTTGCGTTGATAATCATTAAATAAGAAATAACAATACCGGTTGTTGTAGATTGAAATTGTTCCTGAAAATGAATAGAAACATTGTTTATGGTAGAGACTTGGAGGCGATTATTTATCTGTTAAGAACTTGCTACATGTGGCCGAAAAATAATAATCCCGAAGACGTCAACTTATCTTTTTATGTGAAATTTATAGTGTTCTGGCTGTGTTTTACCATTCCAGGAATTGGGGTACTTTTTCATGTATATAATCACGTCAATGGTAATCCAAAATCGTAAAGATAATTTTAATTTCTTGTACTAGCTCTAGGATGTAACGTAGTTTAGTTTGTAGGTGGATAGAAACATTCATTCTACTTTTCACGGTAATAAATTTTAGAAGGAACTGCCCTTTGGTTGAAAATTTTGAATTCTTTGGAACGGTGCCCCAACACCTCATTTGTCATTTCTCGTTCAATCGTGAATATTATATTATATTAGAAACGAAAAACCTCATGGTAGAGGTGATATAGCCTTAGTCATGGAAACCATTCCAACCATTAATTAATTATTTAGTTAAATTTACTTATTAATGATTTGGTTTCAAAATTACTGCAGCTGAGATAAAACCTCAATGTCATTAGAAGTCTTAACCTTCATAATGTTGTCTGTCCGGTTATAGTGCATAACAAAATTAAAATATCATGTGGATCATATTAAATGCATTGGCAACTTGAAAAACAATTTTTCTTTAGTCAATTTTTCTGAGCTTTTTAATGACAATGGTGAAAACGTCATTTCGATATCTGCTTACTGTCTCGATATGTGATACGGGCTGTGACGTCATATCAGTTGCGACTATCTACTGCCTTATAACACTTAGAATAATTTCGCAGTTTTTTCACGCACAAATGACAATTTTTTCAAACCAACGAAATAACTTCCTATAGTTCTTCTTATTCTATTAATTTGAATAAAAAGTTCTGATTAATTTTGCACATACAGTTGAAAAAAATCGACTTGACCGATTTCGCCTAACAGCAGTTACCAGACCACTCGCTACAGATTACAAATATTTAAAAAATTTCAGCTGCCTAAACTCAAAACTGCGATCTGAATCGTGGTGAAAAGAATGAGCTTTTGCCAACATTGAAAGGTATACCTACCTGTACAAACCACTCGACATTCGAAATTTTTTTTAGCTAAAATTTAAAATCCTCCATAAGTTCTATGGAAAGTCAAAATTTCGTGTAAAAAACTCAACGTTTGTCTATACAAAAGCATTTTGAAAGCAGTAAACTTGAAATTTTTCTGAAGTAACCATAATAATGATATGTTCGCCATTTTGGAAACTGATGGCTTTTGAAATTTTTCATGGCCAATTCATATTAGCATAGTTTTTCACTATAAAAATTTCAGTTCAATTCCTTTGAAAACGTGCTCATAAATAGTAATAGAAATTTAACAATTTGCCCTATTTCTTATACACATTGTATATACACATAGATATAATAGGAATAATGCAATTTTCTTACCATGCAAGTTTTTTTTCCACTTTGCTGACGCAGGGATTCATAAAATAGCAACGTTACGAAAATTCACATGGCCGCCATTTTAGGACAACACGACCAATTTTTCTCAAATACAATCCCAGACCACTGCTCATTGATATCTTACTCCCACAAAAATTTAGTCTACTAGATTTAACACAGCAGGACCGGTATTTCGTAAACAGACCGGGGAAATCTATTTTTATTTTTTCAGTCGATGGAGTTGGACCTTCCCTGTCTTTTGACATGTGTCTTAGGTTGGGTTGGGGTGCGGGGGAGGGGTGGCACGCTTTTAAAATTTACTGAAAATGAATTTTATCGGAAAAACGGGTCTATCTGAGCCGGATTTGATCTGAGAAAAAAATTTTGGTATCGAAAATTGAAGAGCTTGACTAAACACGGAAGTTCGTTCCGACCTGAACCCTTTAGCTCTACTGGTTCGCGAAATATTGCGATATTAAAGGTGCAAAAATGAATAAAAATTTAACTGACTTTTGCTCGGCAGGTGGTGGAGTTAGGGCGTCAATTTTTTGCGAGAGGAAGGGTGCCACCAAGTACTTTGACGGGCCGGAAGGAGGGGGTGGTGGGCCAATTAGGAGGGGAGATATGGGGGTGAGAAGAAAAATACGGAAACGCTCGTAAAAAGTTTATTCATTGACCTACAGAGACCAAGCACCACTCATTTTCTTCGTTTTTTTATCTACTACCTGACCCGGTAGTCATGGCAAAAAAAAATATTTTCGCAAATGCGCGCTTGGCGCGCAATTAAAAAAAAAGTCTTTTTTTTCTCGCGTTTTTGGGGATGAAGGAAGGGGGTGGGGAAAATTTTTTATTCACCACTGAACGGCATTTTTTTTAATCTTTAATTTGAGCCCCACTTGAACCCGATCCGACCATAAATAAGGGCACAACGAACTGGCAAAGTCTAGGCTTTATTGCGGGCGAACGGAGAGGGGTGGGGGATTCTTGTTAGGCTCATTGGAAAGAGAAAACATTTATTCATCTATTTATTTATTTGTTTTTTTTTCGTGCGTATCTTGCCCGCGCGCGCAAGTTATACATGAAGATCTCTCTTTAAACCGGGCGAGAAAGATACCCGAGCAGCCGTGGGCGGAGCTTACGCTTGTCTATACTCCGGTAACAGTCACGATCGGCCGGGAACGCGCGCTCAGAATTTATTTTCGAATGCTTGTTCGCTCGTACCTCGCTCAATTATGGATCGATTTTAAAAATTCTTGCTTGTTTTTGATCGCTGAACGATCGGGAATGAAAAAACACATCGAGTTACTGTTTTTTCATCTGCTGGCGGGTCGTTTTTTTCTTACATTTGGGCCGTTGTTGGCATTGTTTTTCATTCTCAGTCGCGCTCTCTTATCTTGCTAGCCTTCTATTGTTTTCCCGGGATGACGCGCCTGGTTCACGAAAACAATAGGCAGGTAAACAATAGAAAGAGGCGCTACACAAAAGACTGCATCTCGATCTATTCATGGTCAAGCGAGTGCAGCACATGGCTGCTTCAGGTAAGAAAATTATTTCGAAAATGGATGAAAGAGTGTTTTCCAACTTTCTCTAGACTTTGCCGGTTCGTTGTGCTCTTATTTATGGTCGGATCGGGTTCAAGTGGGGCTCAAATTAAAGATAAAAAAATGCCGTTCAGTGTGAAAATTTTTTTTTTCCCACCCCCTTCTTTCACCCCCAAAAACGCGAGAAAAAAAATGACTTTTTTTTAAATTGCGCGCCAAGCGCGCATTTGCGAAAATAGTTTTTTTTTGCCACGACTACCGGGTAGTAGATAAAAAAACGAAGAAAATGAGCAGTTCCTGGTCTCTGTAGGTCAATAAATAAACTTTTTAGGACCGTTTCCGTATTTTTCTTCTCACCCCTATATCTCCCCTCCTAATTGGACCACCCCCCCTCCCTCCGGCCCGTCAAAGTACTCGGTGGCACCCTTCCTCTCGCAAAAAATTGACGCCCTAACTCCATCACCTGCCGAGCAAAAGTCAGTTAAATTTTTATTCATTTTTGCGCTCTTAATATCGCAATATTTCGCGAACCGGTTGAGCTAAAGGGTTCAGGTCGGAACGAACTTCCGTGTTTAGTCAAGCTCTCCAATTTTTGATACCATAATTTTTTTGTCAGATCAAATCCGGCTCAGATATACCCGTTTTTCCGATAAAATTCATTTTTAATAAATTTTAAAAGCGTGCCCCCCCTCCCCCCACCCCGACCCAACCTAAGACACATGTCAAAAGACAGGGAAGGTCCGACTCCATCGACTGAAAAAATAAAAAAAATAGATTTCCCCGGTCTGTTTACGAGCTGTTTATTTTACCGGTCCTGCTGGGTTAATAATTGAAAACCGCGACCAAAAATGGGGGGGACAAAAACGTTTTTTTTTCGAATTTTGAAGGGTCAGCCTGTAGAAGCCACGCGATTCTAGGATACATTTTTCAACGAAAATATCAAATCCTCCATAAGTTCTAGAAGCCACAGGGGCCTTTTGAAAATTGAAAAAGCCCGACTTTGGAGAAAACTTATAGAAATATTAATTTTCAGAAATAAATTTAGAAATGACTATGGATATAATTACTATTGTGATTGGCTGCAGTAACGTATTACTGGCTATAATTTATATTTATTCCCTGAAGGATATCGTCGCAAAGACGAACACTCACTGCAACTTACAGCAATATGTTACGTTCAACTATCAATTGATTATAAGGAGCCTTCATATTTCGATAATCGCAGCTACCACACTGTCAACATTTTTTAAGATTTGGAATAAACCGGCATGCTTGAAGAAGAAAGCTATGGAAAATTCGGCGGTAATTTGCGGATTTTTGTTCCCAGTGGAATTCCCATTCAATTATGAATATTCTCCACTCTACGAAATTCTATTGATACAACAAACAATTCTAGTGATCGTACTGTTTTGTGTGTTAGTAAGTAGCGTCATGTTGATGCTATATTTTATAGAAAAAATTATTGTTAAATTGAGGAAAATTCGATCGATGCTAGAAGAGATAAATAGACATCCCAAGTATCACACTTCTGTACGCAATGCTCTTATAAAAGTGGTTGTCGAGCACAACGATGTAGTTAAGTGAGTGTAAGATTCATTAAATAATTATTTAAATTATTAAGAGCGTTCCGCTATTTATCGCATATCTTACAAATTAAAAAAAAAATTATTTTATATTTATTCTTAGTTGTATTCAAATTGTAGGGTAGTTGGTGACTTGAACGATATGAGCAAAAACATTAGTTTTGTCATATTTATCACGGGCAGTCTTATACTGGCTGTAACAGCTGTGGATGTTTTACTTGTAAGTTCTTTGATACGACACTTCTATGAATTAATAACTTTTTTATATTATTGCAGCGACACGATTATCAATCTGGATTTATTTTTGTTGGGTATATCGGCGCCATTTACCTAACGACAACAAGTGGCCAAACAATAATAAATGAAGTACGTATATAATGTACCTATGTAACCAGACATTTTATTGCTTTTGGTATTTTTGTCAATCGTTGTAATGTGCGATGTTGTTACGTTTTGCCGCATGAGGCAAACTCCTGACAGAGTTTTTCAAGAGCCGATAGGAATAGTTTTTATTGCAATAGAAACTAATTATTAGTCCGTGCTGGCAGTCGGGCCCCATTTGGTAACCGGAGAAAAGTTAATCGGTGTTGATCGGTGCCCTTGTCCTCTCCTACCTATCAGGCGAGCTGAGCCGAAATGAATAGTCCTCGCCTGGGCGAATGTATTGAATTTATTGAGCGTTCGCACCAGTTCTGTTTTTTCAGCTCTTTCAGAAAATATTATTAAAAAAATAACCTCATCCCATATCTTTTGAGGGATAAAAGGTGTAATAATCAGTATTATTAGCTTAAAATATATGCATATTTTGTGCAATTTACCCCTCTAAAAAAGTTTACTGAAATGTAGTGGATTTTATGAAAATAACTATTTTTCAGGGTGCAAATCTTGAATGCGAGATTTATAACATGAAATGGTACAAAATGAATCTTGAAAATCAAAAGATTGTGTATGTCATATTATGTATGGCACAGAGATCTCTAGGTTTTGAGGTTGGGGCATCGAAGTTTACTGTCTCTCTGGAACTATTCTTAGCCGTGAGTGAATAAATCTACATATTTTCATTTTTTTTTTTCAACTGAATTTTTTTTTGCAGATTCTGAAGGGTACATATTCATATATTAATCTTCTACTGCAAACTTTATAAAAGTGCAAATTTGGAGTAATAAGAAGACCGAACATTTCAATGTTGAGGATTTTGATTAATTATATTGTTTTTCTAATAATTTAATATTAAGATTAAATTATTATTTCGATTAGATTAGGAAATGACGTCCTTTTCTTGATAATAATTAAAGTTAAATTTTAAACCTCAAAAAAAATATAGCAAGATGTTCCCAATAGCAGTGCCAGATACCTACTGAAGAAGTGCATCAATTTTTAGAAGTGTTTCGAAGTTATGTTCATCTTTCAAGAAAATTATTTTTTATTCAATATATGGGGTGTCAAGCTGCATTTTTTCTAATCAAAGGGATATCCAAAAAGTATCATATTAGTTCAGTCAAATAGTAAAAAATTTTAAATTGCGTTAAGTAGAAGTTTAATAAGGAAATTTTAATAGTAGGTAGAGGGCGCCACTAGAAGACTCCAGCCAAGTTTCTCCCCTCGGATTCTGTAAGGGGTGGCCGCCATTTTTTAATAAAAACTATTACAAATAAAATTGTTAAGAAAAATATATCCAAGCAACTTCTGCTCCGAACTTTTTTTGAAATTCCTTATTATTCAAAAGATATAAAGTTTATATATAAATAACACTTTCGAGGGTTGAAACGGTTTTTTTTTTCGATTTACAACAAAATGGTCAATCGAGAGTGAAAAATGGACCAGACAAAAGTTTTAACTTTAGAGTTTCTCTATAACATGCATGTTATAGAAAAGTTTTTGGCATGCTTGGTACGAATACAGAGGGCCTTAGAAGTTAAATAGCTGTAACAAACAATAATTATTATTGTAGTAGGTAGGTACTTATTCCGTACTTATTACATTAGAAACAAAAGATAGCGAATTACAAATGTTAATCCGACAGTTACTAGCCGCCAAAGCTCATTAGTGGGCTGATATGATATTTTCCAACGACCACCTGCGAAAATGACAAATAGCACACTAATTAGGTACTCCGAAAATGATCAATATCACTTTAGAGTAGAAAAGTAAAAAATATGACACGAGAGTGATATGAATAGTATAAATGTCATTAGGTTAGTTTATTAAGTAGGTATACCCCTTAGGTCAGGCAGTTTTTTTATGGAATTTTAAATACTACATGTTTTTACGTGTTTTTAATGGTGCCATTATCCTTGATATATAAAATTGATATACAGGGTGAGGCGCGAGAACCTTAGGGCATTTTTATATGGAGAAGTCCTGGGAGTAGAACTCTAAAAATTTGTACGTTATTGATTTCGGTTTTGCCAAGCTGAACTAAAATATTCACAACCCCTCACCATTTCCGGTTATACCGGAAGTTGCCATCAACTTTCTTATTTTAAATGGGACACCCTGTATATTATTATATTTTAAGATTGTCTGAAAAAATGCAATAAAAATGGGGTTTACAGTTCAAAATTGTACCGAGTGGTTTATGAGTTATAAACAAATGAAAATCGCAATTTTCCATTTTCAAAGCAGCTTAGGTCGAAAACGGGTCAAGATATCGGAAAACGGCTTACATGTCCCTATCTTAACTTTTCACGTAGTATCCTATAGTGCTGATGGAATTTGTATACAAAGTGATGAAAAATCAGCGATTTTCAAAAAAAAATTAATAAAAAATATTTTTTTTTGTAGGTACTCTAGCGTAGTATACAAAAAGTTAGGATAGGAACATGTAAGCCGTTTTCCGATATCTTGACCCGTTTTCAAGCTAAGCTGCTTTGAAAATGAAAAATTGCAATTTTCATTTGTTTATAACTCATAAATTGGTCGTTACAAATTTGAACTGTAAACATCATTTTTATTACTTTTTTTCAGGCAATCTGAAAATGTAATAATATACAGGGTGTACCATTTAAAAAAATAAAAATTAGGCAACTTCCGGTATAACCGGAAGTGGTGTGGGGTTGTGAATATTTTAGTTCAGCTCGTCAAAACCGAAATTATACACGCACAAATTTTTAGACTTCTACTCCCAGGACTTCTCCATATAAAAATGCCCTAAGGTTCTCGCGCCTCACCATGTATAAAATGTACAAATAAATAACAAAGAGAAATATCTCTATTTGCTGCAAATTCCATTAAAATTGTTGTTACCTAATAATAATGATAATAATAGGTATGACCTACTTTCAATTTCTACGATTCTAAATTGTTATTTTAATTTTGTCTAATGCATTAGTATTTTTATAAAGTTTTCAAATAAAAGTATTGAAAAAATCTAAATGTGCATTAATCTGTGGTCGTAGGAAAAATATAGTACATTACTTGTCTGGAAAGTATCATTTCACACTCATGGGATTGTCGTCATCTCCCACTCGTGTGAAATGGTTCACTTTCCAGTCATTTCACACTAGTAATGTAATATACTATTTACCTACTCCGCGATTTTTATATGAATTATCCGCAAAGTATACAACAAACTATCATACATAAAACTGCGGATGAGCTCTAGCGACCAGTTCCTCTCGGCTCTCTTGTCCCGAACGTCGACTGCCGAAGGCTATTATAGAATACTTGAAAGAATACAAGGAAACGCGGATTCTTAATCACCTTGAAAAAAAATGAATTTGATGAATACGCGATGGATTTGAATGAAAGTCGTCCGCCATATAAGATCCGCCATTTTGTTTTTTGAAAACGCTACATCGAAACTTTAATTAACGTTTCCGAAAACCCCCTGATTATGAATTTGATAACTACTTTTCAAGAATATTGACGCCGGTCGATTTTTGGCGCCCTCTGTATTCGTACCAAGCATTATTATTTTTTTTTTTTGTAAACATGCATATTGTCGAGAAACTCAAAAAACAAAAACTACAACTTTTGTTTTGTCCATTTTTCACCCTCCAACCGTTTTGTTGTAAAATAGAAAAAAAAAAACGTTTATTACTCCCTGATTATGAATTTGATAACTACGTTTCAAGAATATTGACGCCGGTCGACTTTTGGCGCCCTCTGTATTCGTACCAAGCATGCCATTTTTGTTTTTGTGAAAACATGCATATTGTAGAGAACCTCAAAAACTACAACTTTTGTTTTGTCCATTTCTGACCCCCCCCCCAATTGACCGTTTTGTTGTAAAATAGAAATAAAAAACGTTTCCACCCCCTAACTGTTATTTCCGAGAATTGGGCTATAGGCATCTTCAAAACAATAACAAATTTCAAAAAAGTTTCAAATAGAAGTTGCTGGTTATACCGTGCTTAAAAATTTTTCCTATATATCCCAATTCTCGGAAATAACACTTAGGGGGTGGAATTTTTTTTCTATTTTACAATAAAACGGTCAATTGGGGGGTGAAAAATTGACAAAACAAAAGTTGTAAGTAGTTCTTGAGTTTCTCTACAATATGCATGTTTAATTTTTTTTTAAACTGATATTTAAAATTACCTATCACAAAACTTTCGTTAAGCAACTTCCAATTAACTCAATATCAATCATTTTTTTACTGTTTGACTGAACTACAGAAAAATGATTATTTTTGATAGAAAAAGTTTTGGAAAAATAGGTAGTACCTACTTCACTTGCATGTCATAATTTTTTGATCAAAATTAATCATTCTTATGGAACTTTTTGCAAAAAATCATCTCAATGTGAATATTTTTGGAACTTAAAATAACTTCCTTTATTCAGGATTAATAATTTATATTTTGTGTGATTATTTTTTTAGAGCACTTTTTATTTTGTCAGATACCACAATAAAACCATCGAATATATCTTTTAACAATATTTAATTCCATTAGAAATACAAAAGCCGGTAAATAAGTAATTAGATAATACTTAAGTAATTCACCAGCATCTATGGACCAATAAGAATTTTCGAACCCTACTTTTAACTACTAACTACTTTACACTATTAACGACTATATAAAAACAAATAAATAAATAAAATGTAGGTATCATTCACTTACTAAATATAAGTTCCCAGACACATAATTTTTAAAATGAGTTTCATTACTTACCCAATCGTCTGCTGTCATCGTCTTCCTGAGCTTTTACTGATACAAAAAGAAATAATAGAGCAACGCGAAGCAGCATAATCCTCTTGCACATTTTGAATGAGTTCTGGGTTATCACTGCCTGATTTTTACCTTGAGCAAAGCCGGTGACACCGTCAGAGGATCGCACGTTGACGTCTTCGCCGTTTTAAATACCTTACCACATTTACATATCAAGCTAGGTATCGCTGGTTGGATTTTCTACCGAGGCTAAAGTGGTAATCCCTATATGGGTAGATTTTTATAAGTTAGTTATTTCTAGCGTACAGCTGTGATGGATTGTAGTGAAACGAATACTATTAAATATAAACATATTGCAAGTTTAAAGTATTCTTCCATAAATTTTTTAAATTCTGTTGTGTGCTTCGTTTAAATGGGCGTTTTTTCTTACCTTCTGAAATATATGTGAAAATACAGTGGAAATTTCTCGAGCACTTAAAACTTTTTGATACAATTCTCAGTATTAAAGTTAAAATTTCATAGTCATGTGGTGTACCACAAAGTTTTTTTTACTTGGTAATAAAAAGACGGTAAATAATTATATCGATATGCTTCGACATTATTAGGTCATCCTCGGGACATGACAACAGGTTAGTGGAAATATGTTACGAAAACTGATATCATCCTGTCTTCCACGTTACACTACTACACCCGCTTACATCGTGAATCAATTGATATCAATTTATAAACATTGGAATAATTTCAACAGGAAGGAGGAAAGAATGAAACCGCAGAGGATTTGGCATCCGGTTCCACGCCAGGTCCGATCTAAGCATTTGACTCAGAAATCGATTGCGTTTTCGGAGAAACCGACCGCTCAGGATCATCGGATCATGTTACCAATATCCGCTTCGGCACAAAACGCTTGCATATTGTCGTTCCCTTACCTCCCTTCATCAGGAAGCTATTTGTATTTGAACGGTCTGTAAGCACGTAGGAAAATAATAACATTGAAAACGCCTTTTGTAAAAAAAATTTTGTTGTATTTTTCTTATTTAAACTTGAATATATTGGCCCTTTAGCTTGAACAAGACCACTTCTTGGGGTATTTCGTTTTAAAGCAATGAAAAGTTCAGTTGCCATTTTATGGAACAATTAAGAATTTTTCCATTATCTGATAGCGGCAATTCTACAGTTATCGTGAGAAGTTACGTTGAAAATATGGTATCCATTTCAAAAGGGATTAAAAATTATTTTGAGAATTTTCACGATGAAATTTTCCAATAACGCTGTTAAATTAAAAAAAAAAAAACATCTATGGATCAATATTCAGGTAAGATGACCGTCATGGATATCATCATCTTTATATGGGTCATTTCGGCTAAGGTGACTATGACGTCATGATGACAACATCTTCATAATACCAATCTTATTTACACAAAGCACATATTCAACTCTGAATGTGTGATTATATGATTTGAGGTGGTAAACTCAAGCGATGCAACCGTATTAAACACGTCAATTGAAATTTTTGTGAGCTACGTTTTGGCGCCAAGAATATAATTTTTTACTTTCTTAATGAGCTGAAACCCAACATCACTTTCTTTTTTTTTCAATGGGATACCAACATATTTATTCCTATATTTCCAAGCTGTTCAAAAAATACAACAAGAATCGTTTTTGCAGGTGGAATGAGTCGTTTGAGAGTTCAAAAAGAAGTGAAACCCCCATTTTTAAAGTTACAGGCCCTCTAAGTACATCCAGAATAGCTCAAGATATTGGAAAATGGCTTACATGTTCCTATCTTAAATTTTCATGGGAAATCTTATTGCATAGTTAGAATTTTTATTATCTTATTATTACAGGGTGATGAGAAATCTGATTAATTTCATCACCCTGTATAAAGATTATATTTATACGGTTGAATCACTATGTGTGGCATAAGGTTAAATTCAGAATTAAAACACCTTTCAATTTTTGAAATAAAAACTCCAGATCCGTATTCAAAAAATCGAAGTTCACCCCGGTCCTGCAAAAAAATATGAATCATCAGAGATAAAACTGACATCTCAATATTAAAACCGGTCAATAACAGCAATTAAAACGTTGTTCCAGTTTTCCCAAATCTTCAATTACAACGTCAATAAATAAGAAAAACTAACTTCAAAAATTTTTTTTTCAAAATAATTCGTAATTCAAAATTAGTTTTTTTTTGTACTTGCATTGTCCTTCTGGTTGTCCACCTTTTTCCTCATTTAACCGACCATGTATTTCCACTCAAGTCAAGCTAGTTACGCTTCGTATAATTTTCATCTTTTTTTTTTGTTATTTATTACAGTTTTAATTAAGAATAGGTATTATTGATTTGCTATAAAATTATCGTAAACTGAAAAAAAATCGTAATTGAAACGCCACAGAACACCACGCTTTCTTCCACTTACTAAAAATTATTTTTGATGAAATTTCATTGAAAAAAAATTCTATGCTTTCAGCTATGCACTTGAGAAATTGGAAATCATTTTTTCTGACATTCTGCTCGAAAAAGTCCGAAAATTTATGATAATGCCGCGCGGCCACGCTTTCGGTCACGAACTTAACAAACTGAAAAAATCTTTTTGCTGAATTTGACTCAAAAAATTCATAATAATGGCCAGCCAAGCTTTGCTTAACAAGCTGAAAAAATTATTTTTGCTGTAATTTTATCAAAAAAAAAAAAAATCATAGTAATGGCCAGCCGTGTTTTTGGCCACGGACTGAATAAACTGAAAATATCATTTTAGCTGAAATTTGCTCAAAAGGTTCATCATAATGACCAGCCCAGCCACAGACTTAATAGTCTAATAAATCATCTAAGCTAAAATTTTGTTTAAAAAGTACGACATTGTACTACAATAACGGCCAGCCACGCTTTCGGTCACGTCACGACTTAGGAAACAAAAAAAATATTTTTGCTTTAATTTTGCTGAAAAAGCCAAAAAATTCAGAATAATGGCCAGCCGCACGATTTCGGCCACGGACTTAAGAATCTGAAAAAAATTCTGGCAGAAATCTTGCTGAAAGAAGCCCGAAATTTTAACATATTGGCCCTTCGGCCACGACTTAATAAACTGAAAAATGTAATTTTTGTTATAATTTTGCTCAAAAAAGTCCAAAAATCCATAATATTGGCCAGCCACGCTTTCGCGGCCGCCACTAATAAACTGAAAAAAAATCTGGCAAAAATCTTGCCGAAAAAAACAGAAATTTTAAAATAATTGCAAACTTCGCTTTCGGCCACTACTTCATAAACTGAAAAATGAAATTTTCGCTGTAATTATGCTCAAAAATGGTAAAAAATCATAATAATGGCCAGCCACGCTTTCGGTAACGGACTTTACAAACTAAAAAAATAACGTTTTTTGCTGAAAATTTTGCTTAAAAAGGTCCGAAATGTTATAATAACATTTATTATTGACAACAAGCAAAAAATATTTTCCATTCAAGCCATCAATAACAACGAAAACAAATTTTTGCTGGACATTAATCGAAGTTTCTCTACCTGGCCGAAAGCGCGACTGGCCGAAGCGTGGCTAACTTGACTTGGGTTGTATCTCTTATTACGGTTTACGAGATTTCCATGCTGTTCATTCTTATCTTGGACAAAGTGTATACGGTGTCTCATTAAAAAAGTGTAGTTAGGCATCAGCTTATCAAGAAAGTAAAAAATTAAATTATTGGGGTCAAAATGTAGCTAACAAAAAATCTCAATTGACTTGTATTTTTTTCAAAATACTTTTCCCTGATTTTCTAGAGGAATAGTTCCAATTAAAGTCCCCACCCTGTATAATCATATTATTGTCATATAGGTGGTGTTGAAATGGATTATGTATACGATGCATTCAAATTATTGAGTTAATAGGAAACCTGCAGGGCACTTCGGACTCAATTATTGCACCTAGATCTGATCGATTTAATTGGAATTTCTGCTATATCAACACCGCTCGCCTCAAATTCAAATCATTCTGCTAGCTGTGAATAATTATTGATGTATTGTAAATTTTAGTTGGAACCTATTTTGGTTTATAGATTTCATAAATTAAAATGAATTTCGTGAGTCCGGCATTGTGGTGGACATAAGAAAAAACTCCCAAATCAGTGGCTACCTTAAATGAAAATCTTCGCCGTTCCAAAAACAACAAGTAGGTGGTAGTTCAAAAGAGAGGTGGTAGAAAAATAGTATTTACTATTGATTAGAGAAGGAATTTTTTAATTACTATTATTTGTCAGCGGTTTAATCGTCGATTTGAAAAAAATATTAGCATTTTACTGACTAGTGAAAATTGTTTATGATGTCGATTTAAAAGCAAATAAATTAAAGAAATGGGCGGTTACGTTGTAATTTAAATTTTTACGAACGAAATTAGACCGTATCTTATTATCATCTTCCGAGCTTGAATCTTGAATTCATCAACACAACGACCAGCTTTGTATTGTTTATCAACCGGTACCTAATTATTTAATCAACAATAATTATTGTCAGACTCTATAAAATATAAATTAGGAGATTTAGCAATATTTGCAGAGGGCGGGTCTAATAAACTATCATTCAGCAGCTGGAAAGTGTATTTCACCTTTCTCTGATTATTTCCTAGGAAACGAATGCACAACATATTGTTGACATAAAGTAATATTATTTTTGTGCTGTGTCTTCATAATTATTATTGAAATGGTTTTTCCAGTCTAATAATACACTCTTCTATCTATAATAATATACAGGGTATGCAGATTAAGAAACTTTTAAAGCGTAAAATAAATTGGTTCAGTCTTCGTTCGTACAAAGAATTCTGTTCAAAAGAAAAACCTTTGAAAGCATATTAAGGAGAGATGCGTAACTTTGCAATGTTCTGACTTTATGCGGTCAGGTAGTGGTCAGGTCAGAACATCTTACTTTGAAAAAAATAACACAAAATGCTCCGCCTCTTTTTTGACTTCAGATGAACCATGTTGCGAGACACTTTTTGAGGTCAATTTATGAAATGAATAATAGTTCCAATTCAAGGATGTTAGAGATTCACAATTCTTGGAATTGAAATCGAAGTCTTCGTCGCTGGATTGCTTGCTGGGCGCTGTTATGTCAACTACGATGGATGTTCTGATGGAAAATTACGTGACTTATGGCTTTGTTGCGTGGACGCTTAATAGTGGCTCATGTTCTACTTTACCCTTTACCCTTTTCTCTGGTAGATTTTATTGTTTCTCGGCACTTAGCCGACTGTTTGTTTTTTATTCTAAGTAGTGATAAATTACCTGACAACCTACACCTTGGGGTATTCTATTATACACAGACAACTTCGTGCTGATTGACGAAGACCCGCTTGTCCTACAGACAACACTGGTGTAACTGAGATGACCCGGGCCTCATGGTCTTTCGCGAAAAGCCACCGGTTTGATCGTCTAGTTTCCCTGGGTTTCCCCTAATAGGACCGCTGTGTTTTCCTACGTTGTGTTTACCGTTGTCACCCCTGCTCTTTGATTGAGGTATGCCAGGATTACTATGGCCGAAACGGATGCGCAAAAGAACCTACTATGACTCATTGTGTCTCGGCTGATTGGGATTTCTTTCGGAAAACCGGGGAAATTGACTAAGACTTGTTGTTAACGGTGGACTTCCTGTCAGGGAGTTTAAAAGCGAGTGATGAGCGAGAGAATTCGTTTGCAAGGGCGTAAAATGGTGAAAGCGAGATGGGCTGTGATTTTGCATAGAGAGTACAAAAAAATGGAAAGCGAAGAGAGATCCCTTTCATGCATGTTTCAAACTCCAATCCATTTAGGATTCCACTCTTTTGCACACCTGTGCTTTCTTATTGTTTTTGTTTTGGTTTACAGACTACCCGGTATATGCGGGAATGTCTTATTATTTCGTTTTACTTTTATTTCGGTTACAGACTATCCGGGTTTGGCGGAAATGTCTGTCTGTTTAACTATTCGACGTTTTTCTCTGCCTTGCGAGGTTCATTCGAGTACAGGGTTGCCACTTCTCCTGAATTTTGATTTCGTATCTTTTATAAAATCGTTCCTTCTGATTCTCTTTTATTTAATGATTTTATTTTCACAGTTGATTTACCTAGGAGTGTGAATATATTCCACCTCCGTTTGATTTAATTCATAACCTGGGTGATACTGTATTTAGTTATCACTTAGATTTGATTATTTTTATTGAACCTTGCTTCTTATTAGTTGTTCAATATTTATCACTTAGTATACCTTGTTGTTATTTGTCTTGTTCTACCTTTTATTGCACCCGTCGATGCTACCTCGTCAGGCGACCTTTATGTCACATAATTTACCTTGCCCTTAGGCATTTGTCACTGTTATACCTGGTGATTTACTTTACTCGTCATTCGAGTGCTTTTCGGATTGAAACCTTAATCAACTGTATTATTGTGGATTTTTCTACACACCTTAATTTATTACCCAGTGCATGTTGGCTCCGTTCTTTCTTGAAGATCTTTGTTCCTCAACGTGATTATTAGCTGACCATACTACAGACCACGACTCTTTAACCATTAATCTAGTCAATGATTGAAAATGCTGGACTTTTATCCCTCATTCGTGTTTAGGCATGTTTACGGACAAATTTACTTATTTGATTGTACGGTACCAGCCACCGGTCCGCCAGTAACACGAGTACGTCGGCCTATCAACCCAAAGAGCGTAGATAGTATGATGAGAAACATAATAATAGCGTTTGTCACATAAGATTCAGGTGTGTATAAAATCTGGTTAGAAGAGCTTCGGAAAAACGACCTTATAATGATACTTTGGTTTCTGGACTTTCTTGCTTGGCTTTCCCATACTCGAGATTAATTTAATTTTGAGTTGCCTTGGATCCCTATTTGTGGTATTGCCTATACTACAACTGCGGGTGCTTTTTACCCCGTTGCGTTCCACGATTTTCACTTTCCGGTACAACGGAGGTCTTCACCTGGACATCGAGGTGAATCCCTCCCCCGTGTGGTAATCGAGCACCTACTATAACTCCTAATTGGGTCTTGTAATGGAATTAGTATTTCCTGATAATGTTTGCGAAGTAGCAGATGCTACATCTGACAACCCTGCCTACTTTGACTACTCGAGCTCGTTCCAGTTATGGCGCTCACAATGGGATGAAATGAATAGCTCCTTTCACTTTCGTTTTCTAGCATGTCGTATTTAAAGGGACAGCAGGTGCCGGCCTACTACTTGTACTAAAGAAACTCGAACTTCTTTACAAATCGGGTGGCTTGTGTTTATCTTCGTGGTCAATTCCCTAATTGAATCATTTCTGATAATGGGTTGTTTTATTTTCCTCCTAGCTTTATCTTCTGCACAATGAATTTGTAATTTATTTGTTGTTGAGGAATTGCTTCCTGTCGGGGTCTCTCTATTTATTGACGTGATTGCGTAGGTACCTACGGTGGTGCCGCCTAATACCTAGTTGATTATTTTGCCTGATTTAAAATGGGGCCTGCATACGTGGATGTTGCGAATCGGTTTAATTATTTATCGATGTGGATTTTTTTTTGAAGAGAGATCTTCCCTAACTATTTTCTCAATGGATTTTCCCTAATTTGTGAAGGAAATTCCTTCGGAATATGCGCTTTGCCATCTACTAGTGAATTGGTTCGAAGAGAATCTGCCAACTGCGATTATTGAGTTCGAGATGCGAATGAAGTATGTTTCACTGGGATTTCCCGGGATAGGTAAAGGAAAACTCGGCCGGAGTCCGCTATGATGCCATCTCTGGTCGAATTTTATTAGAATTGTGATTAGAAATTGGCGTGAAACGATTGTTTTGCCCTTTTTGGGTTTTCAACTGGAGTTTTTCCAAGGTAGATAAACGAAATTCGACCGGAGTCCGCTAAAGCCATCTCTGGTCGAATTTTCAGGTTTAGATAAGGAGGTATCCCGGAGTCCGCTATATGTCATCTCTGGGTACCGTATAAAGGGTTAGGAAGTCAGATATGACCTGCTCGAAAGCTGATCTCTATCTCTCTGGAGCACCGGTAGGACGTCTGCTTTTATAGAAGCAGTCGCCCGCTTTCTAAACACCGCGCAACAATGCACCTTATTGACATTGCCTCATAACGTGATTTATTCTTGAATCATATTTCCCTAATTACGAGACTTAGCGCTTTGACCTCGCGGCTACCTTACTGAATTGTCCCAAACCTGCACTACCTAAATTTTCCTTCAAATCGGCCGACGCGTTGTCGTCTTTTCCATTGTTTCGAGCTATTATAATTACACCGGCTTAACTTTCATTTCGCGTTTTCCCCTACTTGCCTTTCCAGGACCGCAGCGAATTTTCGGCTATTGCAGTTTATTAATTCGCCCTATCGATTGGTGTAATTTTAATTATCGTAGGTATGATATCTAACAAGTTACCATTGTCTCTGCAAAGGGTTATTATTTGATTCTGATTTAACATTCTTTCATCCGGTCGGTATCTAGGTCAGCTCAACCTTTCAATCGGCGCGGGGTGTATTGATAGAGGCATCTGGCAACGTTTATCTACCCTTGCGGTGGCCGTCTCTTCGATGTTGTTAAAAGTGCTGGAACTCAACTAGCTAGAGCGCTTCTATTTTATGAATATTTAATGAGCTGACGGGAATCGTTTCTATTGATGTAACGGCGCGTAGCTGTGTTTTAATTACCTTACCTAATTCTTGCACTGTTTGCTTTTTCGATTTGGGCTGATTTAATGAGGGAGATGGAAATATTTTCCTTCTCATCCTACCTAGGTGCGATCCATTACACCGGAGAAATGAAGATCATCTTTGAAGGGAGACAGAGTTGAAGATTTGTAGAGAGAATAAGGAGTAGGTATAGTATAAAGCTACAGTAAACTCCCACAATGACCCGCGGTGCAGAATGCTGGCCGATCAAGAAGCAACAGTCTCAAAAAATGCACGTTGGGAATTCTTAAATAGTCTGCAGAAGTTACAATTTTGAGCAAAATATCGAGCATCTACATGCTTGGTAACTTCAAAGTCAAGCTATTCACCGACAAGGCGCACTTGCAGTGGTATTGTCTTGTCCTGAGAGGATCTGAAGAACATGACAAGGAGGGTATTGGAGCTTGATTCGGACCTAGGAGACGTGGATTATCATCCATTGACTTGGATGCCCGGACGCATTTTTCACAAAAGATGAGTTGTTACTTCAATTTATATGTGCACAATGCAACGTCTACGAGTTATGTCTAACAAGAGATTCAACATTCGCAGTCGACCTGCAGTATAATAATAATTGTTGAACCACTCCTATAAATTTATTAAATAATTATTATTAAAATTTCTGTAAATTTTAACCTGTTCCATTGACTTTTTGAGGAATCGTCTAATTCGTTAATTGTTTAAAGCCGTGTTGATGTCTCTATCTATGCCATATGGCCTAACGTTTTACAATATTTGTAAAATTCAAAATATTCCTTTAAAATAATTATGGTGCTGATATATCACCCGGTATATTGACTGCACTGGATTAAGAACCAATACAATACATTATTTTTAAACGTACCAAGCCTAATATCTTGAAAACTGAGGATGTACGCGAAAACTCCGAAACAGTACGATTTTGTTATCGATGGGGACATATTTCGGTGACAAATTTAACTACCTACCCAAGTTCATTACCATGGCAGGTGTAGCTACTTCTTTGCTTATCATCATAGGGCAATAGATAACGAGTGATCATTTGAAAGCTACTTGAATTCTCATTCAACGATATCTCGTTTTGGGTAATGAGAATTCAAGTGGCTTTCAAATGATCACTCGTTATCTATTTCTCTATGATGATAAGCAAAGGAGTAGCTACACCTGCCATGGTAATGAACTTGGGTAGTTGTTGGGCAACCCTGTAATGTTTGTATTTTATTCAAATAGCATCAAACTAAATAACTGATATCAGCAACAAACCAATGATCATGGGACTTTACAAAAAAAAAACACATTTGGTGGTTTATGTCGTCCTCTATATTGAATTATTGTTGTACACGAATTAAAGTAATTAATTGTATAATATTAAAATATAATTATAATTGTCTGTATTTGTATCATTTTAACATCACACAAAACTTATAACAAATTAAAAAATTATAGCCATAATGTATTATTGTCAAAATTTTAACTGCTTCAGGTCTTTTAGAAAATTCTCACATAATTTTTTTATCACAAAAATCAGAAATATTTGTTTATACTTAACATAAAAACTGAGGCAAAAGGATTCTCCGAAAATTGTGGCAGATCAGAAAAAATACTTTTTGGTCTCTCATATAATATGTTTTGGTGTATTCATTGTCTCCTTGTATATTAACTATGCACAACTGGAAGACTTATTCATTATGTGAATTCATTTTTCCTCTAATATGTGCCCAATTATACCCGTTCGTATTAGGAAAACGAGAGAACTTTATTGCATATTAAATCTCATGATTACAACTAACAAATTTTAAACCCACTCTAAGGTTTTATTTGGGTATTGCATTTGCCTGATCGTCGTTAACGATTTAAGCATAAAAATTACTTCTTCAAGTATGTATAAATAGGTACTCTTTGTGTAGAAGCAGTATTGAAGAAGTTAGTAATCAACCCATATTGAACCGAATATCAGATACGACACTTGCTGAAACCTGCTGAAAAACTCTTTCTGCAACCTCATGGTTATGGGTGAAAGATTGTCATTTACATTGACTTACAAGACTTACAAGAATTCCTCTTCCACCTGCTATACAAATTCTACAGGGTCACTAATAATAATTGATTATAAATAGTGAAGTAACTAGGATGAAGTCTTCATGGATCAGTGAAGCATCAACCAATTTTTATGCATCTGCTTGCCAGTTTTTTTTTCTTTTAGCTTTTAGGAGGTTAGTCAGCAGTGGCTGAAACCTGCTGAAAAACTCCTTCCGAAACCTGATGGTTATCGTTATCAAGGGTGAAAGATTGACATTTGAGATTGATTTTATCATCTTACAGAGGAATGCCTCTTCGAGCAGAATAAATTGGTCCTCGATAGTGAAGTAGCCTGAGGTTTGGAACATTGGAACACCAACCAATTTATGCCATCTAAGAGAATCATTTTTTTTTCTTTTATTAGCTCTTTAGGATGTTAGTCTACAAGCTAAATTGAACCGAATATCAGATTCGGCAGTGGCTGAACCTGATGAAAAACTCTATCTGAAACCTCATGGTTTTCGTTATCATCAAGGGTGAAAGATTGTCATTTCAGATTGATTTTATAATCTTACAGGAATTCCTCTTCGAGCGACTATACAAATTCGATAGTGTCACTAATAAATTGGTCTTCGATAGTGAAGTAGCCTCTGAGGTCTCGCATATTGGAACATCAACCAATTATTATGTCATCTACTTGACAGTTTAAAGCTCTTGAGGTCTCTTTTACCTGAAATCACTTCTAACGTAGTAAGTACTGTTATAACTGTACAGAAGCGAATTTTCTTCTGCAACCCAGAGAAACCATAGTCTTGGTATGTTTGTCTTTCTGTTAGCCTTATTTAGGGATACACAATCCCTTAATTTTATGTTTCTGACCTTTAAACTTACTAAGCTTGTTTAGCACAGCTCCTCTTAAATCTCATAACTTAATTCTTAACTATATTCTTAACTAAGTCTTTTGTTTATCGGAAAATCCTTCCCATATACGGCTTATCTTTCCACGTTCACTGTCTCACAGTTATAACCATCTTTTGGGAAACTTTTTTCAAATTGGGACCTTTTTTATGTCCCAGATGCCCAGATGCCAACCATTATTTTTCTGTTAAAAAGTTCTGACATATTTTAACTTGAAGACTGAAGACCCTTAAATGATTTTGATAGATTACGGTTTTAGAATTGAAGGAAAATACTTTACTGTTGAGTCCTAGACTTTTATTATATGTACAGGGTGTCCCGTAATTAGCGTGCAATACTGAAACAGCAGATTCTATTTTCAAAAATATGAAAAAAAGTTCCTATAAAAATAGGTAGAGAAATGCTTCCTAAGGGGGCTACAGCCCCCGAAAGGGGAGCCCATGAAGATGGTTTTTATTTAATACCTCCGAACCCGTTCAAGATAGACAAGTGAAATTTTGTAAATTTATCAAACTTTTTATGACCAATAAGATGCAATTACAAAAATTAAAAAATTTCCATCAGGGGGGGGGGGTCAGATAGGTGAAGAGTGAGGTTAAAATCACCCTAACTTTTTTTTTATGTACCTCGTGCCAGGATTTGAGATCAGATTATGAAATGTTGAAGTTTTTTACACAAAAAAGGTCGTCTTCCTGAATTTCGATAACATGCATCGTTTTCGCTTAAAATCGATTTGAAAATTACCTTACATGGCATAAAAATTCATATTGAAACACAACTAGAGAAAAATATTCAACGTAGGCCATGGATCACGGGATGTAATAAGTAACAGTTTGTTTGAAAATTGTGTTTCACGCTAATTAAGTAGAAGAAAAAGAAAATTTATTGAGCAAAAAACTGGCAAAAATTGCCATTTTCCGGTAAACGTTGACGTATGCGGGTGAACATTTGACGTGTAGGAGCTCTTCGGTTTGAAAATCGTCGTCAGTATTCATACTCAGCCGCCAGATCACGACCATTGCAGAATCCATATACGAAGTGCATTTCAGCCAGCTCTTGGTTAGTGAAATTTTTCATTTTTACAAAACAGTACTCAATAAATTTCCTTTTTCTTCTACTTAATTAGCGTGAAACACAATTTTCAAACAAACTGTTACTTATTACATCCCGTGATCCATGGCCTACGTTGAATATTTTTCTCTAGTTGTGTTTCAATATGAATTTTTATGCCATGTAAGGTAATTTTCAAATCGATTTTAAGCGAAAACGGTGCATGTTATCGAAATTCAGCAAGACGACCTTTTTTGTGTAAAACACTTCAACATTTCATAATCTGATCTCAAATGCTGGCACGAGGTACATACAAAAAAAGTTAGGTTGATTTTAACCTCACTCTTCACCTATCTGACCCCCCCTGATGGAAATTTTTTAATTTTTGTGATTGCATCTTATTGGCCATAAAAAGTTTGATAAATTTCCAAAATTTCACTTTTCTATCTTGAACGGGTTCGGTGGTATTAAATAAAAACCATCTTCATGGGCTCCCCTTTCGGGGGCTGTAGCCCCCTTAGGAAGCATTTATCGACCTATTTTTTATAGGAACTTTTTTTCATATTTTTGAAAATAGAATCTGCTGTTTCAGTATTGCACGCTAATTACGGGACACCTGTATAGAAACTGAGTAAGATGTTACTTAATATTTTTACTTTACCGATAGTGAAGGTTAAATATAATTAAAATACAGTTTACAGTTTCGGTGAACTTTATATTGAGTCGTAGCTCATAACAGTATTTTTTATCCAAAAGTTATTCATTTATTCCCATAAACTCATAAGCAAATAAAAAATATCGTGAAACATAGGAACGAAATATTATCTAATATTAAAATGTAAATTGAGCACATTTCCGGTTTTTCTAGTCTGAACATTAGAGTTAATTTGACTTTTTAATTAAATATTTATTTAATCTAAAATATGAATAAGAATCTAACAAAATTCTCAGTATTTGTTTGATAAAGTTCATGATTTAGGTATACTATTCACGTAATAATAGGTGTAATAGTAGGTCACTAGACAGAAAGCATATCTAAGTAGCTCCCGATCATGAAGAACTGAAAATGTTTAAACTGATAACATTTGTTAATGTATTACGATATAAAGGGTGACGCTTGAATGTCAAATGCACTTTAAAAAAGTTTAAGACTTGGAAAAACAACACCACTTAATATTCAAAAATATTTTCGAAATAAATAATCGGGAAAACACGATATGATTATGATAACTTTGTTCAAGATAGACTCAAGAAGTAGTGTAGCCGAAGGATCTTATCCTGGGTCCAGAACAGGAAAAAAGACTCATAAGTATACAGTACCTAATTATTGCTTCTATACAGGGTGTCCCATAACATGTGGGCAATCTCCCGGATTTGGGTGAATTTCGTAAAAATAAATGAAAAAATAGCTATAAAATTAATTCCTCAGAGACACCCCTACAAAGATATTAGCTGTTGAAGTTGAGGGTTGAAAATCAATTTTTTGCAATAACTTTTTTATTTCTTGACCGATTTTGATAATTTTTGGTTTTATTTTGTATTATTTTGAACTGTTTAGAATAGTGTTTCTTAATCTTTGGTAGCACATACATAGACCTCGGGATGGCATAACCCCCTCATTCACTTGAAAGAAAACAATAAAAATAATAGTTTTACAGTTTTTTAAGGTTAATTTTCTTTTTATTTGATATTTTTTACATAAAAAATGTATCTTTATTTATTTCGATAGAGCGAACCGTTATCGAGATAAACGTCCTTCTAATAGGTGATGCGTCGCAGGAACTTTCTAAATTTCAAGTAAATTTTAACAAGATGGCTGACCTATGACAGTAAATTGAGCAGGAAACAAAACAATCACTTAATTAAATACACGTCAGTGCCAAAAGATTTCATTTCATGCAGATTCAATTCTAACTGATTTTCTGCGTATTCAGCGTTTCTGTAACTCTATTTAAAATCAGTTAGAATTGAATCTGCATGAAATAAAATCTTTGACACTATTTGACGTGTATTTAATTAAGTTATTGTTTTGTTTCCTGCTCAATTTACTGTCATAGGTCAGCCATCTTGTTAAAATTTACTTGAAATTTAGAAAGTTCCTGCGACGCATCACCTATTAGAAGGACGTTTATCTCGATAACGGTTCGCTCTATCGAAATAAATAAAGATACATTTTTTATGTAAAAAATGTCAAATAAAAAGAAAATAAACTTAAAAAACTGTAAAATTATTATTTTTATTGTTTTCTTTCAAGTGAATGAGGGGGTTATGCCATCCCGAGGTCTATGTATGTGCTACCAAAGATTAAGAAACACTATTCTAAACAGTTCAAAATAATACAAAATAAAACCAAAAATTATCAAAATCGGTCAAGAAATAAAAAAGTTATTGCAAAAAATTGATTTTCAACCCTCAACTTCAACAGCTAATATCTTTGTAGGGGTGTCTCTGAGGAATTAATTTTATAGCTATTTTTTCATTTATTTTTACGAAATTCATCCAAATCCGGGAGATTGCCCACATGTTATGGGACACCCTGTATAGGTTAAATTTGTGGGTTGCCGCGAGAATCTTGAACAGTTGAGAAAATATAATTGAGACATTCGTTAATAAGACTTTTGCAAGATGTACCACAATCTTCAGATTTGTTTCATAAATTAATTCTTAAAACATAAAATTTATTATAACAAACAACACACAATAAACATGTAACACTCAAACACATAAACATTTATCCTGTCTTTAAACTCTATAAAAGAAAACAGTGATCTCCTACTTCTTAATATATTTTCGTGTCTATATTTCAATAAAAAACTATTTTGCAATTTAATTTAATAACATATAAAACATCTTTTCTATAATAGTATAAATATGTACGGGTATTTTTTTTGTAATAATTCCTTGCAGATTACATTTTTTTGTATTGGGGTTTAAAAAAATGCGTATTAAATTCTACTTTATTAAATTAACTTAATTTAAGAACTACTATAAAATACCATTTGTTATGGAAAGGGTAATGATTGAAAAGTGTCGTTATATTGTTTGACGAGTTTACGCAAAGAAAATTTAAAAGTTACACCACAAGGAATTATTTTTCTTCAAAAATAGTCAACATCAAGACGTCAATATTGTGTAGAACTAAACATCTTGTCTAAATTAACCTAACAAATAATCGCTTTCGTTTGAAAAATATTTAATTAAGTAATTTCGGACAAGATGCAACCACATATTGTAAAAACCTTTAATTTCTATTATACACGACCACGCTTTATCGAACAAGCGTAAATGGTGTGTTAAAAAAGCTAGACAATAAAACTAATTTATTGGAAGAAAAATCCAGCACTTCTTTTTAATCCCTCATATAGATATCTACCTATATATGAGATTGAAAAATATAAATGATTGAATAGTTACCAAATAATTACTTACTTACTCGGGCGAGCAAGAAATATTGGAAACAAAATATTATATCCTGAAATATCGGAACCATTTCCAGATTCCAGATTATAGTTTCTGGAAAGTAAATAATGTCTTTCAAACGATGCATAACTATAAAGACTTCTTAAATACTATTGAACGATTTTTCTCCCATTAACTTCAAAAAGTAATTTATTATATACGCTGGTAACGTTAGCGATCAATATATTTTTATAGGGTGTGCCCTTGATATAATATAGTTGTCGGGTAGGAAATAGTTTTTTCTTATAATTTTCTTAAGAAACTGTAGTACCTACCTAAGAAAATAAAATCAGAAGAGTAAATATAAAAAAACACATGAATAAAATCCTATATCAATAACGGCAAATTCACGTTATTCGGTAAATAATAATTAAGTTCTCTGACGACACAACCTTAAATCGTCTGGCGAATCGTCTGAGACATAAAAAATGTTTCGCCATATTGTCAGCTCATCAGTTTGACATTTCAATCAAGAACACATCAGAAGAGCAGTGTGCCGAACAGAGAGTTAATCAAACTATTATTGGATAATTTATCTGTATAATTATTTACTTTGACACATAAGTACATCCAGGACACACTTTACATACATACCCAAATACAAAGAATAAAATCGCGTTCGCAAGGGAAAAATATTTTCTTCATAAAATATATACTTACTAATAATATACAGTTTAGAAAATAATAAAAATTAAAAGGAGTACTCTCATAAATATGCAAACATCGTTAATTGTTTCTGATGAAGTGTCTTGCAGACCGTGAAGACTTTTTTGCCTCCTGTATTTTTTCTCTTTGATGACGTCCATTAGGTAGCCTTGTGAACGATCAGTTTTTGAATTACATATTTATTATATTAAAATATATACTTTATATTTTATTTTTTCCCAGGCTTAATACAACAAGAATAGGTACCTGTTTCTGTAATTATTGCCTTGATCAATACAAGATTAGAGTGAATGAACTCCATTTAATTCTGATATATTTTCTTCTAAAAAAATACGATTCATCGCGTAACCTATAATCAATAATCGATCGATAAATCCTATAATGAAAATAATCCTATTGATATGGACAACGAATATTTTTTCTTGTGCTAAAATATTTAAATAAAGTTTTCATATTGTTATGATTTTAATATTTAAATATCTATATAATCAAGGCCTAACTATAGCGTTCAGCTTAATATGTGTTATTAAGAGGTCTTTTCGTAACGAATATTTGGAAAAAAAGGATATCAAGAGCAACTTGTTCACAAGCATAACCTTTACTATACAGGGTGAGTCATAAGGAACTTTACAAACTTCTACCATATGTAGAGTTCCTTATGGGTCACATGATATTCCCCTTAAGGGACTCTATGTATGGAAGAAGTTTGTAAAGTTCCTCATGACTCACCCTGTATAAATTCCATGGGCAGGATGGTTATGATTATTGGTATGCTGTTACTTATGGAATTTTTGTTACTTAGCTATAGTGTTGTATCCTATTTCTTCTAAATAAACTTTACAAATTTAATAAAGAATATATTTATTTAGAAAGGCGAAAACTTTGCTCACGGGGAGTTATATTTTTCAACCCATCTAGAAAATGTAGATTATAATAATACGAATATATGAGGCAGAGTAATAATTACAATTTCTCTTTGCCAAATTTTCATTTTAATGTTTTAATTTGTTATTTTATGAAGATGATATTCGTCTCGGCTAAAGGTAAACCATTATATATGACTTCAAGATTTTCTCCACAGAGACAAAATTGCCCAATGAGGCAATAGTTTCTAGCATTAATCCCCAACTTCATTTGTATGCAAATACACAGTGCGCAAACAATTTAAATTATCTTTCTCAAATTTTAAACGCTAGTCAGTAAAATATTTTTGTAATTTTTCAGAAGAAATAAATAAATTTCAACTTCCACCCGATCATATGAATTTTGGTTGTTATTTTATTATCCACGAAAAAAAAGATCTTAAACCAATTATTACCAAATAATAAAACTAACAGTGGCTTACTGAATACATAAATTCATATTATTACCTACACCCACATAATATAAAAATGAAAAAAAGTTTCACTTTTTCCATTTTTTATTAAAATATGGAAGTTTCATGTTATCAAAAAAAAAAAACTATCCACATTTTGAATTGATTATATAAATCAATTATTAATGAATAACATGTTTTTTTGGCTAATTAATTTTAACTGTACCAATTCCCCGTGAGCAGATATTAGACAACCCTGTTAAATTGCACCAAGATTACACAAAATAAGGTGAGAGGTGGTTGAGGGTTTCGAGCCCAGACCTCGAAGAATGGAGTGGTGAAGAACGTGTGAAGCCGATACATGGAGAGCGAATGGTGATGGTGTGGTCACATTGCTGGCTGCGGTTACATTGAGGTACAGTTAAGGGTACATAATATCTTGAAGCGGCTTGAGTGTCTTGGACCATCGGTTTAGTTCTTCGCTGTCAAAATGGACACAAATTCTGAAATTAGAAAAAAAAATATCTTTATAGGTAGGAATAAATCCCTATCTTTTTCCTGGCAATTTATTTTTGAAGTTTAACTGGAATTTATACCAATTCCGCTGTAACTTCAGAAACTGTTAGGATAAAGTTAGTAGCAATCATTATTTAAGGATGGGTTTTTTTGATATTACACTTAGACTATATTAATAAATATGGACCGCGCCTTCCCTATCTTAGCTTGGAGTCAGTTTTGGTTTGTTGATATTCTCTCTCGCACTCATATGCTGTTTCTGGCGGGGTAAGGGGAACGACATAAAACGTAAACAAACAGAACTCAACGGCAGTGGCGCGCTCGAGTTCAGTTATAGGAAATGTAATAATTACATAAATTATAATAATGATCATAATATTCATAATATTATTATTTGATTTGCAGTTTTTGTTACAAAAAACATAAATTATGGGAATACTAATAGATATTAAATTAAGAAAATATACATATACTTATACCTACCTATACAAAATAAAAGGTACAAAAAGGTAATAACAATTTAGCAAATAAAAAATCGATAGGAAAGTCGGAAAGCAATATACATCAGTAGGTACCTAAAATATTTTTTCAATTTCTTACATATTTAGTTGATTTTATTCTAAAAATAAATTAAACGAACCTAATTGAAAATATGTCAGATACCTTATCACTAATTTTAAAATGCCCTGTATTACTAAAGTTTTGTTCTGATATTGCTGGGAGTGAATTCGTCTCAATTTTAGAAGAATTAATTGCCGATAAAAAATGAAAGATCGTGGAAAAAGTTCACCACATTTTAAAAATTTGCAACTTAAAATTAGTAATAATCTGAAATTTTTTTACCGTTCGTGCAACCGGGTCAAAGTCTTCTATTTCATAATCTTTGATGATATTGTTTGAATATTATTCCCCCTCTCCATATTCTGATTATCTTAAATTAGAGGTTGACAATAATAATAGGTAATATACTTTCAAAAAGTCAGTATTTTTTATTTATTTAAATGGAATAATTTTTCCAAGTTGCATTTTTCAAAGTATTCAGAAGGTATTCAGTATGCTTTCGAAAATGAAAAAAAAAAACTGTCAAACAATAATTGTTTCCACAAATTAAAAGATAAAACACTTACACTACGCTACGCCCATGACCATGTATGCTTTGTTTTGATTGACGGCTTTGCGTTGCTTACGTAGGAAACTGATAGACTTACCTTCTTTCGAAGTTTTCTCAAAAACAGAACACGTTTTCGCCACTTTTTTTTAACTTAATTGAAAAATTAATTATTAAAGCTTAAAACGAGTGAAAGCTAGAGCTGAAAATATAAATAACAAGGAACATACAACTGTTTGAAAAAAACGAACTCTTATTATGGTATTTATGTAAATAAACGGTCTGACAGGATGTAAACATTCATGTTGCCCGATGTAGCAAAGTAAAACGGGTATAAGGGATCCATCGATGTTTATTGCCCACCAATAACACTGGAGAGGTTGCACTCTTTCATTGTAAGTGCCAGTTTCATTATTGATCTGGCATTCATTGTTTTGAACAGTCTTTTTGGAGAGAGAGAGGGATGTCGGAACACTTTTTCAGTGTTTATGTCTTGGTCCATATTTATTAATATAGGTAGTCTAAGATATTACAACTTAATTTTTTTTTTAAGTTATTCACGAAAATCGTTTTTTAAAGGCAAACAATTGTAGGAAAGTTTATTTTTGGTAATTTTTGGATTTTAATTTATGGAGCCTCAGAAACAAGAAATAAAAAATTCAACCTGCTCTAATTTTTTCGAACTCAATAACGCCAATTTGACTGAATAGGTACTGTCATATCAAGGCAGACAATACATGAACCTAGTAAATGAATTGATATTCAAAATGAACGAATTTCCTTTACCATTACTTTTATCAGTACCTTTTTATCAAGCGAAAAAATTGGTTTATATCACGCAAGAAATCTAACTAAAAGCTAGAAAAATTACCATCATAATTCACTTGTCCATCTCCATCTAAATCTGCTTCTTTGATCATGTCGTTGACCTCCTCTTCTGAAAGTCGTTCACCAAGGCTTGTCATCACGTGACGAAGTTCATTAGACGAAATCAACCCATCATTATTCTTGTCAAACACCCTAAAATGAGAAATTCATAATACATCAGAAAATCTATTAATAATAAAATATTCCTGTGAAATTATTGATTATGGGACTCAATACATTGCGAACACCTAAAGGGTTATTATGTTAATATTTATGTTAATATACAGGGAGTGCCCCATTTTGTAGAGATCACCACTAGTATCTATATTTCGTAAACGCTAAAAGACACAGGGTTGGTTAAATAAATAAAAAAAACTATGTGCTATTTTGTGGCGTGGAGACATACGAGATATCTATAACCGTTCCTGAAATATTCTGAAAAAACTCAAAAACAACTATCTATAATTTTTTCTCAAAAAGTCCTCAATAAAAAAATTCTTGTAAACAAAATGTTGTATTTATGAATATAAAACTATTTATACTTATATTATCTGCGTTATTTTCATTATTGATCTGTTATTATCTGCAATCTCCATAAAAATGTAGACAAATACCTAAATTTCTCGTTTACATGAGCATAAATTAGTGTGAGGACCCTGAGACGTATGTACAATTTCTTACTTGAAAGCTTCACGCAATTCTGCTTCTCCATCGGAATCTTTCATTTTCTTTGACATCATTTGCAGAAATTCGTTGAATTCTATAGTACCGTTACCGTCTTGATCAACTTCGTTCACCATGTCTCGTAGCTCTGTTTCTGTAACGAAAATAAAATAATTTTAAGAAAAAATTAAATTGAACACCTCAGTAATGATAATAATGAAGGTAAGTAGGTACCCAATCCACCAACGAACTATTTCAAATTTTTTCTTTCTTTTTATGAGTTTTGGGTTTAGGGATTAATTCTAATCTTTTAATAAGCTGCCTTTGTAAAAAATTTACCACTCCGTCAAACAGAAGTTTTGTGTTGCAGAAATCATTACCTCGTCTCAAACTTTCAGCAAGATATTAAAAATTTAAACCACAATCTGAGGGATTTGCTCGAATCCTTTGAAAACTTCTATTTATCGATCTGTCTACGTTCCACTTTACCAGACTATAGTTCACTCTCTCCAAATAAAATAAAACAGCAACCCATTTAGAAAATCGATTTCAGTTTTTTTCTTTCTCGACTAGACTCAGCCTAAATTAATAATATTATAATCAGGAGCCATTTTACTTGGAAACCTGCCTTGATAGATCTGATTTCATCAAAAAAGTAATTCAAATTGATTGGTTTATAAGAATAGTTTCAATTTTTTATTCCAATAGGTATGACTTGAAAAATATAGGTGATAAGCATTTGGAACATTTTACTAACTACTTACATAATTATTAAATTGTTGAGACGATGAAGTTGGTGGTGGTATTGTGGCTAGAGCAAAAGAGTATGTTGCATTTTAAAAGATATCCCCTTCAAACTTTTCAAAAATTTTTCAGAAATATTTATTAATTTCTGAGCTATAGGGCCTTACAACTTTTGGCTTTTATTCACGAGGAAGAAATTTTCAACACGAGCGATAGGCGAATGTTGGAAACGAAGAAAATTACAGTCAATCTCTCTCGAAAAGAAGACACGATTTTCTCTACGACTTTATGAGAAAATCATCATACAGCTTTAAAAATTTTATATTATTTTTAATGATACACCGCACGTTAATATACGACTCGTTCGACTAATTATATGCTTACTGACAGCTCGTGTAGTGTTCGCCGGCCGCAGCCTCGCCTGAAACGGAGTACGATCGTGCTACTTCAGTTGCTGTTCGAAGATGTTCATGTCATTATCATCTTAAAGAACGAAAGATGTAATTAAGTCAATACTCTACCGGTTGGTCTTTGTCCTAGAGATCTCATGACGACTCCGAGTTCCGCCATGGTAATGGTCCCGTCTTCATCTTTATCGAAGAGCATAAAGGCCTCCTTGAATTCGGCAACCTGGTCTTCGGATAATCCATACTCGCTCTGAAATAATAAAAAAATTAAAATAAAAAAAAAGTTGATGCTTTATATTTAAACTAAAAAAGTAGAATGTAGAGTTCGAGAACCGAGGGTTCCGTACCGTCACCCGTCTTGTATGAAACTATCCTCAGCTGTCATCAATTTATTATGATAAACCTACAGGTGTTTAGGTGTTAGTTTCGATGAATTGAAATTTTAAATAGACGTACATAAGTATAAGAATATTGTTACGAATTTCCTAACCGTAGGCTCGACGGATAATTGGGAAACACAGATTTACTGTTTAATTCATTTATTTAATGTCCACAGGAATTTCAGATTACAATGTTACAAATATCACTACTTCTTATACACAACAACTTTACTTGGTCTATAACACTGCTACTTTTCACTAGTCACTTAGGAATACCGCACTGTCTATATCGCCACTAGTCGCTTGGTTCCTTCGCACACTGCTAGACTAAAACTGACTCAGTTCACTTGCCTGCTGGCTATTTATAGGACATCCTTACCTCTGGAAGTAGCTTCTGGAGGATTTGCTGACCGCTCGCTTCTATTTCCCGAACAAATCCAAGAGAAAGATCTCGAGAATATTCCCTTCCTAGATCTTCGGCTCCCAGACACTCAAACATCCATTTCTGGAACTTCTCCACAGGAAATGACCAGAATTTTCCATTCATTTCCCGTGGTTTTCAGCGAGATCATTCCGTCGGGGTATCAGAGTTCCAGAAGTGTACAGGACGTCAGCTGTTGTTGTCGCTTACTGGTGGGCGCGTCGGGCTTGACTCCCCCACCACGCGCCCCGGTCAGCACAGCACGCTGGGGGCCGTCGCCTATCGATACTCATGGCTACCGTTGCTCTGTCCCGCCCACTTTCTAATACAGAATGCACCCTTTTATTTACTCGTAACAATATGCTAAGCACACTGAATATTGTGTAGAATCATTCAGCTCTAGAAGAACGGTTAAGCCGAGGATTTTTTTTAAGAGAGAACATCGGTCTTTTAACTATGTAGGTACGACACAGTCGCTCCATTTTGGTAATTAGGTATACCTTTGAGATCTAGCTCTTATAGCCACAGAATAATTTTACCGATATAAATAGTTGTTATATGTATATACGAAGACAACAACCAAGGCAAGACTGGGATTTGAACCCAGACGGTGGCAGCACCAATGGATTAGTAGTCTGCACCAACGGATTAGTAGTTTGCACTATATCCGCTGAGCTACCGCCCGCTCCAGAGCTGAGGGTTAAGCCCAAACGAGAACTCAATAATTAAAAAAAAGTCTACTTATAGTGTAGTCATATAGGTACTACTATTCTCGCAGTTCTCCAACTCCAAGGTTGGTGTCTGTTACATTACCTGGAATGAACCATGTAGGTACCAAAATCGACTTCGCACAATTTTTAATTGAAATTTTGAGCTTGTCCTATAACCACCCGAAGTTCAAGGACCCTTCAACGGGCTTGAATGATTGATTAAAACTCCCTGCAGACTCGCTGTACCAAATGTCTGCCGATATCGACATTCGTTGTGAAGAGACATCCATAAGACATCGATATCCTTCGAAATCTTGAAAAAGCGTCCACAAGATGTTAAAGATGACTCAAGTTTGAAGCAAATCGATTTTTCTCATCACTAAAGAAGTCTTCCAGTTGAGAATTTGTTCAAAGCGTTCTCCAAGTCTTTGTAACATCTTCATGTGGTAGGGGTTGTTCTTACCACTTCTTTTTGGACTATAAGATGTTACTTAAAACATTGTTACTGGAAAATTCGGGTTCATTGGCGTCTCTGGTACCCGGTGACCACATTCTTAGAGCTTCAGTCCTCCTCTGCAACCTCGTTTTACCTCCTCCTCCAAGAATAGGAAAGAAAGAGTCGAGGAAAGAGTTTTTTGCATAAAAATAGATTAGCTTCCACTTGTAATGGTCTAAAATGATTCATTTACACTATTGAAGATCTAAGAAACCATTGTCTTGTAATGGAAAGGTCAACTTTTGCAGATTTTTACAGGATATTTGAGATCCACGTAACTTTGAAATTTATTATAACTTTGTTATTGTCGCAAGTTTGAAGTTTATCAACTCTTTTACTTACCAAAAAATTACCAAAATTTCACCAAACTTTTTTTTTTGGACCGTTGCGAGGCATTTTTTTAAGTGTCTACGGTCATTACTAACCACAGCAACCATTTATGTGCTGCTTGATTTTGGTCCATTTCACGGTTAAATTTTGGTGGTAAACAAAGTGAGTGTTACAAACTAATGACATGCGGGATGTCGCACTGATGCCTTTACTTAGCAACCGGGAATATGCCTCTGACTGAAGACAGAAGAAAAAAAAACCTTCAAATTTGCGATAAGAAAAAAAAGTAAAATTCTGAAAATTACTTTAGTCTGAAATGTGCAGTAAAATTTTGCAAAAATTGATCTTTCCGTTACAAGGCAATGGTTTTTTAGGTCTTGAACAATGGGAATGAATCACTAACTAACCTGTTTCCACGCAACTATTTCTTTACTCTAATGAACCCGAATGTGCCAGTGAAAATGTTTTTAAAGAACATCTAACTGTCAAAAAAAACATTTAATGGTCAAACAAGAAGTGGTGAGAACAATCCCCTACCAGTTGATGAAGAGGTTGCAAAGACATTGGAAATGCTTTGTTTGAACAATTCACATTTGGGCGACCTCTTTTGTGATGAGGAACATATTGATTTAACCTTGCTGCTTGCTTCTAGTAAAATTTTGAGAAAATCTAGTAACTGCATGGTTTGTCGGCGAGGGAACCCCAAAAAGTGTTCTCCTAATTTTGATAAGTAGTAGGTAGTAGTATATTGGGATTTTTCTACGCATTCCGAGCAAACTGATATTTTTGCATGTTTCTTATTTTTCTCTCTAAAGAATCAGGCAAAAGACAACGATATCTTGTACGCTTCTGAAGTTTTATGGAGTCAAAGGCCACAAAAATAGTTTATTGGTCTGGCACTAACGACCAAAATATGCATTTTTCGCGTAGTATAGAAGAAAACGCTCAAGCGTTGTTCACAAAAGTTCAACAGAATAAATCATTGTGCCTGAGTATATTATTATACATGAACACACAAGAAGAAAAAACACCCCGACAGTGAAAGTGACAGCTACGAAGAAGACAAAAATAAGATGAAAAAAGATGAAAGTAAGAAGGCATGCAATACGAAGGAATTCACCTACAGAGTGAAACTGACAGCTATGAAGAAGGCAAAAATAAGAAGAAAAAAGATGAAAGTAAGAAGTCATTCAATAAGAAAAAATTCACCGACAGTGAAACTGACAGTTATTATGAAGAAGAAGAAAATACGAAGAAAAGAAGAGATGAAAGTAAGAAAAAGACATGCAGTAGGGAAAAATACGTTGAGAGTGAAAATGACAGCAGTGAAGAGGATGAACGTCATAAGAGAAAAGATGTATCGCGCAAGAAAAAGAAGACTTCAACTAGATTTGCTATGAGTTTTAGAGACATAGAAGAATCTATACGACCGTTCAGTGGAAGAGATGATTACCCCATAGAAACTTGGATTGTTGATTTCGAGGAACTTGCAACTATTATGGAATGGGATAACTTTCAAAAGCTAATATTTGCAAAAAAGTCGCTAACCGGGTTAGCAAAGGTGCATATCCAAGGAGAGCGTGGTATATCATCATGGAAAATCTTGAAAGCGAAACTATTAGAAGAATTTGAAAGTAAGGTGAACAGTGCAAAGTTACATCGTTTGTTGAGTGATAGAAAAATTCAAAAGGATGAAGGTGCCCAGGAATATTTTTTGAAAATGAAATATTTAGCGAACAGAGGTAATATAGAAGACAGCGCTTTGGTCCAATATGTCATAGATGGGATAATAGATGAGGTGAGTTCCAAATTTATTTTATATGGCTCCAGGAATATCAAAGAGTTTCAGGAAAAACTTCAAATTTATGAAAATATAAGAGAATCTAAATTTAGCAGAAAATCTGATTCTAAGAAAATTGATAGGGTTGACACAGAACAGGAGTCAAGTCAAAGCAGAACAAAATTTGACATTAGATATTTTAATTGTGGCATGAAAGGGCATCGTTCAATCGAATGCAGACAAAAGAGTAAAGTAGCTAAATGCTTTAAATGTAACAAATTTGGGCATAAAGCACCAGATTGTAGACAATTCTCTAATGTTCAAGAATCGAAGATGGATGACGCTAAAACGAACTCATTTGTTTTTACCCCTGTTAATTCAGTTGAGAAGAATTTATCAATTGAAAATATTGAAGTGACAGCCTTAATAGACACCGGCAGTCAAATTAATCTAATAACTGAGAACATGTATGAGAAACTAGAATCACCTCAGCTATCTAAGTCAACTTTGTTACTCACAGGCTTTGGTAAAAATCAAGTACGACCTTTTGGTTATTTCTCAGCCAAATTTGAGATTGATAATACCAAATATACGACGGATTTGTATGTTGTATCTAATGATTGTATGACTATGTCAGCAGTTATAGGAAGCGAATTATTAAAACACGCAGAGTTAATAATTAGCAAAGACAATGTTACTGTAAGAGAAATGGATCAAAGTCATGAAGTAAAATTAATGAAAATTGAAGCTGCCTCTGAAGAACTAAATATAGGAGACGAAATATCAATGATGACGAAAGCCGAAATAATAGAAACCGTCAGAAGTTATGCTCCAAAGAAGATTAAATCTACAGACGTAAGAATGAAGATATTAAGAGAAGAGCAAATAATTTCTCATAGGCCAAGAAGGTTACCTTTTTCTGACAGAGTAGCAGTCGAAGAACAGACAAAACAGTGGCTTCAAGATAGAATAATAGAACCCAGCAATTCTGAATACTCTAGTCCAGTAGTTGTTGTAAACAAGCGAGATGGGTCACCACGATTGTGTATAGATTTTCGAAAGATAAACTCTATCATCATCAAAGATCGTTTCCCACTCCCGTTAATAGAAGATTTGACAGATCGTTTGCAACAAGTCAAAATATTTAGTACTCTCGATATGCAAGAAGATGACCCTGAAGTACAATCTATTAAATCTCAATTAGGTGAAGGAAAATTATATGATGGTTTCTTTCTGAGAAATGGAATGTTGTACAAATTTGTCACAGGACGTGAACTGCTGTATGTACCGAAAGTTTTGCAGAATGATGTTATCAAGTCTGAACATGAGAAGGGATATTTTGCATCAAAACGAACTGAAAATGCCGTTAGTCAAGAGTATTACATTCCTGATTTGAAGAAGAAAGTAGACAGATTCATTGCAAACTGTGTGGAATGTATTATAATGAATAAGAAGTGTGGTAAACAGGAAGGATTTCTACATCCTATCCAAAAAGACGACCAACCACTTTGTACTTATCACATCGATCACTTGGGCCCATTAGAAACCACTAATAAGAATTATCAACATATTTTTGGTGTGATGACAGTTTTACAAAATTTACATGGTTGTATCCTACCAAGTCGACAACTACAAAAGAAGTTATAAGTAAACTTGAGTTACAAAAGAAGAATTTCGGTAATCCCAGACAAATTATCTCAGATAGAGGATCGGCATTTACTTCTTTAGAATTTGCTGACTACTGTACGAAAGAAGGAATACAACATTTTAAGATTACGACCGGATTACCAAGAGCAAATGGTCAAATAGAGAGATTGAACCGGACTATCATTTCAGTTCTCTCTAAATTAAGTATAGAAGAGCCGAAGCAATGGTGGAAGCATGTTGATAAGTTACAGCAAGTACTGAACTCTACCTACCATAGAAGCATCAACACTACACCATTTGAACTGATGATAGGTGTCAAGATGAAGCAAAAGGAAGACTTGAAGATTAAAGAATTAATTGATCAAGAATCTATAGAGATGTTTACAGAAGAAAGACAAGAATCAAGAAAAGAAGCTAAAAAACAGATACTAAGAGTGCAAGAAGAGAATCGCCGTACGTACAATTTAAGAAGAAAAAAGCCAACCAAGTATGAAGTAGGTGATTTGGTTGCTATCAAGCGGACCCAGAATGCCCCAGGTTCTAAGTTGAGTGCCCAATACTATGGACCCTACCGTGTAATGAAGTCAAAGCTCAATGATACCTATGATGTGCAGCGAGAAGGAAGCTCTGGAGGTCCCCAGAAGACGACGACCTGTGTGCAATATATGAAACCATGGAGTCATTATTTCGAAACGTCATCAGGGACCGATGACATTCAGGATGGCCGATTGTGGGATGAAAACGGAACGCGACTCCTGATTTGACATTATTATTATTATGACAGTTTAGAGTGCCAGTCAGATTAGTGTAAAGTTAAGAGTAAGACGAGTGTACAGAGACTATTAGCAAATACATTAGATGATAATACGTGCAGCTCTCCGCTATTTACATGTAATAAAAGTGAAGTATGAAAAGGAGCGCCATCTACACGCCTCGATCGCTAACTACACAAGACACCGGATATGAAAAGCACGGATGTAATATAAATTATATTCACAGACATAATAAAATTATCTAGAGTTTTTGGTGGATCAGGTAATGTTGGGGTTGACGCAGAGCTAGGCAGGAGTAGTTGAAAGAGTACTCGTAAATAAATTGAAATTCGAGTACGAAACTCAGAAAATGTACTCGTAAGTATTTACTCATTAAGTACTTAGGCACAGACAGGTGTATGGGTACGAGTAATACTCGTGAAAACACGTATACAGGGTGTCCCATAACATGTGGGCAATCTCCAGGATTTGGGTAAATTTCGTAAAAATAAATGAAAAAATAGCTATAAAATTAATTCCTCAGAGACACCCCTACAAAGATATTAGCTGTTGAAGTTGAGGGTTGAAAATCAATTTTTTGCAATAACTTTTTTATTTCTTGACCGATTTTGATAATTTTTGGTGTTATTTTGTATTATTTTGGACTGTTTAGAATAGTGTTTCATAATCTTTGGTAGCACATACATAGACCTCGGGATGGCATAACCCCCTCATTCACTTGAAAGAAAACAATTAAAATATTAATTTTACAATTTTTTAAGGTTAATTTTCCTTTTCTTTGATATTTTTTACATAAAAAATGTATCCTATTTTATTTCGATAGAGCGAACCGTTATCGAGATAAACGTCCTTCTAATAGGTGATGCGTCGCAGGAACTTTTCAAATTTCAAGTAAATTTTAACAAGATGGCTGATCTATGACAGTAAATTGAGCAGGAAACAAAACAATAACTTAATTAAATACACGTCAGTGTCAAAGATTTCATTTCATGCAGATTCTAACTGATTTTAAAATGAGTTACAAAAACGCTGAATACGCAGAAAATCAGTTAGAATTGAATCTGCATGAAATGAAATCTTTTGACACTGACGTGTATTTAATTAAGTTATTGTTTTGTTTCCTGCTCAATTTACTGTCATAGGTCAGCCATCTTGTTAAAATTTACTTGAAATTTGAAAAGTTCCTGCGACGCATCACCTATTAGAAGGACGTTTATCTCGATAACGGTTCGCTCTATCGAAATAAAATAGGATACATTTTTTATGTAAAAAATATCAAAGAAAAGGAAAATTAACCTTAAAAAATTGTAAAATTATTATTTTAATTGTTTTCTTTTAAGTGAATGAGGGGGCTATGCCATCCCGAGGTCTATGTATGTGCTACCAAAGATTATGAAACACTATTCTAAACAGTCCAAAATAATACAAAATAACACCAAAAATTATCAAAATCGGTCAAGAAATAAAAAAGTTATTGCAAAAAATTGATTTTCAACCCTCAACTTCAACAGCTAATATCTTTGTAGGGGTGTCTCTGAGGAATTAATTTTATAGCTATTTTTTCATTTATTTTTACGAAATATACCCAAATCCGGGAGATTGCCCACATGTTATGGGACACCCTGTATATAATTATTATACAAACATGTCAGTGCGCAGCCTATGACGTCAGGCTTGTGACACCTACATACAATACAGCAGCAGTAATAATAAGGTGAATTAGTGGTTTATTTCGATGTTTATTGCATGTTTGTTGAAATATTTTTAATTGGTACCCGTATGCGTGCCACTGTTTAACCCACCAAGTTTCGTTTGCATAACTCGACTGGTTTCAAAGCAAGTAAATAAGTCGTCAGTTTTTAAGTAAACCTATTGTTGGAGTTGTTGAACTCTTTGGAAGCACGATAATCTAGACTCTGGAATCTTCAAAATACACGGATCTGGCAGTGACAATAGTCTTCTCTTCTTCCCACCAAAAAGTGAGCGGGAGTAAGAGGATTTAAATTGTTGGGATCGTGAGAGAGGGGTGACAAAGGTCTGGAATTCATGATGGCCTCAATTTGTACGAGTAATGTCAGTACGAGTAATCTCTTCAAATGTCAGAGACGAAAAAAAGTCCTCCGAAATGAGGTGATCCGGGGGGTATGAAGTGCCAATCGACTCCTTCGCCTGTCAGCCTCAACTCAACAATGCTGTCTTTATTTTTTAATACAAAAACCCTCAACTTGTCTAACTCGGTTTTTGCTCCCCTAAAATTTTTTCTCGTTGTCCGAATACATATTGGAAGGCTTTCCCCTACGGGCAATAAATCTCTTTAAAGCCAAAATAAACGAATCAGTTGACAAATCTGTAACAAGTTCCATATAAACAAGTAAATATAAGACTTTGAAACCCTACAACCACGCCCCTTCGTATCATTTAAATTCATTGGACCAGCATAGTCCACCCAAGTATTTTGAAAAGGGTAAGAAGGATTAATTCTGCAAGCTGGCAAATTACCCATTATTGGGGTTATTATTTTTGGCGCAACACGAAAACACCTCACACATTCGTGAACCACTCTTTTTGTCGTATAGCTTCCCGAAATTGCCCAAAATCGCTCTCGCACAGATGCTAATAGGTGATGTTGCGGACCAGCATGCAACAAAAACGCAAATGTTCCCTTGTAAATATTAATTTCGTTAACCAATTTTTTGCCGGTAACAGAATTGTGGATGATGTTTATCCATATTAAATTCAGAATTCACCAACCTTCCTCCAACGCGAATCAAAACTTTTTCATCCAAGAAAGGGTTCAAATTTCGAATTGACGGAGCCACATTACATTGCTGCAATTGGCTCAGTTCTTTCAGCAAAGCATCTCGTTTGTACATATTTAACCAAAAACATTAAGGAATTCCGATGTCTTCCGATGACAATATAGGCCAATACATCTATTTTGTCTTGGCTTTACGCAATTATTCGCAACACTAAAACGTTTTGTAATTAGAATAAACTACTAGTCAAAAAGTTTATAAATCATAAGCAAAGTAAACGTCAGATTGACGCTTCGTTCAATTAAATTGACATTTCAAATCAACGCTAGTTAGATATCGAGCCGCTTGGGCGACAGTAACTTCCGGTGACAATTTTCAGTGGAAGCTGCACGTATTATTATCTAGTGTATTTGCTATTAGTAAGACGTAAAAACGAGAGAAGAATAATTATTAAAGACGAAGACGAGATAGGTGTTCAAGACGAGAAGACGAAGGTTTAATTAATATTGAAGACGAATTTAAATGTGTTAATTAACCTAAATAAAAATCCTACAATAATAATAATACACCAGAGTTTCATTTTGCTTGTGATTTCCCTAATATGTTTCCAAAACTAATCTACAGCGTGGTAACTAGTTTTTTCCCTTAATTGAAACTGACACAAATTTTTAGTTAAAAATTGACAATAATAATAATTATTGTGTGAGCTTTCCAATTATGCGAATTCTCTCCGAAATCCATTGGATGAACAGCGGCTATAGTAGGTGTTTGCTTTAAGTTTGTAATATCGTTGGAACTAATTTAATGAATGCAGATTCAGTGTGCTATATCCGAAATCATGCGAATAAATTTACATGTAAATCGATTCCCAGATTATTTCCAACTAGGATGACTGAATAGAGAAACGGACTTTACTATAGGTACTAGTAAATATTTTGGATGCCCAATCTCATTGCTTTTCAAATTTAGTTAAAAAAATCAATCATAATATATCTTATACAATGTTCAATTGGTGACAAAATATAATTATTATTAACTAATAATTATTAACGTCAATTGTTGAATTAATTGTTAGGTAGGTTATACCTAAGTAAATCTATTCTTTTTTTGCTTTTATCAACGATTTATCAACGAAATACTATGATATGATATCACTATAATATCACGATGATTTTTTTTAACACTAAATTCGAAAAAAATGACCTATAACTTTTATTATACAGGGTGTATTGTAACGTCCGCATAATATTAACACCACGAAATTCTACATCAAAAACAGAACATAAAGTTTTAATACCGTTTAGCTCTTAGACCTCAAATAACGAAGTTATCGACCATTGTAGTTTGAATTTGAAGTTTTTTAATACTCAAAAATATTGCTTAATATTATTAAAAAATTCTTTTAAGTATAAAGTAAAATAGCCAAATTATCCAAAATTTTAGATTTTTTTTTGGTAAAAATGGTTTTAATTAACATTTAAAAACTAGGAATTATTTGATTTCCTGAGTTCCAATACTTCCAATCAATATTGCAACTGCGCGTTTTAATTGTTGAATAAAAAATTGAAAAAATAAAAAATCTTAAAAAAAATTGCAACATTGACACGTCGCAGCATGACATTTGTCTTGTTGCACCTTTTTTCGATTACATAGCAACGGCACACTATACCAGTGAGGTGACTTCACGTCTAATAAGTTATCTTAATTTTTATACCAGCGCCAGTGTTGCAAAATTTAAGAACGTTAAATTGTCCATATCTTAAAATCTGTGTACATCAAGAAAAAACTGTTGAGGACTTTTTAATTCTGTTTTTGATGTAGAATCGCGTGGTGCTAATATTATGCGGACGTTACAATACACCCTGTATACAAAGAACAATTCCAAAATAACAACTCTAAGAAGAAAACGTTTTTATGAAACATTTCTAGCCTAGAAGTTTATTTACAAAAAAAGCAGAATGTTTTTAATTTTTTTTTTTAATCGATTATTGAATGTAACAATTTTCTCAAAAACCATAAAATGGCGAATAACTGAAAAACCGTAAACAATTGGATCACTGCTTTTGGTATTTTTTGTTCCAAATAATCCCCCCCCCTCCCTACTACTGGGTTTCGTTTGATCCATGTCTTCTGGGACACCTGTGTTTGTAGAGTTTTTCTTGTCAAAGCAACGCAATTTTCTGATTATCCAAAGACACAAGATGCCAGGCAGCGCAGAGCCACAAATAAAAATCTATAAAAAGTTCGAGACGAATTATTATTATCGTTTATTATGAGAACCTCTGCATGCAAACTTCCGGAAGAAAAAATTCAATTAAAACTTTTCTAGTTCATCGAAATGCCTACTACCAAACTGAAATACTCTAAATTGAAATGATATTTCAATAACAAAACTAACCGTCCTAATGCGAATATCTCAGACCTCCAACTCTATAAATACTCACACAAGTCTGCAATACATCGAGATCGCTGGTCAATCTACGCAACCTCGAATATTCCTTCCCGTACCTCTCGGTGTCCGTGTCCGTCATCCTCTTCCACCTGCTCCCAGTTCTACTATCGGGAATCGGGATAATAATTGTCACTTTCCACTTCACTCTCCTGGTAATTGCACCGAAACACGAGAATTCTGCTGAGCAAAGGACTCCCAGGATTATCACTATTAGAGACAACCATCAGCTAAATGGTGTTTATGTAAGAACATAGAAATGGAATTTTGGCAGAGGTTTGGCGACAGAATGACTGAAATATTGTCGCCGACTGAGTCTAAGCATCAGCCTGAAATTCTAAAACACTTATTAGATTGGTCGAGATTACGTGTTTTGTTTTGAATGCACTGAACGATTGTTTATTGTGTATAAAAGCTTTGTTATTTTCAGCCGTGGGTGCGGGTAGTCGAGTTTTAATTACTTTCGTTGGGAAGTTTCTGTGGCGAGAACACATTTGGCGGGAGAAAAAACAATGTTGGTTTTTATTTTTAATTCAACTGGCAATACCAGCAAATAAAGAAAATGTTGATTTAAATTCCAAATATCTTCGCTTCGAAATCCACATACTCGTATAATTTAAATTTTCTCGAAACGAATCAATCAAAAGACTGCATAACGAATAATTTTTGGTAAGTGATCAATTAATATCATTTATCACAAGGGCTGAAAACTTATAATGAGCATACTCTCAAAATCAATATGGTTTCTCCCTAACATCTTCAAGACTTCTTCAAGGTAACTTCGTATATCGTCAAGTGCCGTTTCTACTCCCCTAGTGTGCCCCGTGTATCATTTTATTACTATTGTAAATATATGTGTAAAATAGTTGTTATAGTTTCATTTTTTTACATGAAGACAAGGAGACCCTTGACAGGAGTCTTCAGTCAACTTTTATCAGGGTACCTGCCAGCACGACTCACAAAATCAATAATCCTAAAATTTGCTACAAAAATTTTCTTATAATAATCTGTTTTGTAGTTTGTTAGCATATGTTACCTCAATAAAACCAAACTAAACCGGAAGGAGTTTAGACTACTAGTCGTGGTGCTCATTGGTCAAAACAGTCTGTCCCAAACTGACTACCTATCACCATACAGGTATATGAGGTATGCAGTGGCGTCAGGCTCAAGATATTTGGGTGAAATTACAGGGTTTGAGTATAAGGAGTGCCCCACCATGGTACGAGAAAGACTAAATGGGTTCTTGGTAACCTAGTTGCTTGGGGCGAACAGCATCTTCCCACCACAACTTAACAATAAAAAAAAGGTCACATCATCATGCTTTCGAGGTTCCTTGTCAAAACAAAGACAAACTCAATTTAATTAAGTTTGGTTTGCATTACGATGTTTTTCATTTCTAAGAAAATTCGTGTATTAGAAAACACGTGGAAGCTTGTTGAAACAGTGTAACGATACAAAACAACTCTTGGATCAGGTCATTTGCAATAAAAAAAATTACCTTGCGTTATCAATTTATTTCAAGCTTGTTAGGAATTTTTCATTTGATTTTAGTGGCTTAAAAGCTATATTTAACATGAATTCCTGTACTGGCACGTAGCGACAATCAATTTAAATATACTTTGTTTAATTAAAAATGCCATGAATTGCATACTGTCACTCACGCTGCATGAAAATAAAATTTCTTTCCCTGAAACAACAATAACCGAAAACATATTTTTTGAGTTTTCAGAGCTCTTTGTTGTGTAAATTCCAACAGTGTTTACATTTTCTAATTCAAGCGAAAAAATAGTAGGTATATTATTTCTCGTTTAATCCAACAAAAAATTCCTACATGTTCCAGATTAGTGTCTGTAAATGCTTGGGATTTTCACAAGCTATCGGTATTCAACCCAAGTTCATCTGGAGATCTGCCATGCCGTAAGGTCGTGCAGTTATAAGAACTCATTGAATTGAATACTGAAACGTATAGGAGGAATATAATGTACTCTAATTGTTATATTGAAATTATTGAAAGGACGTTTGTAGTGATCAATGATCATAAATAGATGTCATTAATACAATGTGAGTACAATAATTAATACAATAATCTCAATCGATATGAAGAATAACATTTAAGTAACCTCGTCTATAAGACGTGTTTGTTGGCTGGATGGCTGGAAGAGGCCTCCTGTGTATAAGCAGCAGATGGTCAGTCCAGATCGTCAATCGACGTCACAACCACCTTCGTCAGTGAACACGAGTAATGGAAAGATGGCTTGCGCATACGTAAAGCGCTGAGGATGTCTACAGCAGTTGTAGACGACACGTTAGGAACAAATTTCCATGATTTCTGTTGAAGCCAGCCGTGAAAGGCAACACAGACTTCACAGCAGTATATCGTATTAGTGTATTTTTTAACAAAAAATACACTATTGAGGACGACATCACTTTTCGAAAATCACCCAAACTCATCAAATGTCCATCGATCATGACCCCCAGATCACGAAAAAGTAGTTTTCCAAAATTCACCTGCCCACGATATATATATATATATATATAAATATATATATATTTATATATATATATATATACAGGGTGTCCCAAGATTTCTTTATCAAAGGATATCCGCGTTATTTAAAAAAATAAACAAATGAAATTCGGGAAATTTCAACAATACCCCTAAGGCTTTGCAGCTGCACCCTCAATGCCGCTTTACGCCTTTCTACCCCTAAGTAATCATCCCCTACTTTTTTTTTCAAATGACACCCCCATATTTTTTTTGCTCGGCAAGATTCTTGACTTCTTTCTGAATATATTGTCACACGATTTTTTCAAATCGAGACATATCTAGCACGCCGAAAACAATATAATATCATAACAGACGAGGGTTGTCAAGGAGTTGCAATTGCTTGTTTTTTGTGTTAATGTTTGCTCCAACCACCTTAACTAGTAATACCGGTGTTACTGGTATAGGCGTTAATAATAATAATTGCTTCTGTGGTTTTAATGTCATATTAAATGTTAATTATTACTCCTTGACGACCCTCGTTGTTATGATATTATATTGTTTTCGGCGTGCTAGATATGTCTCGATTTGAAAAAATCGTGTGACATTGTATTCAGAAAGAAGTCAACAATCCTGTCGAGCAAAAAAAATATGGGGGTGTCATTTGAAAAAAAAAAGTAGGGGATGATTACTTAGGGGTGGAAAGGCGTAAAGCGGCATTGAGGGTGCAGCTGCAAAGCCTTAGGGGTATGGTTGAAATTTCCCGAATTTCATTTGTTTATTTTTTTAAATAACGCGGATATCCCTTGATAAAGAAATCTTGGGACACCCTGTATTTCTCCAAAATCGCGAAATTTCGATTTTCAAAACGCTCCTGTAGCTTTATCTTTCAAGATTAGTGAACGAAATTTTGGATTCTTGTAAATTATTCGAATGACGTTAGATTTTCGTTGAAAAAATTTCCAAAAGTCCCATCACTTCTACAGGGTGTCCCTTCAAAATTCCATGAGCCCGGTTTTTGTCATCTCATTTCAGGTCGCAGTTTTGAATCTAGGAGGCTGAAATTTTTGTGGGAGTAAGATATCCACAAGGAGTGGTCTGGTATTGCACTTGAGCAAAATCGGCTGAGCCGTTTCAAAATGGCAGCCATTTGAATTTTCGGAAAATTTCCAATTTTTTGAGCCCCCGTATGAGCAAGATGGCAAAAAAACTTTGAAATCAAAATAACAGGATTTGAAGAAAATTATTGGAAATTTGAGTTAATGCAATAAAATTAGCATATTTTCCATTAATAAGCCAGTGTCGTGGGTAGGAAAAAGGGTGAAAATGTGTCAATTCTATAACCGTTTATGAGTCCATTTTTGAAGAAGTTGAATCGAAATTTTCAATTTTTTTTTGCTTTAACATATAATTTGATGTCTTAGCTTCAATTCGCCTCGATTAATGTAGCACTTTAAACGAAAAACAAAAAAGTTTTTCGCTTGTGCAAAATTAGCTTGCACTTATTAAATCGATGAAATGGTTCGCAATTTCTTTTTTATTTTTTTCACATTCAATTATGAATGGTTCTGAAAATTAGAAGAGCAAACGCAACAACAATTAAATCACCTACATGCAGGTGAAAAAAGTATTCAAATTGGTTTTTTAATAACAAAGATACGACCAGTTTAAAAAATAAAATGTGTAGGATGAAGTATTGGACGTACTACATATACCTACTCGATCATCGCTACAAATTTAAAAGGCCCCTTGACTGAGTTAGTTAGGTAAGGGTGTCCTTGCCTAAATAGTAAACTGTTGATGTGGGTTCGAAACCACGAGAGAGGGTTATTCTTTTTTTTTTTTGGTAGGTAGGTGGTTTTCCGCTTTTCCCCCCAAAAAAATCGGATTATTTTTTTTTATTTTATAATTTTATATAAAATTTTATATTTTCACGCGCTTATGAGATCTGATTGACGTCATTGTGCCGATTTGACGAAAATAGGACCGCCTCTACTATTATATCTTGTGTAAGTCATTGCTTCACTCGGAAAACGAAAAAACATCACATTTATCACATTATCGGTCCTTTATTTCGCTCTTTTATTGCTATTACAATTTTGTACAGAGCACAACACATTGTTGTATATCGAATAAACTGATTAAAACACCACATTTTTTCTTCTTTGTTTTTTTTTCTTTGTGCTAGATCTATACATATATTATGTTATGTGATAGATTGCTATAAGTAGTATTACGGCTTTATTTATTATATTAAAAGTGTTTATTACTACATGGATGTCCCATTTAAAAAGAACTGGGTAGGTACATGGGAATCTCTGAAACGATAAGAGATACAGGGTCAGATAAATTAGAGAAAATTGCATATTTTCATTATTATTAAGAATCTGAAACAAAATATTTGTAAACCTCAGGACGCTGCTGAAATATCCTGCAAAAATGGAAAATTAAAAATTAAGATATCCTATTTTATGAAAGAAGTTATATTTTTTAATGTCATTCGATATTTAAAAAATCAGGAAAACCAAAAATTTTAATCGTCTTTTTCGAATTTTCGAACAAAATAAGCTCTGTTTAACCGAAAGTGATAAATAACCATTAAAGCAAGCAATGTGACGTCATTTTGCGACTACATACGACGTCATTCCGTGATAAAACTTTTTTATTCGAAAAAAAGAAGACGATAATTTTGAATTTTTTTTTTAATGTGATAGCTTTTTGGTAGCCCTTATATCTTGTGATCCACAAAATTTTTCATCAACTATTGCCTTGAATAAAATTAAGCATGTCTGCCAGATAAAACACAAACAATCGGTAGGTGTGTAAAGGCCGGTCCAGACGCAACGACTAATTGAACGACATGTCGAATCAGACAAAATGAATCAAGTAAAATGTGAATAAGTGAACTACTCCAATCAAAGATCTACAAATCATAGAACAATAAATAAAAACATGACTGGACTTGCACTGCATAATGAACTTTGTACTTTGTTGAGTAAAGAAACTAACCTGGAACAGTAACGACATCTGCTGAGTATGTGTGGTGCTGAGCTTACTACTAATTTCATTTGGCATTGGTTGTATTTCAAGGAGGATGAAAAACGTGAGTCGTTGTAGGGTACCTGTATTACCGACACTGACGCTTACGAGCCCTAGTGTCGGTAATACAGGTACCCTAAGTCGTTATCTCAGAAACACAAAATATTATTGCCCGTATTCACAAACGATAATTTCCTAAATAATTACGTAATCAATTATCCCCATCTCATTCTATTGCGAAAAAACTGCATATCTCCATCTCACTCATTTAATTAATTACGTAATTAATTAAAACGAAATTATCGTTTGTGAATACGGGCATAATGTCTCTCTGAACGAGGATAAAATAACAATTCAATTTGACGTTTCAGTTCGAGTTTAAGTTTTATAATTTACCATTTTATAATAATTTCACTTCCAATTCGAACCAACGCACAAACAATAACAGAATTTATTAAGAATAGTGGTCAAAAATGGCATATGAATCATAAAAAAGTGGCAATAAGGTAGGTGTTTAGTAATATACCAGTATATTCATCAGGTTATTAAATTGTAGTTATGAATTATTGCTTTTCGCAATATCTTTAATATTTTAATGATACTGACATGAATTGAAATTAAATATGACACAATGGGTGGTATGCTAGAAACTAAATTTCGCATTTGACAGCGTTGTTAACAACGGCACTGTTGTTAAAAATCACTTTGACATGGTCACGTGACCATGTTAAATGCTTTAACATCGCCATGTCAAATTTCATGTTGACAACGGCGTTAAAGCTGAAATCACCCGATTTGGTATGCTAGAAAGGAAAATCGAGTAGGAACAGTTGAATGTCAATGCTAAATGGCCATGTTACAATAATCACAGGATATGGATCGATTAATTATTATTAGCTGTCATATTTTAGGAAGATTTTTAATAAATTCCGTATTATTCCAGAGTGAAGTGTTTTTTATATGTTTATTTACAGTGCAATTACAACTAAATATCAACAATCTTGTTCCATAAATTAAAAATTAACCAAAAGTAGGTACCTACCAAGTATTTTATACTATAGGTAATTTATTTCCAAAATTTTTCTTCGAGAAAGTAGTCCTAACTGCAGAAACACAGCAGGGACGCATTTAGATTCAAAAAATTATATAATAGTTAACTATATCATGGGCGGAGTAAATAGAGAAAATTTAATTATTTTTTCTGCTTGATGTGTATTTTTCATTTGGATATAAGAAATGAAATTAAGCAAAAAAAAAATAACAGGTCATTATGGTCAGAGACATAAGGGTAGGTGGAGTGGAGTTGATATTTGTTTTAATGTAGGTCTTCTGCTTGATGTTCTACTTAGGTACTACTTACCTAGATTTTCTTCATTTAGATTCAGAATAAATAAAACAAAATTTGTTTTATTTAATTTAATTTTTATATTTAATAACATAATTATATAACCATGGGCGGCATAAATAGGGTAGGTGACAATAAAATAAAATAAGTTAAACAACATAAGACATATTTGTGTAAAATAAATAATTTATTTGATAATATTACACTCAATAAAATAATAATAATTATTGTATAACCATGGGCAGAGTCAAACCAAAACAAATAAAAAAATAATTTTTAATTAAGGAAATTAGTGTTGTCTGCAACACCTCTGGCAATCTGAAGGGGTTTTAAAACAGAACATTGTGAACATAATCTTTAAAAACTTCTCCCTCTTCATAAAATTCTCAACCGACTATTGGCGTTAGGTTTGGTTAGGTATTCTACACTCTGCAATAAGATACATAATAATTAGGTAATTGATAACTTACCTGTTGATTATTTCTAGCAAAATCTGCCTCTCAACTTCAGAGAAGTTCTTTCTTGATTTCACGACAACTTCCATTTATACTTTTACAGTAAACCAAATTAATTCACTCAAAGAAAACTGAAACGTTTACGTTTGTTATTATTTGTTACAACACAACAATAACAATAATGGCGAATGGGGATCGGATCGGATGGCAATGACGTTCGTTGGTTCGTTGACGGTCGACGGTAGACGAGTTTCGTGTTTATCTAGCTCATACGCATGCGTTCAGTAGGCACTAGCCAACATCTAACAACGCGAGACCAAAATCAACCACGACCATCTCGGATTGCCGATTTATTACGAAATGGAACTTCGGTTCGGGTTCGATCTAGCTCGTGAATTGTTCTTAGCCTGTAATCAGCGAATATACAACGTTGCCGCTATTGTTCATGTTACATTTTTAACACGATGATGTTACCTAACAGCAGTGTCAAATCATGAATATTTCGTTCTAGCATACCGAATTGATTTTAACAACAACGTCAGATTGACATCGGTGTTACGTTAACAACACCAAATGAGATTTTCTAGCATACGACCCAATGAGAATTGGAACTACTAAAGTTATTTTAAAATTATTATTTTAGTAAAATGAGCTCAGAAATGACTACAATAGCCATCTCTCTCTTCCAAGGCGCTAGTTGATGAAAAATTTTGTGGATCACACGATATAATGTGTTTAATACAATACCGAATAACACGAAAAAAACAACATTAGGTATGTCCGTAAGAAAAACAAAATTTGACTATGAAAGCTCTAGGGTTTAGTTTAGTGATGAGCGATACCGTGACTTTTAAATCACGCTGTTAACTGATATCGTGATTTTTTGATATCAGTGATTTTAAGACGTGACGTGATCACGACTTTTCAATCTGTTACATATTAGTCATGGAAAGCTTGGCACATAGCTAAATATTTATGCAGCCTGTCGTGACGTGATTTAACGTTGCTGGTTTGATCAGGGACCGGGTAAAAATAAACATAACAAATTATTCAAGTTAAACGGAAACAAAAAAATAAAATATTTAATTCTTCAAAAAGTAAAATTATACAGTTATATGTTATGATGAGATAAATATGGTATTTTTGTCAGTCTTGATTTTATTTGGCATTTTTAGGTAATAATATAGGATATAGGTACCTAGTACATTTAAAAAAATTTAAAAAACTTTTGAAAGCGAAGCGAAATTCGGCCGTACAGTCTTCCGCCGTTTGCGCGAGCTCGACTGTCTGTGTGTCTGTCTTCCAGTTCAGTTCAGCCCTGTGCCCTGTTCCCTGTTCCTGTTTCACTGTTTCACATCATCACATCAAAATCACAAAAACACAACCCGATCCGATCGTCGTATCTCGTATCCCGCGCCTCGTCGTGATTTCGTGAAGTCGTGATCACTTCACGGTTTTGTTTGACTTTCGATAGCAGTCACAGTTCGTGATTTTTAGATATCAGTGATTAAATCACAGTTCGTTATATATCGCTCATCACTAGTTTAGTTGACCGTGAAAATTTTTATATCATCAGATGGATAGCTGTTGACGACTTATGCAAGCCTACAAAAAATTAGTACTCGCACGGTAGGTACATGGTACACTATAATATTATGCGACTATGGAAAATTACAGAAAGCCAATTTAAAATGCGGTTAAAATATTCATAATTGAATCGCATAAAAATACACTATTTCTGCGATTGATGCGCAAGAAGGTTTTTTTCAAATGTTTTTGATTTTTGGAGTTCCTAGCATTCTATAATTTGACTATGGTCATCAGTTCCACTCTCTTTTAGGCATCACTATGGATATCTTGTAAACGCTAGGAAATACTGAGTTGATTAAATTATTAAGTACAGAAAATATGCGCTCCTTTGTGGTCACCTGGAATCTGTGAAGACATAAAGATGTCTGTGATCGTTCCTGAAATATCCTGAAAAAAACTGAAAAACAATGTTTTTTGAAAGTTTCCATTTGAAAGTTTGCGTGTTGACATTGCTTGACATTCTGAATTTATTGGTGTCACTTGGTAGGTTTTACGACACAAATATCTTGTTTTCTGTAATTTAATCAACTCTGTATCTCTCAACGTTCACGAGATATCCATGGTGAGCTCTAAAACAGAGACATTACGACACGCCCTGCCCAAAAATTGCAAACATTTTTTGTTAGTTGTACTGGTTTAAATCTTTTGTCATGCATCTTTATTGAAATGCCGCCATTTTAGATCCAATAGAGTTAGAAATTATACTTTAATATGACAACTATAACTTGTAACTGAAGATATAAGGAGTTCTAAAAACCGGCCTTCGTTTGGCGAAGATTTTCGAAAAGTAGGGACCTGGAGCCAAAAAAAAAGGAAAAACCCCAAGTCGATTATATATATTCCAGAATGCAAAAAGATCTAAATCCGAAAAGTTTTAAATAAGAAAAATTTGATCATGATGAGACCTGCACACTTTTTACCTTTGTCGAAATAATCAAGATCCCTCTGCATGTAGAAAGAATATTCATATGTGAAGAATATAGGAAATCTGTTTCAGTTGCATTTTTTGCTGTTTCTTCTCCCTTCTTGTGCTATTAAGTATATTCAAGTAAATATCTGCAGGTAATTTAATCCTTCACGACATCTTCACTTCATAACAACTAGAGAAACTTAAAAAAACTTATAAATAAAGAATTCCCTGGAATCGATAAAAGTAATGTATGCAAGGCCAGACTTTTTTCCTCCATAGGTAAGTATTTTACAGCGACCAACCTCCCTCCGCCTTGTTCCACTCAGTGGATTATACGAATAATGCAATCCTGTACAAATACATTTTTTTGACATTAAACTAGAGGTGGTTGGACCCTATGAGCACTCGCATTTATAGGGATTAATGGGAATGATGGGCGAGAAAGTTTTTCACAATATCTGTTGGGTTTATGAGTGATTGTGATTTGTAAATAATGATGCAATAAAACAATAAATGAGGCCGCGGCGAAACTCTGTTTTTTTGTTGTCGCTTATACAGCGCGTGTATCACCTCTCACACATTGTAATTACTGTCATAGAACATTAGAAGCTTTTTCCGGAATTTTCTTTGCATTAAAAATTATTCAAGCTTAGTTTTTCGCTTTTGTTAAAGAATTTGTTGAATAAAGTTGACTGGGTTATGGCTTCCCCTCGACCCCCCCCCCAAGCCGTCGGCGTCCCTAGGAAACTGCTACTATTGCTTTGATAATCCGACCCTGAATGTTCGGATTATTTATAGAATCAAAATTATTATTTTGAAGATCCAATAAGTGTTTGTGATGCAGCAACCAGTTATACAGTGTTAATGCACGTCTGTAGTGTACTACTTCAGTATTCAGCGTACACCAGGTTTTTGGAAACTTCATATATCGCAAAATTATTTCATAAATGGTAGGTTTGAACCATGTGCATCAGGTGGTTCATTACTTATGGTGATCCACCTCCGAAGAGCAGGTTAATCTTAAAGATAAAAAATTGAAACTTTGAGGATTCGTGTAATTAATATAGGACCATAGAATGTCATAACTAAATTAATTAAGTAACTTCCTTTCGTTCGGCCGTTAGCGATAAAAAACTGTCAATTGAAGGTAGAGAGTAGCCCAAAAATTCGATTTTTTTTCAATACATATCGGTGGAATTCGAATACCTATTACAATCAAAATATAGCTTAAAAAGAATATCAAAAAACTAATAACAAGGCTTTAATTAAATAAAATACATAGCATAATATGGAAATGGAAGATAAAATGATTTATATATTATGGTAGTAATAAAAGTGACCAATAATCTGAATGGGGTAGGTACCATAAATTCTAAGTAAATAGTCAGAAGAATGCTCATTCGAGTGCAATATGACTCACTAAATTGAGGACTGCTTTACCTAGACAGACTTCTGGAAGATACGTGCTCTTTTCAGATTGTATTGGTCACTTTTATAGTTAAATAAAACACTTGATTTGAGGTCAAATGAGTATAAAATATATAAATAAAATAAATATTTATGGATAGTATGTCTACCGGTTTCGGGTTATTTACCCATCATCAGAAGAGCTGTCAGCTTAACAGAGTCCGTAAAATTCATTTGTGATAAAGTAATAATAAATTGGACATTTTTAGAAAAACCTGGATAAAGATGTTGACAAGATGGTGATAAAATCGGTTGGTTCTGTTACAATTCCTCTCAAAAATTATTAAAATCACGAAAAACCTTCATAACAAATACAATTAAAAATAATAACTACTGTTAAACACCATTTTCCAAAGTGGAGAAGGTCGTTTTTTAAGGTTGAAGACCTTAAAAAAGATATAAAAAGATTTTTTCAATTTTTTTTTATTGAAAGTAAAACAGAATAAAACACTCACTCTGGAAGGGAAAAAATTTACCTTATATCAATCATTCTACCTGTCATTTGATATTTTATGTATTTTATTTGATTTAAACCTTATAATTAGTTTTTCAACGATTTTTTATTGAAGTAAAAAATAATTTATTTTGGCCACTTTAACACCAAATTACCGTTTTTAACTACTGGTGGCCGTGGTAGGTACTATAATGAAAACTATACTCATGTCAAAGTTTTCGAGTTATTCAAAATTTAAAAGAAATTGCAAATTTTGTATTTTCGATGTACGCGAATTTTCGTTTATTTTTGGCCTCTAGAAAAAATAAAGTTACTCTGAAAACAATTTACAGGCTCAATAAAAAAAAATGATAGCAATATAAGATAGCATAATAATAATTATACCTCAATGCTGAAAAAAAATTGGCAAATGTTTAATTTTATTTTATTTCAAAACCCATTTTGATTTTTTTCCGGAGGTTGTTTGGTTTTTGAGTAATTTAATTTTTTATAGAGACCAAAATTTAAAATAAACGAAAATTAGCGCTCATCGAAAATACAAAATTAGCGTTTTTTTTTTATTGAGTATCTCGAAAACTATGACATACGAAAAAATTACAAGTTATCTTCTTTTTAGCAAACTTACTTTTTTTCAAAAAAGTATATTTTTTATTCTATCCAACAGATATCTGCTAGTACGTTATTAGCAAAAAAATACTTTTTTACCAAAGTAGTGTTTTTTGTGTGGGAGGGAGGGACGCGCTACACCCCCAGAACCCAGAACTAATATTTATGGATTTATGTTCTATAACCTCCTAACTGATACCAAATTATTGAAGGAAAATCTTAGACAAGAGTAGAGTTTTAGTATAGAGACATAGAATAGACTTTTTTTTACATTTGGTACATTTTTTACTTTGCCGACTGGACTAAGTATTCTAGAATTCAATTGGCTGTTGACTGAGTGTGTTCTATTGAAACGGTGTCTGACTATTTATTGTATTGATAATAATTAAGTAAACTAACGTATTCCAAAATTTCAGCTTTTCCAAAACAATTAGAGAAACTTTGATTTTTCGAAATATGGGCACCTGTGCTGACGCAGCGCGTTCGATTGTTCAGATGTCTGACTGTTTTATTAATGTTATGCATTGCATTGACTATCTATTGATAAATTAATTATCAGCATTTCCAAAACAATTTGAAGATATAAATTAAAATGACCACTGGCAGGTGTTTCGAAATCTGCCGTGCTGACTCTACAGAGGCTTTTAGTGTATTTTTTAATAAAAAAATACACTATTGAGGACGACATCACTTTTCGAAAATCACTCAAACTCATCAAATGTCCACCGATCATGACCCCCAGATCACGAAAAAGTGGTTTTCCAAAATTCACCTGCCCACGATATATATATATATATATATATATATATTTCTCCAAAAACGCGAAATTTCGATTTTCAAAACGCTCCTGTAGCTTTATTTTTGAAGATTAGTAAACGAAATTTTGGATCCTTATAAAGCTTTGGAATGACTTTAGATTTTCGTTGAAAAAATGTCCAAAAGTCGAATCACTTCTACAGGGTGTCCCTTCAAAATTCCCGCAATCCGGTTCTTGTGGTATCATTTCAGGTCGCAGTTTTCAATCTAGGAGGCTGAAATTTTTGTGGGAGTAAGATATCTACAAGGAGTGGTCTGGTATTGCACTTGAGCAAAATCGGCCAAGCCGTTTCAAAATGGCAGCCATTTGAATTTTTTGAAAATTTGCTATTTTTTGAGCCCCTGTATGAGCAAGATGGCAATAAAACTTTGAAATAAAATTAGCAAGATTGGAAGAAAACTATTTGAAATTTGAATTAAAGCAATAAAATTGGCATTATTTTTATTAATAAGCCAGTGGCGTGGGTAGGAAAAGGGTAAAAATGTCTAAATTTCTATAACCGTTTATGAGTTCATTTTTAAAGAAATTGAACTGAAATTTTCACAGTAGGCAAGTACACTAATATCCTTTAACCCTTTAAAGTTTCAAGAAGTAACTAAGAAAAATGGCGGAGATATTAATATTTTTTTCATATGATGTTTATTTTTCTAAAATTTTAAAACCGCTGCTGTAGCATCATATTTAAGGATTAGTGAACGAAATTTTTTACCTTGTGAAACTTCGAAATGACATTTGATTTTCGTAAAAAATTTTCCTAAAGCTGCGTTATTTCTACAGGGTGTCTCCCCAAATTAAAAATAAAAACCGTCTATGAGGCACGGTTTCTGGTCGCAGTTTTCAATCTAGGGGGCTGAAATTTTTTTATGAGTAAGATAGCCGAAAGAAGTCGTCGTGGTACTGTATTTGAGTAAAATCGAATCGTTTCAAAATGGCGGCCTCTTCAATTTTAGAAAAAATTGCCAGATTTATTGGAACCCCTATACCTACCTATAAGCAAGTTAGAAAAACAAATTTAAACCAAATTAACACGATAGGAAGAAAATTATTTTAAATTTGAGTTAATGTAGTAAAATTTTCATATTTTTCATTAATAAGCCAGTGGCGTGGGTAGGAAAAGGGTAAAAATGGCTAAATTTCTATAACCGTTTATGAGCCTTTTTTGAAGGAATTGAGCTGAAGTTTTTCCAGTAGACAACTATACCCCTAACTCTGAAAAATTTCAAGAAGCAAATAAGTAAAATGGCGGAGATATTCGAATATTTTTACATGATGTTTATTCCTCTAAAATTTCAAATTTTTGGTTTTCAAAATTCCCCTTTCACTTTTTGCGAATTTATTAAAGGTAGTGTAAAGAATAGTATTTTTTAAGTAAAGTTAGCCAGTGGCTGACACAGGAAAAGGAAAAAAAAAATTTGCCAATAAAATTTTTTTTTTTTATTTTGTTAAATTTAAAAATCCATTCTAAGGCACGTTTTCAAACTAAATGAAATGAAATTTTCTCAGTAAACTACTACGCTAATATGACCTGACTATGGAAAATTTCAGAAATCCAATTTAAAAAGCGGTGAAAATATGCATAATTGAATCGCATAAAAATACACTATTTCTGCGATTGATGCGCAAGAAGGTTTTTATGACCAAAATAGTGACCGATCTGAAAGTTTCAGCCTTTCCAAAACTCTTTCACTTTTTTCACATTAGCTCTTGCACCATATTTTATGTAAATGTACAAAAAATAATTAATGAATTTTCAATAATAAAAAGATAATATGGCTAAAATAAAAATTGCCGGTTTTTCAGTTTTTTCAGGATATTTCAGCAACGACTGAAGTTACCCTAAATTTTGTTTCAGATTTTTATTAAACATAAAATTGTGCAACTTTTATGAACCAACTCTGTATCTCCTATAGTTTATTAGATCCCAATAATGGTGATCCCGTTGAAAGTGACCACCGTGTACTAATTGCACGAATCCTCAAAATTTTTTATCTTCAAAAATTAACATCTATTTCGGGGGCGGACAAAAGTGATGGACCACTCTGTACATTGTAATTCAGGAATTGTAAAACTTATACAGGTTGTCCCATAATATGTGGGCAATCTCCCGGATTTGGGTAAATTTCGTAAAAATTAATGAAAAAATAGCCATAAAATTAATTCCTCAGAGACACCCCTACAAAGATATTAGCTGTTGAAGTTGAGGGTTGAAAATAAATTTTTCGCAATAACTTTTTTATTTCTTGACCGATTTTGATGATTTTTGGTGTTATTTTGTATTATTTTGAACTGTTTAGAATAGTGTTTCTTAATCTTTGATAGCACATACATAGACCTCGGGATGGCATAACCCCCTCATTCACTTGAAATAAAACAATAAAAATAATAATTTTACAGTTTTTTAAGGTTAATTTTCTTTTTATTTGACATTTTTTACATAAAAAATGTATCTTCATTTATTTCGATAGAGCGAACCATTATCGAGATAAACGTTCTTCTAATATGTGATGCGTCGCAGGAACCTTCTAAATTTCAAGTAAATTTTAACAAGATGGCTGACCTTTGACAGTAAATTGAGCAGGAAACAAAACAATAACTTAATTAAATACACGTCAGTGTCAAAATATTTCATGAAGATTCAATTCTAACTGATTTTCTGCGTATTCAGCGTTTCTGTAACTCATTTTAAAATCAGTTAGAATTGAATCCGCATGAAATGAAATCTTTGACACTGGCATGTATGTAATTAAGTTTTTGTTTTGTTTCCTGCTCAATTTACTGTCAAAGGTCAGCCATCTTGTTAAAATTTACTTGCAATTTAGAAAGTTCCTGCGACGCATCACCTATTAGAAGGACGTTTATCTCGATAACGGTTCGCTATATCGAAATAAATAAGGATACATTTTTTATGTAAAAAATGTCAAATAAAAAGAAAATTAACCTTAAAAAACTGTAAAATTATTATTTTTATTGTTTTCTTTCAAGTGAATGAGGGGGTTATGCCATCCCGAGGTCTATGTATGTGCTACCAAAGATTATGAAACACTATTCTAAACAGTTCAAAATAATACAAAATAACACCAAAAATTATCAAAATCGGTCACGAAATAAAAAAGTTATTGCAAAAAATTGATTTTCAACCCTCAACTTCAACAGCTAATATCTTTGTAGGGGTGTCTCTGAGGAATTAATTGTAGGACTATTTTTTCATTTATTTTTACGAAATTTACCCAAATCCGGGAGATTGCCCACATATTATGGGACACCCTGTATATCGATAAGGGCATAGAATCAAGATATTTTTCAAGTTAAGTCAATATAATAAAAAGTCAATAGGGACAAATCAAGCCAAGTAGTTGAAGTAGGTATCTATAACCTACCTATGGATACCTGCAAACTGTAAAGTGTTTGATTGAACAAACTGCCTTAGTTTTTGAAATGAACTCATCGGCATTGGCAGCCGGTAAGAAATACTATTACAAAGTTTTGTAATCATTTCTCTAGAAGATTGCTATTATGAGTTTAGTTTAATAGAACTAAATTACATTTTTCTAAATTGAAGAATTACATGGGTATTGATCTAACAGTGAATGGTACACCTAAATGAAAAATGTCTATTAGTAAAATAACATTTTACATACAAGGAGAAACTTATTTTTATTAAAAATGTATTAAAATTTAATGAATAATAATAACTAAGAACACTCGGTAATATTACTCTTTCATGTGATATAAGCTGAAATATTTAATCCTCGTTAATTCCATAGCATTCCCTAGTCAGTTGTTATGAAATCTTTGTTGTGACATTTGATTCGTTACTATTTTTCGATTTCATCACATGAAATGGAGCCCATCGTTCATTAGGAATCGCGAATGTGCTGTCATAAAGTGTCACAGCCGGTGCCAAATATTCCTGCCTCTACATAAATACCTACACCTTCTTTATTACACTCTATAGTTATCGGTATTATATTTAAAGATGTGGGAGGAATATGCTTTTTGTTATAAATATGAGAGAAAGTTATAGCACCAACCACCAGCGTTTCTAAATCAATTGGAGGAATTTCATAATAAGTATACGTACATTTCTTTACCTATTTTATTTCATTTTCATCGATTCTAGGAGTGAAAAATCGACATATTCGGGTATTTAGTTCGAAAGCTTATTTGAGCTTTGGAACCCAAGGATTTTACTAAAACATGACTTTTGTCTACAAAAAACAGTTGTCTGATTTTTTTTTTTTTTTTAGCTCCGACGAGGGGAGCCATACCCTCGATCTCCCGGAAACGGAAGAACTAATGGAGATTGGTACCAATCCGACTCCAAATAACAGTCCGACCCCGGAAGATCGGGAAAGGGCGACGTTAAAGTCCCCAATCCCCGAATCTACGGGTCAGGAAAAACTCTTGACTGAAGAGGGGTCCGATAAGACGGACCCTTCTTCAACAAGAAAACCACGACTATCCGGAGCCGCAAGAGCCCAGGAACCATGGCTGGACAAGTCTGGCAAAATAAGAGGCCTGGGAAACTTATCTGCCAAGGTGATAGCAGTCGGCTCAGAGCATTCGCCGAGAGCCTGCATCTTGGTCAAGAACAACCTAAACTTCTATGTCCTTTCAGACTACTGCGCCCGAGACATTACGACAGTCAAAGTTACTCTCCCGGTGGGGAACAGCAGAACGGAATTAATCGTCTGCTCAGCATACTTCCCGGGAGATAGATCTGCCGAACAACCTCCTCCTACAATAGTGCGAAATCTGATCGCCTATTGTCGTGGGAACAACCTACAACTTATCGTTGGATGTGACGCAAACTCGCACCACCTAGCTTGGGGGAGCACGGACATCAACGAAAGAGGTGAGTCGCTCTATAACTTTATAATAGGTGAAAAACTTATTGTGAATACCATCGGCTCCAAACCAACCTTCGTCACAAAAAATAGACAGGAGGTACTAGATATAACATTCAGCTCAAACTTTATAAGCAATAGGATAACCAACAGTCAGGTATCCTCTGAACCTTCCTGTTCAGACCATAGACAAATAGTGTTCGACATCGAAATAGGTCATAGACCTATTGTGGAATATCGTGATCCAAAAAGAACAGACTGGAGCGGATATGAAAAATCCCTCCAGACTGGACTCGAGACCGTTATCCCCACAATAAAAAATCGTGATGATATTGAAATTGCGGCGGAACAAGTCCGGAACGCAATAATATCAGCCTATCACGAAAACTATCCACCAAAAACGAAGAGAAACGACAGGAAAGTCGACTGGTGGAACAAAGTCGACTTAATAACCTCGTGGGGAAGATCACCAAGTCTCTTGACAACAAAGAGATCATGGTGGGAGTCTTCCTCGACATAGAAGGAGCATTTAACAATGCACTACCAAACTCACTGTATGAAGCAGCAGTTTCCAGAGGAATAGAACCGGTCATAAACGGCTGGATTCGTAATATGCTGGATAGTAGGATGATAACGACCTCGATGAGAGGAGTTGAAGTCAGTTTCAGGCCGGGGAGAGGGTGCCCACAGGGAGGAGTACTCTCCCCCCTACTACGGACCCTTCTTGTAGACGACCTGCTGGCGATCCTCTCCCTATGGAGAGTTGAGGTTCAAGCATATGCGGATGACCTTGTCATAATGATCAAAGAAAACTCCGAGAGGACAATATCCAATGTCCTTCAGGAAGTTCTTCAAGTCACGTATCAGTGGTGCGAGAGGGAGCAGATGTCTGTAAGTCCTCGCAAAACTGTTATAGTACCATTCACTAGACGAAAAAGGCTGGAAAATCTTATACCACCTACTCTTCAAGGAGTAGTTATACCATTTGCGGAGGAGGCTAAATATCTAGGTATCACACTTGATAGGAAGCTACTATGGAACTCCCATCTGGAAAAGATTATCCACAGAGCAAAGCTCTCCCTATGGAGTTGCAAAAAGATCTGTGGAAGAACTTGGGGCACTGGTCCCAAGCAAATACACTGGATATATGTAACGATCATTAGGCCAATGATCGCATATGGCTGTGTAGCTTGGTGGTCCAAAGGCTTACAAGCCTTGGCCAAAATGAAGCTGTCAAGTCTGCAAAGACAAGCATGCCTGGCAATCAGTGGAGCAATGAGCACCACACCGTCGGTGGCTATGGAAATACTTCTGGACCTTCCTCCACTCCATATATACTTGGAAAGAGAGGCCAGATGGACAACGTACAGACTACTACAGGTAGCACGAAACACACAAATGGCTTGTGTCATGCAACGGACCAGTCTACTGGACGACACTCTAAGTCACAGTCTTCTGGGTATGCCCTCAGACATGATGCCATACACAACAAACCACTGCACTGCATACAACGTCCTCTTTCCAAGCAGAGACGAATGGGAGCGTAACTCAAACGACCTCCTCAAAGCAGACCTCACGTGGTTTACCGACGGTTCAAAGACTCCAACGGGAGTTGGATCCGGAGCGTACGACGCTGGGTCAAGACGAGAATTCTTTGCAAACCTGGGTCAGTACGCAACAATATTTCAGGAAGAAATTTATGCCATTGTACTCAGCGCGCAGATGCTGGATGAAACGCACTGCACGCGGAAAACAATTAAAATCTTCTCAGATAGCCAAGCGGCCCTGAAAGCCCTTTGCTCCATTCGTTGCAACTCCAAACTTGTATGGAACTGTCAAGCAGCACTCAATGAGGTAGCTAAAAATAATAACTTGACTCTGGTCTGGATTCCAGGTCACTCCGGCCTTGGAGAGAACGAAATAGCCGACTCTCTGGCTAGAAGAGCAACTGAACCCAAATTTACAGGACCGGAACCTGCTCTTGGCATATCCTCAAATACTGCCAAAACAACAATAGACACCTGGGCGGAAAGCAAGGTACTTCGGTACTGGCAAACTCTACCAGGATTAACTCACTCTAAGACCTTCATTGAGGGACCCTCGAGAAACAGAGCTAAAGCTACTGGAACTCAAAAGGACTGACCTAAGGGCCCTAATAGGCCTATACACAGGACACTGCAAAGTGAACCACCACTTACACAGGATGAATCTAGCCGATAACGCAGAATGTCGCCTGTGTTTGGAGGATGTAAAAACAGCAGAGCATGTTCTATGCAACTGCCCAGCCTAGGGAAGAACCAGGCACTCAACGTTCGGAAAAGTACTTCTCTCTCCGAGAGACTTGGATACATTCACACCATCTAAGGTCATTAGCTTTTTAAAAAGCAGTGGCCTGCTAGAGTGGATGTAAAGTACTTAGGTATGAGCCACAATAGACCGCTTGGTCGCAGTGGAGGTGTCACTAATCGACCCACTCATTATATAACTAAACTAAACTAACTAAACTGTCTGATTTTTTAGGATTCTTGTGAAGAAGTCAAACAAAAGTCTGAAGACGTAATTGAGCAGAATTATTTTTTAATAAAAAATTCTGAAAGTAATTTTTCTCTAAAACGCTTCCTCCACCCGGAACTGTTTAATAAAAGTCTATAATATATTTTAGTATTTTTCCGGAACTATGAGGTATGACTTTGGGAAAAAATTCAAAGAGATAAAAGTGCTTATTTTTTTCTCCAAAGAACATTCCTGATTTTTTTCAGAATTTTTCAGCAACGTTTTAATCGTTCGACATCTCTCTCGAAGAGATGTCACTTGACAACATCACCATATGCGACAGAGTCTGCGGTTCACAGTGTCACGTTTGTCGTTATTCCTAAACCTAATTTAGATAGTAACACAGGTACTTTGATGTTAAAATCTTGGGTATGGATTTAAAGGAAAAATTAAATATCTATTAATTTACTCTTCTAATAGGAGACATTTTGATGTAAATTTTGTGGAACATGTCATGTGAAGCTTCCTGTAAGCTCAGCAAATCCGATGTTAACTGTTAGGTACATGTTATGGAACTAATTTATTTTCTTAAACAGTTGGCAGCAGTGACAAGTCAATCCATTATCCTCTATTACAGTTCTCATTAAAAATTTATAACAGAGCACTCCCCGAGGGTAGCAAAATGAAATCAAATTCTCAAGCTTCTCTGATATCTTGATCTTCATAATAATAATTACAGTCTGTGAAATCATCCATTTTTTATATCCATGTTTTTAAATTAATCATATTAATTTTTCTATCGAGGGTGTTATACAATTGTTTATAGCTGTTCTATTTTAAAACTAATGTCGCATAGTTGGTTCGCGTGATCAAACACAGGTAATAAATAAATCTGTCTAATCAGAATATCCACTACGATGACATACGAAACGATGCTGTTTATACAGGCCGACTTATTGTCACATGACGAAATTTACTTTATTACTGTGGCATTTTGCTAGCTTCACTATGGAATTCCTGAATTATAAACAATTCAAAATGTATTGATTTAGTGAAATGTGGGAAGACTTTTTTATATTGGCAGGCTTGCAGATTTTAAATAAATTTTAATTTAAAATCTGTTATTAGATTTACCGCTAAAGATATAATCACCTGGGTCTATACTCAATAAAATAGGTATATAAATAGTTAACAACAAAAACATATTTTTATAAAAGTGAAACTGAAAGTAAAGAAATGTTATTTTTATATTATTATTCTAGTTTTATGCTTTATTTAGAGTGAGAGCTGTCGTAAATATTATAATATAAAGGGGAGAAAAAAAGTCATAACAAGTAAGATCAAGCCCAATCCTCGCCTGTTTTCGGTAAGCCCCTCTGCCCTAGAAAGTCGTTTCATAAACTCCTTCAATCTGACCGTATTTACATCAGGTCTGAGCGAGACATCTCTATGCAAAATATCAAACCAATCCTTTATAACAAAATATACTCACTTCCTTAACGGTTTTGACAGAAAAGGGTCACGTTTGTGTCACGTTTAAGGAGATTGCATCTTCAGTAGGTAGGGAAAATTTAGATATACTCTGATCCGGCCAAGCAAAAAAAAACTGAAAGCTGTTAGTTGCAAGATAAGGCATCCTGTCAACTAAGCAAATAATAAGGTGTTTTGTATGGTCCCTAATAAATTATTTAGGAACCATTTTTTCCGATTTAAGAGACATCGAACTTACTTCAAGAAATCTAATAAATGGATAGGGCAAATGTACATATAATACGAAGTCTGTTCAGATAATACGCTAACAGATGTTATAAAATAAAATGTACTTTATTTAGAAGTCACAGGTATGGACTCTCCTTCCCATCATACACATTTATCCCAACTGTGATTCCATTTGTTGACACTTTCCTGGTACGCTTATATTGTATTGCCCTTAAGCTCCTTCGTCACATTTGCCTTAATCTAGAGATTCGTCTCAAGTCTTTTTCCCTTCAAGGGTCTTTTGAGTATGTGGAACAAAAAAAGTAATGAAGTGACCCAGATTGCCAGATTACAAACGTCAATGCGCATGTTAAAATCGAAAACGTAGAGTTTCTACCATTCACTGATATTCTGTGTATTCGATATGTCAGTTGTCAAGTTTTCAAACCTAAAAACGTCAAATGTCACTGTCAGTCTTCTTGTAAAAACATGGCGGATCCAGCGGAAATAGGTGAAGAAGGCGAATAGGGGGACTTTCGATTTGGAATTGAAGGTGAACGGTCGTGCAAAATCAAAACTTGATTCAGATCATACCAAAATCCAATAAAAGTAGGTACTAACACTTGTGTTTCTTAAAACAACACTATCTCCCAACCACATTGGTAAGTCCTAATAAATAAAATATAATATTACAATAGTTATAATAGTCTTCTAACAAAAAGTTAGGCCAATATTTCGCCATGCCTCCGGACCCCGGAGGGGGTAAAAAATTATCGGATAGATTAAAGTTTTTATATAAAGATTCAGATATCGGTCCCTATCAAGTTAACATTGAATCAATTTCCACTGTTAATAAACTTCCAGTAACTGCTACGAATGATTTTTCCCAATCTAATAACTCACAAAATTCAAATGCAAATGCATCAACAGATAATGTCAATAAAGCAAACACGTTGCCCCAGACTCAGTCCATAAACAGTCAAAACCGCAATGTGGGGAATTTTAGTCCTCTTGCAGTTGCGAAAAAGTTGCTACTACTGAACTTTGAAAATGTTGTAAAGATGGAAAAAAAGGGCCGTAATCGGCTAGCCGTATTTTTCACGGGACCCAAAGACGCTAACAAGTTTATTCAAGATGAAAGACTTATAAGTTGGGGATATAATTGCTATATCCCTACAAATCTAGTTTCCTGTAAAGGTATCGTGAGACATGTAGACAAAGACTTGACAGACACTGAACTGATCAACTACTCGCGTGCACACAATCAACAGATTCTAAATGTTAAAAGAATGAATAGAAGAGTCGCGGGAGTAGGAGGGGAAGCCACATACGTCCCAACCGGAACGGTCCTGTATACTTTTTCTGGAAAATACATACCATACGAGGTAGAACTATTTAGAGTACCATTGCGAGTGGAAGTATATGTTCCACCAATAATCCAGTGCCAGGGATGCTTGCTGTATGGACACATACAGAAACATTGCAATTCCAGGCCCAGGTGTAAAAACTGCGGCTCCAATACACCACACACAGGAGAATGTCAACCAAAATGCATTCACTGCAATTCAAACCAACACCCTTCAATTAGTAAACAATGCTCAGAATACGACCGTCAGTTAAATATAAGACAGATAATGGCAGCTGACAATTTATCATTTTACGATGAAAGCCTACGTCTACCAAAACAAACTAGCCAAAATAAATCTTTTCTTACTAGATCCAGAGATTTCCCAGAACTTCCGGTAACGTCCAGTTCCACCTCTACACCTTCTCACCACTCTTTAATGCAAACTCATGATAGGCGAAAATTCCTTTCACAACCAATGCTGAGTTACAGCAGTAAGGTTATTACTTCCACCCCAAATAAAAGGAAAAAAATTGTCCAAAGCCCACAACCAGGCTATTCAAAAGCCGAACACAACTACTGCCTGATTTCCCCCAATTCCCGATCACCTAGTACTAACCAAAGTACTCCAATCTCCAATGCTCAGACTGCAAGCATAAAACCCACCGGTACACAATTGACTACAGAAAGAGAACTATCCGACTTTATTACAACCCTAAATACTTTACAAAGAGAGCAAGCGCTCAAACTATTAAACAATCTCAAACTACAAACAAATAATACATCACAACACCAACTACCAGCCCACCAATCATTAATGGACTGTCAGTCCAAAGAGGTACACCCAAATGTCAATGAAGAACTTGATGAGTATTAATGCAACTCAAACTTCACAAACCAACACACTCACACTCCTACAGTTGAACATTAGAAGCTACCAGTGTGGTATAGATAATCTAAAACTACTCATCAATGACCAAAATCCAGATATAGTCCATCTAAATGAGACATGGCTCAAATCCAAGCATGTGACACGACTCAAAGGGTACAACATTATACGTGCAGATAGGGATGATGGCTACGGTGGCATCGCCACAATAATCCATTCCAGAATCCCATACCAATTGATTTCTGTCAGCACGGCAGTAAAACTCCCACCTCGGTTTCAAATTCTTGGCATTAACACAACAGGTATGAATTTCTTTAACATCTACTGTCCCCCAACTACTATCATTCGGCCACATTTTTGGACCCAACTATTGAACACGCTTCCCAAGCCATTCATTATAATGGGAGACCTCAATGCTCACCATCCCACATGGGACCAACAGCCAGCCAACATTAGCGGCAAAACAATAGCCACTTCGCTGGAAACTCATAATTTAGTATCACTTAATGACGGCTCCCCAACCCTACTGCACCCGCCCACGGTACAGAAAGTTAGTGCAGTGGATGTATGTATTTCTTCGGCAGAGTTATCTCCCCTGGCTACCTGGCAAACAATTGACAGTCCCGGTCTCAGTAATCATTATCCAACAAAGTGTTCTATCACCATTGCCCAACAGCCGCGAAAGAGTAATAATAACTCTATTTATAATGTGAAAAGAGCTAATTGGGAAAAATATCACAGTACCCTGGCCCAGCACCACTGGGATAGAGGTAATATAACCTATCACGAATTCACCAATGTAATCATCGGTGCAGTAAAAGAATCAGTACCCAAAAATAACAATAATCACAAGCAACATAAAATAGGTATGCCATGGTGGGACGAGGAGTGCCGTGATATGATGGTAAAAAAAAGAAAGGCGCTGATCACTTTTAAAAATAACTGTACAATGGAAAATTACCTCAATTTAAAGCAACTTATTGCGGAATTCCGGAGGTTAACTAAAGAGAAGAAACGACAATCCTATGCGAAGTTCTGCTCAGGTCTAAATCGAGAAACAAGCCTCTCAAAAATATGGAATTTCTTTAGGACAATGAGTAAAAGGCAGAGTGGTCACTTCACCAGTCTACCATCCAGTAAACTGGCCGAAGATATACTACAGAGAATTGGAATCTGTGATATAAACCCTGACTTTAACCCGGCCCCTAACAATGACCCGGAGCCTTTTTCCCTATCAGAACTGACCTATGTATTGTCTCAAAAAAAAGATACTACTCCTGGACTAGACCAAGTCACCTACTCAATGCTCAAAAATCTCCCCGATGCAGCCTTTTCTTTACTTCTTGAATTTTACAATCAGGCGCTGGCGGGTCACCCTCTACCCCCTCCATGGAAAACATACCTAATATATCCACTCCTGAAATCAGGCAAAGATCCACTTAACACAGACAGCTATCGTCCAATAGCCCTGTCATCTTGCGTAGGTAAAACACTAGAAAGCATGGTTAAAAATCGCATCGAATGGTACATTGAAAATCAAAACATCCTTCCCCCAATGCAGTCTGCATTCCGTAAAGAACGCTCTCTAACCACTAATATTGTCTATCTGACTAATAGAGTTTTACTAGGTTTTACCCGTAACCAGTACACAGTGGCTGTATTCTTGGATCTCAAAGGTGCTTTCGATAGTGTCAATCTCTACAAATTATACTCAAAAATATTGTCAATAGGCATTGACTCCAGCCTCGCCAACCTCATTCTTAACCTTTACATGAACAGGGATGTATACGTGAAGGATAATATCCATGACTTACACGGTCCAGAAAAAGTCTATCGAGGCTTACCTCAAGGTTCATCCTTAAGTCCAATACTATTTAATTTATATATTGCAGACATGCAGGATGTTATCCCCCCATATATGGAACTCATCCAGTATGCCGATGACATTCTTTTAACAACCACTGGACACGACATACCGCAACTAATTGATAAAATGAATACCACCTTGACCATCCTATCACACTGGTTAGATGATAAAGAGTTGACTGTCTCTGTCCCCAAATGTTCAGCAATGCTCTTCCGTAAAAGGAAATCCACTCTTCCCCTCCCACCAATTCAATATGAGGGTAGGCCCATCAAATGGGAATCCACAACCACATATCTGGGTGTTAAATTTACAGAAACCTTGTCCATGAAGCCCCACATTGAAAACATCATCAGCAAATCCCAAAAAGGCCTAAACGTCTTACGAGCATCTGCAGGGGTTCGATGGGGTGCTGACCCAAAAATTCTAAAATTAATCTATAACGGCATCGTTCGCTCTCATCTAGACTTTGGGTGCCAAATACTTCAACCCTGTCCAAAATACCTTCTGAAAAAATTAGATACAATTCATAATCAGGGCTTAAGAATAATAACAGGATGTCTCAAGACTACACCAATTAATGCTTTGCAAGCTGAATGTGCAGAACCCAGTTTAGAGACCCGCCGTAAAAAATTATCGAGCAGTTTCTGGGTAAAACTTGCCCGCCTTCACGAGCATCCCCTAATTGAGATTACCCGTACCCTTGCGACATACTGTAACCACCCCTCAGACTACTGGCGTAGAAGACAACCCCCTTACACTGCCCAGTCGTTCACCCACACTGAAAAATATATAAACAATAATCACGCGACAACCCAACAGTCCCTCCCTTGTTTTCAAACTGAGTTGCAGACACAGTATCACACCATCGACTACACAATAACTGACCTTCACAAAAACGAAGATAACAGTATGCAATTCACAAGAATGCAGGCAGAATGGCAGCCAGCTACCATCATTTACACTGACGCCACATACAGTAGCGACAGGTCTGGAATAGGAATATACATCCCAGCATTGAACTTAAAGTATGCAGCCCGCCTACCTGATTACACCACCATCTACATAGCTGAAATTCTAGCCGTCCATAGGGCATGCACCATGGCCCTGGAAAACGACCTAAAAAACATTGCTATCGTCACTGATTCCCAAAGTGCTCTGCAGAGTATAGCTGAACCTTCATTCCGCGGCGACTCATTATTGGTCAGTTTGAAAACTAAACAACTTATTTTAGACTCTCTGGGGGTGGACAAACTAATTAAATTGATATGGGTCCCTAGTCATACTAATATAAAAGGGAATGATATTGCTGACAGTTTGGCCAAATTTGGCTCTGCGTTAGGTTCTACCTTATCGGTGTCCATAGATGTGACAACTGTGCTACCGCCAATTACTGCTGACATAAAACGTGAGTGGATTAGAGACTGGGGCAATCAAAGTGTAGTTACAGGTAGGGACTATCATTCATTAGTAAAAACATTCCCAGTTAATCCTTATTTTGTTGCGATCCCATACATCAATCGTAGGCACATCACAACAATCATTCGTCTACGTACGAGGCACTGCCTCACAGGGAAACGCAAACACCAATTAGGACTTCTAGATCATCCCTATTGTGAGTGTGGACAAATTGAAGATCTACAACACATATTTTTTTCTTGCCCCCTGAACATCAGTAATCTCTGCGATATTTATAAAGATCTCAGCTCCATTATTCCTACTCCAATCGATTTTAACACATTGATCCACAATTTAAATAAGGATACAATTCCCATCATTATACGATTCCTGCAGATCAATAAAATTATGCTATAACTTATATCAGACCTAACTAAATAAATCTCTTTACCCAGATCTACCTAAATGTTTCTCCGTCTCTTTTAGAACTATCCTTCCTCATCCTGGGCTTATCCAGGCAGATTTCGGACTGTGTTAAGCTCTGGACCTGCCCTAGAGCGAGAAGAGTTTTCCTCTGTTTGTGATGTCCTTACTACTAACTGTCTATTATTAGAGAGGATACAAGAAAGCAAAAAAGTGAAGAATAACCTATCGTACCACAAAAGAAAGTTCACCTTGTGAATTGACAACAATGACAAGATAGTTAACAACTGAAAAGTGAAACACGAATCGATTTCCTAGTGGAATCAAGGTTATGGAAGCTGGCCATATTTCCAAAGGGATCAGGCCATTAAACAACTAAGAAGAAGAAGAAGAAGAAGGCGAATAGGGAATTGGGGCGAGGGCGAGTAAGAGGAACTGAATAACGAAAAAAACGATCGACATAATTACCTAGGGAGGCTATATATATGGGTAACGACCTTAGAACGAGATCATCTTGTGTTAGCAGCCCTTCGAGATAGACGACCACATCGAACTAGCAGCGTTTTCATTTTAAAAGGTTACCCTCGTGTTTTTCTAGTGCCGTTTCCAAACCAAGAACAAAAAGCTTTGATTGTTATATTCTTGTAAGTACGATTTATTTCATCTGTTATTTATTATTTTTGAATGTTTTATGTCTATTTAACATTACCAAGTAAGTACCTACATACCTACGAAAATAATTAATTAATTCGTTCCTCCAAAATCCAAGAGCAAAATTATTTAATCTTTCAATACAATAGGGTTGAGTTATATCACATTTAATATGCCATGCTTATTTTTACCTGTAGTTCATTCAGCTGATTTGTTTAAATTAATTTATTTCACATTTTCTAAATAATGAGTTTTGATTAAGGGATAAGTTATAAAATAAGGGTAAATTCTAAATTGGTTTAAAGTAAAGTTTATTTGAATAATTTAACTTCACATTCCTGTAGGTAGGTAGGTACCTACGAAGGGCTATATTTTAACGATCTTATTTTAATCACATCTCTCATACACGTGCATGGTTCTTATTAGAAATGGATTAACAAACTATAAAGGATTTCTTTCTCATATTTTATATTTTATGTATGACTAATTTTATTGTGATTTTACGAACGACATGACTCTGCTCCATTTATTTATTTTACAATTCATGCCTGCATTTATTAACCTGTGCGTGTCAAAATGTTTATTTAATTCTTCAACATTTTACTTTATGATAATTTACTGCGAACGTAACAAAACTAAACCATTTATCGAACCAACCATTTTATGTATCTCCAGAATAATATTTAGTCGACTCGCCTCATTTTTATTGTATATGTTAGTGTATTTTTTAACAAAAAAATACACTATTGAGGACGACATCACTTTTCGAAAATCACCCAATCTCATCAAATGTCCACCGATCCTGACCCCCAGATCACGAAAAAGTGGTTTTCCAAAATTCACCTGCCCACGATATATATATATATATATATATTTATATATTTATATATTTATATATTTATATATTTATATATTTATTTCTCCAAAATCGCGATTTTTCGATTTTAAAAACGCTCCTGTAGCTTTATCTTTCAAGATAAGTGAACGAAATTTTGGATCCTTGTAAACCTTTGGAATGACGTTAGATTTTCGTTGAAAAAATTTCCAAAAGTCCAATCACTTTTACAGGGTCTCCCTTCAAAGTTCCAGGAATCCGGTTTTTGTCACCTCATTTCAGGTCGCAATTTTCAATCTAGGAGGCTGAAATTTTTGTGGGAGTAAGATATCCATAAGGACTGGTCTGGTATTGCACTTGAGCAAAATCGGCCGAGCCGTTTCAAAATGGCAGCTATTTGAATTTTCGGAAAATTTCCTATTTTTTGAGCCCCCGTATGAGCAAGATGGCAATAAAACTTTGAAATCAAATCAACAGGATTGGAAGAAAGTTATTTGAAATTTGAGTTAAAGCAATAAAATTTGCATTATTTTTATTAACAAGCCAGTGGCGTGGGTAGGAAAAGAGTAAAAATGTCTAAATTTCTATAACCGTTTATGAGTTCATTTTTGAAGAAATTGAACTGAAATTTTCACAGGAGACAACTGTACTAATAAACTTCAATCTTGAAAAATTTCAAGAAGCAAATAAGAAAAATGACGGAGATATTCGATTTTTATTCGAGACCGGCGAAGCCGATTTCTCGGTAGTCCCTAAAAATGTCAGTCACGCGGTCTGTCCGTCTATGCGATTAGGAGACACTCTAGAGCCGCATTTTTCGTCGTAGAAAGTTTAAATTTCGCTCGATTGAAGCCTCTTCAATCACGGTTCCACGATGCCTTTTGAAAATGAGCGGGATCCGTTACCGGTAAGTGTATTTTTTTCCTGGAATTTCGTGTTTTTCGGGAACGACCTAGTAGGAAACACTCTAGGTGTCTGAAAGTTGCACCGACCGAGTGGAAATTTGGCATGGACGAATTTGGGACCCCCAAATACGACTTATTGAAAATGGGCCGGATCCGAGAACTTTAAGGCCCCCGTTCAGGGCCGTACTTCTTTTTACAACGTCTCAACTATAGGATTTGTTTCTCGGTAACGGTACATGGCGAAAAGATTCTGTTTGCACAGTTATTTATGGAAAACATAGAGGTACGAACTTTATGGAGATCGTTTTTCGAAAAAAAAATTAGGTGAGCGGCAAAAAAAAAATTCCCCACGACAAGCATTTTTCGACGCTCTTCTATCATTTTTTGCATGATTTCAAATTTTTTTCGAATTATTTGTCGACCCTTCGAAAAAATAACAAAACAGTGCGATAGAGCCATTCATTACCTACAAAAAAGGTAAATTTAGTTTTTTTTCCTGAAACGTTGGAAAAACTGTCAAAATCGGGAAAAACTTCGGCAGGTCATTTCGACTGTTTTTCGCGTCGGCCATTTTATCTTCCTGTATTTTCTCAATCGTGATCTTCTTTTCAAATTTTTTTCCTTCAACATATAATTTGAAGTCTTATCTTCATTTTGTCTCGCATATATGGACACTTTTAACGAAAAATAAAAAATTTCCTCGCTGGTCGAAAATTAGCTTACACTTTTTTTAAATTATTAAATCAATGGAATTTCTTTTTTGTTTTTTTTCACATTCAATTCTGATTGATTCTGAAAATTAGAAGAGCAATCGCAACGACAACTAAGTTTTTTCTAATTAGGTAGCGTTTTCTCAATAGAAACTGCGGATTATTTTTTCATTATATTCATTATAAGAAGAAATAGGAAGAAAATATTTATTATTGAATCGCATAAAAATACACTATTTCTGCGATTGATGCGCAAGAAGGTTTTTTAACCATTTTCTGATCATCTATTGCTGCCGTTCACATTTTATAACCACGTACCTATTTATTATGTTTTGCCATGCTTTATCTCAGGTCACATGTTCGTTCTTTATTCTTATATTTTTATGCCGTTTATTTAACCATTTATTTGATCGCTTATTTAATTGATGTCTTATTTAAATTGTCTACTGAACATTTTTGATTTAATTGTTGATAATTGACTTACTTATACTCTTTTGATTATTTATTTATATTTCATGAACATATTTATTCAACGAAACTGTCCAATTGATTATTGTTTATCTTGATTTCAAATTGATCTATGTAATTGTAAAGTCAGGTTCTCTTATTTTTCTGTGAAACCAATCAACGTCAAGGTCATTTCTCGTTCTTCGTCAAACTCAATTCAAAAGGGTGGATCATTCTGATTGCTAATTGTTTACCGAACTGTTGGACTAGAATGTATCGGCCTTATGTGAATCTAACTAACATTTTCGTCCTTGCCAGGGGGGCCATCAACACAACGAAAGGGAAACCTCCTAGTCGGACCTCTGTATAAAAGGGGCCCCTCCAACTCAATAGGCAGGTAGTTTCCTCGCAGAACCCTGGTTCAGGGATGGGCGTGTCAATAATGTCGTGTAGAAAATGCTATATTTTACATGTAAAATATCGTGTAGATGTAGAAATCATTTTCCATGTAGATAAAAGGTAGAAAATATCAGAGCTTTGATAAACGTCGTATATGTCAAACGCTCGGTCAAACGTCAATATGTCGAACTTCAGTTTTATACTGTTAGCAGAAAAGAGAGAAATTTCAGCAGGTTATGTTATGTTATTGTTATGATTATTTAATAATTACCTAATTTTCACGTCTTATCTTATCCTTATCATCTTTTTATATCGAAAGGGCTAGAAGTAATGAATAATTGGTTTTGGCTTGCTTCATGAATATTATTTATGACTAAAATAAATGGAACATAATATTAATAATAATAAAGGATAGTTCCATATGAAATAAAATAAGGCACTAGTGACAAGTGCCAGTACCCAGTACCTACTTCGGGAATTTATTAAAAGTATAAAAGTGAAAGAGTTCTATTATTCGACATTGTTATTACCTTCAAATAAAATCAAAAACTAAAACTTTGTTATTTATAAATGATATAAACCATTTTACTTATTAAAGTTTCAATCTTAGACAAGGAACCTTGTCTAAGGTTTCAATATTCCGCATTCGGCGCCATTAATGGGTATACAAACACAAAACACAACCTGACAGTTGACCTTTCTGTTTCTGTAATGTAGTTGACTTGACTGACACTATTGACAGCTGACAGGTAAATTCTACATATTCTACATTGTCTACATATTTGACATATTCTACCTATATTTTACACGCACGTGTAGATTATTAAGGGAGGTGTGTAGACGCCCATCCCTGGTTACACCGTCTTATACTAACAAAACCCGTTTTCGCTAAAATCTGGCAATCCCAGCTTTCTGTGATAATGCCTTCTGGTTTAATATGATTCGCGCAAATGAGACATGAATGACGGTTCAATTAGTTTGGTGACGGTTGTCGAGACGATCGATCTACACTTTTCAGGCCACCGTTGATTCTTTTCATTTCGGGATGCTGATCGAGGTTTTTCTTGGCCACGCTCTTTTTACTCGGGAGTCCCAGCGAGCGTATAGGCACTGCTAGGTTTCTCTTAGAATAAAGTAGGTGTTTTTAAAATGCATTTGTTTCACTAATCTCAAATCTCCCACCTTTTGCTTCATGTCTGTGTATAAAAGAACCAATAACAAGGTAAGAGGTTACTACGAACACAACGGATGGTCCAAACAAGGTGAAAACTAGACGAACACGAGCCCAGGTAAAGACGATCACGAGCCAAAAGGTAAAACACGAGCCAAGGTAAATAACGACCACAAACGTAAGTGAAGTAATGTCGGCCGCCATTTTATTTGAAATCTTTAAATTCAAACATTCAAGAATTCAGGGCGGGAAAACCTCAAATTCAAATCAAACATTAGAGCGGGGATCCAAAACAGTCATTCATGACAGACAAGTTAATTTTTCAAACGTCAAAGGGGTTCTTCTTTTTCAGTCATTCAATTTAGGGGGCCACATTACTGAGTTTACTGCGCATGACGCAGGATCTCAATTTTTAAAGGTAGTTTACACTACAGATTTGGTGCCTTGACCAGGACGTAAAAGGCGACCCATGTTACACTACAGTAACAATAAGCAATGTCGGTTGAGTTTGTGGGGGGGGGGGGGGGGGGGGAGTGAGGGAAGAACAGTGATCGAGTGTTTGATCAAAAACTCACGAATTGGGAGGGTTGAATGGGCTGGAGCGCTGTCGTGGTGGAAAAACCAGTCGCTACTCCTCCACATTTCTGAGCTTTTGCGACAGATTGTGTCCCTCAGAGCTTTAATGTAGTAAGTCTTATTCATTGTGGAGCCTTGGGAGGGAGGTACTCGTGGTGAACAACACCATAAGCATATAAAAGTCTGTATCACCTTGACATTGGATTGAATTTGGCGATCTTTACTGAGTCTGGGGGACGTTTTACCCACCCACTGGGACGATTGGACCTTCATTTCAATGTCAGTATCGTAAATATTCATCATCTGTTATAACCTTTGACAAGAAGTTTTCATCTTCCTCTGAACGATCAAGCAGTTTCTGACAAACATGGACGTAAAAGGACGTCCAGGACGCTCATCGTCTTCAATCGACTGTCGGCCACCCTTAAACGTTCATGTCGTATGGAAGATGCCATCAGTTTCCTAGCAATATTACCGTAAACCTTGTTGAGCATAATAAATATTCCAGTTGCTAAGTTTACCACAAAATTTCACAGCAAATCGTTGCTCCTTCATGTCAATAAGTCAGGTCAGTCAGTCTGAAATCTGACAAACGAAAACATCACTCTTCACTGATAAATGCACTCATGAGGAATATTTCCAATCGGAAAATGAAGTTGTCATCAGCTGATTTACAGACTTAGGGACAACAAGTGGATTTTCTAGGAACCAACTGATGGCGTAATTTAAACAGTCCTCGTATTTTCTGAACAGACCTCGTAGTAATAAAATATTTGTACAAAATATAAGAGCTGAATCGGTTCTAAGTCTCATTATTTATTAGAACTCTAAAAATTATAAAAGCTACTCTACATCTACTACTAAGTACTAATAACTTTACTCACCAAGTCTATAGTGACTAAGAGATCATGCTGGTGGTGCTTGCCTTTCTTGTTTTTCTTCGCACTCTTAACAGTGACAGCAGCGGCAACTTTAGCAGGAGCCTGTTTGATAGGTTGTCCTTTCTGTTGTCCCGCTTTTTGCGGAGTCTTCGGATTGACTTGCTTACCACCCTGGCCTCCCTTGGCGCCATGAGTTGGGGTGCGTTGTCCTGGAGCTAGTTTGGAAGCTGGGTGACTACCGTCTGCTGGCTTATTACGAGCCTAAAAAGAAAGAACATTCAAAATTACTATCAAGCATTAAATTATTGTTTAGTAGAGATTTAATTTTTAGGTAATTTTTTTATCATTTTGAGGTTCAATTAGCGTCAATTATGACAATTTAGAGGGAAGAATAATAATAAGCATGTAAATATCGAGTTTTTTCCCTTTCGCAAAGCCCTGCCTGTTGCGTGTAGACTACTGTCACGACGCATCGGGTTGCCGTTGGGTGGTCCGTCACTTATGTCCACCCCCGGAATAGAGGTTATTTTAAAGATAAAAAATTGAAACTTTGAGGATTTGTGTAATTAATATATGACCACATAATGACATAATCAGATTTATTTTTTTTTTTTTTAGTTGAGCCATCAGCGATAAAAAACTGTAATTTGGTGTTAATGTAACCAAAATAAATTCGATTTTTATTTAATACATCGATAGAAATCAATTAAGAAAATCAAAATTGATGAAAATAAATATCAAAAAACTAATTACAAGCATTCAATTAAATAAAATACTTAAAATATGGAAATGACAGCTAGAATGATTGATTTACGGAAGCAATAAAACTATCAGGATTTTGAAGGGCTGGTATAGCACAAATGTTAAGTAAACATATCCTAAGTAAACATTCATAACAGAAGCTCCATTCGAGTTCAATGGCACATTCTTCTGGCTGCTTTGAAGATTATTTATGGTAGGTACCTACCCTCATTAGATTTGTCAGTTTTATTGCTCTACCATATTTCAATCATTTTACCTGTCATTTCCATATTTTAAGTATTTTATTTAATTACAGGCTTGTAATTAGGTTTTTGATATTTATTTTCATCGATTTTGAGTTTATTAATCGATTTCTATCGGTATATTAAAGAAAAATCGAATTTATTTTGGTTACATTAACACCAAATTACAGTTTTTTATCGCTGATGGCGCAACTAAAAAAATAGTTATTTATTATACAAGAGAAAAAAGTGATAGATTTTAGCTCGAGATGTTAGCGGAGGGGACAAACACATCGAGATGTGAAAACGAATTTCATTTGAAAAACTCGTTTAATTTTTTAAAGGAATCATCCCCTAATTTTTTGTGCTTATTAATTACACCCTGTATATTCGACATAAAATAATAATTAAATATGACAATAGTTGTTATAGGAAACCCAATAAGGAAACACTTTAATTTACGATTGACAATTCAATTTTAATGATTTTTTATTTGGTAAGTAATACATACATATTCAATAGTTTTGGAATTTAAAAAGTCACTCCTGGTTCGCGATAAATGTACTTCTATTCTCATTTGTTTGCATTTTTTCTTCATCATCGCTATCCTTGTCTGTACTATCATCTTTTTCTAACTTTGAATTGTCATATCCCAGGCCTGTCTCGGATAGATCATAAATTTCATCCATTCTACGAAATTCATCTTCAATTAACTCTTTCTCTTTTAACATCTCCTCCCTTGCTACTTGCAATCTTATGCTCGAATCGCTGCAAAATTTTTCAATTTCATTTATCCTATTATTGATATCTTTAAGATTTTGGCCCATAAAATATTCCTTCCAATTCTTGCTGCCGAAATCTGTTACCCCAGAAGCACTCTCTTCGGATTCTTCAGGGTTTTCACGCAATTCGCGCAACTTTTGGTCTATTTCTTTTAGTTGATCTTGCTGATCTTGGCTTGTCATGAACGCGTTATTCACAAAGCTAGGGTAAGTCAAACATTTTTGCCCTTCAGGAACACCATGTTTGTTATTGTCTTGTAAAGTGCCCTCTTCTTCTTCGTTCACGTTAATGTACTTCAAATCAGATAGAATGTAATCTAATTTTTGCTTTTCCTCGTCTGTTAGAGAACAATTCGCTAACCAACCTGAAAATAATATATAAATTTGAATTCCTCTTCAATTGTTTAAATTTAATTAAATTTGACTATATTTTAGCGGTAAAATCCGAGTCTGACTAATAGAAAAATAAGAACCCTTCTATCTATACTCTCCTTCTTTCAGTATCAAACAGGAACATCAGGCACAAGAGAAAATCATTTTCGTACTGGAAGTACCAGAGAAAGTACAATCATTTTTATTTCCCCTCCTATCTTATAATGTTAACCCTTAGAATAATGACTCAAACATGATCTATGTATTATAGTTACACACCTTCTTTCGCTAACTCAACATTTCTCATGATCCAGTCTCTCCCTTCCCCTTTTCCTCCTTCTTCCTTTCTTCTTCTTCTCATCATATCATCTTCACGTGATGCTGCTTGTTCATTAGTATCCTCCCTATCTCGCTTGTCAAGAGAACATAACTGAAGAAAGAGTTCGGCATCTTTGTCCAAATTTGCCCTTTTATCAGCTTCATCCGACAAGGATGCACATAACTCCTCCTGTACATCCAACCGCAACCCTCTTTCTTTTGCAAGGTCAGCTGCAGCGTTGTATAGCTGGTTATCCAACTTCCTGATGGTCTCGAGATGAGTGGTCAAGTCTGGTGTCGATCTGTGGGAGGTTTTGATTTGGGTGAGGTACAACTCAAGTGACTTAGAGATGGTTATTTGTAGTTGGAAATAATAATATTGTTAAGGTTGAATTGATAGAAGTCGAACAATTGAATTCGCAAAATAATTCCCAAAAATCTGGTTACTTACCTGAAAATATTTCTGCTCTTCTTAATAAAACTTCTGTCTTCATTTTCGGAAGAATTTTCCTCTTCATATCTCTGTTCGAGCCAATCATCCCCTAGATCATCTAAAAATGTCTCTTTATTATTCAGTGAACACCTCTTCAATTGATTTATTCTCTCCATCATCTCCACATAGAATCCATCCGCTTGTCTGACAAAATTATCCGCATTTCTATCCTCCAAGAAAGTTACTTTCAGGGGATCACTACCACTCATTTGGGTTCGCGCTTCCTTGTACCGAAAGGTATTTCCTTGCAGTATATCATCACTTCGCGAGTGAGATTTATAAGAAAAGAAGTCTTCGTCATGAACACTTTCTAGTTCGGCTTCGAAATTATGATTTATAGTTGTTGTACTCGTACATGGAAGATGTAAGTTCTGCACAAGGTTGGATCTGTAGATCTTCTCAGTGTCGGTTGAGTCCGGATTGGTTTCGTTGGAAGTTTCATTGCCAGGAAATTGAAGATCAGCTGAGGAGAGGTTTTTTGTAGTATCTTCTTCAAAGAGAGTGAGTTTCATGTTTGTCACTTTTAAGATTTAAGAGAAACGTCATAAACTATATTGTTGATTGTAGGGGAGGATATTCAACTATTATTTTGTTTAATAATGAAACCTTAGTATCAAAATATACCCTCCCAAATTACGAAATTGAGACTTAGATAATTAATTTTGTTGTTAAATTTGGAAATCTTTGACATTATACTATTAGTTGTCGTCTTCCAACACAAAATTAACTTTATTTGGAGGTTGAAATCGATCAAACTTTGGTAGCTTAGCACGGAACTTCCAGGCGTTACTTAGCAACAGATTAACGCTCTACGTGTTTCTACCAACTAAAATAAACGCTAATTAATTATTAATATACCGGGTGTCTTTTTGAAAACTATCCACCCTGAATAACTCCGTTGGTGTTTTTTTTTTGTTTTTAAGAATCAGATGACCTTTTTAAAGAGGTGTTACTTGACCCCCTTGCCATTTAAAATTTTTGGGACGGGGGCTTCTGGGGGTAGGGGTTTGTTGCGTCAAGGTTAAATTTGGTATCAAAAGGTGTACCCCCCTGAAATAAAAATATACCAATCTCAGATTTCCTCAAAACAAAATACCAACGGAGTGGATAGTTTCAAAAAAGACACCCAGTGTGTTATCCAACGAGCATATTATTAGGCGAGTTAGACGACTTTTGTAAATAGTGCTCCAGTAAATAATAGCCGTTATATGCGAGTAGAATACTCTAATAAAACAAAATAATTGCACTATTTGCACATAATTTAGCATTTTCGGAAATTGACCACTCTCTACTTGAAGCTCAGCCAGTAACGCTGTTCTGCTATATTAGAGTTAATGCAGGGGATTGACCGATCCTCATTAGTCGAAAAGGTAGAACTGCGGGAGATTTGAGTTATTTTTATTTAGGAAATTTTTTTTAAATTTTCCAAAAAAATTCTTAAATAAATTAATTAGAGCTGCTGTAGATCTAATTTTTTATGAATGAGGATTTTCAAGAGCTCGATTTAATATCTAAAACAACGTGCTGTGTTTATAACGCTTGAATGCGCTTATTTTTATCCATTTTGCGGCTATTTTCACCGTTATTCACACAAAACATATAAAACATTCCACAAGATGATCATTTTTGTCCGCGAGAAACCTTGAACGAAACGGAGAGATATCTTCTTTATAGATATATTTACCGCTGTTCATATTTATATTGTGTCTAGATTGCATGATAGATCACTTTATTTAATGCATGATTTGAAGCTCATTAATTTTTCTACACTGTGTCTCTTGAATTTATGGACATAGGGAATTCTCATGTTAAAATAAACTATTGGAAATACTGGCTCCCCTAATTATTTTAGAGTAAAATGTCAAATGTAAAACTTCTTAAGGAAAAAAAGCTGCTTCTTATGCTACAATTGCATTTTCATTTGGTTCATCCGTTTTCGAGAAAATCAGGAAAAACTTAACGGTTTTTCGTAGTTTTTCAAGGTTGCTTTGCTTTTGACAGATAATGCTAAAAATTATTAATTGTCAATAACTGATTGTTCTAAAGTAATTCATTCATCATTAAAACTTTAAGTGGCAAAGTATTACTTTTCAAAGAAAAACTTGTTTATAAAAATGAATTATTACACCATTGAAGAAAAAGTAAAATTTATTGAATGTCATTACTCCTGGCAATTCATTTAAAAATATTAGAGATTTTTTATTATCTTATTAGCATTATCTGTCAAAAGCAAAGCAAGCTTGAAAAACTACGAAAAACCATTCAGTTTTTCCTGATTTTATCGAAAACGGATGAACCAAATGAAAATGCAATTATAGCATAAGAAGCAGCTTTTTTTCCTTAAGAAGTTTTATATTTGACATTTTAATGTAAAATAATTAGGGGAGCCAATATTTACAATAGTTTATTTTAACATGGGAATTCCCTATGTCCAGAAATTCAAGAGACACAGTGTATGTAAAATGAGACTAGTCTAAAAAATTATTATTAAGGAGGCGTGCTGTGATAATATACAAAAATACTTAACAACTCAAGTACCTACCTAATGTAATGAGTAAGTAGCCGCACACATGAGTCAACCACAGTTCTGCATGTAAAATAATGAATGAAAAATCACGAGTAAGAGCCAATCACAGCTAGATTCAGGAAGTTACGGCAGGCCGATATCAACATGCAAGAGAACAAGCCACGAGCAGACTAAGCAAGCGAGTGTGGAGTTATGGATGGTGGAATGTGGATGCAGCCGTAACCGATAACCATAATAATAATTAGTCGCACTTGTAGATACCAATAACGTGGTTTTATTAAATAATATAATATTATTAAAGATGATGATTTTCTTATAAAATCATTGAGAAAATAGGGTCTTCTTGAATGGCTATTCATTTGGACATTCCAATTTTCATCCTCGAGAATAATCGCCATCATTCTGCGCTCGTTGAAGAACTCGATAAGTCAAAGTCCAAAAAATACAAATAAGTACATAAAAATATCACATTTAATTGCAGAAAAACAACCAATTATGACTGTTACTAGATATCTTGATACGTGCGCAAAAAATATTTACAGAAACTGTGAAATCTAGTCACCACGAAACCGTTGTCATGCGTTTGATTCTTTTTTTAATTTGATATGAGATATGTTTTGATTTTGGCACATGTAACACATTGTCGCGACTAGAGTTTAACATGTGCTAGATTGATATTCTTTGTCAGGAGACTAATTTAGAAAAATTGCCTCCGATCATGCATGATTCCAAAGAACCGCAAAGTTTATAAGTACACAGATCGATCTATTTTTGGTCTCCTATTTATTATTGAAAACTTTCCAATATTTTGTAGAAAATCGCTCACATTGATTAAGGAAAATGCAATGCGGAAAATGAGTTCACCTGTCAAGAATGTCCACGTACAACTAACTGACTACTTACCTACAACTGGCCACCAGGCAATTTCGTCTCATTACTACGTCACGGTCGACGTTCAAAGCTTGGAATATGCAACGGGTGTGTCATTACGCTTAAGTTGATATTATTAATTTTAAAAAGATAATTGGATTTAGATTGTCAATTTTTGATTGCCACCAGAAAATAGTTGCCAAGTAAACTGTTGCTTTGAAACCGGAAAATGATGGCGTAAGAGTTTTCTGTATTTTTTGTTTCAAAGTTCAATTAATTTTGATTTGTTAGAAAGTTTTCTTCGTCTAAAAGTACCATCTTCACAGGACGTGGCGAATATTGAAATGGATCGCACCTAGGTAGGATGATAAGGAAATTATTTCCATCGCCCTCGTTAAATCAGCCCAAATCGAAAAAGCAAATAGTGCAAGCATTAGGTACGTAAATACCTAAAGGTAAAATTGTTAGGAAATTGAAACGCAGCCACCCGCCGTTACATCAAGTAAACGATCCCGTCAGCTCATTAGATATTCATAAGGAGAAATCGCTGTAGCTAAAAATATTCCAGCGCTTTAGGAAGACATCGAAGAAACGGCCAAGCTAGACCAGATGTTCAGGGTATTATAAAAGACGCTCTCGACCCGCGTGATGAAGGGAAGAGCTGACCTAGAAACAGACCGCCAGGTGGAAGATTTTTGTGGAATCGTAAATCAAAACAATAACACCTCGCAAAGACAATAGTAAGTCGATAGATATTACACACACGAGAAGGAAAATTTCACCAATCGATAAAGCGAAATAATAAATGACAACAGTCGAAAGTTCATCATAATCCTGGAACAACAAACAAGTGAAAATGCGAAATGAAAGTTAAGCCGGTGTAATTATAATAGCTAGATACAATGAAAAGACGACAACGCGTCGGCCGATTTGAAGGAAAATTTAGGTAGTTCAGGTTCAGGACAATTCAGTAAGGTAGCCGCGAGGTCAAATCGCTAAGTCTCGTGATTAGGGAAATATGACAAGAAACAAATCACGATATGAGGCAGTGCCAATAGGGTGCATTGTTGCTTATCGTGTTTAGAAGGCGGACCACCGCTTCTATAAAAGCAGACGTCTTACAGCAGATGAGATCAGCTTTCGAGCAGGTCAAGTCTGACTTCCTAACCCTTTGGACGTAAACCCGGGAGACGGCTTTTTTGCGAACTCTCGGTCACCCAATCCTCATCTAAACTTTACCCTTCGAACGTAAACCCGGGAGACGGCTTTTTTGCGAACTCTCGGTCGCCCAATCCTCATCTAAACTTTACCTTTGGACGTAAACCCGGGAGAGGGCTCTGTTTTGCGAACTCTCGGTCGCCCAATCCTCATCTAAAATTTATAATTCAGCTAGCGACGATGCTATAAGTGGACTCCGGTCCAACCTTCCGTTATCTGCTTTAGAAAATTTTCGAGGAAATCCAATAAATCTGCATCTCGAACTCAATACTCGCCGTTGGCAAATTCTCTTCGAACTAATTCACTAGTAGATGGCACAGCGCAAATCCTGAGGGAATTTACTTCATAAATTAGGGAGAATCCAATGAGAAAATAGTTAGGGCAGATCTCATTTCAAACACATTTTCAACAACCGAAATAACCAAACCGATTCGCAACTTCCACGTGCGCAGATCCCGTTTCAAATCAAACAGCAAGGAAGTAGGCAAATAATAGGTACCTACTCGATCACGTCAGCGAATATTAGGAAAGAGAAATACTTCAACAAATAAATTACAAATTCGCTGTGCAGGAGATAAAGCTAGGAGGAAAATAAAACAACCCATTATCAGAAATGATTCAATTAGGGAATTGACCGCGAAGATAAACACAAGCCATCCGATTTGTAAAGAAGTTCGAGTTTCTTTAGTGCAGATGTAGGCAAGCATCTGCTGTCCCTTTAAATTATACGATATTAGAAAGTGAAAGTGAGAAATACTTCCCATTGTATGGCGCTATATGACAGGAACTCGCAACAGTAGGCTGAACCCTCAGACATAGCAGAGCAAGCTTAGGCAGCGTTGTCAGAGGTAGCACCAGCCACTCATTTACATTAGCAGGAAATACTAATTCCATTACAACAACCGATTAGGATTCATAATAGGTACTCGATTATCCCACGTTGGGGGAGGCATTGATCTCGATGTCCAGATGAAGACCTCCGGTGAACCAGTAAAAGAGCATGACTCTTTAAAGTGGAAATCGTAGAGCGCAACAAGGCAAGAGCACCCTCAGAGTAGGACAGAGTAAAGTAAACCAAAGCAGGGTTGTCAGGTGTAATAACCACCCTCACATATCAGTAACGTATCACATATCAATAACGAAAATAAAGCTAGGATCATGAATTGCAATTCACAAATAAAGATCCAAAACAACTCAAGAATAAATTAATCTCGAGTATGGGAAAGCCAAGCAAGAAAGTCAAGAAACCAAAGTATCATTATAAGATAGTTTTTCCGAAGCTCTTCTATTCGAACAGAGACAAAATTGTCCTGTGCAATCAACCCAGGTATTCAGTAAAATCTCCACATCCACAGTTGATCAAAGCGACAATATAAAAACTCTAATGACCAATCAAATAACTCATTGCCTCGTGAGGCAAGGTAAAACAAATAGGTTGCAACCAATAGAATAACAATCAGTACTGTCAACAGGTATATAGGGCAAGACTGGGCACGGCGGGGGCGATTGCTGGTCTCGTTAAAATTTTAATCCCGCAAACAAGCCGGCACCAGTAGGTACCAATTACAAATTCCAGCATTTATATCAGTACTGACTAGTTAGGGGTAGAAACCAGGAACACGGTGGAATCAATCGATGGTTGGTCTCGATATCCGCAAATATGCCGGTTCCAGGAGGTACCAAACTAAAAATTCCAACACTTCAATTCTTCGCCAGGTAGCCCACAGGGGCAAAAGGTTAATCAAAAGGTCAGACCAAAGTAAACCAACAAGGTATACCAAATAACAATAATATGAGTTATCAAGCAGGTCACGAGTAAAAATAAACGGAGGTGAAATAATTCCCTCTCCCAGGTAAATCAACTGTGAAAATAAAATCATTAAATAAAAGAGAATCGGAAGGAACGATTTTGTAAAAAGATACGAAATCAACATTCAAGAGAAGTGGCAACCCCGTACTCGAATAAACACTCGAGAGGCAAAACCATCTTCAACGGCCCGAATCCCCGTCTCCGAAGTCCGAACACGAACCGCTGTAGCTAGGTAATCGGACTGCCACCAGCCGTCCAGGCGCGATATTTAACCCGAGTCAGACCCACAGGTCGACTCCGTTAGACGCGCTAGACATACAGGTTGATTCTCCCGGTTGAAAATACACGATAATTTCGTACGAGAAATCGAATAGTTGTATTCTTTAATTAATTCAAGCAGTTGCTTGAAATGAAATCAAAGAAACTAGAAAAAGGAAATTAGGTAAAGAAAATCGTTGAATAGGTACCAGACAGACATTTCCGTAATAAACCGGATAGTCTGTAACCAAAGTGGTTGTACTCGTCAATTAATTCCCGCAATATACCGGGTAGTCTGAAACCAAAACAAAAGCAAAACGAAATAATAAGAAAGCACAGGTGTGCAAAAGAGTGGAATCCGAAATGGATTAGAGTTTGAAACATGCATGAAAGGGATCTCTCTTCGCTTTCCATTTTTTTGTACTCTCTATGCAAAATCACAGCGCATCTCGCCCTTCACCATTTTACGCCCTTGCAAACGAATTCTCTCGCTCATCATTCGTTTTTAGGCATCTGGTAGGAAGTCGACAGTTAACAAGTCTCCGTTAATTCCCCCGCTTTTCTGAATGAAATTCGAATCCGCCGAAATAGAAAAATAAATCTCAGTAGGTTCTTTTGCGCATCCGTTTCGGCCATGCTAATCCTGGCATACCTCAATCAAAGAGCAGGGGTGACTACGGTAAAAACTACGGTAAACACAACGAGGAAAACACAGCGGTCTTATTAGGAGAAATTCGGAAAACTAGACGATCACACAGTGGCTTTTCGCCACAGACCATGAGGCCCGGGTCTTCTACGTTACAATATTAATAGAGGTTCAATTTATAATCTACAGATTTTATATTGTATGAATGGGAATGTATCTACACTACGACCTAGATCTTTTAATTGTGTCTTTCCTTCTAGCCCAGTCTAATTATAAGAACATGAAAACTGGTCATTTCTTGCAAGAAGTCATGTACGAGTATTTCTGATTTTTGGATATGTTGCTGGTACCATTGCTAGTAGTAAAATACCAGTTTTGCACCAACTAAAGTCTTGTGTGTTTTGCACAATGTGGAAAAAAACAAAATTTTTGCGCCAGTTTTTAGGTTTTAGCCCATTTTGCGCCTAATATCATCCAAACCGGGCGATTCACAGAAAATTTGGTACAATGTATTTAAAAAAAAATCGAATTTTCTATAATTTAAGTCTAAATTTGTAATTTATAAGCTTTTCTAAGATTTTTACTGTATAATTTTTTTTCAAAAAAGCTGGTAGAAGAACCTATTCACACTACCACTGATTACATCACCATTATACATATAAAGATTATAGAGCAGTAAATAAGTTCTCTCCTGCTTAGGTACCTAAGGCTTTTATTACAGGCACGTTCTTGCAAAAATACTGTAACATGTTTTTTCTGGAGTGTATAAGTACTGCACAGCTAAGTCTTTATTTGCCAGAAACGATCAGAAGTGTATCACATCCACTGAATGCATCCGCAAGTAGTAAAATATCTGGTACTTAGATATTTTATCACCTCTTGTTACTTTTTCAAAAAAAAAATTCTTGTCCTGAGAGATCAAACCTGTGAGATGCACCAGCAGGTCAACATCTTCGCACCAATTATAATGACTTGTTCATAGGCAATCTGTACTTTTGGCAAGAGCTGTTGTTTGAACAGCATTCATTGAAAGCGCACTCCCTCCAATTTTAGTTCTCGGAGGAGATTCAAGAGTTTCGATGGTTCTAAAAATGGTAATTTTTTTTTTCGCTGCTTCGTAAAGACCTTGACTACGGTGTCTTCTTTGTTGTACTGCATGGTACTCAACTCGACCAGGAGATGTATTGGGGTTTCGTTCCCCTTCATGTGAAGTCCACAAGTTTGGTCATTTTGAGATCCAATGTTGCTAAGGTGTGCTACGAGTTTCCAATGGCCCGTAAGGAAACCTGTTAACATTCTAAAAAGGTTTTTGTTGATTTTGGTATAGGCTTCAAATCTCTTTTGTTGTATTTCTCAAGAATTAATCTGGCCTGATTTAATCTGGCCTGTCTCAATCTCAGAGGTTTTCTCTTTGGGTTTCCTCATACAGGTATATTCTATTTGCAGAAATTTATTGGTGTCAGCTTGACAAACACGTGATGAGCTTATAGCGATGGTTACTCCAAAGAAATCTTGCTCTAATTTAAAATAAACGCTTTTATTACTGCAACAACAACAACAGCAGTTCCTGCAGACTATACTGCTGCACCAAAACATGTAAGACTAGTTAACACGTGAAAGCTGCTCAAGAATTGACATTTCAGTAAACAATTTCTGACAATCAAAATTGGAATTGATAATCTTTTAGATTCCTTTTGTGATGATAAATAATATACTACAAATTTTTGGCAAGTATTACACCCGAGCCCAAACAAACTAATAAATAATCCCGGTGCCAGTGCATTGGTAATAATCATCAGAAAGGGACGTTCTCTAGAATTGATTCATTGCCTTCTCCACCGTTCTCATCATCAAAGTGCATCGGCTATATTTAAAGTGGCATTAAATTGAAAATACACTCCGTATCTAACTTCTTGCAGGAGTTGCCAAATATTCGGCTTGTCTTATTAAATTTAGATATTGAGGATGGGAAATGCAGAATCATGTCTTGTGATTAATTCTTATACTTTTTTTTGGAGCACAATATGTTTTTTGTCATCGTGAATCATGATCTTTCGGAGTTCGCTGAATTTAGAAGAATGTACATACATATTATCTTATTCTGTTGAATTTTCTTAGTCACCCAGATTTCAATAATAGGTGGATTCGCTTTTGAAGCTTTATGACGTAGAAGCTACATATTGTACTTTGCAGACGCAAATTCGTCATTTTCAAGTTATCTAACCTTGATTTTTTATGTTTCACACGTGTCACCTATACAGTGCATTTATTTTAAGTGTTGCCATAGGGAATAGCATGTAAAAAAATACACCCTATGTTAACTTATGTTGTCTTGTACTTTGGAGGTCGTTTTTAATTTTCAATAATAGTACATGTCGTCTACTTTACAATACGACCTTTCAGAAAAGCCGGTCATTGTTCAATTTTATGATACAGGCTGTCCCATTGAGGTGAAAAAACTGTAAGAAACGGTAAGAGATGCGAAGTCGGTTAAATTACAAAAAAGTTGCGCTGTTTTGAGACGAGTATTTGGCATTTTTTTTCTCAATATTCCCAGAATTTCCTGAAATATCCTGAAAAAACTTGAAATATGCAGATTCATTATTTTAGCCATATCTTCTTTGTTATTAAAAAAAAAATATTATTTTTTTTGTAGGTTTACATAAGCCGTAATGAGCTACTTTTGACGTTTCAAAAATTTCCAAAGCCAACTAGATCTTAGGATTTCCAAAGTCAACTTTGGTTTTTCTTATTACCGCCATATTGTTTTTCATGCCATTCGCTATAGAAAAAATCAAGGAAACAAAAAATCCATCACATTGCAAATAAATTTTAAAAAAAATTTTCTTCTTTTTCAAAAATAGGTAAGTAATGAAAAATTTTTTTATCGAATGTCAAAAAGTGCATTTTTTAAGTGTAGTCATAGGTTATATCCTATATTAACTTATGTTGTACCGATTGTAATTTAGTTATTTGGGTTTTATTGTTGTTTTTATTTGTGAATAAAAAATGTTCACATGTTCTCTAAAAAATTAATAATTTTAACTCACTTTGTTTATTCTGACTCCTTTATTAAAGTTTAATAATTCAATTGAGGACTAAATATTAAAATTTAAAAAGGACCGGTTTTTGACATGTTGTATCGTAAAGTACCTACATGACATGCATGTAGGTAGGTACTATTGTTGAAAATTTAAAACGACTTCTAAATTACAATGGGTACAACATAAGTTAATATAGGGTGTAATTTTTTACATATTATACCTATGGCAACACTTAAAAATTGCACTTTTTGACATTCGGTAAAAAAAAATTTTCTTTATTTTTGGAAAAGAAGAATAAATTTTTTCAAATTTATTTGCAATGTGATGGATTTTTTGTTTCCTTGATTTTTTCTATAGCGAATGGCATGAAAAACAATATGGCGGTAATAAGAAAAACCAAAGTTGACTTTGGAAATCCCAAGATCTAGTCTGCTTTGGAAATTTTTGAAACGTCAAATAAGTAGCTTATTACGGCTTATGTAAACCTACAAAAAAAATAATAATTTTTTTCAAATAATAAAGAAGATATGGCTAAAATAATAAATCTGCATGTTTCAAGTTTTTTCAGGATATTTCAGGAAATTCTGGGAATATTGAGAAAAAAAAATTGCCAAATATTCGTCTCAAAACAGCGCAACTTTTTTGTAATTTAACCGACTTCGCATCTCTTACCGTTTCTTGCAGTTTTTTCACCTCAATGGGACAGCCTGTATCATAAAATTGAACAATGACCGGCTTTTCTGAAAGGTCGTATTGCAAAGTAGATGACATGTACTATTATTGAAAATTAAAAACGACCTCCAAAGTACAAGACAACATAAGTTAACATAGGGTGTATTTTTTTACATGCTATTCCCTATGGCAACACTTAAAATAAATGCACTGTAGAGAGCTCGTAATATAATTTTACGATGCGTTACAACGCTGTTTTACATCAGATGAACATGTTAAAATTAAGTTAAAATCCTTAGCAGCAAGTGTGCAGTGTCACCTTTATTCGAGTTATTATGGTAGCGACTACTTGGTATTATATGTCTATTTTGCTTTAGAGGAATGCGCAACGTGAGAATCGTTTTTGAAGGGAGAAGTACTCTCTGCCATAACGATGAAATTGTTGAGCGACTATCGTCATCGACCCGACTACCTCGAACAATTCTTTTCTGGCCTTAGCTGGACGCGTTATTAGCCTAAAGTTACGTTTTCCTAGTTGCGTCAAACTTCGCCAGCCTGGAGGCAAGAATTTCAAGATTTCAAGCGAAGACCTTGAAGCAACACTTGGAAAAAATCCAGAGGAAAATAATACTTTGAAGGATTTGTTGTGGGGCGTTCCACTTGATCGCTGGCATACCCCTGATCGAACTCCAAGGAAGATGCTACATATAGGTCTAGAGGAGAGTACTGTAGACAGCAGTTATACCTATACAGGAAAAAGTACTCACAGAGATGAACCACTGACACCGATGATAGAATACCTAAAAACCTGGCGGGGCGTAAAATGTCCAGTATATTACTACATGACTTAGCTTTTGGCGGAACACGGCTGCCATGCATGCAGAACACGTCTACTTTGAGTGCGAAAGATGGACAGACCATAGAAGTGAAGTGGAAACCAAGATCGAGTGCAGAATCAATCAAGTAGGCAACCTGGTACAAAAATTGGAGAATAGTGCCACGTAGGAAGCAGTTACGGAGATGTCACGATGGTAGGCAGGCAGAAGGTGTTGAGAGAATCAGGCAGGGAGTGACGTAGTGGAAAGGTCGGACGAAAGCAAAACCAACTGGAGATCCCGCCCACCCTCATGAGGAAGCGGTGATGTAGGTCTAGTGGATAGTTTCCTTCCAGAGGAGGAAGGGAATTAACTAATTTAAAAGAAGGGAATTGAAATGCTGCTTAGCATTTAAAAGTTACTTATTAGACATGCACCTTCTCCAATTTTTTCAATTTGTATCTTTCAAACCTGTCTTTTTGTAGTTTTTCAATTTCGCAGCATATATGTATTATTGATATTACAGACCAGTTTAATTAACAGTTCCTCTTCAGCTTCAGAAAATCTTAGTTGAGCTTATAAGCCTGACAAATTCAATACTACAAACAAATCACTTTCGCACTGCGTTGCGTGATCGCCTGCTCTCGAGGCACAGTCGACATTGACATACACGGTGTAGGAAAAAGGTCTGATTTAAAATCATACAAGAGCAGCGTTTAGCGTGTTACGCGTGCGACGCACATAAAACGCAGCTATATAGAAAACGTATAGCTTAAGCAAGCGAATCGGGGGGACCGGAAACTGGAAAAATTATCAGATCAAGAAGTGATCAAGAGCCTGAGAGCTAGACAGACGTTGTGGCTATGACGAAAAGAACTTTTTAGCGCGTCTGAAAGTTGACTTTTCGATAGGCAACAGCCGGCCGAAAGAAGTCTATTCCAGTCCGATATACTACAGTGGCTCGCTTCAAAGTGTATTAATTTTTCCAGCCCGCTAACGAATACTTTCTGGCCCTAGGGCCGACAAATTTTCTCAGTTGTTGTCCGTATCACGATAACGGCAGTTGAGAGCTACACAGCTCGAGAAAACGTACGCAGTTAAAAGCATCCTAGATTTTATATTCAAGCTTTCAGTGCTTTAACGCGATGGCGAAAAAAAAATACTGTGCATATATCGACCGGAACAAAGAGCATTTAAGCTCGTATGACATCGGCCCTCGCCTAGGCTTGCGCCGATATAACGTCATACTGGATGGAATGCGCTTCTCTCCGCCCTTGATAATATACAATCTACTATTTCAGAAGCCCGCGGGCTAGCCTACATCAATGACAGAGACAACGGCGTTATAGAAGTTCTTGTCCAGTAAACCTGTGGATCAAAAAACCGGTTTACTAGGAAAAAATTTACACTCCAGATTTTTTAACAATAGCTAACTTAAGAGGTAGCTTACCTAAAGTTCAAACTTACTGAGGAGTTGCAGAAAATGCTTCCTAAATCTGTTCCAAAAACTATTGCTTGACGCATCAGAAATGAATTTAACAAACCGAGCTCGGTGAATCACCGAAACTTGGTTTTCAGAAATTACTGCAGATGTAATTCAGTTTTGGAGAGTCTTATTGATTATTTCAGTTAAGGTAATTTATTCATGCTACCTGCAGTTATGTAATAGAATTATTATACCCACGTCTGCATAAGTCTGCACACGAATACAGTAACAACGAAGACTTAAACTTGGGGATAGTGAAGTAGGGATCAGACTTAGACCAGTGCGTGAATTCTTCTTTCCAAATATTCATGAGGCCCTGCGTTGTGGTGAAAAGTTTAAGAAATGAATATGGCTATTATAATTTAAAAAATGGTTGCGTCATCCATACGATTTAATACAGATTATAACTTTCCATTTACTTTACACGAGAGTGCGAGAGATAAATTCACAGAGTAAAATAGAAACACATCCACAACATTAATAAGCGTCACTGATGAAGTTTCATTATTGTGAACATTATTATACACCTTTGCCTTATCTTAGTCTTGAACTTTGTTCGCACAATTATGTACTTCAAAGTTGTCCTTGCATAAATAAGGTACCTAATAAATTGAAGTTTCTTCCTTGTTCTCAGAATCCGAAACTTCTGAAATTAACGAGAAAATGAAACATGATAATAATCAAGAGAAGGATAAGATGTAGGTGGATTAAACAGTAGTTTTATAATTCCGATATACATTTTTGTTTTCCTAATTTCATAAAGGGAAGCATCGAGAAAGCAGCGTTTAATTTAAACGGGCACACAAAGTGAAAATTCATGATTTTTTGCCTGCTTGAAAAAAGTGTAAAAGTTTCTCGTGAAAAGAATATTTCAAACCCTTTGAAAACATTTCACCTTACACGTTATTCAGTGAAGTTTTACCGTTCAACGAGTCATAGAATTTATTTCCGATTGAATGTTTTGGAGCACTGGAATGTGCAAATAATCTCAACTTTTCAGATTTTATACAGTGTAGCACATTCGGAATGAAAAGGTGTTCATTGTTTGAAATCAATAATTTAAAAATTATTATTAGACGAAATACTGACTTCATTAAACTATTTTATCAAACTCTGGTATGATAGTCATTGATGAAGTTTAAAAATTGTCATTTCTATTAGTTCGACCTTCCTTTATACTCTTTTTCGTAATTAAATATGAGGAAGCCAGTTTTTTGTAGCAGGACCTTACCACAGTTTATAGAAAAACTGTTTTAAGGAAATAATATTTCCCATAAACATGTGTCCGGAAAAGCTTATAGAAAAAATATATCTACAGGATGTTGAAAGAATTTTCTTTTTTCGCTGTATAACTTTGGCATTTCTCAATATTTTTATTTTATACCAAGAGGTGATTTATTATACTATGAGCCCTTTTTCGCTCAACAATTTCTACGCCCATGGACTTACAAGACCTTACGTTACAGCGTTGGATTCCCTGGAGATTTCTCACAAAAAAGGTATGCTTAAAAATATTCGAATTTCCCCACAGTTTATAAGTAAATTGAGTCTAAGCTTCATCATACCGCAAAAATAAGCTCGTTTTTTCGGTATTAATTGTTATTTTTTTATATAAAATAGTATTTTTTTAAATCCATGATTTTGTGTATAAGTGGTTTGATGAAGTTTGAACTCAATTTAATTAAAAAAATATGGGAAATTTCGAATATTAATAGGTATGCCTTTTTTCTAAAAAATGCAGGGCTATGATAAGTAAGGTCTGCTTGTAAGTTCATGGGCGTAAAAGTTGTTGAGATAAAAAGGGGTCATATACCCTGTATCTGCGCCATTGATTAATTTTTTTACCCGTGTTCTTCTTCGTTTTGTGTGCTCTAAATTATTATAAGTACCTCTCGGTAAAAAATTAAAATATTGAGAAATGCTAAAGTTATGCCGCAAAAACAATTTTTTTTTCAACACCCTGTATATTTCTTTCTAAAGTTTTCCGGACCTATGTTTACGCGAAATTTTATTCCTTAAAACAGTTTTCTATAAACTGGTGAAGTCCTGCACCAATAATAATTTTAGAGCTTTTGATGATTAATGAGGAAAATTCTGATTGAAACTAACAAAAAAGGTGGACTAATGGCCTATTTCGAGTAACAAAATAAATATGTACAAACTTTCGTAAAGTTGAATAAAATTGGTAGAATTTTATTTTTATTAATAGCCCTCATCGTACAAAATATGATGAAAGGTACCTGATATTTCACTGATTTATCGCTGCAAAGGAAATCGATTCCTCCCTCAAATGATACCTACTTTTCAAAACTTTGAAGAAACAGACAAAGAAAAGCTGAAAAGTCGAAACTTTGTTTCCGTTTTAAATTAGGTTCCATCAACAGTTCAAAACTTAAATCGTCTAGCAACTTTGAATTAAAAATAAATTGTTTTTCTTCAAACGTAATATTGCTTCTAAAATTTATACGGGGGCGTTTTCAAAACATTCAAACTCAACCTATTTATCTATTCAAATTCTTTGGTCATATTTTTTGATTGAACAAAACAAATTGAAAAAACAGTTTTTAGGGCAAAAATTCTTAAAATACATAACTTTAGGATCTAATTTACATCAGTGATCCATATTTTGGTAATGTCATTTCGTTATCTAAAAGTGATCGGTCTGATTAAATTTATTCATTCATTTTTTGATAGTTTATTTCTGGCTATGTATTCATCAGAGTAAATTATGAAGGGAGATAGCATTTTTCATGCCATTCATAACACTGATGGTAATGATTACAAATTTTCTTTGTACCTACCTACGTAAATTTATTAATATCATTTCTGAAACTGTTTAATTGATAACCTGGTCCAAAATCCATTCAATGGCTAATCAAATTTGCAATAATTTGATTAATATTTCCTGAATGAGCATTTCGTTCATTCGGTATTATAAATAAAAATTAGTTATTTCTTTCAAGTTTAATCGTATAGGTATTCGCATACAGAGCTTTAAAATTGGAAAATTAAACTTACGTGCCAATTCACACTTTGTAGACTAAACCATTAATTAAAATAAGTAATATTTTAATACTCTATTGATTCTATTAATTCAGAAAATCGAAAAACCATTTTCAAAATTCTGTTTCTGTAAGGAAACTGTTTTAATTAGAATCATGTTGCAAAATCGATGAGATAATAATTATTATTGTAACTATGATTAAAGAACAATAAATTTAGTCGAAGTATAAAAAATCAATAAAATTAAAATAAAATAAAAATAAAATACAAAACAGAAATAAGAGGAAAGAAATTTAGGGATAAATGTATTGCATTTATGTACCGCCCATGTGATTTTAGAGAACATTTTTATTGAAAATAAAAATCCAAAGCCCTCTATTCGTTTTACAAGAATTCAAAATTTAATAATTGCTATTAGGTAAATCTACCGAGGCGTTGTGAAAGAGGGAAACCTGGCTAAACTTCAATTTGCAACATATTTAAAACTGCCCCGTAAAAGCTTCAGGTAAAAAAATCAGGGTTGCCCAGAATAACTGTTCATGATTTCCAGGAATGATAGGGGACATCAAAACCATTGTTTTAGTGTATTTTTTAACAAAAAATACACTATTGAGGACGACATCACTTTTCGAAAATCACCCAAACTCATCAAATGTCCATCGATCATGACCCCCAGATCACGAAAAAGTAGTTTTCCAAAATTCACCTGCCCACGATATATATATATATATATTTATATATATATATATTTATATACTTATATATATATATATTTCTCCAAAATCGCGAAATTTCGATTTTAAAAACGCTCCTGTGGCTTTATCTTTCAAGATTAGTGAACGAAATTTTGGGTCCTTGTAAAATTTGGGAATGACGTTGGATTTTCGTTGAAAAACTTTCCAAAAGTCCCATCACTTCTACAGAGTGTCCCTTCAAAATTCCAGGTATCCGGTTTTTGTCATCTCATTTCAGGTCGCAGTTTTGAATCTAGGAGGCTGAAATTTTTGTGGGAGTAAGATATCTATAAAAACTGGTCTGGTATTGTACTTGAGCAAAATCGGTCGAGCGGTTTCAAAATGGCGGTCATTTTAATTTTTGAAAAATTTGCTAATATTTGAACCCCTGTATGAGCAAGATGGAAAAAAACTTTGAAACCAAATCAACAGGGTTTGAAGAAAATTGTTTCAAATTTAATTTAATGTAACAAAATTTACATTACTTTTATTAATAAGCCAGTGGCGTGGATAGGAAAGTGGTAAAAATGGCTAAATTTCCCTAACAATTTATGAGCACATTTTTGAAGCAATTGAACTGAAATTTTTACAGTAGATAATTATACTAATAGCCTTTAACACTTAAAAATTTCAAGAAGTGAGTAAGAAAAATGGCCGAGATATTCGATTTTTTTTTACATGATGTTTATTTCTCTAAAATTTTAAGAACGTTCCAGTAGCTTCATTTTTCAAGATTAATGAACGTATAATTTTTTACTTTTGTGAAACTTAGGGATGACGTTTGATTTTCACAAAAAACATTTACCTAAAATTGCGCTACTTTTACAACGTGTCTCTCCAAATTTAAAAAAAAAACGGGTATCGAGGCACGGTTTCCGGTCGCTGTTTTCAATCTAGGGGGCTGAAATTTTTTTGATAGTAAGATAACTGCAAGTAGTCGTATGGTACTGCATTTGAGTTAAATCAGAAGAGCCGTTCCAAAATGGCGGCCTTTTCAATTTTAGGAAAAATTGATAGATTATGAATCCCTAAATAAGCCAGTTAGAAACAAAAACGTTTAAACGAAATTAACATTACTGGAAGAAAATTATTTGAAATTTGAGTTATAAAATATCGAGTTAAAATATTGCAATAAAATTTGCAATATTTTTATTATTAAGCCAGTGGCGTGGGTAGGAGAAGGGAAAAAGGGCTGAATTTCTATAACTGTTTATGAACATATTTTTGAAGGAATTGAACGAAAATTTTTCCAGTAGACAACTATACTAATAAACTTTAAAATTCAAAGATTTCAAGAAAGAAATAATAAAAATGGCGGAGATATTAGAATATTTTTACATATTATGTTTATTCCTCTAAAATTTAAAATTTTAGGTTTTCAAAGCTCCCCTTTCACTTTTTCCGTTCTATAAAAGGTAGTCTAAAAAATAGTGTTTTTTAAGTAAAGTTAGCCAGTGGCGGGCATAGAAAATGGGCCAAAATTGTTAAATTTTGCCAATGTTTGTTGTGTTTTGTTAAATTAAAAAAAATCATTTTAAGGCATGCACGGTAAAACGAAATGAAATGCAATTGTCAGTAAGCCACTACGCGAATATCACCTGACTATGTAAAATTTCAGAAAGCCAATTTAAAAAGCGTTGAAAATATTCAGAATTGAATCGCATAAAAATACACTATTTCTGCGATTGATGCGCAAGAAGGTTTTTTTAATAAAGACACGCCTCTTAATGTCTGCATGGTTGAAATAAAATAAAAATCCTTTTTTATTAATATCTCAAAGAGCATTTTGCCGAAATTGGTGAAATTTGGCAGTGTTGTCTTTTCGTTGTGATAAGACGCAAGGATAGCACTAACTAAATGATAATTATGGCGTTCCGGGTGACAGTCTTACGAATAATATTAACAAAAAAATTTATGCCACTGACTTATTTTAAAATTTTATATTTTTGTTCTGGTTAAGCAGCTAAAAATACAACTTTTTTGTATACTGAATTTTTTTGTATCTTATTTTCGTTTACGAGAAAAAAAATAAAAGCCGCTTCAATGCTTTTTTTTCTCAAACACAAAGTAGGTACTTAAGTAAGATACAAAAAAAGCATAGGTACATTGTTTTGTCAATATTATTCGTGAGGCTTCCTCTCAAATGAAAAACTAAATCAAATGTAATAAATTTTACTATTTTTTGTCGTTTGAAATTTTCTGTCAAATATCAAAGATGACGTTGCAGTCGTATAGTCAACTTCAATTTTTTAACTAACATCGGGGGGGGTTATGTGAGACCTCCTTTTAAAGGTATCTCAATTATCTGCACAAAAATTCTGTTAGATATAAATTTTTGACTAAGTAGTCGATTCCGAATTAATCAATTAAAGAGTGTGGGGGGACTATGAATGTCGTCGACAAAAATATTATTAAAATTGAAAACTAACATAAATTTTGTTTAGATAATAATTGAAATACTTTCAAAATGAGGTCTTACATGACCCACCTCGTTCCTCAAAAAGTTGACAGCGACTGCCACGTCATCCTTAACATTTGATAGATCAGTTTTATGTCAAAAAGTAGTAAATTCCATGATATTTAAGGGGCACTATAAACGTCCTCACAGACACAAAGACTGTCAAAATTAACAGCTGACATAATTTTTGTTCGGATAATTTAAATACCTACCTTTAGTATGAGATATCACATGGCCCCCCATGGCATTAAAAAATTTGAAGTTGAATACGATTGCAACGTCATCTTTGATATATCTGACAGAAATATGTCAATAATATGTCAGAAATATGTCAAACGTCAAAAAGTAGATTTATAAGATTTGATTTAGTTTTTGTTTCAAAGTTCTCATTTGGTTAAAAAGTTGAGGTCAGGGGGGGATTGTAAAACGTTTTCTCTCTATACAGGGTGATCACTAACTAGCGCACTCCGAATACAGGGCGATATAGAGCCCATTAAAATTAAGGATATTCTGCAAAAAAAAAGAATTGAATCCAACGGTTGGTTTTCAAGTTACAGAATTTCCCTCATTCGAGTTTGAAGGTATTGTTTTCAAAAACCGTGATAAAAATTAATGAAAAATTCAGGTCACTATAATGTCTGGAACGGATATATACCATATAATTCATGCATTTTTTTCCACAAAACCTCTTTACAGAGGAATTGAGAATGTTGGAAATTGATACCATACCTAAATCTGAACGAATTTGAAGTTTGGCAACCGCCTAAACGCAACTTTGAATATAAAATAATCAAATGCCTTCGTTGCTATGGAAATAAAAATAGTGTATTTTTTTGTTAAAAAGTACACTAATAATAATAATACCATCTAACCTAAACTTATTCACATGTTCAGTGGAGTTTTGCCACCTTTTTTTTACAAAAATGGTCATATCGTATGAAGAAAAAGACTTACAACACTGCAGTAAAAAAATTTACCACTCTTAAAAAGTGGAGTTTACCGCAGCATGCTCCAAGTGCGCGAGTTACTGATCACCCTGTAGATTAAGATGGAGAGGGAGAAAAAAATTTCATACAAAACCATTTTAGCATAGCTATAGTTTCAGAAAGGAATGGTACTTTGCGACATTTTTAACGAAACTATATCCATATACCTACCACTGCCGCTGAAAATCCTGGATAAACTCTGAAAGATTTCTGGACAGTAGGTACTTCCTTAGTGTTAAGGCCAACCTCTATATGTATTTAGTCGCGCCTGGCAGACTTTAGAATGAACGTAAAATGAAGAAAATTTGTAACAGGCAAATTCCTGTGGATTCATGTTGGGGAAGGCAATACAAAAGCTCTCTCGTCGAGTAGTTTTTACTAAATTTAGTGTCAGATGGTTTTTTATTATAAACAATGTAGGTGCGAAATCGGTTTTTCCGGAAAAACTATGCATTGTAGGGAAACGTGATTCACAGACACAAAATGCGCTATCAAAATACTAATAAAATGAGCCCCGACATATCAAAATCGGATGATCCGTTCAAAAGTTATTGCCAACAACGGCCAAAAAACGTGGTTTTTTAGAATTTCTTCAATTGTTTATATGGTTGTTGATAATTATTAAAATGCAATTAGTATACCCAAAAGTGATGAGTCCTAACGTATCGAAAAGGTGTGCGAAAGATGAGCGCTGTGTGATCAATAGTTTTTGCAAAATCCTATTTATTTATCCCGTTTTACGAATTATGCAACAACTTTAAACTTTTGTTATGAGAAAATTTATGAACGAAAAAGGTTTTACAGCCACGTAATTTGAAGTTAAGAAACTGACGTAGACTTGTATTTTCACAAAATTTTATTTTCGCCGAAAACCCTTCTAAATTAAACAAGAAAACATGTCCTATGTATTTGTGAATACTAAACTGATATTAAATACAACAATAAATTAGTTTATTGCTTAAAAATTGAAATTAATTACCAGTCCTATTAGTGATCAAAAAATCAAATGGTAGGTACAATATACAGGGTGTTGATTTTCAAAGCGGGCCATAGGGGATTAGCATTGCGAAAGTGGTTTTTGAGGATTCCTGCTCGCCTTTTAAACTGACAGAAATGGTTTTGGTATCAAAATGAAGCTAAAACTATTGCGCATAACGCTTGACATCAGAAATTAATTTAATTTCACGACGTTTTCTAAAATTCTTCAGTAAAAATTCAAGTAATTGTCAATGTTTAATCACAAAATAGCATGCCTTGCCTAAACAATAATAACGTTTCTACGTTTTGACAATCCAATAATAAAACATTGGTCTATTAAAAAAATTTACGGCAAATAAATCGCGAACCCTCCTGTAACTGGCTACACTGTAGTAGGTTTTCACCATAAAAACTCTTTCTTGGTTTGTATAATCCATTTTTAAATAGAACCAGACTTTATTATTACCTACTGACTTATAAAGTTTTATTATTGGATTGTGAAAACGTAGAAACGTCATTATTGTTTAGGCAAGGCATGCTATTTTGTGATTAAACATTATGAAACAAATTGAATAATAATAAATTATTATATCAATTACAGCAATCCGATTGTTGAAAAAACAATAATGCTTTCTGAACGACACACTTACTCCAACGGTATGGTGAAGACAGAGACATCGATGTTTCAATGGTTATTTCCATCTCATCAGTCTGTCACATCACCACCACTAGAGAAGTGTGCCGATCAGAAAGAAAATCAAAAGCTTTAAGCAAAATGATTTGTCGGAAACATAGTGACTTGCATGGCAAATGCCATCTGATGACTGAAAAGTACAACTTTCAATGTGTCAATCAGAGATTCTCCCAGAGAAATCTGCAATTTTTCACTACCAACGCTGACAGTTCACTGAAAAACCAATTACCTTGCGAATCTCAGTAAACCAATCAGAGATGGAGCTAGCCACAAAGCTGTGTTCCTAGAAAGGAAGTAGTTTCTATGAAACAAATTGAATAATAATAAATTATTATATCAATTACAGCAATCCGATTGTTGAAAAAACAATAATGCTTTCTGAACGACACACTTACTCCAACGGTATGGTGAAGACAGAGACATCGATGTTTCAATGGTTATTTCCATCTCATCAGTCTGTCACATCACCACCACTAGAGAAGTGTGCCGATCAGAAAGAAAATCAAAAGCTTTAAGCAAAATGATTTGTCGGAAACATAGTGACTTGCATGGCAAATGCCATCTGATGACTGAAAAGTACAACTTTCAATGTGTCAATCAGAGATTCTCCCAGAGAAATCTGCAATTTTTCACTACCAACGCTGACAGTTCACTGAAAAACCAGGAACACAGTTTTGTGGCTAGCTCCATCTCTGATTGGTTTACTGAGATTCGCAAGGTAATTGGTTTTTCAGTGAACTGTCAGCGTTGGTAGTGAAAAATTGCAGATTTCTCTGGGAGAATCTCTGATTGACACATTGAAAGTTGTACTTTTCAGTCATCAGATGGCATTTGCCATGCAAGTCACTATGTTTCCGACAAATCATTTTGCTTAAAGCTTTTGATTTTCTTTCTGATCGGCACACTTCTCTAGTGGTGGTGATGTGACAGACTGATGAGATGGAAATAACCATTGAAACATCGATGTCTCTGTCTTCACCATACCGTTGGAGTAAGTGTGTCGTTCAGAAAGCATTATTGATTAAACATTAACAATTACTTGAATTTTTACTGAAGAATTTTAGAAAACAACGTGAAATTAAATTAATTTCTGATGTCAAGCGTTATGCGCAATAATTTTAGCTTCATTTTGATACCAAAACCGTTTCTGTTAGTTTAAACGGCGAGCAGGAATCCTCAAAAACCACTTTCGCAATGCTAATCCCCTATGACCCGCTTTGAAAATCAACACCCTGTATGTGGAAATATTAATAAACTAGATATTATCAATCTGTGTTGTTAGTTAAATTTGTGTTTCTGAACGCATTTTTTACAGTGAACGTCAAACTATTAAAAATTGTGGTTATGTCACTGGGCAAGTGATGGGAAATTTTTTATTTCATCACAATAATATCGATTTTCATGCATTCTCTATTCTTGATTATGTTTATAATCACATTAATTTTCATATATTTAATTTTTGTATAGGTAAGTATCATCCCATAATTACATAGGTATTAATTAAACTTTTGCAGATGAATTGGCGATAAATTTAGTGACTTTCATAATTTAAATTTTCAGCAGTTGATGCGCATGGGTAAAATATGTCAGTTTATTTTGACAAGTTTATTTTATTTGACTTGTGTAAATCGTTAATAAGCTGCTGTCAGTGCTGTCATTCCTTAAAATGGAGCAGTTTGTTTTACGGCAAATGAAAATCAAAGTCAGGGAAATAAATATAGTCTGTGGGAAATGAGAAATTTATTTTTCAACAAATGGATACATAATATTAGTTAATAATTATTATTAATAGGTAGTAACAACTACTTATTTCTTATAAACCTAGAATCAAAACTCAACTACAAACCTTAGTAGTTTAGTTTGTAATAATTACATAATACAAAAATAGAAATATTATAATCAATCTTAACCCTATTTTTTCAAGTTATTAACTTCCAATAAATCATCTAATAATAATAATAACAACAATAACTCACAATTAATTAACAAAACCATTCTCAAATACTTTAATATTAATTATTTACCTTCTTGGATAAATGAAACCTTGACCGAATCATATTATTAGCTCTGAGATTCTTCACATTATCCAATAACTGATCATGAACTCTTGGCTTCTCAATCGGTCCCATTTGCAAAGGAGAAGGACGTTGACAGGAACTAACAGAAACAGCGCTATACCCAGACGGAGTGCGAGGAACTCCCTGTCGTTGGGATGTTCCCCCGTAAACCCTCAATCCAAACCCCGGACTCCTTGGCGGGTGTCCGTAAAGTCCTGGTGTCAGCGCCGAGTGAATCGAAGACAGAGAAGGTGACGGGACAAGACGTGAACAGCGCGACGCCGGGGTGCTGGTATCCCGGCTCGCAGGCGACTCATTCCGTAACTGTTTCTTTAGAGACTGGTTCTCTTGGGCGAGTCTCTTACATACCTCCTCGAGACGAGCCCACTCTTTCTTTAAACTGCTGTACTTGTAGCACATGAGCTGCAGGAAACGAAGACGCTGCTGAGATTGAAACTTGTTCACGTCCACAATGTTCTTGAGTAGAGTTTCGAAGGGCGTGAAGTACAACTTGATGTGAGAATCCAAGTCGTTCGATAAAAGAATGGTGCCGCAGTTTGGTTTCTTGCAGAAGATGCATTGAGATGGGTTCTTGCATTTCTCGCAGATTAGTTTTCCGCATTGCGTGAGGTGGAACTTTCGATCTTCCTGGCCTATTCTAACGTTGCACTTATTGCAGTGAATCCATTCCATTTTGATTAGAAATGTTTCAAAGTAGGGTTAACTTGTTAACGTTAAACAAATAATATTTACTCAAGGAACGTTATAATAAACTCAAACTGATAAATTTTCTAACAATTTCAACTTCCGTTGGTGTTTTTTAAGTGACTTTCTGGGTTTGAGAGAATTTTATTCAACTTCAACTTTGTATTTTTGTTCTTCTTTTTATTTTTAGTGTACTTTACAATCTGCGCATTCAGGTAAGTCAAATTATTAACAGATTCTTGTATTTACGTTAAGTGTTTTTCTCTTTAAATAAAATGTTATAAATTACAAATAAAGTAATTTAAGCTTAAATTTAAACGTAACTTCTAAAATTGATTATTTAACATTTATCTGCCATTATTTAGTACCGAATTTTGCCTAATTCGCGCATTGACGTCACAGTCGAGAGTGCGGCTGCGCATTGTAACGGTCTTTGGAAGACGGTCAATTTGACGTATCGTTTAGGAGCTGCATAATTTTTATTGTTTGTATTCTGCTTCCATTTTGGCCTATCTTATGCACAGTGCTCTTTTTAAAAGACATTTAAATATACAGGGTGATTCTTATAACCCGATATATTCAAATATCTCGAAAAGTAAGCACCCCGCGTGAAAATGTTTTTCACAAAAGTGGTTTTGTTCTATGGGGGACATCGATTGAACACAAAAACCGCCCTGCACCCCTCATCCCTTGCGAGGAAGTGGTTCAACTTGGAAAATTTTAGTATCAACGCCAATTTTATTGCAAATTAGTAATAAGTGACAAAAAAATTGTAAAATTTATCTGAAACATCTTTTGCGATTAATCATACCTAGATGGCGCTGCAATCGAGGAAATTGGACATCCAATGATACCTAACTCGACTCCCCGCCCCCAGCGATGGAGGGTGATAAAATTGATATCTCAAATAGGAATCTTTACTTTTTATTGCGGATTTGGATTTTTAGCTGAAAATACATTAAATTGATTGAATTGAAAATTGTACATCACAGATAATTTAGGCAATCAAGGAGAATATTCTCAATAATAATGGCTTGTATTCACGAAGATCAGGATGGTAGGGAAAAATATAGCCATATTATATCGATACGTTTTTGCCAGACTATCGTAAGTGACATTTGCCCAATTTTACAGGAGACGATTTTTTAGTGTTATTTTTACTCGGTTGTACAAAACCTTACCATTTTGTGTGTAAGTTCGTTATTAGGTAATATTATTTAGTTATTCATAATAACCTTACAAATACTATGGCAGAACTTCTGGAGACATGTGATGCTTACGATAGACCCCAAATCTCATTTTCAGCAAAAATGTCACTTACGATAGTCTGGCAAAAACGTATCGATATTATGCTAGTAGAATACTATACTTTGTCTACAACAAAATTATTATACCCACAATAGGGCATTAAAAAATAATCTGATACGGTTGGCCATGACTTTTCTAACGCGTGTCGACACTTCCTCAATACAGGGTGTCCGGTAAGTACCTCCTAATCTCTCGGGAGCATACAGAGGAGGTCAAAAAAAACCTATAGTCTGTCATAAAAAAAAAATCCTGAAGTGTCCCCAAACGGAGATATGGAGCCCGAAAAGGGTGCCCCGCAATTTACTTTTTTGGCTCTAACTTTTGAACCGACCTGTATAATTGGATGGAATTTGAACACTTTATAGAGGCCACAGAGAGCCGTCAGGCCATATTAAAGTCGATGTTTGACGTCGTCAGGGAAGTCAGGAACGGACTTACCATCATACTCGTTGAGTCAAAATTTTGACAGGTGTCACTTTACAGAGCTACAAACTATTTTTTTAAATAGTCTAATACTTCATCTTCAAAAAAGGTGCTTTTAATTTATTTCGGTAAAACTGACGGTTTTCGAGATAAATCGGTTTTTAGGTATGCGAAACACTCAAAAGTTACTAATGCTAAACACAAACAGGTAACAATCAGGTTCTTATTGATAAACCTACCTACATAATGTATTGCTATTGACGGAACTTGATCAAAATTCGCATAAAAGTCGATTTATCTTGAGAACCGCTAGTTTTATCGAAATAAATTAAGAGTACCTTTTGTGAAGATGAATGACCAGCGTGTTTAAAAAATAAGTTTTCAGCTCTGTAAAATGACACCTGTCAAAACTTTGACACAATGAGTGTGGTGGTAAGTCCGTTCCTGACTTCCTTTAGGACGTCAAACATCCACTCTGATATGGCTTAATGAGTCTTTATGGCCTCAATTAAAAAATTAAAATTTCATCAAATTATACAGGTCGGTTCAAAAGTTAGAGCCAAAAAAGTAAATCTTAGGGTACCATTTTGGGGCTCTGTATCTCCGTTTAGGGACACTTTAGGAATGTTTTTTTTTTATGACAGACTAGGTTTATTTTGACCTCCCCTGTATGCTCCCGATAGATTAGGAGGTACTTACCGGACACCCATAGTAGCTACTCACTTAATACCCTGAGTATCTAAACTCCAACTTCCGGAGTGATTTTTATTAACTTAAAGCCTAGTTTTTTGACATCTTGATCAGTTCAAGACCATCAACTTTATAATACTGTATGACTTGTACGAGAAGGATACTACATAGTAGGAGACTATGTGAAAAGTTAAGATAGGGATATTTAAGCCGTTTTCCAATATTTGTAGCCTTTTCCTATGCACACTGCTTTCAAAATGAAAAATTACGATATTCATTTGTTTATAACTCATAAACTATCCAATTTAAACTGCAACTGTAAAAACCATTCGTACCTACTGCATTTTCTCAGGAAATATGAAAATAAAAAAAATATACAGACTGTCCTATTAAAAAAAATATGACCACAATGGTGGGGGTGAGAGCGGTGGGGGTAAAAATTAGAATTGAGGCCAAAAAATGCCAAATAAAAAGTTGAGGTGTGTGAGCTTTTTTTTCAAAAATGTTTTTTCTCTGCAAAGTGAATCTTATTCCATTTATTCCATAAGTACGTTCCACACTGTATGTATATTTCTTACAAAATGTCATGAATAAAGGTAACAGTGCCTGCATGTGCATACAGTTTGTGTATAAGTCTCTCTCCCCCCTCCCCTTTGATTTTCTGAACCATTGGATAAAAAAATAGCTTATAATATTCATTACTTTTACAACTTTTTTTGTCAACTTAACGATGGTTTTCGAGTAGCAACGCGACGCTAGCCATTAAAAAAAAAATTATTTATTTTATTTATTTATATTTATTTATTTTTTTCTATTTTTTATTTTTTAAATAGAAAGGTGGGTCGAAAAGGGGCTCAATCGAAAGGTCTTTCAAAACATAATATAAAAAGAAAAAAGGTATGTTTTTTTTTAATTAATTTTTTTTTATTTATAGTGTTTGTCACAGGCATGGTACACCCCTTTTTTTTCTTTTTTTTTGAGATAATTTTTTAAAATTTGGTACGTCGCATATTCTCGATAGAGCGCACTTTTTAGCAGAAAATTGAATTTTTAAACACATCCGGTTTTTCCGGAAATGTTAACAACTTTTTATTTTTAAACACCCTATATATTATTATATTTTTGGATTCTACACATTTGTACGAATCCAACAATGCCAATAAGTACCATTTTGAATGTCAAATTTGTTTTTATTTAATTTTTTATTTCTCAATTATAGTGTGCCATGACTTCAGTTATGTTCGTCACAGATGCAAAATGGGTACACCAAAATGTCCCTTATTAAGAGTACTAGTAGATGGTACCTCGGTACCAATACGGTACCATTTGAAAAAAATTAATCCAGCTCAAAAAATCATTCCGGTGCGCATAATTTATATCCATAAATCACTTAATTTAGTACTTTGAACAAAAATTCGATTTTTCTAGCATTAGATGATCCAATTGGAGTAAAACGAAATAGTCATGGCACACTATAATTGAGAAATAAAAAATTAAATAAAAACAAATTTGACATTTAAAATGGTACTTATGTGGCATTGTTGGATTCGTACAAATGTATAGAATCCAAAAATATAATAATATATAGGGTGTCCCATTTGAAAATAAAAAGTTGGTAACATTTCCGGAAAAACCGGATGTGGGAAAAATTCAATTTTCTGCTGAAAAGTGCGCTCTATCGAGAATATGCGACGTACCTAATTTCAAAAAATTATCTCCAAAAATAAAGAAAAAAAAGGGGGTGTACTATGCCTGTGACACACACTGTATATTTTATTTTTTATTTTCTGGAGGAATTAGACAAGTATGGTTCCAACAAGACTCCACCACACTACTCTCGCCCAGTTCGGCTATTTGGCCCAAATAACCGGCCATTTGGTAAAACTTGATTCAAGTATAGGTAATCCCGAACTGAGCGAGAATATTGTGGTGGAGCGCCGTCTTGTTGGAACCATACTTGTCCAATTACTCCAGGAAATAATAAAAAAAAACAAAAAAAAAACAAAATGAAAGAAAAAAAAAAACATTTATTTTATTTCTTTGGTTGTATTCTGTTTTTAAAAACCTTTCGATTGAGCTCCTTTTCGACCCACGTTTCTATTTAAAATAAATGGCGTCGCTAGCGTCGCGGCACTACTCGAAATGTCTAGGTATTCGAAATGTCCACTCGACATCGTCAAATTGACAAAAAAAAAAGTAGTAAAAGTAATGAAGATTATAAGCTAATCTATACAATGGTTCAGAAAATAAAAGGAGGGAGACTTTATACACACACTGTATAGACCTCTAGAGGGTGTTCCTAAAAATCATGTATAGATACATATACGGAAAGAGGTACCTAGTTAATTGGCTTATTTTATGACGAAAAATTCATATACAGGGTGTCCCAGACTTAATTGACCAGGCCATATCTCATATACAGGTTGAGATAATCGAGCCGAATAAAAGGCATATTATTATAATTTTTCAAGCTGTATAACATGACAGCATGAAAACAACCCCCACTCCAACATCCCCTAAGTTACAGCCCCCACCCTTAAAAAAATGAATAGCACCCTGTATATATTTTTGTATATTCAAAACCAGTATTCGATTCTCTATTCAGATGATTTTTCAGATTCAAAATTGGTTTAGAAATAACCAAGAAAAAGATCATCAAGGTGGTCATGACTTTTTATCTTAACTTTCTCTGGATGACTTTTGCTGTCAAAATTTATTCATAGTTGTTAACAGGCAGGTGATAGTTATTATTATAATTAAAGTCCAAACAATTTATTTGATAATTCTGATTTGTTGGGAAATTTTAAAAAATAAAACAAGAGATAAAGCACTTTATCATGAACCTTAATGATGACTGTGACCTGCTAATTAAAAACTATGACCAAAATATTGATAAATTTTGGCAGCTAAAGTCATTCAGGTAAAGTTAAGATAAAAAGTCATGACCACCTTGATGAACTTTTTCTTGGTTATTTCTGAACCAATTTAGAATCTGAAAAATCATCTGAATAGAGAATCGAATACTGGTTTTGAATATACAAAAATATATACAGGGTGCTATTCATTTTTTTAAGGGTGGGGGCTGCAACTTAGGGGATGTTGGAGTGGGGGTTGTTTTCATGCTGTCATGTTATACAGCTTGAAAAATTATAATAATATGCCTTTTATTCGGCTCGATTATCTCAACCTGTATATGAGATATGGCCTGGTCAATTAAGTCTGGGACACCCTGTAGAAATAAGGTGTCTAAACGCTTATTGGCCAATTTTCAGGGGTGTTTTAAAATATATAGTTTTTGTTTTTTCTTCATAGGTTCTGCAGTTTTTGAGATATTTTAGTCAAATTCAAAACACAGGTTACGCTTAGGGCTTACATCATTAGGCATGCTGAATAGTTGTGAGAATATACAGGGAAGTATTTTTTTAGATATCTTCTCCCATTTTCTCATCCTGATCTTTTTTACGGATTCTAATTCTATTTTGTTTAGAAAGAATCTTTTAGTTCTCTGTAGTTTTTTTTTTGTCTCTGCGACCGTTATTGGAGAAAAAAATACGAAACGATTGTCGTTTATGAAAATGTTCATCCACTTTTAATGAATTTTGCTTAATATTTTGGTAAACAGTAATACTTGCTCTATTATATTTTTTATCATATTTTACTGTAATCAGTGAGGAAAATAAAACAAATATTTGCGATCGAAAAAGTGCTTCCACATTCAGAATATTATTACTTTAAATTCATTTAATTGTCTTTCCTCGTTTCAATTTCGAGTGTCGATGAATGAAGTAGGTACTCGGCTTAAACCGGGATGGAAATTTGAAATTTAAATTATGAGGGGGGGGTGGGAGAAAATGTGATGACACGCGTGTTGTGCTATCGATTTTTAAGGGTGCCGAAGAAATTGATGCAATCAAAATTTGAAAGCGAAAATCACTTTAAATTAAATTGAAAATATACATTAAAGAAATATGCGGGCCACTCCAAAGTTCAATTAGTGCCATGTTGATTAATATCGATTATTATAATGAGATGAAAGTTCCCCTAATTTCACGGTTGCGTGAAGGCAATTAAAAATGGACTAGAATTGAGTATAATAAATTATAATACGCGTATATAGATATGCAGGGTCATTTTATTCTTTATGGAAAATGCATAGTTCCAAGGGCGTATTCCTGAACCAATTTCAAGTAGAAAAGTTCTAAGTTCAGGAGCTCTCATCACTAATTAAAACATCTACAGTAGCGTTTGATTAAAAAGTAAGTAGCAATGGTTAAATAGTTTCAAAAATATTACCTCGAAAGAATCACAAATTTCCAAAAACTCCCGATGATAAACTTGCTCTAAGAACACTAGATGTATGTGGAAATAAATCGCGTCATACTTTCAAGAACGCCACGGACTCACCATTCTCCCATGCAACTAGAATTTAAAATCTCTCCCTGGCATTCCAGCCCACCTCCCGTTCGATTTGACTCCCTGGTTTCAAACTCTTCTCAGCACAGAGGACAGAGGAGTCTCACCTCAGCGTCGAATGGAAACGTTCATTCTGTGGTAGAAAGGCTAATTATAGATCCATATCTCACGTATGCGGGTGTGATATTCATATTATTAGAGAACCCTCGCAATCTTATAAGCGATTTGGATTAGTGGTCCGCTGCAAGCAGGTGTCTGTGTTATTGTGATCGGATCTAGTGCGGGATATAAAATGGTCAGTGTTTTATTTGCTATTGTTTTCTGTGTGGTTTCTGGTGTTTATTTTCGCTGTTGTTATTTATTTATGGTTTGTTTAGTATGTTTCTAGTTTTATCTCGAAATCTATTTGAGAAGATTTCTTTGTATTTTGCCACTGAAATAATTATTGTGATATCGGAGGCTAAGTGGATACCTATTTAGTTATAAAAAAAATAAAAATATAAAAATATAAAGAAAAATAAAACAAGAAAAATATGGTTACGAGTACCTATATTATATAAAGGGATAATTTGGTATTAATTTATTTATACAGTTTATTTAGGTATATAAGAGATAAAAAAATTGAATCTGCCTGTTTCAATAAATATCGCTTGAACCATTTTTTTTTATATCTTTTTTTTATAAAAGATTTTTTTGAAAAAAGATATAAAAGATAAATTTTTTTCCATAAAAAAATCAATGGAAATATACCGTGTCTCACTTAATAGATATAAAATTGCTATAATTAGATTTTATTCCTCAAATTAAATAAAAAAATCTATAAATACTATAAAGTTAAAAAAATCTATGTACCTACCTATAGTTAAAATCACAAAATCCACCATCTTAAAATACAAAAGCACAATAATACATCCACAATGATAAAAATATATTTATAAAATAAATCGAAATTTTTTTATAAAAATTAAAAATAAAGTAGATTTTCACGAATAAACATACAGGGTTATCCTAAATAAGTGCGAAAAATTTTAGGGAGTGATTTCTTGGCTCATTCTGAGGAACAAACTTCCTATCAACGTGTGTCTCGAAATGCAACTTTTTGAGATAATAGGTTCTCATAAAGGTAAAAACTCAACTTTTGAGCATGTCATTGATGATATCATTGATAAGAGCTTACCTTTTTTATATCAACTCATTCTTTTTCATGTGCCATTGGCAGAAAGTTTTTTTGCCCTTCAGTTTCCTACACATGAGTTTTTTAATCGTAAATGGACCTTTTTCTCGAAAACGCTTCACGTTATCAACTATGACAAAGAGTACCTAACTACCTACCTTTTTTGTGTAGTTTGTGTAGAAAATATTGGCGGTTAAAAATGCGTTTTTACATAAAATTTCTATTTCCCTGTATCGTAGATATTAGGGGAAAAAACCTCACGTAACCCCAAACTCTCCACCACAGGCGCATGAAACAATTTAATAAACAATAAAGCAGTTAATATCAATGGTAAGACATGTACAAGAATTGAGCTCTGTACCTCAAACGGTTCCTAAGCTATCATCAAAAAAATGGAAAAAGGTCTTTGCTTGACTCAAAAACGGTCCATTTGCTGTTCCAGGTTAACAGGAGCTTTTTCCTTATAAAGAGCCAAGGAATCACCTCCTAAAATCTTTAACACTTATTTAGGATCACCCTGCATAAATAGTTTTTCTTGGAGATGTGTCAGGTCTTCTAACGATGCAAAACCATTTATTTTTTGGAAACTCACACGTTTATTGAGAACATAAATGTGATGTTTTTATTTAATTGAGTCTTAAATCACAGTGCAATAGGTTTAGTCTAAAGAATTATCGAAGTTAATCTTAAGCTTTCCCAGAAAAAAATAAGAAAACATACTCTTGGAAGAAAGAAGTCCTCATATTAATTACCCTCGAAATCATCACTATGTCCTGTGACCACTTGACACTTTTCAGTGATGTTGACTAAAGTTACAATCACAACAAACATCAACAAAATAAAACAAAGCTAAAAAATAGGAAATTTTGCGTTGAAGTTACGTCTTTAAACTCTCCTACAAATTCTTAACAATGCAGTGTGGGTAATTAAAAATGTTTTTTAACAAAAATTTAAGACTGAAACTTTAAGAGAATACTCAATGATATATTAATAGGTACAATATATAAATCATCCCAAATTTTTTGCATTATTAAGTACTTACCTACAGTAAAATAAATGATCAAAACCACAAATTAAAAGGAAATAATTATTATTCTCCAACCTTCATTATTGAAAAAAAATTCCTAGGTACTATGATTTTTATAAGAAGGCAAGAGTCTGGGCGTGAACTACGCATCTTGCCGGTTTTAATTGTTCCACCCATTGAACTGATAAACGCTGTTCCACCATAACAGACTAGAAATAACATCAGTGGCGCCGCGCACATAATAAAAAATATTTTATATTTTTAATATATTTTAAATGTTTAGGTATAAATGATAAGTCAATTATCAATCTTCAATTAAAAAATCAATATGGACATCTACGTTTAGTATTCCAATTTATATGAATTAGTCTCGGTTAAATTATTTCGAATTTATTTAAGATAAGGTACCTATGCGGAAAAAAACTAAAATAGTAGATGTGTACTTATTTTACTGGCAAGCAATATATTAATAACAAATTAATAACAATAATATATTAATTAATAAAACACATGATAACAGAAACATCGGTACCTACACACGACACGATGACAGAAACCGCACCTATTTTAAATAAATATACGACACGAGCTAAACAGTACACACCACTGACTTTTTACCTGTTCGATGAACGGCGGAGTTACTCTTATTAGCCTTATCTGGTTGGTTGTTTTTTTTACGCGGACACCGACTAACATTGTTGATATTGGACAATAAACATTTATGGATTCGGAGCCCAATCTGCGCACCAACCAATTCTCGTCAAACTCTCGCCTTCCTATATTATTCAGGCTGTATTATGCTGGGATTTAAATATTTTTTTATTGATTTTTTTTTTTAATTTTTTAAAAAGGAGGGAGCATCGGTCTTAACTATATAGGTAAGACAAAGTCGCTCCACTCCGGTAAAACGGGATTTCGAGCATCTTACTCATTCACCCAGCCTCAAGTATGCCATTTAAATTTAAACGTTCGATCGCTTGTTGTATTTTTCACATACATTCGAAAATGCTTTTTTTTTTTTATTGATTATTATCGAATTAATACACAATTTTCCCAGCATCCTTCTATTGGGATATTGATTTGTTTAATACGATAAACTATATTATACAGGATGGTCACTTTCAACTGGTTTCCCATTGGGATCTCCTCCTAAACCATAGTTGGTTAAATTAGAGCAAAGTTGCATATTTTAATAATTAATAAGATTCTGAAAAAAATTAGGATTAGTTCCGCCGTTGCTGAAATATCCTGAAAAAAAAGCTGAAAAATCGAAATTTCTTATTTTTGCCGTATATTTTCTTTCTCCTTATTGAAAATTGATTAATTATTTTTTGTAGGTTAACATAAGTCATCAAGAGCTATTAATCTGAAAAAAAAAATCAAAGTCTGCTAGATCCCAGAGTTTTTACACTCAACTTTTGTTTTTCTTATTGTCGCCATATTGTTTTTTTTATGTCATTCGGCATTAAAAAATCAACTTAACAAAAAATCTATAAAACTCAAAACAATTTTTTTTTTCAAAAATTCATTCTTTTTTCGGGGATAAAAATGAAATTATTTTTCTTGGAATGCCTTCAGTATAACGTCATATATTGCTTGCCTTGGTTTTTTGGTGAACGTTTTTTGCTTATCACGTTATTCGATAAAGATATTCTCCTTTTTTGTATAAAATAAAAACTTTTGATTTTTTTTTTATAATTTTATACATTTTTGATTAAATCGATTTTTTTAATGCGGTCGAATGACACGAAAAACTAAATATGGTGGCCATTATAGAAAAACAAAATTTGACTATGAAAATCCCTTGGAACTAGTCGCGGTTTTAAATGTTTTTGTGATGTCAAATGTTTCGAATTTTTGTTTCTTTTTCGGGATATTTCAGCAACGAATAAAGTAATCCTTTTTTTTTGACATTCCTAATAAGCATAAAATTGTGCAACTTTTCTCTAATTTACCCGACTCTATGTATCCTATGGTTTAGGAGATCCCAGAGGTGAGCCTGTTGAAAGTGATGGCCATCCTGTAGGTAGGTATACGATGTATAGGTATAGGAGATGTAGGTATCTCTAGTTTGAACAAGGACTTATGTATTACTACTTATAGATATTAAAAAAGTTTATTTTTAGGATCGTCAATTATTACCTAAATTAATTTTTGTATTTTTTAATTCGAAAATTCGTTACTATATTGCCTCATAACAGGTGTAAAAATGATGGTGTTCAACGCGTGTGTAACGTAGCCTTGTTAAGCTCTTAAGCTTTCAACACTCACTTAATTAGATGGCTTATTCGTTTTGCTCTTAGGACGTGAATTATTGCTTTCTCTTATAAATAAAGTAGCTCCTCATTCCGTTGAAGCTGAAGCTATTTGAAGAGCAATTTTTTATTCTTATTAATTCCATTTTTAACTTTTATTCCAGTATTTTTGGAGACTGGACCAAGAGTTTCAATAAATTTGTATTCAATCGAATCAATTATTAATGATTAGTTTTTTTTTTCAAAAAAGTGTAGAAATTTTCAACTCGTTTCCGATGTTAACAAAAATTTTTTGTTAAATGGGGATAATATTAGATTCGATGAATAATAAAACTTATTACATTTTTGATTTGGAAATGTGTAGGAGGAAAGTGTCATATTGTTAGTTTCGGTAATTTTATTTATGCGATTTTCTTACTAAATACTACACATAGCAAGAATTTCCATCAAATTTCCGTCTCTCTCATTGTTGATGCTTCTTGTTATTGGGATAATAATATAATCATTTGTCTCAGGCTCGTGCCAATTTCCTAATACCTCCAATATCAAAATGCACTAATATGAGAATAAATAAAGTCTCTGTGTTAGCTGTGTTAGTTGTAGTAGGCGTTTAAAAAATGTGTCCGAAAATAAAAAGTGCTTGGCTCATTCTAAGAAAAAAAGTTCGCGATACAGGGTTTCAACATTTTTTGACGATATCTATTTGATCGCAAATTATCTTTTTAAATGGCGGTGGCGAAAATTTATAGGTGCGTGAGGTTTTTTGCTTCTAATTTCAACGAAACTAAAAGGGCACTCCTGATCAAAAGCGCTGACGTCTACCTTTTTCGAGAATAGCGTTAATTTATGATTAAAAACATTGGAAAAATGTAGCAAACTTTTTTTTACAAAAACAATGATCTCGCGCTGTCATTGAATTTTATGACATAAATTTTTTTGACAATCCATCAAGAAAATCAATCATCATAGGCAGACTAGTGCTATAATAAATCATAAAAAATAAATTAAAAAATCTATAAGAATCAAAAATGTTCAATTACTATAACCGACGTTTATGAAATAGCTAACTTCAACCTGTTCGCGTTTTAATTGCTCGAGGACTGACTAATACCGATTAACGTTTCTGAGAATCTGCGACGTACATGTTGTTTTCATTTATTCACGTTCGGTCTATATCTATAATGGAAAATACAATTATTTATAATCTGACATTTCAGATTCTCTTTTAAATTCTCTCAAATCTAAATTCTCTAAGACATTTAAACACTCCTAAATCTTAAAATATCTTTAATTAAAAACAGCGAACGAACCGTTTGATACAGACCGGTGAGGAGCACCACGCAGGAACTCCTCGGTCTTCAGATCTAAATGATTTGAATCTTTTTGTGGGATCGCTCAAAAAATTTAATTTAATCAGTTAAAATTGTTGAAGAACTGAGAAAAGGAATTATTGCATCCTGAATAGTTCAGCCCTGTGTAACACTCTGTAACACAACGTAGGAGCAGCCATTTTCATAATTTTATAATAATTCTTGTCGTACTATTTGCTCAGGTTGCTACTTTTTCACATCTTTCCCCTTAAAACGCCGTTTTCTTGGAAACGGTTCATTATTAGAACTTCTGAACATTTTCTTTTAGGTAACAACATTGGCGGTGTAAAATGTTCTTTTAAAATGATATTTTCCTCGTTTTCAAAGTTCAAATGTTATATTGTATGAATATGAAACAGGGTAAAATATTTTTAGAGCAAATTGAATCAATGAATATTGAAAGGGAATATGAAAACTGCGCAATGCTCGTTAAATTTATTATTACAAACTATTACTGTATACTTACTGTATAAACAGTATGAGCAGAAATTAACATGACACAAAGCATGCAGTGGCGGACGTTTACCCACTCAAAATACACCTAAGGAATTAAAATTTCGTGGAAAAATACTCGCTGATATTTTTACTTAGAGAAATATGCGCTCTTCTAGAATCTGTTGACATAATAAAGTCTTGGAAATACTTCCACGTTTATAAACAGCCCAGAGCTTCTACAGTATATACAGGATGATAAACAATGACTTATCCTATGGGCAGAATTTTGTTTTCATTTAATTTGTTACCTGCCTTCATTCAATGGTCATATTTTGCTCAAATTGGAGCAACCGATGCAACAGTTTTCTGGTTCTTCTACTTTCGTTGACACTACCATAATTGTATAACTTTTCTTTAAACTAGGTACTTATCATAATAGAAAATGACTTAAATCTCCATAGCCCTATAAGCTCAAAATTATTGTAGCGTCTGTTGTTCATCATGCAAAGTTGGTATTTTCAGAAACTTGTCGTTGTTATGGATGCAGCAAATATACCTACCGTTACCATAAATATTAATATAATTTTACTCCAATGTACATCGCCTAGACGGATACAACCTGCATATTAAATTTCCCTTGAAAGCTGCTCATAGATAACGTGACCCCGTGTCGAAGCTACTCACTATACGAAACTGCACCATAAGCTAAAAGATATACAGCCAGCCACGCTGTAACATTTTCCGACAGCATTGATCTAGGGCATGGAAAGCTGCAGGTGAACGTGAAAATTCGATAAACAGATATTCTGTTGGTGACTCTCAGAGCAAGTTCTAAATGAAAGAGAGTTGAGTAATTATTTGTTGTAGATTAGGTACAAGTTGCATTTGTTTATTTGACCAAGACGATTAGCGAGAATGAAAGTGGATTTTTATGACTTGAATCATGACAGGAATTTGGTGCTGTTCCAGAAGGAATTATAGGTGTAATATGGTGACGTCATTATTGCATGAGCTGTTGCATTGAACTATAATTGTGCATTTTTTTCTTTCATTTTAATTTTTAAATAACTCCTGGAAGAAATCGAATTCTTCCGTTTTAATTTTTGATAAATAGTATAAGTGCAATCAACCCTTTGTAAGGGCCGGATTATTCCATTCTTGGTTCTGTCTCATAGAAATATCATGATATTCGCTTTGCGTTTGACATGTCTGATTTAAGGATTCTGTTGAGATAAATCCGATACAAAGACACATTCGGGTTTTTGGTAATTCTTCAAATTCGAGTAGTCCATGTATGTATTGGTATCGCTGAACTACTCGGGCCAAAATTCACTTTCCATTCTGACTTTTAAATACATTCCAAGTGTTAAAATTATTGTTGAAGAGGATTCACAATTAAACAGGGTCACACTTTATAGGTAAATTTATCAAATTTTAATCGTTCCACGGCGGAAAACACTAGTTTTAAAATTAGTGACCCTTCCCCTGTCTTCTATGTATATTTTCCCGACTATTTTATGACTATTTTTTATAATAGTCAGTTTAATAAAGAAAATAACTCAAGTGAAAAAAAATTATGAAAGTTTTCTATAAAAACAGTAGGAATTGTATCGTGTTTGGTCACACTCCTCACAACTGCAAGACTAGTTGCAATTGAATGGTCTAATGTATTACTTACATACAAGTTATACATGTTTAATGTAAGTTAATATTTTACCAAGTCTTAGGACACTTGTGAATAAAGCACCCTGTATCTGTAGGTAATAACATCTTTCCTATACATGCCATGAAGAAATTAATTCTTATTAGAAAGACGGAGGCAATATGTGTTCCTAACTTTTTCTGCTTAAAACAATATAATATACAAGCAAAACTTTGTTCATAAGACTTTTTGTTCAACTTCAAGCTCCTTTTTAACTACTTAACTTATCAATAACACTACTTTCATTACTTAGCTTTTTCGGCGCTCATACCGTAACATATTTTTAAAATTGCAATTATCTATCTATCGTGTATGTGATTGTAAAAAGTTTATTAACCTTTTTACATTAAAAATTGTTATTAAATTGACTCAGACAATCAGGGAATGTAATAATATACAGAGTGTCACATTTAAAATGAGGAAGTTGAAGGCTACTTTCGGTTTAACCGGAAGTGGTGTGGGGTTGTAAATATTTTAATTCAGCTCATCGAAATTCAAGTCACAAATGTTGAAGTTTTCAGACTGAAAGTTCGCACTAGATTGGAAAATTTTTGGTTTTCAATCATTTTTGAATTTTTTTTAATTGTAAGTTTGTGCTTGCCAAAAGATTGAATTCGAGCAAAGTAGATCCATGGTCTAAAAACAGCATAAAACTAAACGAGTTTTGGAAGAAGTTACTTTTTTATGTAGGTGGCCAGAAAGTGGTTTTGAAATTTTAACTTTTTGCTCATTTTTCTTAGAGTACATTTTGAATTGGAGATATTTTGACTGCAATATTATTTGACGTTATTTATAATAATTAATAACCAGAGTAATAAACTTAAAAGGAGCGAAATTTCCGAATTTCAAATTTCTTGCAAATAAAAGACTTTCAGTTTTCGAAATATGTGTTTTTTGTAACTACGAAGTTTAGATAAACGCCTCTCTGGAATTTAAATGCACACCATAGATCTAGTGTACTCAAATTTAATCTTTTGAAAAGCACAAACTTATGACAATTTTTTTTTTCAAAATAAGATGGAAAACAGGAAATTTTGCCATATGGTGCGAACTTTTTGACGGGTCCAAGTGTCCAAGCTCAGGAAGGGACATTGGTATATTGGAAACGGTAAGAGATATGAGGTTGGTTAAATAGGGAAAAAGTTGGGCCACCAGAAAGACAATGCCATGGTAGAAAGGGATTTAAAAAATTAATTGTGATTTTCGAATTATTTAAAAAAACACAAAATTTTCAATTTTAGGTTTATTGATTTATTGAAGTTTTTATTGAAGATGGAGAAAAACTGCAACCACACTTTCATTTGTGATTCTAACCAGCTTAATTTTTGCAATGTCAGTTTTTTTATCTGACAAGTTATATTTGCAGGGTTTTCTTCGATTTTTTAAAAACGGATCTGTATTTAATTTAATTCTGAATTTAAATATGTCACACATGATGGTCTATACGTATTTCGGGCTATAGCTATTGACATCATCAGTGTAATTTCATCTTAATGCGGATCTATGATCTTTTTAAACTTCTTGGACTTGTATTACTCATCGTTATCAAAATCCAACAAGTCCAAAATTTTAATAGGAGCCCAGATTCATATCAAGATAAAATTACAGGTTCGTATTTAAAAAATCGAAGTTAAGTCGGTCCTGCAAATATAAATTGTCAGATAAAAAAGCTGTCATTGCAAAAATAAAAGCTAGTTAAAAGCTGCAATGAAATTGTATGGTCTCAGTTTTTCTCCATCTTCAATACTAACGTCAATAAATTATTAGAAAAACGACAATTGAAAATTTTGTGTTTTTCAAGATAATTTGAAAATCAAAAATAATTTTTAAATCTCTTTTTGCCATTTCCAATATGCCAATGTTACCTCTTTCTTATTATGGACATACTGTATATATGATGGAAAAATGATGTTGGTCCTTGCTTCCGGATCTCCAAAAAAGTCTTTCTATTGGTTAGTGTTTCGGTGTCAGTTATTTTAAATCTAGAACAGTCCAAGAAACACTTGATGGAACTACTGACTCTTCATTTTTAAATATCTTAATTGAGATTACAGCAATATCCTTTATGAAGTTTGAAGTTCCTTAAAGAGTAAGGCACCGTTGAGGTTCCCTTAAGAGACTTGATTTTTTGTTTATTGCTAACAGGCACAAACTCTCGTTAATGTAGACGCTGTAGCGTTTCTCCTTTTGTCTCTTAAATAAAACAAAACCTTCTGGGACGTTCTTCTAACACCGCAACACCAGAATTGCTTTCAACCCGAGAAAGTATAAACGAAATCGATTGAGACTTGGTGAAAATGTCTTCTTGCTCAGTTTCATTCCATGAGTCTGCATTATAGATAATATTGTATAAGAAAACTAAAAATTGTTTTTTTTTCCATTTTTTTTTCTTTTTTTTTCTTTCTCAAACCACGACTTTTACGATCATTATTTACAGAAAATCATAGAAATTAATAAAATGTAGAACTACCTACTTAGGAATAATTTAAAATGGAAAATACTATAAGAAAAATAAATCAATTTATGTACATATATACTTATTACTTATTTATGACGAGTATACCCTTGAGTTCCAGGATTCCATTCCAGGAAGTTATCCGGTAAAAATATAAAAATTATTCAGAATTTTTGTTTCCCCGACTGATCACCTTATGAAAGCTGCAAAGCCCAAAGGTAAACCCTTTGCAATTTTAATAAACTAATATCCCCCGGAGCCCTCATATAACTTCGCACTTGGGTAATATGCGATTCAGCAAACAATCCGGCAAGGAGGAGAGATGATGAATTATGCACCAGGTAAATTTATTCAACTACTCCCACGGATATTTTTTCATATTGGTTAGTTGTATCTTTCTAAAGTATGATCATAGAAAAGTAGGAAAAACCTTTGTGGAAAACTATTTTGAGAAATTCAGATAATATAAACGTATAGATTTTCTGAGAATAAAAATAAAATTGAACAGGATAGGAATTTTATTAACAGCTTCTTTAGTTATTTTTTGGTTCATGAATATTTTTTTTTGGTTCCATAATTAACAATGTGTAAATATTTAGAACTAATTTGGAACAAAATTGTGTTTTTTTTTAAATTTTAATATTAGAATAGCACAGCAGATTTTGCCAAATTCTGAATTTTCAAACCTAATAAGCCATAAACTTTCTGCCCGAATAGCTCACAATAAATTTTAATCTTCTGCATATTTTATTTTTAGTCCTCGATCAATGGTTTTGATTTCCAAGCAGTCCATTTTATTATTCCATCCAACATTATGATTAAATGCTTTGATATCGAAGTTTAAATGCAAAAATTTTACGATCATACCCGTAAGAAAGTTCTATAAAATGTTTATAGTGACAGCGTAAAATGAATACGCTGTTTACGATACCACATTAATTTATAATGGGCTCTCTGTGTGATTCTTGGTTACGCCACTGACCGTTTTGCTTTCGCCAAATCCCTAACTGCAAGTTGAATTGTGAAATTTTTAAATTATCATCAGCCATAAATCTGTTTCAATGCTGCTGGTGAAAAGTTACAACTCTGATAAGACGTGCGTTTTTCATAGTCCTGTTAAGGATAACAAGGACTTGATTTAGTACCTCTTACTCTCGGAAATCAGTTGCACGAAATCTTATTTTTCGTCGCGAAACAACTTTTGCTCGACGTGTTTGCTTTAAAATAAAACTAAAAGTGCAACCTACTTTATTTACGACAATGTTGTTTGTTTCGATTAGATAAATTCTAGTGAACCTCTCATTGTGGTAATATTAGATATGGATTAAGAAGAACGGATTAAATTACGAAAGATATCTCTAATTCTCTCACAAAATTAGAAAGCTGTTCATAAATTGCTGCTGTCGGCAAAAACCTCACACCACAATACTTAAAGCAGAGACTGCTAGGAAATTTCTTTAGTTGACTAACTGATAGGTTTCTGTGCAATACAAAATAGTTTTTGTATGAGCGGCCTGGAATTATGGGATTAAGATGCGCTTACTCTGGATAGAAAATGTCAACAAAGATCCAGCCATGATGGCTCTGTGTTGGTTAGTGTAGAGAATAGTTATGATATCGTTGGATTGATTTCTGCCCTTGTCCAATCTGTGGTAACTTATATAATTTTAAGGGCCGGTTTCATGATAAATTTAAGAATCACTAAAGCTTTAAATCACTTTAAACTTTTTCAAAATCAATCGTCACCAAGATGAAATTGGACTTTAAATTTTAACGTGACTTTGATTTTATTGTGAAACCTTGATTACTATATAGTAACAATCCTAGCTGCACAAAGATGACAAGTTAGGACACACTCCAATAAAGCGAAGGAAACAAACAAGTGGGAGGTTATGTAGGTTCTCACAGAATACAACAAAGCACTGAGGAGAACAAAGCAAGAGTCATTCACTGTGAGGGGATAGTAGAAACTCAAGAATATGCCAGACTCCACAAAAAACTCTACTCTCAAAACAGCCCTAGAACTCCATTCACACCCCGAAGACAGAGAATCGCAAATACACAGAAACAAGAGAGGACACAATGACTCAGGGCCCATTTTACAGGATTTCAAGTCACCGATTTATCTCCACAAAACTGCCTAAATACAGATCTCGGACTCTCAAAAGGAATAAACAGCGAGAGCTAGCAGACTGGGAAAACTTCGGGACAGGAACGTACAAACATCTGGAGAAGTGAATGAATTTTCGAGGTGTCGCGCCCCGCCACCAAGGAAATAGACGCGAAAGTTATCTTCTTTGCCTTCTTCCTTGACTACTGGGGATGGTAGGGTCGAGTGTCTCTCCTTCTCTCCCCTTTGAAGCTCACGCTCGAAGCGGATCGGGGTAGCGAGAGAGGCGTGTTTGGGGTAAACGGCAGGAGTGGTTCTAACAAGGGTGTAAATTATGGAAAGGGTACCCGGAACGCAATACTTCAGTGCCCAGATTGATGAAAAACATGGAAGACATGCAGATGGAATCCAGGGACACCATCTCTCGTCTCATGAGCCCATCAGATTCAAATCGCCACCCAGTAGCCCTATTCGACTCACGACCATTCCTGCTGATCTTCGCATCCTGCCCGTCGACCACCCTGGTTAAGGAAAGGCTAGGGAAAGTTCGATGCGCATTTCCGCTCGATCATTTCTCAGCCTGTGACCTCATTCAGTGACATTCAGTTTCCTTCCTTAATTTGAATCACCACCTGTATTTTTACCCTCCTGAAATTTTACCTACTTAGGTCCGAGGTAAACGCTTCTTGTATTACTACCCCTTCCTCCATAGTCGAGCTTTCGCACCCACATGCTCGATTACCCCAGTTGAGAGACGGGAAAGATAGATTTCACATGGGTCTACGAGGTCACTGTTACACTTATTGCAGACGGAAATTTTCCCACGCCGTGATCCCTCCCAGTTTTGGAAAGGGTAAATCTTAAATCTTTTATAATTAAAGATTCAAGAAGCTTGATTCGTTATAGCATTATAGAGATAGAAAGGCTTATGAATCCCACGTTGACAGGAGCAACATTTCCCCATTATCAAGCCAACTTCATAATTTTAAATGTATGATCTCACAGAGATTATACGTTGACAGTTGACAATATTAATATTGTTTACATTTTTAGAATTTAATAAGCGATTTATAAAAGTTCTTTAATTTACACAAAAGAATCTGGACTTATTCATAAAAATATGCGTGGGTAATTTGAATCATTCATAGCACATCAGCATGATAACAACAAAAAATAGAAATTCAATTCTTAAATTATCCAGCCAAGCAAGCAACCCAAAATAGTCACTTTCATTGAGGTCTTTCATCTAAATTAAAACACTAAATCTAAATTTAGCGAGTAAATCTTTGGAATTGTCACCGTAATCCTGAACAGATCAAGTTGGGCTATTTAGGAGGTAGGAATTTCCGTAACGTGTTTTGTTTCTTGGCCTAAATTTATCCAGAATATTCGTGAGGGAATGCCGAATTTTTATGACGAAAGCCTGGTATTATTATTTGTCCTTAAATTCCGGATCTCCCAACACAGAAACTTATGAAAGCATCCGGGGCAAGTTCTGGTTTTGAACTATTTGCCATTATATGACTGTTTTCTTTAATAAATTTAGAAATGCCAATTTAGTACAACATTACCTATAAAAAGCACACTAGTATCGTAGGTGCTTTAATAATAAATATTATTAGATATTATTGTACTCCCATCAAATAGGATCCTTCATAATAGAACCAAGAAATCTCTGACAAACAGTCATTTTGTACATAATCGAGAAAGCTTTCATTTCATGGAAATGTCTTATAAAAATTCACCCTGCTTGTAATTCTTATAACAACAACGCAATTAAATGCGATTACATGTGAAAGCTGCCAGGAGACACAACTCAATCCTAACTAAGTTTCGGCTTTTCCATGTTTCTTTGATTATTAGGGTTTTTAGTGTTCCAAGCGGATCTCACTAGATTACTGGTTTTCCCGTTCGTCTTAAATACTCAAATCCGTCTTATCTCTGCAGTTATATCTTCGTCCTATCTGAGAGAAGACTTTGCTGATATAAAGCAAGTTCAATTTGAAGACTAAATTGGTCGTATTATGGTCGTATTATGGTCGAATTGAGGGTATCAAATTTTTATTTTTCAATTTTATAATCTTTATTTTGGTATTAAATGTAGATTTCATTTTAGAACCCCTCTTATTAGAAATTCAAGTATTTTTCGAAAAATTTACCTATAGTGGAGTAAAATCACTGCTCTATCTCGCTTATTTCTAGTAGTTTTTTTATGGAGGTATAACCAGATGAGACCTTCACTATCTTGTAGAGAATGATTTTGTCCATCCGAAATGGAATGTGGCAACTTTTTTTAGTAGTAACGAATTTTGAAAAATCGAATTTTCTGCTCCCGAGAAATTATTAGAAATTTGTGTTTTTTTAAACATCCATCGCGCTGATAAAGCAACGGTTTGCGCTACGGTAATCAATTTTTCGGCATATACTCAAAAAACAAGAGTATTTCTAGTGGAACTCAGCAAAGTTCGAAAAGTTAAGGACTTTTTGAGATAATTGGCCGTAAAGTCGGCACAAGTAAAACCGAGCATTGAAAACTTCATCATGCGGGTAGCTATGTGAATTATTGGGAATAGATGTCCATATGTACGGACTTGAATGAAGAAAGTATTATAGAAAAGTTAAAAAAAAAAACATTCAGCGAGTTAGGTCTCATAGTTTCCAAGAAACCGATTTTTTATTTTACCGTGAATTTGCTCTCGGTCGCTCCGAGTTACTATATTTGCGTATAACTAATGCCAAGTCTAGCTTTTGATGCTTCGCACTGCACACTGGAATAGCGATCGAGTTCTTCCGTAGGTATGTCTAAGGAAAAATCCACACTGAACTAAGAAATGAACGCACCGAAACTATTTTTGTTTAATAAAATAAAGAAACATTTTTGCTTAAGTTCGCAATCTTTGAATTTGGTGATAAACGAAAGTTAACAAGCACGCAAGATATCTTTGTACGCAAATCGTTTTTCATTGTACATCGTATCTGGACTTTTAGTAATGCTTTTATGTTTTTTTAGGAATTTCCTCATGGTGTGTTGATTTCTAGAAATTCTTGGAGCAGTGAATATTATTATTCGAATATAAGAAATATAATAATTTTTTGTTTTACAATGTCGGCAAGTGGTTGTAGGCATATTATACAGTACTATATACAAATAAAGATAATTTGTCTATATTTTTATTGAAAATTAGGTAGGTAGGTAAGTACCTGCTATACAGGGTGTTAAGTACCAACTAGTACAAAATAAAGGAGGTGATTCTACGACTTATTCTAAGAAGAAAAGTTCCTATTAACACGGGTCCGCAAAAGCACCTTTTTCGAGATACACCCTGTTCAAAAAAATTATTTTTTCTTACTTTTTCTCAAGAATCTCAAGAATCGTTTGAGCTACACAGGCTCCAGCTTTTGTACAGATTTTTACATTTATAATAGCTACTTTTAAGGCTCCAAATTAATCATCTAAGATATGCCAGTGGTGGAGATTTTAGGGTTGCGTAAAGGTTCCCTAACTTTTACGGTACTGGAAAAATTGGCATTTTGAGAGCAACTTTCAAAGCGCCAATGTTTTTTACACAAAAAAGTACTCTTGGTTAAATATAAGCCACCGTTTTCAAGAAAAACGGCATTTTATTATCATAAAAACGCACAAAATTGTTTCAATAGTTTCTTGGTAGATATGAACGGCCAGAAGCTGTTCTAGACGAAGTTGAAATCAATGTTGCTATACTACCAGAAGAAAAATTGGTGCAAATTTGAATTTGTGCCATGTTACAGTATGAAAAATTATGAAAATAAATTTTTTGTTCATTTTGAATTTTGTACGTTTTTGATCATAAAATGACGTTTTCTCGAGAACGGTGGCTTCTACAGCATTTGATCAGGAGTACTTTTTTGTGTAGAAAATATTATCTCTGTGAAATTTTCTCTCAAAATATCAATTTTTCCAGTGCCGTAAAAGTTAATGGGGTGAAACCCTTACCAAACCCTAAAATCTGCACCGCACTGGCATTACTTTGAACATTAGTTTCAAAGTAGCCTTCAAAGTAGCTATTATTAATATAAAAATCTGTACAAAAGCTGGAGCCTGTTGTAGCTCAAACGGCTCTTGAGATATCGCAAAAAAGTAAGAAAAAACAATTTTTTGGAACACCCTGTATCTTGAAAATGGTGCGTTTGCGGACCCCATGTTAATAGGAACTTTTCTTCTTAGACTAGAATCACCTCTTTTATTTTGTACTAGTTGGTAGCTAACACCCTATATAATTATTATAATAATGAAAAATTAAATGTCTTCATCTTCGTCGGTGTCATCTTTCTCAACAATTTTCTGCAAGTTATTGCAATTTCTAGAAGTACAGTCTGAACTTATTAACAATTGTTTCTTTTGAGCAATCACAAAGATGTCCACAAATCAAACTTAACCCGGGAGTGGTCGCTAGGTGAGCATTTAGCTCACCATTGTCTTTAAACTGTAATTATTCTGTTACTTGAACTCGTACAATCTTGTCGATTTTTCTAGCTTAGTTTATAACCTTAAGAAGAAACGTAGAAAGGATTTTGTAATGAAAATCGGATAAATTTATTTTTTATTGATGCTTCATTCAACGCAGTTGCCGCTGCGCGAGCGAAACGCTCATTAGCGACCACCCGCGTCACTGAACTGCTCTTATGTTTAGGTCTGCTAGCCATATGCAAGGGTTGCTGTAATTTCTTTATCTGAAGTTCTTTGTTGTTTTTATGGTATTATGGTATTAGCTTAGTTAAGAATCGAATCAGTTTGTGTTATTTAATGTAAAAAAATCCTATAGTTATATTCAAAAAAAATTTATATTGGCAAGTTAACATTATTCCCCCTTATTTTAAAATACCTACAACAAATATTGCTAATACAGGGTGTCCGGTTATTGGAAAGCCAAAATAAAATTTCATATTAAACAAAACCACATCATCAACATAAAAAAGAATAACTTTGTCCTGATCGGACTGTAGAACTAAATTATCTATAAATATTTTATTTTTTTCAGTACTTAGATAGCCAAATTAAAATTTCATCAAAAATTTAATTTAATTTAAATTTTTATTTGTTTTATTAAAAAATAATAACATTTTCCAGGTAAGCTTTGTTTAGGAAATACTCAGCAAAAAAAAAGACAACGCCTGATCTGGAAATTTTTTTTTTATGCTTCGAATGCGGTTTTGTAAATTTAATTTTAGATGTCCGATCACCAAACACCCTGTATTGTGATTCAAAGTGCTTTTTATTGCACATTTGCTTGTTGATTTTACATGGGAGCGAAACGCTCGCTAGCGACCACTGGTGTTACAATTCACCTAGCGACCAATGCCGGGTTAAATTATTATTGTCTTCCATTTTCAAGTAATTGAACTACTAAATTGTTACTTTAGCTTAGCGGATTGGCTAAAAATCTATAGAAGTATGTTCTGTATAAACTTATTTACCGAACTTTTTCGTAATTATAAAATTGATACGTTTCTTTGTAACTATTATTAAACACACTACAATGAGTTTTAAAACAATAATTACAATCACTACCACGTGCAACAACCACTTTCAGTACGAAGCGCAAGTTCTGTGTATAATATAACGCTCAGCATAGGTAGTAGTGCGCTATCGCGTTAATCCCATTCCGAGAACCATTTTAAAAAATCGGTTTCTCGGAAACTATGAGACCTAACTCGCTGAATCTTTTTTTAAAAACGTTTTCTTCATTCAAGTCCGTACATATAGACATCTATCCCCAATAATTCACATAGCTACCCGCATGATGAAGTTTTCAATGCTCGGTTTTACTTGTGCCGACTTTACGGCCAATTATCTCAAAAAGTCTTTTTACTTTTCGAACTTTGCTGAGTTCCACTAGAAGCGCTCTTGTTTTTTGAGTATATGTCGAAAAATTCATTACCGTAGCTCAAACCGTTGCTTTATGAGCGCGATGGATATTTTAAAAAACACAAATTTCTAATAATTTCTCGGGAGCAGAAAATTCGATTTTTCAAAATTCGTTACTATAACTAAAAAAAGTTGTCACATTCCATTTCGGATGGACAAAATCATTCTCTACAAGATAGTGAAGGTCTCATCTGGTTATACCTTCATAAAAAAAAACAGCATAATTTCAGGCCGATTTTACTCCACTACTAGTTTGATCATATCTTGAGACTAGAGTGAAGGCTTCAATGACCAGGTCAGGACTGCAGAACAAGAGTTCGCTTCGTGTCAGAAGAAGAGATGACATGAAGATTTTTGAGAGAAGAGTTGCAAATAACATTGCACCTATACTATAAAAAATATAATCTAATTTAGTGTTCTATGCACAGCTGTTCCAAAATACCTCTCTCAGCGAGCGATACTATCAAATAATTTGTATTAGGTACTTAAGTTCAGTCTTACTGGATTTGCAATGTTTTAGATCATGTGCTTTTAACTTATAACTTAGCCGTATACTCATCTGCTCAAGATTGAATCTCATTCGTACGGTGGTTTATGATATTGAATTTAATATTCGAAAATTTAAAGTAGACTGTTTGTTTAATTACACGTCAATGCCTGATCAAGTGACTACCTACAATAAGTAATTATTGAAAAATGCTCATTTCAAGGAAAAGGCCAGTATGATTTCTCATTGAATTCTTGAAGCAGAGATCAATTTTTCATTAATTTGATTACTTGTAAGTTCTATGAATAATCCAGATAGTAATTTCATGAACGAATTGAAATTAATGAAGCAATGCTTTGCAATACCGTGAAGTGTTTCATGTTGTATCTTCTACTAATAAACACTGTTAAATTATTCGCATAACTGACGCCATGTTTATGTTTCAGGCAGAATCCTTGGACAAGGAACAAGTCAGATGTAAGTTATTTTACTTATATTTACTTAATTATTAAATTCCTGAATTAAAACAAGAATATCTCCGTCCTCCTGCGATGTTACAAATTTTTGTCAGATAAATTTATTACTTAATTCTATTTATTTGAATGTTCTGGAATTCAAAATTCTATGACAAACTTTTCAAGTATTGTCACTTGAGTTACATTAATAATTCTAATTTATACAAGGTCTGTCTTATTTATCTTTTAGGCAACATATCCTAACAGATGTGAGGGGTTTTTCTCTAATAACTCTAAAATTAATGATTTAGAATATTTACATCGCTCAAAGTACAAAGAAATGGCTTTCACCGTCGAGGCAGGGTTACGGATTTCTTCTGCGCGGGTTCATCGCACATCGCGATTAAACAGATCCTCCTAGACGAGGACTGCTCCCATCGGCCCAGCTCGACTGAGAGGTAGGAGGGGACAGGGACTACGTTCAGCACTCGGAGAAGATATTGAGCCATTACCCGGTCACCGTACGGGTCCCGACTACCAGCACAGACATGCAGCCTAAATTATAATAAAAACTACTCCTATATATCGGCTCCTGAAAAACTCTTGTTCTTTCTGTCTGCTCTTCATTTGTTTTTATAACGATCGGCCCTCGGACCTACAACGCGGTGATTTTTTTAAAGCACAATTTTTTGGAGCAATAATGCAACGTAAAATTTGGAGAAAAACGGGGAAGACGTTCACAGTAACGCTTCATCTTTTGAAACAAGCCCATACAAATTTAATCATCACGATGGACTAGTAGGTAAAGGTTCCTCAAGCTCCAAGAAAGCAGGACAGCCTCAATCCAATTTCAAAGTGATTTTCACTGTTTTTTTCGACTTTCATGAAATTGTTTTGAATTTTTGTCTCACGATGAAACAGTGAACCATCTGTAGTATCAAGGCGTTTTGCAATTGTTAAATGAAAAATCCGCAAAAAGAGAAAGTTGACAAACAAATCATGATTCTTCCGCCTCGAAAATTTACAAATCTACAGTGTGAAGCTTCGTAAATTCGTCAGTTTTGAGCCAAAAATAAGATGACTGTTCTCCCGCAGCCTCCTTACTCACCAGACCTCGCTCCTTGTGATTTTTCTACATTTATGAAAGTGAAAGTTATTGCTGAAAGGGTCCGGTTTTCAGAGTATTGATGACATTAAAGAAAATTCGTTACAGCTACCTTCTCAAAGGTTAGAGGTCATCTAAAATAAAACTATTCAGGACTGCTTCCCGAAATGGAAACACCGCTGAGACAAGTGTGTGAATAGGGCAGAGGATTAAGTTGAAAGGAACAAGGACCAATAATCCGTGAAATCAAAAATAAAGTTAAAAACAAAAATATTACTTATTATCTGAACAATAATCTTGATATTCCATGTCCTTTTCTTGTTGGGCTGCCAAAAATGGCCGCTGTAGATGTCTAGCGTGGCTTTTTATGACGTCTTGTGAGTCGGATGGTGTCTTTGTTGAGCTGGTTGATCTCAAACCGGGGCTAACTTGAATTCCACGTTGAGCGTCAATCTTCACGCGATCCAAACAAAAATACCTCCTGTGTAGTTTTCTTGTTTGCCTTTGGTAAATGGTAGATGCCGCTGATGTCTGACCTGAATCGCATGGTGTCTTCGGTATTCTGGTTGGTCTTGTTTGGAGCTAGCACAACGCTGCCGAGTATGCTCAACCATTTCGATGTGACCATACTTTTGTGATGTGTATGTACCATACCTTATGAAGTCCTGCACTTGGGTGCTACTAATGGCAACTGCGTGTCACAGTTGTTGAAAAAAAAATTCCTCAGTAGTAGGGAGAAAGTGTGCGCTTCTCCAAAAATTAGGTGTTTAGAAACTTTAAATAATAATATAGTTAGCGCTGAAAAAAGTAACAGACTTCTCACTGGGTTTCCCTAACAACGGTCCACTCAAAAAAATAACTACCATGGTACTTACAGCGATGTTCATGATCTGACAAATATAATTATTGCGATAAGAAAACGTCATAGTAAAGATAATTAGTGAATCTCTGGAAGAAAGAAGTAATTCTAAACTAACACCATGGGAATGCACGACCGTTTTAGTATATCTCAACTCAAAATGGCGGGATATATTTCAACTATTGGTTATGTAATCGTCAGAATCGTGGAGTTCGTTTTGATTAAAGTTTTAATGACACCTTATGTGAGTAATAATTATTGTATTAACCTTAGAATAATTGATTTCTATAGGCTTACACGGCCGGCTTCTATTAAAATCGTAATTGATTCCGGGCTGTGGTTGCCGTGGTCTATGGAGATTTGATTCGAACGTTTCGTCTACAGCTGCGGTAGACATCATTAGCAGTTACGTGTGCGCAAGCGATGTTTCCACTCCTCGTGTTTACTGATAACCAACTGGACTGCTTGGAGAGCGCTCCTGTTTATAGGGGCATACCCCTTCCACTAGCTATCTCCACCACAGCTACGGCCGATCTTTTCGATGATGTAATGGATTCCTGAGTCAGACGATGACTCATTTGGTTTTCACGTATTGCCGGATACCGAATCCTCCGCAGATTCATTCCTTCCTCCTGTCTATTGAAATTATTTGGATGTTTATAAATTTCAATTGCTTCACGATGTAATTGGGTGTAAGTAGTGGATAGTAGTAGTAGTATGGTGGGTTGGGGTGGTACACCCCAAGCGACTAGGCCACCGAGGGCCCTTTTCGCCTTACCCGAACCATAGTGAAACTCCTACTCGAACCTCCCCGACCTTTTAATAGAGGCCAGAAGGTTGTTGTATGAGAGGAGTTTCATTTCTTCCTTTTGTAGCTCCTCAGACCCAAAGATGTTGAACCTGAGGTTGCTGTATACCTCGCATACGCCCACATAATGGTGGGAGTCCTCGTCATCCATTCCGCATTTAGGGCAGACCGGGTCCCGAGTGACCCCCATCACTTGCAGGTGTCTGTTCAGACTGCTGTGACCGGTGAGAACCCCGACTAGTAGTCTGAGTTCCTTCCGGTTCATTCTGGACATGCTGGGCCATCTGTTTCCGATCGGACCAGCCAGAAACAGCCTGGCCTGTCTGCAGCCTGGCGCTGTTTCCCAGTGGTTCTCTAAACCCTTGCGAGTCCATTCTTTTATAGATTCTTTGAGAAGATTTTTGGTCAGACCCAGGACGGGCTCCGGCCCACAAAAGGTTTCCCTGGTCCCGAGCTTCGCGTATTGATCTGCTAGCTCATTACCTGGTACACCTGAGTGTGCAGGAACCCACACGATATGCACCGATTTTCTGTCCGCCAGTCTGTTCAGCGCCTAGACACACTCCTGGACCAGTGGGGAGCTGGTTCCGTGTGTGCCCAGCGCTTTCGCGGCGGCCTGACTATCCGTGCATATGTATATCGTCCGTTCCCTGGCTTCTGTTATCTGCTCCAATCTAGCTGCTTGCAGGATAGCATAAATCTCCGCCTGGAGATTTCCGTCCAGCCAGGTAGAGCCCCGCTCCTATGTAGCCATTTTTGTTCCTGGAGCCGTCTGTGAAACAAACTAGTCCTCCTGGTTCGAAGGCTACCTCCCTTTTTCCCACTTTTCCTTTTCAGGAATTTGCAGGGTAAATTTCGTGTTTTCTCTGTTATTCCTTGTTTTTGAGGTAGACATGAGGTTTGAGATTGGTATCTCCATCTCGGCAACCTTGGCTATCTCTGTGTGTCCTTTGTATCCTCCGCCTTTCCATAGTCCCGAATCACGCATTCTTAGGTGGGCCGCCATGGCCTCCCCTTTTATTCAAATGGGAAGCGGTGGCAGCTCCAGAATGACATTCAGGGCTGCTGACGGGGTGGTTCTCATTGCACTTGTTATTAACAAACTGGCGAGCCGTTGGAGTTTAGCTAGCCTGTTTGTAACGGTATTGCTTGTGGTTGTTTTCCACCAGACCACCGAACCATAGCTGATTCTCGGTCTGATGATGGCCGTGTATAACCAGTGCATTATCTTCTGTTTTAGCCCCCACACCTTGCCTATTGTCCCTCTTAGATGCCATAGAGATGACACAGTTTTTGTGACTATTCTGTCAATCTGTGGCCTCCAGGTCAGCTTTTCGTCTAGTACCATTTCAAGGTATTTGGCCTCCCCACTAAGAGTTAAGAGTTTGCCGAACAGCTTGGGTGGTTTGAATCCTCTTTTTTCCCTTTTTCTTGGACCATGTCGGTCTTTCCGGGGTTAATGGTCAGCCCCGCCTCTTCACACCATTTTTCAATTATCTTACATGCACTCTGCATGCGATCGCAGACCACGCTTAGGAATTGGCCGGTTACTAGAACCAGCCCGTCGTCAGCGTATGCCTGTGCATACAGTCCGACATCTGTCAGGCGCTTTAGGAGGCCGTACATGATCAGGCACCACAGGTGAGGTGATAGGCAGCTGCCTTGGGGGCATCCACCACTCACCGCAATGCCCACTCGAACTTCTCCCGCACCCGACGACACCTGCCTGCTTTCGATCGCTGAAGCAATCCAGTTAATCGGGACCGGGGGGGTACTCCTGGATTGCAGCTCTGTGCGTATGGTTTTTGTTTTTGTTATTGTAAGTTATTGTAGTGGATAAGTAGTGATAAGACTTTCATCTTTTTAAAGCACATGGCGTGATCGTCCTGAAGCACGGTGTGCTCTGCGACAGTAGACTTCTCTGTCTGCCCCTGGCGTCAGTTTCTCTTGTGTTCGGTTACGCGGGTGTTGACGCTGCGATTCGTTGTTCCGATGTATACAACACCACAGGAGCAAGGTATTCTATAAGCTTCAGCGAAATAAATCGATGAGGTCTTTAGCTGAATGGAGAATAATACGAACTTGTTGTGCAGATTTAAACACGGTTTTGACTCGATGGCGCTGCAGGAGTTCACCGATTCGATCGGTGACGTTCTTGATTTAAGAGAGAAATGCAGCTCTCAAAACTCTTGGTGGTTGTTCGCTGGGTGTTGTGGGGTGTTGAACTCAAGGTCGTAGGGCTTTCCTGATTTCTTGAGCGGCGTAGCCATTCCCCTACAGAGCATTATTTAGGTGGGCGAGCTCTTCTGGGAGGTGTGGTGTTTGGAAAATTCGGGATGCACGATTCGCAAACTCTAACCTGGATTTTAAGCATTTTTTGTTATCGAAAGGCGTTCACGAATGATTGAATCATGAATGTGTAAATGAGGATTGCAATAATAATAAATTAGGGTAGAAAAACGTACGACTTCTATATAAGGCCTTGCCATAATGTAACAAAAATAAACTTAAAACTACATCGTGTCTTCTAGATTTTTTTATTCTTGTTACTTTTATGGAACACTGCTTGTGATCTGAAAACGTGACGAGAATTTGGTAGAATATCGAAGTGAAACCTAATCGAATATTTACAGGTGACGTCGATGCAACTTTATATTGCTGTTGCATTCAGCTGTTGACTACCTACGTGATTGTAAAACTTTTAGCTGGCGCACGAGCGAGTATGAACGACTTTCTTCTGAAAATAACTTAAACACTGCTTTCCTACATTTTATTTCAACAGTTTTAGCAAATCCATGTAAAATTTTCAAGCTGCGCCATGTGAAAACTTTTAGGAACCTAAGAACGAACAATAAGAAACTGATATTTCTCTTGTTTTTTTTTCTATGACTAAATAACATATTGCGTTATTATGTTCTATAGTTGCTGGGAACTGACGAGAAAAAATCTAATTTCTTTATAATAAATCCAGGTTCAGAGAAAACGATTCTTGATAAGCTGTCAGTTGATCGCACTTTTGCCTCGATTACCTTATTTCTTCGGGGTGAAGTATTTGGAACCACAGCTGCTTTATCCGAGTCTTCTAGTTGAGTTCTACTTCTCCCTTCATGCTATCCTCATGCTTGGATTGGATATTAACAAAGATCTTGACGAGACTACTGAGTAAGCTTAAGAATAATTAATATTTTAATTTGATAGTTTGATAAAAATTGCCCCAACACTGAATATTTCATTGACATAGTACCGTTTTCAATAATACTTTCAAAATTAACTGCCTTTTTCTGTACATATTTAGGTATCAGAGCAGGTACTGGGATGATTCGCATACTTTCGACCGGAGCAAAACCTATTACGGACTGAATTTGACTACTCACGTGATTTGTATCACTATCACTTTGTTGATGCTCTGCAAATTAAGTGACCAGGCGAAGAAGAGAGAAAAGTCAAAGCAGGATCTTGGTCAGTATTGCTTGAAGCGATTCGAGAACATCAGAGTCACTGCCGAAAGAGACAATAACAAGAAATTGCGGTCAAGAAAAAAAGGGAATGTTTAACTGACAAATCGTATTCACGTTTTACCTACATAACCTAGTCATTTGTAGACTTTTGTTACAGTTACCTTTAATAAAGGCAGTATTTATTATTATAAAAATTATTATTATCAGCAGCAAAATCAGGGGAACACACACAGACACAGGAGTCGCGACCAAGATAGGCAAAGCTTCAATCATTCCATGTTCTTATTCTACTGACGGATCCTCATAAGATAGCAAAAAAAAACTGTTTGTTGACAAGTTACCAATCTTCTTCCTGAGAGGTAGCAGAAAGCAGCGTCAATATGACGTTAAGTTTTAGTGTTCTTCAACGTCAAATGATCGATTTAGTGACGTGAAAAAGACATTGCAATGACGAAAAAATGTTACGGGTCAAAGACGTAAAAATTACGTAAAAACTACCAAATTAGGAGGTCATATTTACCTAAAAAACATCTAAAGAAACGTGAAAAACGCGTACTTTAGGCCGTAAAAATGATTATCATTATAACCCAAAATATATCAACAGTTGCAAGGTTTTCGAAATAAAAGCTAAATATTGTATGTGTGTATTAGTTACCTCTAGCTAGCTTTTCCTTTGCATCCATTGCAAAAAAAAGGAATGCATCCATTGCAAACAACTCGGTTGAATAAATAAAGAAACTCTGATGAAAAAATATAGAAAAATTAAATTGTAGACAGAATCATTATTTTACTTCTTACGAGACTGGTGACCTCCAATTATAACGAGATTTTTCAAAATTAACTTGAATTTTTTGTCACCGTGACTAATTGGCGCCTACTTAGTCAAATTCTCGAAATTCCGAAACTCCAATTAATCGAGTGACCGTGAATAGCACGATTCAGTTTTTAAACTGCTAAATATAGCCTGGATACACGACGTAAATACCAAATATCACAATATTAAACGGAAAATGTGTTGTGTAGTGTATAGAGTGATAGCGAAAATATACATCGTTTCAAATACCTACAACTTGGATTTTTGATCCGATGTTAAGAAGATGAACGTTCTAATCATTTTTAACCTGTTTGGAAATTGCTCAACTATCAAAGATCGTTACATTTTATAGTCTTACAGAATCATATTCAACCTCAGGGATTTTTTTTTTCAAAACATGCCTAGATTAGGTTTTAATTGGGCACACGATACACCACATAAATGTGGTTATAAAATTCCCGTTTATAGGTTTTTTTGAGTTCTAAATAGATAAACAATGAACTATTAAGAATCGTAGGAATTATAAGAATACGTAACAATGACGCATAGTTCGTGAATCAAAATCGAGATAATTTTGGCAACCCTTTCACTGGAGACTGGTTGCGTAATTTTTTTTCTACAAGTGTATAAAAAATCATATAATTTCGATATAAAATCGATGTCGAAAATCAAAAGTCACATTTAGTTTTAATTTGGTCTGAATTTACTGAATAATTATACGAAACTTCTAACTGAAAATTCATTACAATATGAGTTCTTTTCATGTTGCAGGTTCAGATGATGACATGTGAGCCCTTTTTCGGTGTCTTGGACCGTTTTCCTCGTGAATACTTTTTTTATAGTCGGAGAAAGTCGGTTTTCACTCCTTTTTGACTCATGGGCTGCTCAATTTGATTGGACGCATTGAACCATTTTGTTTCGTTTTTTTCCGGACAATGTGGAAGTTTCATAGTATGCAGGAGTTCGCTCATTTAGGAAATTGCGTTTTTGAAAGTGTCTCATTGAGTACTTTCTGGACTTTCTGAAAACTCAAATATGCCACCCAACTGCTCACGGCGATCAAAAGTACACGCACGAGCGCGAAGCGAACATGTATACAGGGTGATAAAAAACCGCTATCTTCCACCTTCCTCTGCCCTCCAATGACAACTTCATCATTACTGGAGCCATCAAGCCGTCAAGTCGGTTCAATTGGCAAACGAGAAGAATCCGTATCCCTTATACAGTAGTGAAAACAATTGAAAGTTAAGATTGGCCACACTAGTCTACGTTTCCGTGGAGGTTTTGACATTCTCCCGCCACTTTGTTTATGGAGTTGTTGAGAAGGCTGCCAGATGGGGGGATTCGAGGTTGTTTGGGCGTTGCACCCATGATATTTCGAATGTGCCCTAGTTTGGGAAGTGAAGGGAGGGTTTCAGTTTTTTGTTTGGTCGTGGTTGTCGCGCCTCCTAGCGGCTATTTTAGAACCCTAAACTATTTTACAACGATTTTAATCTACGACTAATTAAATCGTCTTGAATCAGGTAAGGAAAAACTGAGGAAAATATTTCATTAAGCGTCGAAATATTGAGATATAAGTACCTTACCTGAATCACCCTGTATGCATAAAGATTCAATACAAAGATTCACTAAAAAACAAAATCGTAAACATTATAATTACATTTATATAAAAAGATTACTTTTGTTAAAGAAAAACGATAAACCTTGAATGTTTTTCCTTGAGACTCCTGGTATATTTACGAGAAAGAATGAGTGTCACATTATTTACATATGGAGGAATCCAGGCGCCAATCTACAGATGTGGAACTTGAAAATATTTCAAGACAGCAATAAAAAATTAACCGCGACTTAGTTGTGAAAAATGTTGACAAATTTAAAGCACCATTTATATTAGCTTTTAAAATGAGTCTTTTAAATGACGTCGTGGAAGCCAGTTGACAGCCGTTTATTTTTTACTCCTTTAACAATAAAACGATGCTTTTATTTAGAGAATAGAAACTTTGCCCCATTCAAGATGAAAGATGTTTGTTTAAAATATCTCTTCGATTTGTGTACATAGTGCTCAGAAATAGTTACCAATGCATGTGGTCCATAAAGTGTACTTTCCTACATGAATCCTTTGACCGATCCTGATGTTATCTGATCCTTATATTGCTCATAATTCTTTTACTTGGCATAATAATCTTGAAAATGTTTCTAATTTGTTTGTGATGATGAAGTACTTAGGTACTTACCTAATCTTATATTTACAACAAATAAAAATAAATCCGTGATTGTCAGGAGTTTTTAATGTGTTACGCCCATGGAGACATCTGATCTACTCATTGAATACTACCGATCACCAAAGTTATATCAAATTTAACCGGAAGCCAACTCCCATAAGCAGTCTGCGGGTCCTTTAAGCCTAATATCTACCTATATGTATATAATCCAGAGGAATGCGAAAGTTAGAGAGAAATAAGAGACAGGAGAGATGATTACGATCAAGGAGATTGTATTTCGTTCCAAGGTACGCAGCCCTAAGCACCTCGATATAACCATGAAACAGTCTTCGTAGTTCACTCGAACTGCTTAAACGCGGTGAAATTTCCACTATTATTGCCTGAAGATATTTGCTCTTGCGTTTAAGACACACAAGTTAAAGCAGTTTAAATTATTGCTGACCAAAATGTGCTCGAGAGAGCTGTGCGACTTCAATAGAATATTTGCTAAAATTACTTGTTGGTATACTTCAAACAGACTTGATAATATCGAAGTTAAATTAAATTTAAGCGGGGTTCGTTCAAATGAAGCGTTCAATTTTAGGAACTTCTGAAGCAAAGGAAAGTTAATGTATACTTCAAAAAATATTACAGTGAGAGAGTTCTGTGGAGGCTATAGAATATACCTCTTGATAACATAAGTAAATATTATAATAATTGTAGATTTTTGTGCCCTATTTAGCCAGTTAAGGCAAAAAGTGTTTTAAATTTTAATCCAGAAATAACCATCTTAACGTAGGTAAAAATATTATATTTTCCAAGCTTGCGGAACTCTCATTTTGTAAAATAAAAGTAAAAATCTGGTCAGTGGAATCTTTCTCTTAGCTAGCTTCTTCAGTGAAGGAGGAACGATAAAATGACTTCTTTCAAATTTGTGATATTATCGATATTACAGACTCTTATTTTTGATAGCGTTCTACCTTTTCTCGGTGAAAGTTTCAAACTCCTATATTCTGATTGATATAAATATATCTGTAGATATGCGCAAAAACCATTTTCCATTAGGTCCTGTATTTTTTAATTATTTTACCCCGAAGAACAGTTATCACGCTCGAGAAGCTACCTACCCTTCCTCGAAAACAGTTAATATTAATTCTGGGTAATTTCTTTTTTTTATCGTTTTAGTTTTCGGAATTACTCATAACTCGTACACATCTCCTATAAAAATTCTTCTTCTTCTTCTACCCTCAAGACTGGTTATGGTATGGCCAACCCAGCGAGGGAGTCGTTTATTGGCCGCGCTCGTAGGCTACTTGGCCAGTCCACCCAAATAATTTGGGTTGGTTTTTATGAATGGCTGATTAATTACATCCAGGGAAGCCTCATTTAAGAGGGCCGAAGAAAGTCCTCTCCTCCCTCGGACCTGTGGATTTTTAAGCGAATCAGCTTAGTTGAAGAGTTTAATCGGTGATGATTTCGGTGAGAACAAGGTCTCTTTCTGAGACCTTGGCCTGCCGGCGGCGTCGGGCCTTCGGCCCTCCATGGCGGGCCTTCGGCCCGTTTTGTCAGTAGATCCCCGTCAAAGTTAGAATTTTTCATGTTTTTTTCGTGTTACCTTTTTTCTAGGTCGCTATACGGCACTGTGATCAGTAGATTCCGCGTCATAGTTAAAATCTGCCATTCATCTCTTTTTGTGTTATTTTTTTTTTCTATATCGCTCCTGAAGGACCAATATGGGAAGTTCCGAGACCGCGCGTAGAAGTTAGATTCGCGTCAAAGGTTAGTCACGCGTTAGTTTGACAGTTCAAGTTGGTCGTGAAAGAGAGAACAGGTCGCGAGAAGCACGGAATTTTTTTTGACAGCTGTCAAATATGTCAATGCGGTCTGCGGAATCAACTAAATGCCGAAATGAGTTTGCCTGAAAAGAGAAACGATTTTTTAATGCTCTTGATTTTGACGTTTAAAAAATGACAGTTTTAATTTTAATTTCGCAATTTTCTCAAATAAGAGTCGTAACCTGAAGTCTCTTTGTTACGTCACAATTAAAAAAGGCCGCCATTTTGAGTCTCAAAATTCACAAAAAATTATTTCGTGTGTTCGAAACACCCATTTTCCACTATATTACTATGTAATTTGATATTTGAACGCCATTTTCTCCGAAACTATGCAAGAAAACGAAAAAGGCTCTTCGGTTCTAGATTTGCAATCACTTCATGATGCCCTTTTGTGAATTTCAGCCGGTTTTATTTTTTTTATTTTTGAAAAAATCGAAAGGGGTAGAAGTGGGTCTATCGATTTGCTTGATCGCAGATTGTTTCGTCGTTTTCTCTGAAACGGTGCAACTTTTTGGACGGACGGTATTTTCCGGTCGACAGAGTTCGTCGATAAGAAGCGTAACGTGAAATTGCGATCGCGAAATTTTTTAAAATGGCCGCTACAGACGCTTTTGAAAATTTTCAAAAAAAAATTTTTAAATCGACTTTGGCGGCTTACAGCTGACAGACGATTGTCTCGATTGCAGCAAAACTTTGCATTTTGGAAGAGCAATTTCTTAGCTACACGCCGATACTTTTGCGATGTTCCCCCGACCCAACAGCCAAAGTTACGGTAAAAAATGTTCGAGCGGAACAATTTTCCGTTTAAAATCTCGACGATTTCCGAGCAAAATCAATGAAAATCATCTATAGTTCGGATTTTTTTTCTCGGCAATTTTCGTACATCGGGATTCGGGGATCATTTTTGCGGGGTTGTGGAAGAGTTGCTCTGTCGAAATTTTAAATTTTTGTCGTTTGTCGTTTAAATTGTGATTTTTAGAAAATGGCCGATTTTTACTCGCGATTTCTCAACTTTGGCGATTAAAAAGTCCCAGTTTAGATTTTTTCGAGTTTTTTTCAAAACCACGTTCTAGTTAACACTATTGTCTTTATTGTGATATTTCGAAAACAATTGTATCGCGAATTTCAAAGTCGCCGCGATTTTTTTTTTGTTGGAAAAAAATTACTCTCTTTCGTGTTTTTCAAGTTTGCCATTTTTTAAGTGACATTTTCGAATTCGCTGTCATTTTTTCTGCATAGCCAGATGAGAGTCGCAAGTAATGCCTTTATTTTCACATCGCCAAAAATTATTCAATCACGATTTATAACGTCACTATAATGACATTTGGTAAAAAGAAAAACAATATTTTCTCAATATTGTTGAATTTGACGTTTAAAAAAATGACGGTTGCAGTTAGCCGGAATAGCTCATGCACCAATATGTTATTGCTGCACATTTCACCCTTACGACGATACCAAAATCTGGCCGCCATCTTGATCCTTCGATTTTATTTAATTTTTTTCGTGTACAAAAACTCGCGATTTTTAAGCTTTTCGATTTTGACGTTTCAAAAGTGTCAGTTCGATTTGGTTTTTCGAAAATATTTCACCGGATTGTAGTGGCCGGGAGTCTTTTCGTTACGTTAAAATTACAAAATGGCCGCCATTTGGTTTCTTGGAATCGGAAAAAATTATTTCCTTCGGTGACGTTTACGGAATTTCCGCATAGGTAATATGACAATACGTTATGACAATATGACAACTCGTAAGTTGGCGTCTTAGCCGACATCTCGGATTTTTAATTTGGAAACTGGATTAATAGGTCTCCGTGGAAACGTGCCAAGAAGATTTAAGCACTAGTGCGTGAAAGGCTATCACTCCCAAACTGAAAGGGCAACCAAAATATGCACTTTATGATGCAATTTAACTAAATTATTATTTTATTGTGATTCAATTTACCTACCTAATATAATGTTCCAATAGTGGTTTATTTTATGTTTAATTGATTTTCTTCTTTTTCAGTGTTAAAAAGGGCCTTTTCCATATTCGACACAGAACAAACGGGACAAATAGAAAAAGATATAGTTAGGACAATATTAACAACCTTAGGACATACATTTAATGATAGCGAGTTAGAAGAAAGAATACAACTAGAAGATCCAGAAGGTAAGAGTAATCAATAAAAATTCCTTCACACATAAAAAACTGTGCCATATTTAAGAAACTCATTTCTGCAAGGCTACACCAGTCAGAAAAAATGCTAAAATGTAATATTCAGGTGTGGCCAATTCGAGATTATCTCCCTTTAAAACTGACCTAGTTTCATGGATTGCGTGCCAGACTATTTACTAGAAGCTGGTCACATTCACCTTTCACGAAATTAATCATTAATTCATTACCATTTTATATTATGACTAAACAGTTGCTGTTTCATAAAGCAAGTGGAAATGGAAATAAAAGCATATTTCCAATTGTTATAGTGGCCTCTAATCATCAGAACAAAATCAAGCATTATTTTTTGTCTCACAGTCAATCACTGACGCTTTTATGTTTAGATCTTATCAGTCTCCAGCAATCATGCCAAACGAATACAAAAATATTCAAATTCCCTTTCAAAGGAAAGGAAATTATTCCCTTTTACTTTCTCACCAACAATAAAAATATGATATCATCTATGAATTTATACTGAAACACGGCCAAAGTTGAGTGCAATGCTTAACGTTATAGATAAAAGACATGATAAGCTCTTTATGTACAGCGAAGGACCTCTAGATCACTCCTTCGGGTAGGAAATCCTCTTAGCAGCAGATTTTCAGACCGCCTTGGAGAATTAGTTGGACAGGAACTTCTGATTAGGTCTATTTCAGTCAGTGCGGTCGCATTGTGAAAGTAAAATGTAAGATAGAAATGTGGCCTTCTTTTTTGAGGCTTTTTTTCCCTGGCAAACTAGTCTGTCTACTGGAAGTAATTTGTTTCCAACTGAATGAATTGTGTAGGGAAGGGATGATTACGAACTGGGACAAGAGCTTTTATTATTGGATTATTATTAAAGAAAAGAAGTTAAAATGGAGAAAAATCAGAAAATTGCTTTCTCGAGTTATGTAAATTTTATCAAATACGAGCGTTCTGAGATAAAATAGATTTTGTCATTTCAGTGTATGTGAAAATTCTTAGGACAAGTCGATTTAGAAAGTGGGACATATGATAAGGGTCTAGAGAGGGTAGTACCAAATATGGCTTCTAAGTTTGCCCGCAAAATGAACTTGACGCAATAACTTCATCATCAGTTTTTGGGGTTCCCGATCAAATTAAACAAACTGGAATTTCATGAAAAGAGTGTGCTTCTAAATAAATTTCCCTTTCGTACATACCCTCAATAAGTATTTCCGTATTCCAGAAACTTTTAAATCCATTAGGTACTGTCTAAAGATTTCCTCATAAATCATTGTAAAATAGTTTTGAACTTTTAAAAAGACCTCTAGGGGACGTAACAACCATGACCAAGTGAAAAATCTGGATTTTCTCTGGATTTTTTTACTCCCAATGCAAAAATTAATTAATCCAGTAGCGGAGATCTGGGTGTGTTCTTACATTTTTTATTAAATAATTTATATGCCACTGACTTTAATGCAAATTTGTTATTTTTGGTTGTTAACTACGAGGTAACTACCAAAAATAACACATTTGCATAAAATTCAGTGGCGTAGAAATTATTGAATAAAAAAGGTAACAATACATCCAGATCTCTGTCACTGGATTGAATTTTTTCATCGGGAATATCAAATCATGTATACTTCAACTAGTACAACAAATGTCAAAAATTTCGAATTATTTTGATCAGCCAGTTTGTAGATAATCAAAAAATATTAGATTTTTCGAAGAACTCTTAACACTATGCATCTCCAAAATGCCTATAGGCAATTTTTCGCCTATTTTCGCATTTCGTACAGGCCCTTTCAGTTTGTAGCACCTATTCATTAACACCCTGTATAGGTCGTTGGGTTTCTTTGTTCGACGCACTTCCCTCATGGTTGTGTTGGTGATATGTCACACTGATGAGCTGAAAATAATTAGTAAAACATCGATGTCTTTCTCTTCACCGACCCTCTGAGGTTGTGTCGTTCAGATTGCTTTTTGTAAATTAGAACATACCAACATTGAAACTACTTTTTCTTCAGAATTTCTTAGTACATATCTCTGTGAATCCTCATTTTGGATATTTAATGTTAATTTTTTTTTTGAGTATTAACCATTTAGAACTTACTCCGTTCATTTAGTATCATGCTACCAAATTGTGAGGACTGAATCTTTTCCCGACCTCAATTTCATTACTCCGTTTCCGAATCGCTTCTTCAAACTCTGGGTAATTATTAGTAACGATTTGTTTGTGAATACAAGTCCTTTTATAGAGTCTTAAATAAATCCCATTTCGAAGCTGAAATGTTTAACTAAATTCCCCTCTTAAAAAGGAAATTAAATTACATATGGGTACTTATTATGTTTAATGAGTGAAATTTATACACTCTTAACTCACATTGAAAATAAATGAATGGTTGAAGGATTATAAAATAAACATGATAAGTAACCTTAGTCCTTAAATCTCTGTTTTCTCAATAATGCTGGTAAATATGCTCTAAAATCGTAACCTTTGCCCTTAACATGAACTGTTAATCAATGAAATGGCTCGTAAAGGCACACACAGGCCTATTCATTAGACCTTCAACGATTGATTCAAGCTCTATTAATTATTGTACTAATTATTAATTGGTGTGAGGTTGTTTTCCGTGGTCAACGTAATAATCATCAATCTAACTGACAGCTGCACAAATGTATCAACAAGTGGTGGGAAAGTTAAATAACATATGGGAATAATAAGGGAACTATGAAACATTTTATATCTACTATCTAATATTCATCGAGAGAACTATCGATGATCAAAAGAAGAGCTCCTTGACGTTTGAAATGTCAGCTTCTCTGTCACGAACATCCTAATTTAATTCCCGCCCTGAACTCCAGCTTTGATTTGAGATGGGTAGAATGTCGCATGTTTGCTCATTTCAAATAATCAAATAACAATAAAAGATTGAATCGAACGTGTCTCATTAGCACTCAGACAACACATGTTGATTTAATAAAAAATTTAAACATTTTCAGTTCCTTTGTTCATACCCGAAACACAATAATTTATGAATTCAAATGAACCCTTAATTAAACAAGAACACGTGTCCATCATTATCTCCAAAATAAAATCATTCCCCAAAATTAATTGAATGCAAATAAATAATTAAACAATAAATAATAATTAATTAACAATACTTCGAGCTCCGCGAAAATAACACGATTTGAATCTAATACCAGCTGGGACGAACTCACAAGCAGATAAAGGCAAGCAAGATGTAGTTAGGTTGTGGTGTACTCACTGCCCGGACCTGCCGCTGCCGAAAGCGACACAGTGCATAGCACAAGGTTTTAGTTTTAGCGGCGACCGCATCCGAGGCGCTACTTTTATCTATTCCTTCGCTTTATTTTAAGAAGATTTTTGTTGTTTACAATTAGACCCTTAAAAGTCCTTTCTCATTATGAAGCTCTACTCTCTTCATCACCTTACAATTACTAGGACAAGCAAATGTCTCACTACAAGCACAGCACTTCCTGACCATGTTTGTGGTTAAGCTTGGACTCGGTGTCAAAAAACAAACTATTCAGGCGTCAGTACCACAAATTTACTTGATAAAATCTATACTTTATCTGCACTTTATCACTAATACCTACAGAACTTCGATAATATTCATCTTCTTGTTGACGAGAATTCACATGAAATCATCGAGACTAAGACGAACCGGTCTGCATTGCGTCGTCGTGTCTACGGAGAAAGAGAACTAAGTCGTGTCGATTGTCCCTTTAACCCTTAGCGCAGAATCACCGTTTTTATATTATTCTCCGAAGATTCAAATCCACAATGTTTCAAAACCAGTATTCGAATTTAGGACTAGAAAGAACAGTAGCGCAGCGCTGCAGTCGCCGATGAAAGCTGGCGAGTGTGCCATTTGAAAGCGGCCAGTGTGTACACCGCAACGTATATACATCATAAGTGAAGTTAACCTGCTCACCTCGAGTAAACTCGATTCAGCGAGAAAGACATCAGCAGTGACAAAGTTGAGTTTTAGGATGAGAAGTCAGGTGACAAACACGGGCGTCACCCGTGTCATGTGTTTCAGATCGTTTTGAGTCTAAGCTTTTGATTTTACGTTTGAACCTAAAGAATAAATAATTTACGATTTACGATAATTTTCTGTTATTGAACTAATTTAGTAAAGAAAAAAATTTATTTTTCCAATTGGTCAGGATCTCACATACCATTGATACAACAATATTCCATTGATAATAATTTAAGAGTGTAGTTGATATTAACTTTTACTAAAGCCACTTCTTTGGCACTTCATTAATGCTCTGTGTGAAATATAGTTTGACCGCGTTTCTAGCGTCTTAGCACCTACTATTTTTAATTTTATAAAGTATACATATTTATTTTCTTCTACTTAATTGGAGTAAAATCTTCAAGGTAGTTTAAATAAACAGTCAGTAATAAAATAAATTTATCTCGGTAATATCAGCGAATTGCTAGGTGGTTGAAGGACGGAAATAAAGTCTTTCATTCCGCACATGATTATTAGGTCAATCTCTAAACATTACCTGAAGTCTACAGAATGAGGGAGATAATGAGTTCCTGGAATTTACATGCATGGATGGATGCGGGAATTGTTCAGCCGTAGGGACTAAAAGGGTTCGTAAGGGGTGCATTCACATGAAAAAGGTTTATGATAATTCTGTTATTTTTATTATAAATGTTTCACTTCGGTATAGAATAATATACTTACCTAGTTCCTGCGTTCCTGTTTTTTTTTCAGTTAATTTATAGGAGATTTGTTAAAATTTATAATTCCATTCAATTTTTTTTTAACATTTCAAAATGCGCTTGCTATTGAAACTTTTGAATATTTTTGATAAATCCATAGAAGTAAAAATATTTGAAAAGCCAATGCGCCTAAAATTCCCTAGAATAGAATTCCTTAAAATATAATTCCTTGTGTTTTGTTATTTTTCGACTAATTCTCTGATTTAATTTTCCATTATTATCGAAAAAAACAATTTGTCGTTTGTTCAAATAATAATTCCTATGTTTTATAACGAGTTCGTATTATTTTCCCTTAGAGATGTTCCTATTTCCCGAGTCTATCGAAACCTCCTGGCCTAATTTGTTTTTGTATTTCGGCTCGGGAAACATCTAACAGAGGCCCAGTCGATGGTTGGTTTAGTTATTTTCGTAGCCTTCGCCTCTGTAGAGGTCCTCGCAAACGCTCGAAGAGAGCTCATGCAGTTGATTTCACGCTGATACGGAAGTTGACCTGGTCGTGGAATTTAAAAACGAAGCGGCCATGCTGCGTTTTCCCAGAGCCTTTTTTTAGAGCAGCGTCCCTTCTCTTGTTTGAAAGAACTCTTATTCCGGTTGTTATCTCTTTCTTGCCTTATACATATCGAAGCCTTAAACATTCAGGGTAAGTTTTGCAAGATCAGACTGATCGTTCCTTAATTGGGGATTTTATTCCAGCAGCTTTCGGTTTTTGCCTAAATTTCTCAAGACATAGACCATTATTTGGAATCAGCGAGACTGAATTTTGGATTTTATCAACAAATCTCACCAAGGTTACATTTTGACAATTATTTCAGTTCTTCACTCTCAAGCCCACCTGCTGATTTTTTATTTTTATTAATTGCATTTCGGAAACCATCTCTACATTTATCTGGAGACTGATTTTTCATTGCTGAAATTTCACTTTAAGACTTCATCCCGAGGCATCGAGCGTCTTCGATTTTATACTGGATATAACCACCCTTTCTTATGCACCTGATGCAAACTTCACTAGGCAAGACATCCATTCCTGTGTTAGCTTGTGGTAGGGTGTAGAGATAGATAGTCAGATAGAGTCAGCTTGGGAATACCACCTACTTCTTTGGTGTAACACAATGGATATACACAGACCTAGATCAGCTTGAGAGGACAATCAGGACAGAAACGGCTAGAAATTGTATGCGACCTAGAAACACCAGTATAGAAAGGACTACCTTACCGACGCAGAAAGGAGGTATGGTAATAATAGATATACACAACTCACTAAATAGCCAAATTTCAAGTCTACGTGAATATTTTCACGAATGAAGTAATAACTCCGACCTACACAAAGTAGTGTGTGAGGCTCTGATATCAAATATACTCCACAGAATCTACGTGACCGCCTGACATCAAAAATAGGAACATCCTGTGTGTCAATGTTTGTAAAACTACTTCAGTTTATTGATTTTATCAATAGTAGTAGGCTTCAAGAAATTTTGAAGTTTCTCAGTTAATTAATTTTTGACTTATTCTGGAAAATGTGTATTTAGTCGACCCTCTTTAAAGGGCTGTATTTTGAAAACGGTGACTTTTTGGAGAAAGATAATTACGGTTAAATCGTCATATTTTTACAAATCTGTGGTAGAGCGTTAGTGGTACCTTTTAGCGGCACCCTGTATAATAGTCCGCTTATTTTATAGTATTATTGTATATTGTATGAGACCGTTCATTTCAAAGCTTCATACTTGTATGCTTATTTACAGAGAGTTAATTATATCAGTCCGGGGGACTCGCTTATATTTCCTCATTTGTTTGACTTTGTCATTACTTTGTTTACTCATTTCGAACAGCAATATGTTCATTTTGATTGAATCGAACTAAACGGTTTGCATATAGATTAGAACAAACGTGGGCTTAGTACGTACCTTCAAGACTTACAATCTCAAAGATGGGTACGATTAGCTTTACTTTGTACTTACCTACATCATAAAAGTATACATAATAACTTACTACAAAAGAAATGATCTTTTTTTGAAGCAAACATGTTCATATCAAAGTGTTTTTCAGAGAAGCACGTAACATTTTGTTTCCCATACTCACGTAAACAAAAGAAAAGTAAAGGTAAAAGAAACCCATTTAACTTTCATACCGAAGGATTTTTCCGGTTTCGTTCCAATTTCGTTTCTCTCTGTAAAAAGCTTCTGATCTCTTAATGGTTGAACGAGCTAATTCTGTTTATTTAATTTTTTTTTGTCTGAGCACATTTAATTTCGCTGATGGCCAATAGAAAACAAGCTGGAAAATTGATAATTACTTAGCGGAGATCTGGACTCGGGCTCTCATGCAGCTTTCAAGATCCGCGTTGCTTCTTAATTGACCTCTTAGTCTTATATCCGGATTAAAGTGAAAGGCAACGTCCAGAAATATAGTCGATTGCTTTATACTTTATACGTTCTTTGTCTTCTGCTATAATTTAGAATTTCCTGGATCCTGGATCACGTTTTTTATACTTTATGAGTATGGATTTGCAATAATACTAAATGGCATAAATGAATTTAACTGCTTCCATTAACCATAAATACGCTTTTGTCATAAAAACGCGTATCATAAAACCATTAGACGTTCTGGAGGGATTATCCTAAATTCCATCCAATATAAAAAGAATTTCAGGAAAATTTTACAATTTCAGGAACTACATTTTCCAAACGAGGTGAATTTCTGGGAAAAATGTGATAAATAATAATTATTAGTTACCTATAGGTATATGAATTTTTTCACCGTGATCTCTGCTTCGTGATTTCTCTGTAATATTTCATAAGAGCCCTTGTTATGGTAGAAATAACCCGAGAACTTGAAAAGATCCCCAATATCGCTTTCCTGTACCATATCCCTCGCATAATATCACGCTTCGTGGGTTAGAACAAGGCGTGTTCGGAGTTTAGTAGAACTCCCCGGCAAGCAATTAGACACGCCAGGCCGCATCGCGGTGTATACGGTGTTTATACAGGCAGTACTTCCTACAAACGACCGGAGTTGTGAGTTGCGTGTCCCGTCCGGGGAATACCGAAGCTAGGCACGCGACCCACAGCTTTCCTATACGGAGTTGTTACTAGACAATTGAGTTACAATGAACTATTATTGCGCCCCCTTTACTGAGAGATGCAGTAAGTGTCAGGGATGTGACGATAAAGTGGGATAGGGAATATTTTGATTATCAATTTTTATGTCGCGTTATTTAAGTTGGATGATGAATTACTAACCAAACTGAGATTGAGATTGATTAACAATTCTTGCTATTATCGTCTTAATTGACTCAGTATCGATAAAGACGATAGGAATAATTATCTATAGAATAATCGGAAAAGTTTGATATTCTACATATTGACGAATTATACAGGTGATTGTTAGATATAGGCAAAAATTCGAGGGGTTGTTCCCTGGATTATTCAATAGCCGTATTCACAAAGCGTTTTTGCCCTGAAATATCTGGAAAATAATTTAATAAATGGGATGTAGATATACAGTTTAGATGCATTAGAATGAGATGGAGATACACATTTACGTAATAATTATCTAGGTGAATACGAGGCTAAGAATATTTTTTCTTTAATTGTTTCTGCAAATATGTACTTTTCTGGTCGTTCCAAGTAACTGCCATGAAGATAGGCAGGTTATACTTTTAATAAATACTTGGGGGATCTTTCATTTTCCTACACTTGATAATAGTTTTACATCGACACTCCCTGAAACTTAGAAAGAAAATGTTCTAAAGTGCTAGCGCTAGAATTTCCTAGCCAATCAGAAATTATTTTGAATTGCCTGTCATTAGTAAGATGGATCGAGCGTAAATTGTATTCATCATAGATAATCACACTTTCGTTCGATATTCTATGGACTACTTTTGTCTTTCTATAACATCAGGCACATTTCTATATACAGAATTGTTGAGAAAGTCTCTGTACCCTTCAATAAACCCTTAAATATAAGTTTTGAAAAAATAAAAAAACTGGTTAATTTTATAATTTAATTGACTTTCTGTTGATTAGACTTTCTGTTTGCTCAGTAATGATCCCATTGTCTATATATTTTTTTAAATAGGACACCGTGTATATTTTTGTATTTTCATACTTCCTGAGAAAATGTTATAAGAATGGTTTTTACAGTTGCAGCTTAAAATTAGTAATTTGTGAGTTATAAACAAATGATAAAAGCTTTTTTCAATTTTTCAAGTTTTTTTCAACCTGATTTTAATTTTTTTTAAACACTTAATTTAGGCATTAATTGAAGGGTACCGAGACTTTTTCAACACCGCGTATACATTACGAATTTAATATTACGTGTATACAGGGTGTTTGGTTGAAGTAGGCCACCTAGATACAACCTGATTCTCATAAAATTTGCGCATGATATTGTAACACACCACCCCCCTACCCGCTCATTTCCGCTGAAAGTTGGCCTTTAGATCGTCTAGCTTTGAAGGCAGAACCGAACGTTGTGTTTCGTGGTATCGAGATTCGTAATTGAGGTATGCCGGAAGCAAGGGAGGAGTTAAGGATTTTGCGTTCTGACGTTTGATTGAATTTCTTGATTTTGATTCTTACAAAATGATAAACAAATAAATTGTAAGAGGTGGAGGATCATTTTCATAACATCTTTCACACTCGAGGATTCTCCCCATCGTTACAATCCTTTATTCATCACCTCGTCGTTAATTAACAATTTGTTTGATTTCTCTTTTTGTGAATTTCATGTTTTTTTAAACATTGTGTGTCGACAATACTCGAGTCGAGTTCGAATATAAAGGGACCCTTCAATAATGTGCGGCGTTGCCGCTTGTACTAAACGTTAGAATAGTCGTAGCTTACTCAGGCTTGTTTAGCGCTTTATTGTTTTACTCAAGGTATGCTTTATTTATTGGTAAACCAGGTTTGCAAGACCTGTTTTACCTTAATTGTTTATTCGCAGATATACTCTGAATTTGCATTATTCGGGTGTAGTAATGTTTCATTACCTCCCGGCAATATTCAGGTATGTGATAGTCCTCGGACTTAACCTTTTGGTTTACTGGATTTACTCTGAACTTGTATTCTCGAGTGTAGCTTCTGAAGCAAGTAATGTTTATTACCTCCCGGCAAGGTTCAGGTATGTGATAGTCCTTTGACTATAAGTTTTGATTTATCAATGAAAAATTCCCTTTTAATGGGATATTTTTCATTCTGCGATATCGAACACATCTCTCGAGTGTTTTCGACATTATTAACAGAATCATGATCACCTCTGATCGAATTACAGACCCCATTCCTTTATTATTGCTCAGACGCAATGAATAGAGTGTTGGAAAATTGGGCTAACCTACTCATATAATCAGCATATTCGGGCGTAGCTTCTGAAGCAAGTGACCAGCAGCACTCCCCAGCCGTATTATAGAGAATAACCTAACAAACGGAATCGGGATAATCAAATCAGTTTAGTGATTATGTTTCTCGTTAATGCGTCGTTGTTTGTGATTTGCACCTTAAGAAAAGCGTAAGCGCTGCTAGGACCACTCTATCGTTTTATTTATGTTTGTTGAGCTTTTCGCATCAAACTTTGGTTTCCACGCAATTTTCGTGAACTTGTGGTTTGCTTTGGCGATTTGGCAACATGGTTTCGCCCATCTACCTTTCAGGACACCTCACTACTTTTTACTACTTCTATTATTGGCCTTTAATAGATATTGCGGACTCGAGTCTCGTCTCTTCGTCAGAATACAAAGCTCCTTTATGATTTGTTTACACTACACAATAATACTACTCAATTCAGGCACTACTGTTACTTTTTACATCTACTTGATTTACTGAGGGGGGGGGGGGGGGGGCAATAGGGAACTTCTTATTTGTGATCGATCATAATTTTGCAAGAGTGCAAGTATTTATTTCCTCGTGTTATAATTTTTCTTCGTTCATGGTGTTACACAATGGCGAAGGCATTCCGTTCACTTTCTAAGTCGTATAATTTAAAGGGGACGGTTCTTTTATAATATCCGGTCGACCCTACATCTGTACTAAATAAACTCGGACTCCTTTAGAAATAGAATGATTTGTTTATTGTGTTTGTGGTCAATTCCCTAACTGAATTATTTCTGATAATGGGTCGTTTTATCTATTCACAGGTTACTTATTTCCTGACCTGGGTTTAATTCCCTTTTTCTCCTAGCTTTATCTCCTGTACAGCGAATTTGTAATTTATTTGTTGTAGTATTTCTATTTCCTGCCTAACTTGAATTATTCCTAATCACGTGCCGCTTTAATTATTCATAGGTTATTTTACTCCTGACCTGGGTTACTAGCTCTATCTCGATTTACTACACAGCGAGATTATTTCTTTACCTTATTTTAACGTTGGCTTATTTGTCGTGCGTTTATTTATCGGGGGCGTCTTCCTTATCACGGTGCCGGCGATTGAGACCGGTGTTTCGAATCGGGGCTCTTTCTTTTGCGGTTGAACATGTTTATTTTCTAGAGACAGAAATTGTCCGTATATGAATCGCGGATCTCTCCTTGATTCTTAGTGAAATTAAATTCGAATCTTATGAATGGAGTGAATTAGAAAATGCATGAATTAGAAAAATTTGGATATAAAGGAATCTAATTTGACAAAAGAGGAATTTAAATCGAAAAATCACAATTATTGTTAGATAAATGGGAAAACCATTTGACAAAAGACGAAAGCCAAAAGAAAATGACTATAAATTTATAAAGTTAAAAACAAAGAAGTTTTGGGGAGGTAAAGTACAGCAATGACCACCCTCTTCTCAGCACAATACGCACAGCTAGCGCCGCTAATTAAATAGTACCTGTCAACTTCAATATTTTGTTATTTGTGAAGTAGAAAAAACCTAAATCAGATAAAGGGTTTAAAATTTTAGAATGAAAGATGAGAAAAAGTGAACGTCAAAAGATTTGGAATATTAGTAAATAAGAGAATATAAAATTGTTTTTTCTTATTTCGTCCCTGCGTTTTTCTCGTCTACCTGCAAGTGGCTGGAGTTTAAATCTGACATCTCGTTACATGCATTTAGTATGTATTCGTACTACATAATTATGTATATACAAAGTTGGTCTTAATGGGACAAACAAAAAGGGTATTATCCAAAGCAGGTGTTTTGGAGATATAGAAGTTTTAACAAAGGATTTAACAATAGGCTTGATTCATATTGCTTATTCAGAAATAGCGGGCGCACGTTCCCCTTGGATGTTTGAACATTAAAGAGCTCTATCGAGGTACAAAAGGAATTTCACAAAATTTACAGGACACTGAGTTAACATTTGCTCCTAGGATGCCCTTGCGAAGGTACTGAGAGAGAAAAAAAAGTACATAGCCCAAATTGTTTGAATTGAGAGAAAAAGGAGATAAAAGGTAGAAATTTTTGGTAGACAATTATTTTTCTCCAAATTATTTAAATAGAGAGATCAATAAGTTAGGTTCCAAGTTGTTCCACGGTAACGTGACACTCTCTCCCCACTTTAAAAGGAAAGTAAAAGAAAGTTATGGGATGCCAGTTGACTCTTTAATTTTGAATAAATTTTGATTTAGTTTATGAAAGTAATAATAATAGTCCAATATAAAATTTTAAAATTTTAATTTGCAGAGATATTAATGAGCCTTAGCTAGATCGATCGAGCCTTGGGCCTTTCAGATTTTTTTACATTTCAGAGTATTTAAACATTTTTTAATTAACAAAACATGAAATATTAACACTTTCTCACTTTCATTACTGTGTTTCAATTACGAACAACTCAAGTCTTGTAAATAGGATACTGGAGGTTGTCACTATAATTTACTTGGTGTGTCTCAGTTCACCCTTCTACCAAGAGCTCTTCGGAAATCAGTTGAAATCGCTGGAGATTACTCTTTTTAGGAACCTATCTTCCTGGATTAAGCTGATCAAAAAAATGCGCCTGTAGTTGAGCATCAATCAGTTGTTTCTGTTTTACTTATAAGGTGAAGATAGTAGATCGTGTTGCTAGAATGGTAATATCTGCGGGATATTCACATTCATTTTACGAGAGTCTTGTGGAATTTAAATTACCACCGGACGTCCAATTTTGGGGTCGGTCACTGCCGAAAGTTTAGATTGATTAGAGATATTATTTATCTGGAAACACTCTTGTTCAATAATTGAGCGACACGCTTTATTGATTTTAAGTATTGAGGAAATATTCACTGTCGGTGAAGAAAACTAGCAATGGCGGCGTAGTTATTAAGTAGTTCTTGCGAAATGCAGTTTCTCGAAACGACTGAATAACTGTTTCGTTTTTGGTTTAAAACTCGATTTCCATTAATGTAAATTATTAGAAGCTATTGAACTTCTGTTCAAAAAGATACTGGGACGGGAAAAGATAAAAAGATAAACTTAGGTAAGGTAGCTTTACAGATGATCTTTTCGCATACCGTCCACGCGTCCGTTTCTTCTCGCTATACCGGGCCCGTTTTCCTCGTCCGCGAAGCTTACCTCTTGCCATTCTCGCGTTCTCCAGAAATTCCATCCAATCCCGAAACGTTGTCATAGACATTGCCTATAAGGACTTCTTCTTTTCCTTTTTATTCAGATCCCAATATTTCTTATGTCACGTTCAACATATCGTATGCTAATTTTCACCGCATCTTTTCACCACGCTACTTCTACATTGGCACTTTTCTTGCGCGTGATGCACGTATAAAATTGTGCTCTCTGGGATTCGTCAAAGGTCAGTAAATTTATAAGCGACAGTTTTAGTGAAAATATCGCTAAGAATTTTAGATTGGGAAATTAAGTTTATAGTTGATTTAAGGTACCTATGCGTAAAGACACTTGACCGCCGTAAATGCGTTACACCCTGTTAAAATAATGAGTAAAATAAAAAAATTGTATTTCCCAGTTATTAAGCTCAAATTATTAAGGTAACAAAGATCATTACAAGAAAAATAATCAATAGAATTTTTGGTGTCAAAAATTGATCTTCAATTTTCCTCATTCATACGTTCTTCGTTCGTAATGACGTAATAATACGTCATTCCTTGTATTTTTATTAGTTTTTAACTAGTTTATCTGATTTAATTTTTAATTACTATTTTAATTGGACGTTAATTAGAAGTTTTATTGATTTAATGGTAAGTTGAGGGTGCTATTAGAACACTCTAGTTTACATTTACCCAACATCTTTTGTTTGGAAGCTTTTTGAGATTTCTTTTTGCTTAAAAGTTTAAAATTTTCAAAAATTCAGTTTTGTGGGGTGGAAACAGTTTTTTAGATTTTACAACAAAGCGGTCAATCGGGAGGTGAAAGTAATGAAATGGATCGCACCTAGGTAGGATGAGAAGGAAAATATTTCCTTCGCCCTCATTAAATCAGCCCAAATCGAAAAAGCAAACAGTGCAAGAATTAGGTAAGGTAATTAAAACACAGCTACGCGCCGTTACATCAAGTAAACGATTCCCGTCAGCTTATTAAATATTCATAAAATAGAAGCTCTCTAGCTAGTGTAGTAGTACTTTTAACAACATCGAAGAGACGGCGAAGCTAGGGTAGAAGTTGACCAGATGGTTAGGGCAGGCATTGTGTCGAGACACTCTCCGTCCGCGTGAAGGAGAATAATAGGTGACCTACATACAAGAACGGGTGGAAAGAAACAGACCGGGTGAAGGAATGTGAAATCATGATTCAGACAATAAGCCTTTGCAGAGACAATGGTAACTAGTTAGGTATCATACCTACGATAATGAAAATTACACCAATCGATAGGGCGAATTAATAAACTGCAATAGCCGAAAATTCGCTGCGGTCCCGAAAATGCAAGTAGGTGAAAATGCAAAATGAAGATAGAACCGGTGCAATTATAATAACTAGACACAATGGAAAGGTGCAGAACGCGTCGGCCGATTTGAAGGAAAATTTAGGTAGTTCAGGTTTAGGACAATTCAGTAAGGTAGCCGCGAGGTCAAAGCGCTAAGTCTCGTAATTAGGGAAATATGATTAAGGAATAAATCACGACATGAGGCAGTGTCAATAAGGTGCATTGTTGCGTGGTGTTTAGAAAGCGGACCGCTGCTTCTATAAAAGCAGACGTCTTAGAACAAACCAGGCAGATGAAGATCAGCTTCCAAGCAGGTCGCATCTGACTCCTTAACCATTTAATTGTTGGCCAGAGATGACGTTATGTGAACTCCGGCCTGCAAATCCTTCTTTAACCTAAAATTCAGCCAGAGATGACGTCATGTGAACTCCGGCGAGTTTTCCTTAATCTACCTGAGAATTTCCATTGCCAATTTAGTGAGGGTCAACTCGCACCCGAACAAACTTCTAAATCACACTTCTTTATCCGATAACACAGCCAGAGATGACGTTTATGTGAACTCCGGCTGAGTTTTCCATCATCTACCTGAGAATTTCCATTGCCTATTTGGTTAGGGCAAGATAGTTGAATAGGCAAACAAGACAGACATTCCCGCCATATTCCGGGTAGTCTGTAACCAACATGGTTGTATTCTTTAATTAATTCAAGCTGTTGCTTGAAATGAAATCAAAGAAACTAGAAAAATGAAATTAGGTAAAGAAAAACGTTGAATAGGCAAACAAGACAGACATTCCCGCCATATCCCGGGTAGTCTGTAACCAACATGGTTGTATTCTTTAATTAATTCAAGCTGTTGCTTGAAATGAAATCAAAGAAACTAGAAAAAGGAAATTAGGCAAGGAAAATCGTTGAATAGGTGAATCACACAGACATTTCCGTAATATACCGGATAGTCTGTAACCGAAATAAAAGCGAAACGAAATAATAAGACATTCCCGCAATATACCGGGTAGTCTGTAAGCGAAACAAAAAGCAAAACGAAGTAATAAGAAAGCACAGGTGTGCAGAAGAGTGGAATCCGAAATGGATTGGAGTTTGAAAAATGCATGAAAGGGATCTCTCTTCGCTTTCCATTTTTTTGTACTCTCTATGCAAAATCACAGCCCATCTCGCACTTCACCATTTTACGCCCTTGCAAACGAATTCTCTCGCTCATCACTCGCTTTTAGACATCTGATAGGAAGTCCACCGTCAGCAACAAGTCTCAGTAAATTCCCTGCTTTTCCGAAAGAAATCCCAATCAACCGAGATACAATGAGTCATAGTAGGTCCTTTTGCGCATCCGTTTCGGCCATAGTAATCCTGGCATACCTCAATCAAAGAGCAGGGGTGACTACGCTAATGACAACGGTAAACACAACGTAGGAAAACACAGCGGTCCTATTAGGGGAAACCCAGAGGTAAATAGACGATCACACGGTGGCTTTTTGCCACAGACCAACGGGCCCGGGTCCTCTCCGTTACAGTAAGGTTATGACAAAAGTTGTAGTATTTAAATTTACTGCAAAATAAACGTATCGTCAATTATTTTGCATGCTTGGTATGAATATAGAGGGCGCCAAAACTCGTCCAGCACCAATATTTTGTAAAGGTTTTGAATCTATGCGCATTACTAATGAATATTTCAAGTCATAGCGTTTTCACTAAATACGTGATTTTGGTTTTTACGGGGTCGCAGATTAATCCGATCCAAGAACCAAAATAACAGATCCAATATGGCAGACGTCTTTCATAAATTCATCGCATTTCCACCAAACTCATCGTTGGGGTATTTTCCGTTTCTTAATTCCTAATCAGCGACTCTGAAAACCAACAAAATCATGTATCTGGTGAAAGCGGTATGAACGAAAATATCTGCAAATTCAAAAATTTTTTTAAAATAGGCGTCGGTCGACTCTCGGCGTACCAAGCATTACAAAAAAAAATTATAGACACGATGTCGTAGGAAAACTAGAAAGTTACAACTTTTGTCACATCCTATTTTCGCTCCCGCCCGATTGAATGAATATTTTATTATGAAATAGAAAAAAAAAACTTTTGCACAATAATAAACTTAAAAAATGTTACAAACTAACAAAATTTTTAATGCACGAGAAAAAATCCACCGCTATTCATTAATTTTTCATTCCTTAAATTCAAGATGACGGTCACCCTTTATGAAATCCGAGGGGGGAAACCATGGACTTTTTGGTTTCTTAACTTTCTTACCTAATAAACTAATCTTGGTCGGGTTTCGAAATCAAACTTTTCACTGGGGTGTTACCGCTTGAACTTTTATTTATCGGTCGTATAGTTACTCGACGTAGCTAAATAAAAGCTAGGTGCATTATCACGTGAAAATGGCAACCATGTAATTTATCCGAGTTTACCAATCCTTCTGCAGTCAGAGCGATAGTGGAAAATTCAGCTAGCGTTCAAAAATGCATATTGCTTAAAGATTATTTGCGCAAAGTGTTTCACAATAATTGAGCAATTTTATTGACTCCAGCTTATTGTGAAATATCATTTTCTTCAGCAATTAGTAGGTCCTCGCATCGATTGTGAAAGATGTAATTTAATTCATCATATCTTTTTCTTTTCAAAATTCAATAATTGTGCCAAAAAATACCGAAACTATCCTGGCTCAGCCACATGATTTAAAATCTAACCTCTAACCTGTTTAATAATGGTAGGTATATTCATATCGAATGCTTCTGTTGAATTTTTTTTCATGGTTTTGTTTTTATTCATTGGTGGAAGCCTGCTATTACGAAAACCTAACCGAAGAAATATATTTAACACGTTGCCAGGCTATTATTATGAATACAAGTGAAGTAATTATGCGATACGACAACGTTTTTCCGTGTCGATAACATTAGAAAAATAGCACCTATAAAGTAAAAGGAGAAGACGAATTACTTGCTTTATCAATAAAAACTTTTCGCACGGAATTCTTCAATCAACATGCGCGATAAGAGAAACTTTCTTCCAGCGCCTTATACCTATATGTCAGCTATATACCTTAAAAAGGGCACATAAATAATAATACGATAGCAAAGCGGGAAGGAAAAGTAATTCCACTGCGTAAATTTTTCACTTACGTCGCTTATTTATTCGATCTGGATTATGATAAGTCGATTTAAAAGGTCGACCTCGTAATGATTCCGTGACTGGAGAAATTGTACACTTGAGCAACAAGGGAAAAATGTAATACATAAATTCATGTATCACAGATCTTACGAATGTATAATGTTACAAAAAATTCCCCAACATTGTCGATTTATTAACGGTTGTATTTTAATTTTAGGGACGGGGTTATTAAGTTTTGATGCATTCATTCGAGTGGCCACACAATTTATAGAAGCTGAAGATGAGGAGACGCTGCAGAAAGAACTGAAGGAAGCTTTTAGATTATATGACAAAGAAGGTTAGTATTTTCACAAATAAGGTTAGTAGTATTGCTCACAAGTCCCTAAAATATAAAAAAAAAATATGTTTAATAAATAACTCTTACATAGTTTTATGTTCTTTTTTTACGTTTTTAAGTTAGCAATGGTATAATGAGTCAGCTAAACTAGCCGTAGCGTCCTTGATAATAACACTGCAGGGTTTGAAGAAGAGACGAGACGAGGAAAACATAAAAGCGGTATAGGTATCCTGACATCATAAATATGTTAAAATTTTTCTTAAGAAGTACCGAATTCTATCGGATGGCATACGAACTGCCTCAGGTCGAGTGCCGCACAGCCATACGCAGTTTGCCGCGCTTCGGTAAGATCTCTTTAGATCTCATTATAATTTTTTAATTTCAATAAAAAGAGTATCGGTCTTGACTGTGTAGATAAGACATAGTCACTCTACTGTGGTAGTTTGGCTTCACGATCGAGCTCCTTTATGCAAATACAAATTTTACATCAATAAATGGTTAAATTAACGACCACAAACAACCATGCTGAGCTGGGATTCGAACCCAGATGTTTGCAGCGCCAACGGTTTAACAGTCGCGACTGAAACCGCTGCAGTGCCGCTCGCGCAATTATGTTGAAAGCGATAACTTTACAGTTATTTTCATTCCAATTAATCCGACTACATCGCTGGGCTTACCACCTCAAATCATATCATCACACGTTCAGAGTTATACGTGCTTTGTGTACTTATATAAATTAGGGAAATATAAAGATGATCTCATTGATTACGTCATGACCATTTTAGCTGACACTACCCGTATACCAAACTAAGCCTCGCGAAAATAATAGCTGACTTGAGAAGAAGAAAAATAACGAATTTGGTTAGATTGGCCATGCCTCAGATGTTGGACAAGATTAGCAAACATTTTTATGCTTTTTATAAACATACGTTAAACACGTATGTTTATTATTTACCTAATTAAAACAATAGGCATCCGAAAACTATAAAGCTACATATGTTCAGTTTTTGTGCAGAAGTGTAAGCTCAGGTTTTAGAGTTAGAGGTGTTATCTTTTAATTTACTTCTAGATTGAAGGCTATATCCGAGAGAGAAAATTACACACTCCCTTACATTTCAGGAAACGGTTATATCCCGACGTCTAGCCTGCGGGAAATTCTGGTGGCTCTAGATGACCAGCTTACCAATGACCAGCTCAACGAGATGATCGCGGAGATTGATACAGACTCGTCCGGTACTGTGGACTTTGAAGGTAGGTGAAAAATATTATCATTCGGAAGTTATCGAATATAAGCGGAATTAAAATGAATAACTTATAACTTATTTTAATTGTCAATAATTGTCATCTCAACCATAATTTCCTTTTGATTTGAATGAAGACATTTTTACATTTCTCAACAGAATTCGAAAAGATCGGGAGTGACTCAAAATACACCCTGTATATTATCTAGAATTGTCATGTGAAGTGTCTTTAACTACTATCCTTCTTATTTCATTCAAAGTTTATCCACAAAGTCTTAGATTTTTAAATTAGATGGGCCCCTTCTGGGATCATCTTATCACGGCGCGTGTGACATTTATATGTGCGCAGTCAGCGGTTTTTCAGATTGCCTTTTAGGGTTTCCATTCATACATTCTAGGGAATCCTTCAATTGCCAGTGTAGCCATAAATCCGACGTCTATGCAGTGAATTCACAATTTTGTCGATCGGATTTTCATTTTGTTGCCTCAATCAAAAGGCACGCGTTAAGATAACTTCAAATATATCAAACAAGGATATTTGAGGTAAACAGGACGTTTGGTAACTGGACAGCCCAATGCAACGTCATGTATAAAATCGTATTTTAAGCTCGCAAAATAAAGAATAACGTTTTTCAAGATCAGGCCTCTAGGAAATATATTCAAAAATGTAAAACAAAGACTGACCAAATTTAACCTTCACTTTGAAAAACCGGCAAGCCTGGTAAAGTTAATTTACTCAGTTTTATTTATAATTCGGTGAAGATCACGAAAAATGGTTTTCTAAAATCAACGATGTCATTGTTTCAACATATCGACGTAGCTCTACACGTCCAAGAGAAGAACGAATTTCTCCGCTCTAGCTGCGGTTGAAGCTACAAACAAAATTCAAAGTTGCGTGAAAGGAAAGCCTTTATCCAGAGCCTCTTCAGACGTCCAGAGTCCAGACCCCTGAGACTCTCCGAATTATAAGCAAGAACCAACAGATAGTAGAAAACCAGTCAACTGTCCTTTCTCACCGAGACAACTGCAAAACCTTCTACGGCGATTTACAACCGACTATCGATTCCCAGCAACGTCGATGGAAACGCTTTACCCGCTCTGTAGAGCAAGTTATTGCTCTTTCAGGCATTCTTGAGGCGAGTGTCGGGAAACCTGACAGCCAGTTCGCCAGCAATCAAAGTTCAGAGCCTGCGGGCGCGGCCCGACCAGCGGGGTTATAATTCGTAATTAGATGGGCGAACGCCAGACTGCAGCCCCCTTAGGTAGTTATCGCACGGGATAATTGGAAAAGTTGTAATATGCAACATCTAAGATGGAGTTAATAATAATTTTACTCTTATTAGACTCCTGAAATCTACGGGCTGAGAAATGTTTCAAGAAATATAAGTTTTCACGTCGGAATTTAAGGTTTAAGGACTCGTTTTCTAATAAGTTGGAATTATTCGCGTTCTCCTCTTACATCGACAGTCCAGAGTTCAGACATGACTTTGCGTCTTAGGCGCTCGACGAACTAGAGACATATGCGAGAGATAGCCTACGCCCAATTGTGAAAATTAGATAAAGATTTAGAGATATAAAGTAGTTTCCTGATTTTTAAATACAATTGGCAATATTGCTTTACCATGAGAATGACATTATTACAAACGCTCAGAATCTATCGTGTGAGCAAATGAAAACATAATTTAGGTAGGCCTTGGAAAAAAATTTCATGTCTTAGATTGGATCTGTAAAACTGTAAAATGAAAATTTTGGTTTGTAAAATCGTAAACTCATTCTGACATTGCATTCTTCTTGTTTTGCAATTTTATTGTCAAATAATAATTATTTTGACATTTGCTGAAATAAGGTGCATCAGGTTGTTAAAATTAGTTTTGTATTTCTTGAATAACGCGGACATAAATTATTCGGAGATTGTTACAGTTACCGTGAAGTTTATTGGATTATTGACACTGCAGACCCCGTAAAAATGTCATATTCAAGCCAAAGCAATAAAGGATTAATATCTAATAATAGTTTTCCTTAGTCTGCAGTTTGCCCTTTGTAAAATGGTAGGTATTTATGTTTAAGGCCCTATTACTTATCGAATTATCTATCTACTTATTAATTATAGTAAAGTCATTTATTAAGTATTTGCACCTGAGGGTTTAACATAAACACACACCAGAAAGAATCCACCACAAGATATAAAAATAAAATCAAACAAGAACAAAGTAACATAACCAATTAAAATGGGAATAAATCCAGCAGAGATGTTTACACCATATATTAGGAACTTTCTTCCTACTATATGCACTCATGCTCATGATAAAAGTAAGGTCTGTGATCTGTGGCTCTAGTGGTGGCCATTTTTTAAGAGGGCAAACTCTTCTGGAAAGAATGTTTATAAATTTTTGCCGGACGACAGTCGCTCACTCAATTTTTTTTCGAAAAACTATTCCCATAAAGTTGGTATGTCTGTGCTTCCCCTAAATAGCTGTGCCTAAAATCTTGCCTTGTCACACCCTTACCTAAAAAAGTCCAGATAGGTGGTACGGTTTAAAAAACACAAATACGGCCCTGAAGGTGGAATATGCGTTCATAAACAGAAAGTGACGTTTATGTGTAACAACCAGAGTGATGCCTTACATTTTCCGGAATATCGTCAGATTGTTCCATTTTATAAACGTAATTCGAACGAGAAAGCAAAGGAAATAATAACTCAAAAGTATTAGATTATGTGTAACTGTCAGATTCACACTTTTTAAAAATTTAATACTAATTTTTGTAATTTACTACTATTATGCATAGAATTGTGTTTCATGTGTTTCATCAACCCATGTGTTTCTTCAAAACTCTGCGAGTGCACTTCAAGCGTCGTCATCGGCAATTTATGAACGATGCTAGATTTTTATCCAATCAAGCGCACTGGTTATTTTATGAACGCATCCAGAGTTTTTCATGTATGATGCAAACTGTAATAATTCATGAACGCACCCCAGACCACTCAAAATTACAAAATAAGAAAAATAAGATTTTTAAAATTAATGACAGTGATTTTATCGTAGGATTCAATCTAAGACATTAAATTTTTTTCCAGGGCCTACCTAAATTATGTTTTCATTTGCTCACACGATAGAACCTTTTACACTTGTTAGTGTGCTGTCAAATGTGCTGGTAATTTAGGCAGGATTAAGTACAGGTAAAGTATTTCATGTCTGACATTGATTCTGTAAAATTGTAAATGAATCAGAATATTTCATTTTACACTTTTAAATAGTTTCAAGAGACAGAGTTAATCTCAGATATGGAATTCAATATCTTCAATTGGGCACATGGTATTTCTGCTTTAAGGCGAACGTGATAAAGTTGCCCGAACCCGAAATTGGAATTAGCGCTTCTAGAATTCGAGGATTTATTTGGTCTAAAGCCACAAAGACCGTTCTAATTATGTTCACAATGTTAGGAATTCTTGAGATAATTGACTTAATTAGGTTCCCAGATTCAACGCCTATAGTAATTATTGTTGTGAATTCACTTAAACGAAGCGAAAATATTAAATAACACTCTGTCTCAAGTAAATCTGAAACAATAATGAGAAATTGTTTTGAAATTATTGTTCTTAATAATTTTATGCTGCTGCAGGGACTTTATAATAAAAGTTTTCTCTTATATTCTTCTTAAATAAGCTTACAAAAAGGTGTATTTTTTATACATTTTTGTATTAAAGATTAACAACAAAAGTAACTCACTTTATATCCCATTCCAGATTAAATTCAAGTTATTGGCTGTGATTTTTTTTTTCTTAAAGTTGTAAGTGCTGGAGAGCCGACTTGAGCAAAAAAAGTTCAAATGACTTCCACTATGCTCATATGCCATTGCCATTAGGAATAATTTTTCTATGATACAAAAAATAAAATAACTTTGAAGTATGAAAACAATAAATTCAATAATATGGGCTTTGGTTGCTATGGTTTAGTAAAAGTATTTATATATTGGCTTTCTATTATTAAACTTGAGTCAAAGAATTCCATCACATTTAATTACCTGTTATAGTCATTCTAAAACTAGTAAATATATCTTAAATATTACCTTATTCGATTATTTAAAATGCCAAAGGTAGTTGGAAAAACATAAAAGAACATATTTATCATAAAAACATTCAAAACAATGATGGAGAGAATCCCAAAATTCCAAATGAAACCTATTTTTATTGTAAGTTTAAGGTAACAAAAATACCAAATATTATTTTGCTATTTTGGCAGTAGTTAAAATAAACAACCGACGTCAAATTTGATTATAAACATCCATAACCCCCATAGCTTCCAAAACCTCCATAACATTCATAAAAAAAAATTAGTAGTCAAAGGTAGTTCAAGGGTCAAAGATAGTATTCGAAGAGACAACATAATTCAAATTTTCCATAGCCAACTCTGATTTAAAAACATCTGGAATGGGATATTGTTCCAGCAGTCCTGTATAAAGTATGTAGCTGGCGAAGATTTTCGTGAGATATAGAAAAGATATAAAATTTAATTTGCTATTTTTCCGAAATATAAACTTTATATTGTTACGGGTCTCACAATAATAAATCCACCACTTAAAAGTCTTGCAAATTACCTTATTGACTAATCCAAGTTATAACCTCTAATTCTAATAAACACGCACAGCTGATTACTACTTGTACTACATCAACACCAACTTGTCTATTCTTTATAATTCACTATCCTGTCACTACTGGCTTCCTTACTTCACACTTCACTTCACTACTGCTCTGTTCAGCTTCCACTAGTTACTACTGCTCTGTCTTCAGCTTATTCACTCCACATCCAAACTAAAACTGTCCCACGCAGCCGCGAGGCTGCTCTTATATAGTTCCCCCGACGGGGCTGCGAAACAGTAGGTACCTTCTCGAACGTTGAACCGGCGCACCGGCCGTCGATTCGTGGATTCTGGAAATGTCGGATTGTTCGGCGAGCCCACTCCAGAAATCCATAGAACTAACGTCTGTCTGTCAATGTGTCATATGACATGTGACTGGAACTGTCGCGAACATGTCATTGACAAACTCAGTATAATAAAAGAATGTAAACAAATGAAACTGCGGGCTAGGAGCTCTTCAAGAAACAAATAGAATGTTTCCAGAGCGGTCTCGTTATAATATTAAACCTTGTTGTATGTAAAAAAAACACAATCCTCGAATGGTCTAAATAGCCGACTTGAAAACGATTCTTCTCTTAGAATATCTTTGTAATGATAAGAACCATTTTAGGTAGTTTCTGGACTCGAACTGCTTTGAAACATTATCGCAAAATTATATTGCATTTCTCGTCTTCCTGTTATTACATGTCATATCGATCCCCCTCCTGGATCTTTCTATCTGGTGTACTGAGCTGATCGAAACGATGTAAATTTATCTATTAATAAAAAGTTTTACAATATAAAAAATTAAATAAAGTCATATTGTATATTGTTCTAAAAGAAGAAAAAAATGCCCCTTCCAACCAAAAAGTAGTTTTCAAAGCTGTCTAAGTTTTTATTAACGCTTTAGATACTGAAGAAAACAAAGGTGATAACAACCACAGCCACAATCAAAGACCTTTGATCTTGAATATATTGCAACGCATACACGAGATTATACATTATGTACCATGAGATGTTTCTACCAGTCTTCTAGAGTCCCCAAATAGGGTTTTTTGAAATTTAAAGCTCATACCATCATGGGTATCCCGAAGTTGATTCATTATTTGGTGAACTTAAAAAGTTTACGAGATATTTCCGAAAAACTGATTTTCCCGCCTAAATCTCGAATATTTTTTTCACATACGATTTCGCACCAATAAGACAGGCATCATTTCTGATCTAAAAATGAAGATAATCCTAATGAGAAAACTTCACCACTTTTTTTTAACACATTGGCCTGTTATTATTTAGAATTTTGGGTTTAGGACTCATAAAAATAATTTTTACAAGTGTTTATCTTTCTCATTATTAACATTTTAACCCTTTCCTTTCTTTTTCAGAATTCAAAGAAGTTATGACTGGTGATTAACTTTCACGACCTGCCTACTTCAGTTAAGAAGGATATATTGTTATGGGAACACGAAGCCATCGTGTTTGATATTTGAATATTTGTTACTTAATAATACTTAGAATGTAAGGATGATTTGTATAGAGACTAAGTTTTCAAATAAATACTGTGATTTGGACCTTCTTATCATACATGACTGTTACTCCTTCTAATGTTCCATAAGAAGATGATCTATAAGACCATAAGAAGATCATTTATTTATTTATTTATTTATTACAAATGGCTTGAAGCTATAGCTGGTGAATTAGCAGAAAATATTAGGCAAAAAAAAGACGTAAAAAGAGGATATGGGTTAAAGATTGGATTTAACCCAGGGTGTCTTTAATAACCTTATTCGCGAATTAAGATTCGAAGATTTCAACAATTTCAGAAATTTGTTACGAATTAATGAAAAACAATTTTTGGCTCATTCTAAGAAAAAAATTCCTGTTTAAGTGGATCCGCAAATGCCCTTGTTGTTTGAGATAGTTAGAGGGGTTAAAAAAGATTATTTTTCCATTTTTTTAAAGATATCTCGGGAACCATTTCAGATACGTAGGTTTTGAAACATCCAAAGGGAATTTTTTATTGTAAATGGCAGTTTTTCTCGAAAACGGTTCACGTTATCACTTTTTACCAAGAATACCTTTTTTGTGTAAAAAGTATTGATGGTTTAAAATGCGTACTAAAGTGTCGTAGATATTAGGGGCAAGAAACCTCACGCAACCCTAAAATCTCCGTCACTGGCATATGAAAAAATTAGTTAGCATTAAAAAAGTTGCTGGTATATAAATGAAAAAAAAAAACTTCAAACGTTTCCTGAGTATCATCAAAAAACTGGAAGTATTTCTTTGACACCATGACCTCATTTGCGAAACTACATTAGTAAAAATTCTCATTCTTGAACGAGCCAAGGAATCGCCCCTTGAAAATCCGCACTTATAGGATAACCCCGTATATCACACTATTGCCCGTATTCACAAACGACAATTTCCTAAATAATCACGTAATTAATTAAATGAGTGAGATGGAGATATGCAGTTTTTTGGCAATAGAATGAGATGGGGATAATTGATTACGTAATTATTTAGGAAATTATCGTTTGTGAATACGGGCGTTTGTGTTCCTAAAACACTAATAGGTAGTTTGCATACAGACGTTAACAAATTGCATTGATTTTTCTTCCGGTCACCTGCCACCTCCACTCATGCATTTATCTTCATATTAATAAAGAAATCAGTAGCGATTTTGCACCATCGCTTTCTTTATTTTTACCGAAATCCGGATGAACCAAAATTGTTAATGTTTACCTATTGGTCTTTGTAGGTAGGTACACGAGTACCTATCCAAAGAAAACATGAAAATCTAGTCACTCAGGCAACTACGACCAGTTGCCTTGTAAAGGTTTTATTGGTAGACGAAGGGCCTAACTTTCCCCAGAGGCCAAGAAGGGGTTTGCATAAGAAGATTATAACACGTTTTACTACCAGCTTTTCTTTCCTCTATTTTCGGATTCTCTAAGCGTGTCAATTTTATGTTAAATCTGAAAGATACAAACAAGTCACATATTGCCTCCGTAGAAGGAGCATACGTTGAATGGAATTTTCTAAATCCCGATAAATTCTACTTAGTTTCCTTTGTTCCGATAAACTGGAACATGCTAAACTTACACAGTATCTCTAAAGAAGTCGCTTCCGCAGAATACTTTCAAAATACCACTTATCTGGACCTGCAAAGCCATGAAGTCAATTCTTATTCTATGGAAAGTTTATCATTTACGCTGCTTTCTTTAGATATGTACATGAATAATGTTAGAATTATTATAACAATAGCATCAGGATACATAGTAGCTTATGTATGAAGATTAATACATCAATAAATCGTCAATAAATAAATTTTGGAATAGGTAATGATCATGAAGGAGTTTTATTTATTATTAAATAATTATTATAGAGACAACAGGTAGCAAGCCCTTACCAAAGATCTTTTCCCTTAACACGACCTGACGATAGCGACTTATCTATAGGTCTATAGTGACATTAATTAATATGAGACGAAAGCCCGGAGTATCCATATTATTAAACATAATTAGGTCTGGAATTCTTACTTAACGTAACCCTGCTAAAACAAGAACGACCAATGCGTTTACCAGTTCTTTCTTATTGTCTGATTGGTCTCATCTTAGGATTCAAAGCAGAAAAACCAGATATGTTTGGAATTCTCACTTAAAGTTTAGCTTATCTGCCCGTCTTTCTCACTGCCATATTATCAATTACACAAAGGTAATTCACCTGTTCTTAATCTCAGGTATCAAGCAGCCGTTTCGAGTATGGAGCCAGAGCTCCGCTCGTTACCTTACTCTTGCGAACAATACTCGAATTGAAGACATAATTTATTGATTCCGGGCTGCTGTGGCGTGCTCCATGGAGATTTGCTCCGAACGGTTTGTCCGCAGATGCGGTAGACATCATAAGCGGTTACGTATGCGCTTCCATACTCTTCCACTCATTGTATTCACTAAAAACCGACTGGACGACTGGAAAAGCGCTTCTATTAATAGGATGATGGTCTGGTGACGTCATACTCCCTCCACTAGCTATTTCCAGTATAGCAACGGTCATTATGTCATCGATTGTTCACTCAAATGATGGTGACTCATTTCAGTTTCATACCTCCTGCCTGTTGAAATTTTTGGATGATTGGATGAAATTTCAATTGCTTCACGATGTAAACGGGTGTATTGGTGTGAAATTTAGTGAACATGATTTTCGTCTTTTATGCCGTGGTGATTCTGAGGCAAGGCGTGTTCCGCTACACTGAATTGTCTGTCTGGCACAGGCAGCAGTTTCTCTTGTTATCGGTCACGCCTCTGGTAATTTCGATGTAAACAGCACCACATGAGCATGGTATTTTATAAACTCGATGGGATCTTTAGCTGAACGAAGGATCGTGCGAGCATTACCGATTTTATCGTTAAAGTTCTTTAGGTAAGGGGGAAAAGCAGCTCCTAAAACTATTGGTTTGTTCGCTATGAGTGTCGTAGCCATTCGCCTGCAGAGCATTATCTAGGTGGGACTTTTTGGAGGTCTTAGTTTTTATTACTTATCGTTTGTGGTCTGGACGCTGGTTGGAGTTCTTGTGTGAATACCGATCTGTGTTTTGATTTTCGGTAGACCATGTGCCAAAACGTGCCATTTTCATTTATATTAACGAGGACAAAAAATGGTAGTTTTAAACAAATCATATTTTTCTCAGGAAGTAGGAATTGAATTTTCTCCCTGGCCTTTTCTCCATGCTGACAAATGGGAGGTGTCATCTTCATAGCGGTACAAACAAGACAGTTTGTTCGTGGCGGAGTTTAAGACCGTGGTTTCAAAGAATTTCATGTAGAAGTTGACCCCCACAGGACTCAGTGGGCTGCCCATAGGAACTCCATTCAGTTATTCATAGAAGTCACCATTCCACTGGAAAAAGTTAGAGGTGAGAGCATGGCGGAAGAGATAGGTGATGTCCCTAAGAAAGCTGCGCTGGATATGCTGCAGGGTCTCGTCGAGGGCACCATGGTGAAGAGGAAGACAACATCAAAACTGACGAGAATAAAAGGTTAAAAAATAATAAGAATGAGAATGTTACTGGAATGAAGGGCTAAAGATTAAAGTTTGTCTATGAAATTATCTTAGTCTCTAGTGTGAGATTCTGTAGATTGCTTAGATATTTGGTCAGGAGAATATATGTCGGGGAACCAATGGCACTGACAATGGGATGAAAGGCGCGTTAGGTTCGTGTATCTTTGGCAGTCCATAATGCCTGGACGTCCTGTCTTCGATATTCATATTCTGCCGTTTGTCTTTGTCGGGGATGGTGTAAGTTTTAACCACGGTGTAGGATCACCGTGGTTTTAACCGACTAAATAGTTGGTTTTTGGAGAATGCGATTTGTAGGACCGCTAGAAAGTTTTTTGTATGTGTGAGGGGTCAAGATGTTTTTGATTTTCTCCTCGTAGTCTCTTTCATAATCATTCAGTACAATTTCTCTTGTCTGCGGATAGAATAATGTTGTTTTTTTGCCATGCACTCTTTCATATCGATGTTGCTTTTCAGGGGCTTGACTGGTTGTAAAATTCTTGAGCATCCGCGACAAATCTCCTGTCAGTGTCATTTGGAAGCTTTCTTATATCGGATTCAATACTAGCAAATATATCCTCAACTGGCGGGGTGGAGGGTGTGATTGCAGACTTTCCCCATTTGGGCAGCACGGCTCTTTCCTCGGCAGTCAACTGATGGTCCGATAGGTTGATTACTGTTCGAGAAATATGAAGAGAAGGCGGAGGTTTCAGAGCTAATCTCCATGAACCACGGCAAAATAGCCCGGAGTCAATTTGGTATAATTTCAATTCGTTCACACTCGAACTCGGATTCGCTCAAACTCTCTCGGTCTGCACTTTCGTGGGAAGGTATTTCAACTTTAATTAGCAGAACAGGGTGTTACTTAATAACACGTTAATTTAACACGAGGTTACTCTTGGGTCCATTTTGATCACATCGTATACAATTTCTGTCACTCAACTGGGTATAACTAACAAACGGTTGAAGATGCAACAAGACCGTTTTCATGTCTTTATATCTACTAAGTCTCCGAGTCTCATTAAATCTATTAAATGAGATTAAAAAATTAATAATACGGAGTGATCTCAATATTAACGGTATATAGGTACTCATCTTTATTCCCACACTGATAACAACAGTGAAGTATCCTTCAAATACAAGTGAAGTTTAATAATAATCATCCAAGTACAATGTGACCAATATTATTGACGAGTGATGGATGGCATTTACCAGCTTTATCGAATGAAGTTTCAACAACTATGAGTATGGTCATTAGTAGATAAGCCTTTTATTGCATTGTTGCTCTCTGATAAATAAACCGTATCATATACCTAACAATATGAATTATTCGCATTACAAACAAATTTTGTCCTCATGAATGAGGGCGAATAGAGGGTGTATAGTGTATAGAAGACTACAAATTGGAAGCCTGCCTGCATTATATCAACAAATTGATCAGAATACTCAATACCTTATGCATAATAATCCAATATCTATTCTGATTCACAATGTGGTAAGCGTAAATAAACATAAACATGCAGCAAACTGATGATAATAATATGACTATGCAGAGCCTGTTATCTCAAGTCATTGTGTCTAGCTGGCTGTGCATTAGTGATTATTGGCGCCATGAATATCGTTCGTCACAATACAATAGGAATTTAGAATTTAATTCACATAGCTTACTACAGTTGGCAGACTCCTTAAGGTTCTGCCAAGCTTTATTCAGACTACTAGGGTTGTCGGTAATTGAAGTAAACTTTTCAGGAAGCGATTGCTGTGGATGTGGTACAAATTATTATTAACTGATAATATACATGTGGGCCATCGAAAAGGTAATAAGCCTAATAATTTTGAAAGTGAAGATGTATGCGAAAAATGCCGAAACAGGTCGATTTTGTTATCGGGGGGGGGGGGGGGGGGTACATATTTTTGTGACAGATTTACCTAACCAAGTTCACCTCCTTGGCAGAGGTAGTTACTCCTTTGCTTATCATCATAGGGAACAGATATCGAGTGATACATCATTTGAAACCTACTTGAATTCTCTTTACAACGATTATCCAACATTTTGGGTTTCGCTCACATCCTACGTACAAGTGGTTAAGGCGAGTAACGTTTTTGTTGGGCCAGCTTGTATGTAAGCGAAAGTAATATTGTCGACCAAGAGATATAACGAAAAAATCTAATTGTTAAACTGTCATATTTTTTGACTTCAACAATATTTCAATAATCCAAAAATTGATAAAATGACAGAAGTCGTTTCGTTATATCTCTGGTCCAACTATACCTTCATCATTTGAAAGATACTTGAATTATCTTTACAACGAAATTTGAAGTTTGGCGACTGCCTAAACTCAACTTAGAATATAAAATATTCAAATGCCTTCGTTGCTATGGAAATAAAAATAATAACAATACCATCCAACCCGAATTTATTCACATGTTCAGGTGGTGCAGTGGTGCCACCTTTTTTTTTTTAAATGGTCATATCTTTGGAAGAAAAGAACTTACAACACTGCAGTAAGAAAATTTACCACTCTTAAAAAGTGAAGTTTACCGCAGCATGCTCGAAGTGCGCGAGTTACTGATCACCCTGTATACATAAAACAAGCTGTCCCAAGACAAATTATTGTCTCTATATTTATTTTTTTAATAACCAGCTTATTTATGTTAAAAAAATTTATGCATATTAAAATACAACATGCAATTAAATTAGGCTAACTAGAAATACCGTGCAAATACTGAGTCTTTATACATAGATATGCAAATTGCATTGCAGGATTACACCTGCTGAATACCGGCTGTTTATACCTACATAGGGAAATTGTTACGTTCAATTTAAATGAATTACCATTGATATCTTCTTATTTGTGAATATTGTTACAAACTATCTCACTGAAACAGTTTACCATAGAAACTATTAATTTCAATTCTGCTATGTATAAAGACTTAGTACTCGCACTGCAGTATAAGTGTATTTCTCTAATCTTTATGGTTTATATAATATTAGTATCATAAATTGAAGATCTGGTAGATCCCTAGAATAAATGTCTAAATAAAGCCGTTGCTTCTTCAAATACACAGAAAAATATACCTATGTACAAACTGATTGAGTAAAAGCTTCTAAGCTTTGTATGGCTAAATGATTTGACACATCAAAACTTTGACGTACTCACCACTCGGATTATAAGGAGGTACTGCATAAAATGTGCACAAAAATAACTGATTTAGTTGTTATTTCACTACGACGTAGCAAAATAATTCAAAAGTCTTAAAATAAAACAAAAACCAGGCGAAATCTAAAAAAAAAAAACTATCACTCTAGTTAACTAGCAAAAACTTCAAACTCTCTACAATTTCCAAAAGAGCACTATGGCAAATCTAACAGGAGAGTTGCTTTCGAGTAATAACTTTTTAAAATCACCTATACCTCAAGTTCTTTCTACTATTGCCTACATAATTTATGATTTTGTTTTACTTTTCAACCCCCAAGCAGTAGAAGAACAACTTGATAAACAAGTTGATATTGAAGTTATGACTCAGAGGAAACTCGCCTTGTTTAGCTATATAAAACTAATTTTAGGTTTTTATAGAAGCAGCCAAACTCAAAAGTGACGTTACCTGACTGATACTTCTATAGCTACTTGAACTTCCACTGCGCGCCTGTGAAAAGAAGAAGATCAAAGTTCAGATTGGAAATTAAAAAGTTTTCCTATTTCCTAGGCCATTTACGGATGCTATTATCTAAAAGCGAATGACTAAAATAGCTTAAATTGAGTTTACTACCATAGCTTTTTTTATTAAATAATTAATCCAGATCTTATATGTATACACTTCTCTAAGAAATTAACGCACCACCAAGAAATAACTAAAAGTTTCTTTTAGTTTTTGTCAGAACTACTTGTCTGATTTGAACGATTTTTTTTAATGACATATATGATATAATGTTATAATGACATGATAAATAAAACACCAATGTTTCAAAAAATTCTAATTATACAGTAGAATTTTTTTAAACATTATTGTTTTATTTATAATCCATCAGTATGGAGAGATACTGCAAAGTAAGGGTTAGAAACATAAATTTTAGGTTCAACTTTTACTAACATGAAGTAATAATAGTTATTATTTAGAGGGTATAGCTGAAGCTCTGAAATTGTTGCTTGGTACAAACAAAATAATCGAAACGATCACCAGTTTAAGAGAAGCGAATGAAGCGACAATACGTGATTCTCTCTACAAATAGTAAATTTTAAAAAATGTCACAAAAAGATATGACTAGAGTTTAGTTTTAATTTTAAGTTATTGATATTGTTATTGTTGAACTCTACAGGGTGTTTCAAATTTTAGGAAAAAAAAAACACATTGCCATTGATACACTTTGTATTTATAGAAAATAGGTTAAAAAAAAAACGAAAACTCCAATACATTAACTACCTGGAAGAGAAAAACTGTGATTGAAAAAAAAATCCAAATCGGACAAGTAATTTTGATAAAAACAAAAAAAAATTTGAGTCATATCTTGGTGGTCGGTTGGAGATGTTTATTACTGTCTAAGAAAATATTACAAATTTTGATTTATGCTTATTTTAACATACCAAATAAGATATTTATGCCAGAAGTATGGGTATAATGTGCAATTATACAATTTTACTCGTGCACGTATGTTCAAGTGAGATGAATAAAAACAAAAAGAAAAGCAAAAATGAATAAACTCAATTAACAAAATTAAAAACATTTTCTTCCTAATTTTAATTAATAATTCCAGGAGACTGGTCTAAATCCGTGCCAAAAAGCAGTTTCCTTCATCCTTCAACTGGCTGTGAAATAAAAAGTGTTTGATTTATTACATTCCCAAGCAAAACATATACGATTTTCTCTCAATTGTTGAAACTCCCTTCAGCTTTCCTAATAATTTTTCATTCAGATCAAAACATCACTTTTTAACTCGAAAATTGGCAGATTCGGAAGCCAACCTCTCTGACTTCTTTTATCCACATTTCGTTACATTCCTCGCTCTCTCCAGATCCCTACCAAATGACTGATACACTCTAATAGATTATCCTCTGGTTCTGTGTTCCTCGTATGCTGGTAAACTTCCCATCATCAACTATTCATGATTGCTCTGTACATTTGCTCGAAATTCATCAATCATATGTGAGAATCCCGAGGGAACCGACAGCCCATCACTGAGCGGTAAGTAAACAGTCCATTATCAATCATGCAGAGTATCAGCGAAGTTTGATGTGTGCGAATTACTTGGTCAGACATTGTAAAGATTGTTAAGTATTTGTTTTTTACTTCAAATAGGTATGTACAGCAACTTACTGATATAATATGTTATCCTAATCTTCTACAATTTTCGTTAATTTGTAATTGTACAGTGTGTTCCAGATTGATGGTGCGATTGGTATTGCAATCGTGGTTGTTGGAGGAGAAAGAACAATCTTTGAATGGGAAAAGTTTGTAAGGAGTTTTTTCCAATAAAACAGGACGTCCGCGGCCTAAATGCCCCAAACAAACTATTTAAGCGATCAGACTTCAGTGGTCTGCCGCTGTCTTATCAGGACGGAACGCCTCGTAGTGGAGATGCTGCTGGTTCTACTGGTCCAGCTCGCCGGATAGATAGGAAGAGGACAGGAGCTCTGATCAGCGCTATGAGATGACGTCACAAACCAGGTGAAATTTATAGCAGGTTCGTCGTTGATGAGTCATCCCATCTGGATAAAAACTTCTTCTAATCACATCTGCATGCCCAGCCCCTTTTCACCCTCCATTCTGCCAGCCTATCGCTTGTTTTTATAACGAAATCTCGGATCTAGTTACAAAGTTTAGGTAATTTTATGTCTTGCCTTAAACCGTTCGCTAAAAGGTTGTGGCTGTCTTAGATTTTATCTTAAGTCTACTTTAATTTCCCCGTTTCTTCAGAGAAGAAGCGGGCCCAGCCAATCAGAATCCTGAATTTCCCTGCTTGCTGTTCTGAGTCAGAAGATTGTGCCCAATCCCCTTGGATGGCATACTGAGCTAGTGAGTCTCCAGGAATCTGACCCTTTGGCCTACCTACTGGAACTGATGAGTCATTACAGATCCCTGAAAGTATTCAAACTTGACGCAGAGAGTAGGTATGATGTTATTTATACAAAATTATTTATAGTTTTACCGCTTGATATGAACGGCGCTCCCTCGAAGCCAACGTGAGTTGAATTCACGAGCGGCTTGAGCACATTCGTGAAGCATTAGCTTTGGAATTATAATATCTGATAGACAGCAATTGGGCGGTTTCAAAAATCGAATTTTAGCCCAATTCTTACTTAAGGAATAGTTGAACATTCTCTCTTAAAAATTTCTATGTTCTTATCTTTATCCAGTCTTGATTATCTGAGAGAACTGAAAATTGATAGTTGGAAATCGGGAGCTGGACGTGAGTGGAGAGTTACAGCAAGGAACGTTTTTATTTACAAGCTTCGACCTCAAGTGAATAAGGTTTAAACTTCTGCCCCAGTTTCATTTATGGCAAATTTGTCTACTGAGGCTAGACAACAATTATTTATTGTCTGCCCGGAGAAAAGTCATTTATTTTATCGTTTTAAGTGCTAAATTTAATATATTTTTGTTTGCAAGAGTGTCTAATTGAGCAAATTAGACGAACTACCGAAAAACAGGAACGGAGAAAAACGGGAACGATAAAGAAGAGTGGAAAAAGCATTATTTAAAAGCTGATATATTATGTACCATTCATATACAGAGTGGAAATGTGTCTGTGGGTCATAGAGTTTTAACATACAAATGCGACACTAATAATGTAGAAATATCCAAAAGAAAATTCATACTGTTTTCAAATTTGCTGTAACGTGTGCTTTTCCTTTTAATAGTTTTTCCGCTAATATTAATTAATATCTGTAAATTTCCAGTTGTATGATTAATGATAATATTACCAGTTTAATAATTTTAAAGGAAAGATTAAATGGGAATATGGTTTGGCAACACGGTATTCAAGGGACAAGTAGGGGATTCGCCTGAATAGTAGATACCATTTGAGCAAGAGTGTTTGCAGTCTAGTGAATGCGCCTCAAGAATGATTTGGAGTTAGACAGATTGACGAACAGACGTTGTAAACAAGGAAAACCCTGTATAAAAAAATTATACTGGGTATTCCCTGACTCAGTAATGCAACATTGTCTATTTTTTGTAATAGGGCACCCTGTATATTTTTGTATTTTCATATTTCCTGAGAAAATCCAATAATAATGGTTTTTACAGTTGAGGTTTAAATTAATTTGTTTTTGAGTTATAAACAAATTAAAATCGATAGTTTTTATTTTTAAAAGCAATGATGTACATTGAAAACGACTCAAGATATCGCAAAACGGCTTATATGTCCCTATCTTCACTTTTCAAGTGTTATCTTACAGTGTACTTGAAATTTTTATACAGGGTGATAAAAATTATAAGAGTTTTTATAACCGCCTGTATAAAAACATGGTCACTATCCCACATCATACACTATAAAACACTATCCTACGTCATATGATAGTACATAAAAAGTTAAAATAGGGACATGTAAGCCGTTTTCCGATATATTGAGCCGTTTCCCATGTACACTGCTTTCAAAATGAAAATTTTGAATTTTTTTAAACTCAAAACGGAAAGATTTATTAGACCGTTACCAGACTTTCTGCGCACCCGGTATAAAAAGAACATATTACATAGAAGTAATCAAATATTATAAGCCCTGAAGGGAGCGTTTCTCTTTTACTAAAATATTATTGTTCCAGAGGATATCATCATGGATCACATCGCCATCGGCATTGGAAACTGGAATTCAGTTAGTATCACTCAATCAATGATAAACGAATTTATTTATTCAAAGGAGTAAACATGAGCGCTGCAAAATTTAATAGGCATCTATATTTGCTTTGAGTCTCTCTCCCAAATCAGGTTAAAATAATTCAGGGTTAATTAATTTTATTTAAAGTCTAATTCTAAAAAAAAGATCAGATTAATTTCATTGATATTCGATTGAGAAAATATTAATTTCGTTTCATTTTGGAAGATGTAGGTGAAAAATGTCCCCATCTCTCCTGCAAATTTATGGATACAAACATATTATTATAGCCACAAGAATCATTTTCCGGTTTTCAGGATTCGTAACTCAAAACGTTCTGGTGGCGGTATTTAATAACATATCGGCCACATCAAAGCCATCAGAAAATCAATGTCATACACACCTTTTGGGTGGGGTTACGTCGGGATAAGAGGAAACAGGCAAATCAAAACATTCTGATATCGACTTGGAGAATATATTAATAAAATATTGCTAACATAATTCAATGTTTCCCTGTATTTTATAATACATCACATTTAAAACAAAATTAAAAAAGGACCATTGATACACTGAATTCAATAGCGCAGTATATGAAGCAAGAAATATGACTTCATATCGACGTCATTCGGCGAATTTGTTTGCGCAAGCGATCTAATTAAAGACCTCAATTATGAGACTGAAAACATGCCCAAATCTGTGCCCAAATAGGCTCAACTAACAATACCAGACACTCCCCCTTAAATCACCCTGCATAGGGTATCTGTATTACCGACACTGACGCTTACTAGGGAAGCACGTTCTCGGTAGCACAAAAAGTTGGGAATGTGAAAATCAACTTCAAAAACGTCAGCTTTTTCATGAACTGTCTGAAAATTATGATAATTATGACATAAATAATATAGTTTTAAGTATAGTTTAGTAACAAGCTCTCGTTCCTCGACCTTGGCCTGCCGGCGGCGTCGGGCCTTCGGCGAAAAAAAAAAAAAGTGTAAGCTAATTTTCGAGCTGCGAGGAAAATTTTTATTTTTCGTTTAAAGTACCAACATAATCGAGATGAAATGAAGCCAAAACTTCAAATTTAGTGTTGAAGAAAAAAAATGACAAAAGTTCAACTATGTCGTCAATCGAAGATGTTATATTTGAAACACGCCTGAACAGTTTCAATGACCTGCCGAAGTTTTTCCGAATTTTGACAGTTTTTCCAAAGGTTTAGGAAAAAAACTATATCTATATTTTTTGTAGGTAAAGAACGTCTCTATCATACAGTTTTATTTATTTTTCGATAGGTTGACAATATTTTGAAAAAAATTCGAAAGCATGCGATAAAGAGTAGCATTTGGTCAATTTGTTCAATTGAAGAAACAATTGCCGCTCCCAAACAGGGAATTTTTCGGGAAAATGTTTCGAATAAAAAAATAGCACTTGAAGAATTGTTCAAAAAAGGTCTGATTTGATTTTTCGCTAGGATGAACCGTTTTCGAAAAAAAAAAAATTTTGTGGGTTTTTATTTTATTTTAAACCAAAGCTGATTTTTTTGTTTTTTTTTTTCGAATAAGTCACTTTTGCCGACTTGTCACGTAAAAATCATCATCGTCTTTTTGGTAGGTAACGAACGGCTCTATCTCGCTGTTTTGTTATTTTTTCGATCTGTCAAATAAATTTTGAAAAAAAATCCGAATTAGTCGAAAAATCATGCGAATACGGTGTCCTCAATTTTTAAGAGCCGATTACCGCTCACCTAATTATTTTTTCGAAAAACGATCTCTACAAAGTTTGTACGTCCATTCTTTTCCTAAGTAACTGCAGTAGCAGAATCTCTCCGCGATGTACCGTTACCGAGAAAAAGTCCTATATGTGGGACATTGCAAAAAAAATACGGCCCTGAAAAGGGGCCTTAAAATTCTCGGATCCGGTCCATTTTCAATAGGTCGTATTTGGGTGTCCCGAGCTTCGTCTCTACCGAGTTTCATCGCGATCGGTGCAACTTTCGGACACTTAGAGTGTGTCCTAGGTCGTTCCCGAAAAAAACCGAAATTCCCGAAAAAAATTGACTTCCCAGTAACGGATCCCGCTCATTTTCAATAGGCATCGTGGGACCGTGCGCCTCTTCAATCGAGCCAAATTTCAACTTTCTACGACGAAAAATGGCGCCTCTAGAGTGTTTCCTAGCAAAACGCACAGACATTTTTCGGGTGGTAGGCTCAGGATACTTCCTCGATTTACGATTTCATCGATCTCGGAAGAACAAGCGTCTAGGTCAAGGCAATGCGCTCGAGGATCCCACTCTCGCTGTTGGCTCTATGTCCATACCGTATTCACATTATTATAGTTAGTATGATAATACATCGTGTCTCACTTGTATCTAGCCAAGTATCTAGCTCGTGTCAGTGATTCGGTTGTTGAATATTGGATGGAAGAAGGATGCAACGTAAGTTGAAGGATTTACAGCGCACTGACGCTTGACGCTTGTGTATTTGTGGAGAAACGTCAAAAGCAATTCAGATTCGAGTGAGATTTGTTAATTTTTCTAAATTGATTTCAACCTGATCTAAGGTGTTTTGTAGTCGAAAACGGTACTAATGCTCGCTTACTTTCTAATACTATGGTGTGATCCACAAAATTTTTCATCAAATAGTGCCTTGGAAGAGAGAGATGGCCATTGCAGTCATGTCTGAGCTCATTCTACGAAAATAATTTTAAAATAACTTTAGTAGTTCAAATTCTCAAATGTGTCATATGCTTATATGTCATATATAATTTACATTCTTGTCAGTTTCATTAAAATATTAAAGATATTGCGAAAATCAATAATTTATGAAATTATTACTATAATTAACAACCTGATGAAATTACTGATATATTACTAGTACATTTTTGACAACCATTCTTCATAAATTCTGTTATTATTTGTATTTTTGATTAAATTTTTCCATACTCTAATTTTATCAAAAAATAACTTCTTTGAACTCAACTTTGCTCAACCTTAAAAATACTGCAGCATTTCCCGGAATCAATGGTCGAATCGCGTCTTTCTTCCAGTAAAGCCCAACTTCCAACGCCTGTCCAGATAAAATCTTGAGTTATGTGCGTACGAAGTGTAAGCACTGCAGATAGGGCGAAAGAGTCAAGATTTAGACCACGCGAGATTTTAATAAAAGGGCCGAAAATAAATGATGTTTGATAATGAAACGGTCGTTTGTAACTCTCTTTATAGTTTGTTACTTCACTACGGAAACAGTTTTGTTACACCAAATCTATTACTTCCGGAAATAATAGATTTGTATAATAGTTATTTTCATTGCAAAAGAAGGAGGTGTCGTTAAAACGTTATACAACAGCAGCTGGAAATCCAAAATGTTCAACGCTGTAAGAAGTTTTTTGGTTTATTCTCGATATAGCTAGTAATCATTATAACCTCGTCATTGACTCAACCGTGGACTTAAAGGTATTTTTTGGGGGAAAAAAGTAACATATTATTGAAACGTGTTATTGTTAAATTAATTCATTGTCGAGAATGCATACAAATAATAATTTTTCCCATTGCAACTCAAAATTCCAGCAGTCAATAAAACTTATTAACTTGATCCAAATAATTTTCATTGAAAGTAAAAATCTAGTTGTTGTCCTTTATAAAAAAATCTTCAAATAGCATTTGACTTATTCATAGGTTTCTTGGGAATGGGACGAGAACGCAATAACAAAACAGAATGTAGCTTAAAAAGAAAGGCAAGAAGGTCCTTCTCTCCTTGAAAACTTGAAGTTACATTTTTATACACTGACTAGCAAGGACGAAAATTATCTTAGAGTTTTCCGTCAACATTTGCGTCAACATAATTACAGCAAGGCATTCACAGTTCGTTACTTCAAGCTAACAGTTATTATCATAATTAACAATGTCAGGAATTCCTTGCTTGCTCATTAGCAGGTAGAATTATTCCCCTTAATATTTGATGCGACTAGGGCATGGACGAATATAAGAGTAATGTAGTAGGGAAGTCATATTCTAGAAATGATAGCAATTACCGAAAAACTCATCTGCCTACTTTATGAACATGATATTCCCTTGCTACGTTTTCATTAAATATTTATGCGGTTTTTTATGTTCATTTAAAATGGCGGTGAGACTGTCTTATGAAGTAAATATTTAGCAGGCTGGTTCATATTACTCGTTATTATCTCTTCCAGAGATAATTTTTCCGAAAGAATTTAACAATGAATTGTTTCAATGGAATCAGAAATCCAGTTCTCGACTCTGTTAGATCCAAAATAACGCCAAATACTGCTATAGCCATTTAAAAAAACGTCTGCAAACTTAATTTCAATATGAAAATTGTACCTAAAGGTAACGAATTTTCAAAACTTTCTCTCCCTGCCGCTTTTGGGTGAAAATTTTCAAATGCCAAAGCCAGAGCCAAAAAAACTAAAAATCCAAAAACTTTTATAAAAAAAGTTCCTATTATACCTATACTTGACGAGGTTTATTTCAGCAAAAGCTCACTGTCATTTGACGAGGTAGATGCTTTCGAGGTCGCAATTTATTGAAACGATATAGCCGCATCGGATATTCCGATTCCCGCAAAGCTACAGGAATATTGCGACGAACAGTTACATTAAAATGTGCCCTCAGGTAACGGACGCGGATATAAATAACGTTCTCAAGGGAAAGTGCAATTTCCCTGTTCCGTCTGTCCACCTAAATCTTTGAAGGATATTCGCGGATTAACTCATGGATCACGCACTTATCCCACTGTGACTTGCCTAGAGCAAAATTGTGCTAATCCTTAAGTCCGCGGATTTGTCAGGGATACAGAATAATTACCGGCCAATTATCTGGTTGACACGATATATTATAAGATGAGCGCATTAAGTGGCATTAGAAGGTAGCGAAAACAAAATATGATCTGCGAATACGTTCAATACATTTTCATTTATGGTGTAAAATCATTTAACAGGCAGAGCTCAGCCTGCAATAGTGTCGTCAAGGAGTCAAAGTTTTTATTTTTATACATACATCAGGATATCTACAGCTGACATCCTCGTCCTGTAGGTATCTTATCTCCATTGCTTCCTCCACTTCATCTCTCCACGATCTTCTTGGTCGTTCTCTTTTTCTTCTCTCTAGTGGGCTCTATTCGGTTATCTTATGTATCCAGCGGTTGTGACTGGCTCGTCTAGCATGTCCATATACCAAAGCAGATTCTTCTCCTCGATATGTTCCCCCACCTCCTTTTATACGTTCATTCTTCTCTTGATTTCATCGTTTCTAATTCGGTAGATTTTACTCAACTCACAGCTTCTCCTCCAAAAGTTAATCTCTGTCGACCTAATTTTCCTCTTGCTTTACTTGTTTATCACCCACATTTCCGGTCAATATGTCATTATGCTCTTCACTATCATGTTGAAGATCCTTGTTTTATTGGCCTTCATTTTATGTCTATCCCACTACTTTATCTGTTCCCTTAATATGTTTGTGGTCCTCTATTTCCAGGTTGCATGTCATTCCTTTCACTGTAGATAAGTATTCCGTTTTATCTAAGTTTATTTCTAGGCGGTTTTTTGCATACTCCTCTTTCAACTTCCTCATCATGAACCCCAGGTCTTCTTCTTCTTGTGCGATGACTAATCTTGATCGTTCACGAAGCTCAAGGTATACAGATGACTGTTTCTGATTGGTACCCCCATTCCCTCACATTTCTCATTCCACGGCTTCAGCGTTTTCTGCAGTCATATCTTGAATAGTGTGGGTGATGATGAGCTCCCTTAGAGTAGCCTTTTGGTTGTTCTGAAGCTGCCCGATTTGGCATTCCCCGTCTTGATTGTGACCTTATTATTTCAATACAGGTTTTTTTCTCTCTGATCACTCGGATCTCTGCCATGATCTCCGACATTCTCTTTTGAGGGACTGAGTCTTACGCCTTTTAAATATCCACAAATACAAGATGTATGTCTCTGTTCTTTGCCATCTTTTTTTCTGTAAGCTGTGTAAGTGTGCATATGTCGTCTATACAAGATCTTCCAGCCGTGAAACCGGCCTGGTCTTCAACTATTTTTCCCTTTATCGCCTCCTCTAACTTTTCTTTAATGATTTTCCCCTATACATATAGTCGACCCACTGATGTTATGACGATAATTCTCCTATAATTTTCATATACTTTCCTGTCTCCTTTCTTGTGAATAGATGTAATGTAGGCTACTGACCATTCTACTAGTGGATCCTCTCCGTTTAGAGTTCTGAAGAACATTCCGTGTATTATACGAAACACAGTTTCTCTGTTCCATACTTAATCAGCTCTGGCGATATTCCTCCAAGTCCGCTAGCTTTTCGATTCGATTCTTCATTATTCTAATTGCTTGCTTCACCTCCCGCAGTACCTATAAGTGTAATCTCTTCTCCTTCCTCTGATGTTGTTTCTTCCTCCTTTATCATGAACCGTGGTCTTATCTCCCTGAGAAATTCTCTAAAGTATTCTTCCCACCTCTGCTCTTTACCATATGATATGTGTTTTTTTTTTTGGTTTTGTCTCTTCTAAGTGCTTTGAGTACTCTTCAAGATTCTGAGTTTCTAGTGCCCCTATATGCTGGTCTATTCCTTCGCATGTCCTTTCCCATCTTCTGTTCTTCTTCGGTTGTACCTTTCTCTTCACTTCTCTGTTCTTCTCCTTACACTTTTCCCAGTTCTCCTCGTGACTTGTACTCAGATATTTATTATAACATGCTTTCTTCTCCTCTATAATTTGTCTTTCTGTTTGCTACCTGTTGTAGCATCGCCAAAGCAATTCTTCCTGACTCCACGTTTTATTTCCAAAATTATTATCTGTGGTGCTGAAGAGCTAAGTACTTGTGATTTCAAGTAGCCCCACTGAAAAAATCACAAGCTCCAAGATCGGGGGATCTGGAGGGTGATCCAAAATTCTCATATCTGGAGATAACATGATTAGGAGACGGGTTCCTCATCGTTCCCATTGAATTTCGTGTGGTTGGACTGGTAGTCCAATCTTGTTGAAATAACGTGTCTTTTCTTCATCTACAGACAAATGAGCAATTTTGCGTTACCTTTAGGAAACTCGAAGGAGCAGAAATTCTTCTGTTGTTCTCCGACGCAGCAAAAGTAAACCATTTTCTTTAACACCAAATCGTGTCTATTTTTTAACGATGTGTGCGCTCTTGGAGAAACTGACGTTTTTTGAAGTTAATTTGACATTCCCAACTTTTTGTGCTACCGGAAATGTGCTACCCGAGTAGGTCTCGGTAATAGGTACCCTTATGTTATATCCATCTCTATGTTATATGTATTATGTATACGTAATCTAAACATCGCTAATCTAAATCAATATGTATCAATTAATTTCCATTGAAAATTAATAATAATTGCAATCAAATTGAAATCTGCATATCGCAAAATGACTCAATCAAATGCGTGAGTCATTTATTTCTCATTTATACTAAATAACCCGAAGCATTCAACACATGAAAACCATTACAGCCCTTTGTAGATACGGGACTGCACTATAGTATACTAAAACAGGGAACGGCAATTATCTCAACACAGAGAATTGTCACCTTTCGCAGTTGTCACTTTTTAACTGTCAATTGCCTGCCTGACAGGGTAATCAGTTCGCTGTTACCAAGCGGGCGCATATTACATCGAGATCGATATAGGACGGCGATTTGCTGAATTGAATTTATTTCCATTTAGGGCCCATTAAAACATCACAACGTGTTGTGTAAGCCGATAACGGTTCACAGCCCTTTGTCATTTCAAAGTGCCGGAATCCACGGGAAGGAAGTGAGAGGGGGTGCTTAATATTATCAGTAAATTAGTTAGGGATGAGAGGAGTCAATCTGTCAGTGATTTTAGATAATTACTGTTGAATATTTATGAGGGCCGTCATTAGGGTTAGATGAACGAGTAGGTAGGTATAATATTTCAGAAAAGCTATTTGAGTTCACTCTGAGTTTGATGTTTGATTATCCATTAAAATTTATTTCACGGTATTACTTTGAGGGGCATTAATAAATCATTAATTAGCTAAAAAAAAAATTAGTTCAACGGTTTCAACTTGTATAAATCGTCTTGCTGATTCTAAAGTCTTACTAAGTCAAAACAACTTCACCTATTCAATAACGCAACAACAAGAAAAGTAGAAACTTAAACTACCTACCTTGCAAGCTGTTAGCTTGTTCTAAAATGTAGTTTAATGAAAATTTATGTCACATAATTTAATTAATTTATAACTTAAAATGAAGCACATAGCGTTAATGGTTTGCATAATTGCAGATTACATAAATCATCTGTTTTTAAAGGGCTTGTCTGGATTAAAGAAACTAGAGAAGATAAGCAGAAACTAAAAGTGGATCTAAGGCAAGAAGCTTTAGAGTTGAGTTTAAGGAGATATGTCCCAGAAGGGATGAAGTAATTTCATATGAAAAATCCCAAAACTTTGTATGCGAGGAAACACTATAGAAATGATATCAAAAGAGTAGGCTGTGTTTTAGTTTATCCTAAATTGGAACTAAGGGTGTAATAAAATAAATAGATAAATAAAGTGCGAACTTAAACATGACCTATTTTTGTCCAGTCTATGTTAAATTAACAGAGCTGGATGGCATTATTTTTTGTATCATTTCAACGAACCGAGATAGAGCTATTTCGATCACATTCTGCATAGACTTCAGGTAAGCAATGTCTTAGTGGTGCCGAAACCAGGGAGCATGATGGTTGGGAGGTTGATGCCATAATTGCCAGATGATTGATGTCAGTATTTAGAAAGATAAGAAGAACATACGATCCAGGAAACCCCCATGGGGAGTTCGCACTTCACACGTCAGCACCTGATATCTTATATACTACTCAATAAAATATTAATAAAAACTATTTTACATAAATACTCAAAAACCGTTACTTAGATAAACAGAATAATTTTTAATAGAAACTAAATAGAGATTTTTAAATATAAACCTCCGTTGTTATTGACATCCGTGATTATTGACATTCACGGTGTGCACAAATAAAGCTCTAATAAGTTCATAAATTAAAAAAAAAATTGATTCAATAGCTTCCGCTTGTATTCCCTTTAACAATTACTCCCACAGGATTTTCTCCGATAATCAATGAAGGCTTAAAAAACAAGCAAAGCCGAGCTTAATCTCAACCCACCGATATCTGCAGTTACACCGGCGTGCAATGTCAACTGAAATCAAAACCCACATGATAATGGTCCAGAAATAGAGCTGATTGTCACATCAGAGGACCGAAAATGTAGTAACTTCAAAAGCGATCAGTTTGTTGTTACTGTCTGTATAATTACTATTTGTTCTCTCCTCGGTTACTCGGTGTTTGCAGATTGCACACAGAGTTTAGAATTTAGGGATGGACGACAATGTCAACGTTTAATGTCTCTAATCCAGGCGTTGGAAACTAGTCTTTGTCTTGACACGACAATTTTCCTAGTCCTGTGGTGAGACATTCACTCACGCTTAATGGCGTGTGATAGTCTGCTTTATAGAATGAAGTAGGGAAGTGACTTGCGTGGCCTAGTGGTTCTCCGCTGGTTCACGAAGCCATAGATCGCGGGTTCGAAACTCACCTCGGCCCGCTTTACTTTTCAGATTCATTTTCGAATGTCTGTGAAAAGTAAAACAAGCGATCGAACGTTTATAAGGAAAATATATAATATAGAAGTGTCTGTGGCTAATGAGTTCGTCTCGAAGCCAAATTACCAGAGTGGAGCGACTATGTCTTACCTACACAGTTAAGACCGATGCTCCCTCTTTAAAAAAAAAAAAAAAAAAAGAATGAAGTAGGATATAAAACAAATCATGAGTGGTCACGATGCTACTTTTTTCCCTATAAAGTTGGACAATGGGCAAAAATTTATTCATTTAACTTCTTATTGTTAGTTGATTGTCATCTCTTCGTAAACTGCAATTTAAAACTGCCCATATTTTGACAGAAGCTTCTGGATCTCTCTTCCAATTTTTCTCTCCTTGAATTGTTTTGAATTAGTCTCCGGCAAAGCAATTTAAATATTAATTTGAAAAAAAAATTCGAATACAGTACAGCTAAAATACTACGAGTAAAATGACGTGGCAATGCTGTGCTCTATATTACCGGTATGATTAGGGTACCTGTATTACCGACACTGACGCTTACTAGGGTAATTCATTCTCGGTAGCACAAAAAGTTGGGAATGTCAAATCTACTTCAAAAAACGTCAGGTTTTTTTATGAGGATCTTCAAAAAATTAACACAATTTGGTGTTAATATCAGCGTTTTAGTGAAAGTGGTAAACTTTTGCTGACGCATCGGAGAGTGCTGCAACAGTAAATAGAAGAGTTTCTGCTTGTTCGCGTTTCAAATATTTTAAGCTTGCTGAAAAGACAGCGCACATAATTGTGCGCTACTTTTAACCCCTGAAAGTTTGTCAGGTAATTGTTTTTACACTTTGATGGACTTTATTTCTAGAGTTCAGTATGGGTAGGATTGCTAGATCACTTGGTAGCCTGTGTGATGTCAGAAAACGTAACGCGTAGAGAGGGAACCTACTCAATACCATATTTTAAAGTTTATTGTATCATGGGTCGTCACCTATGTTTCACTTAAGAAGGAAATACTCACGTTCTTGCTTGACCCCAATATTCCAGAGAGAAAATTGATTTCGCAAAAATTGAGGACAACATCCCATGTAGTTTCATAAAGAGATGATAACAGAGAGAAAAATTATATTTATGTATATTTATGTATGTGGTTAGAGAGTATTTCACGTAACCGAGAAGTTTTAATCTCCATAACCGGCTTTTACAACGGGTGTTCTTTATTTAAAACAATATGTTTGTTTTTCGAATTGGCAGCATTAAATGTATATTTGCGATTGTAAATATCTAAATCGAAAATCAATGTTGCTATTATCTGCTAAAGCTCTAAAAGGAATTAGCTGGTGGTTCTCTGAAATAGGGGCAATTACAGAGAATAATAGCTTGAAACGTCTGAAATATTAGATAATTACTAGGAAGTGTCTAATTACTCTAAACTAGATTTGGCATGGGCTTGGAATAATAACAGTATCGTCCAATTTACAAAATCGCAGCGTGATCTGGTTCGATTATACAGGGTGCTCATTCTATTATCTACCTAAAAACAGTATTCTCAAAAAAAGTATTATATCAAAAAAGTGTGTAAATGAAGGGGTTTTGTCTGCAAGGGTGACATCCAATGATACCAAGTTTGAAGTGTAGTGTGGCAACTTTGAAATCTTAAAAATGAACCCTTAATTTTTATTGCAGATTCGCATTTTAATACTGAAAAAGAACTACAAAAATTAAGACAAATTCTACATATTTTAAACCACAAAATCCGAATCTGCAGTAAAATATTATGGTTCCTAACTAAAATTAATTTGAAGTTTCCCCCGCCCCACCTACCAGAAGGGGGTAGGCGGAGCAATTTTCTTAACATTTTCAGCCGCAAAACTGAATCTGCAATAAAAATAGGGGTTTCTGTTTAAAATTTCAAAGTCTCCCCCATTCCTAGGGGGTGTAGGTGGGTGGTCGAGTCCAACTTTTTGCAATCCTATTTAACTAATCAGAGTGTGCAGCTTAATTACTCAGTGAAGGAGCTCGCCCCCTTGTTCGGAACACTCCCTTGTCTTGAGCTTCCCTTGTATATAGTATGAACGACCTGACCTTCTTTTCTGGATTTTAAGTACTTGTAAAAATTATTATTGTAGTTTTTCATTATCTGACAGGAATCTTTTAGTTAATAATTGCTTATTAATCTATAATTATTATTCTACAGGATGCACCATGTTATCCTTCTCTATATTGCTATCTCCTGAACGCTAAGAAATACAGGGTCGGTTAAATTTGAGAAAAGATGCGCAGTTTTGTGGCCATCTCGAATTCGTCAAAACATGCAAGATATCTGTGACCGTTCCTGAAATATCCTGAAAAAACTGAAAAATCGAGATTGCTTATATTTTCCTCATATCTTTTTTATTATTGGAAATTAATAAATAATTTTTTGTAGGCTTACATAAGCCGTTTAGAGCTAGCCATCTAACATTTCAAAAATTTTCAGGGCCTACTAGATCCAAGAGTTTTCACAGTCAACTTTCGTTTTTCTTATGGCCGCCATATTATTTTTTTATATCGTTAGATTTGAAAAAAATAATGGAAACCAAAAATTAATAAACTTCAAAAAAAAATTTTCAAATTTTTATTCTTCTTTTTTAAAAGAAAAACCTAAAAAAAATCGTCGAAAAACGACACATTTGTAAAATACGCCGAAATAGTGCTTGCCTTATGGTTTTTCAATTTATCTATGAAATTCGGTCTAAAAATGTGTCTTTCTTTTAAAGAAAAAAGAAGAATGAAAATTTTTTAAATTCATTTTTTGAAGTTTAACAATTTTTAGTTTTTATGATTTTTTTTATACCGAACAACATAAAAAAAACAATATGGTGGCCATAAGAAAAACGAAAGTTGACTATGAAAATTCTGGGATCTGTCGGCTTTGAAAATTTTTGAAATTTCCAATGGGTAGCTCTTAACGACTTATGTAAGCCCACAAAAAATTATTCATTAATCTCCAATAATAAAAAAGATATGAGGAAAATAAGAAATCTCAATTTTTCAGTTTTTTCAGGATATTTCAGGAACGGTCACAGATATCTTGTATGTCTCGACGGAATCGAGATGGCCACAATTGCGCTCCTTTGGACTTGTTTAACCGACCCTGTATCTGTTAACGTTAGGAGATAGCAATATAGAGAAGGATATATGGTGCACCCTGTATATACAAACGGTAAAATTTAAGCTGAAGTTATTCAGCAAACTCCTGTAATAAATGGAGTAGAAATAAATTGTAGAAATTTCAATGCAATGTCACTTTGATAAATCAAGTTTTAATTTGATAATAAATCTTACGTTACAGGTTTTATAAGTTTTTCTCTAAAGGCGATAAATCTTTTATTTTAAATTGAACATCAGGTAGGTACATTCCATCCTTGTTCGCAGTCTATTCGCGCGATTGCTGACACCAAACAATTCTTTCATTTTTCTCCTATTGAACAATATCGAATGAAATGCGTGTAAATCCCGAACAAAGGGCAAAAATAAAAAGTTTATTTCCAGCAGGAGCCTCGCAAATCCAATTCGATATAAAGCTACCTAGACCTGGAACACTGTTCAATTTATACAGGAGAAAATCCTCTTCGAAACATTTGTCACCCCCTATTGTCAATTCTGATGCTGTCGTTCTCACTTCAGCTGCCTAAATTGTTCTATCTTTTTCTGCAAAAAAGAGACGTAAAAGCAGAAGTTTTAAGTTTTAGAGTAGAACATTGTAATAATGTTATTGATTAGAAATGTGAAAAATGTCATAGCGCCATTTCCTGGAAGACTAAAGAACCTTGAAAGCAACTTCCAGCGGCACTCAATCAAATCAAGTCTAGGAAATTATGTAATATCCCGATGTTGAACTTCCAAAAAAATGTCCTTAATATAGTCCAATAAAGTCTAAAAAGTAATACGTATCGATTAAGAATACACATCCTTTTGATAGTTCGATTTATTTTGTTTCATATACGTGGTTTTTATAGTAACCGTCCAGTTTGTCTAAACACTCCATCCCGCATAAAAAGTATACGTCAACATTGGTTTTGAATGAGAATTAAATGCACAACACAGAGGATAGAATGTCATTACGTGAATAAATTTTATGTAGTTGTCAGTGGCTCTCAAACTGACGTAAGCGGTTCAATTGATTGTTTGAATGATTCCTTCAGTAATTTACGCTCATTTATAACTTGACAATTAACTGTTTGACATTTTCTGGTGAAATTAAAAATATTAATTCGGACGGTTAGTGTGACGTCACATCTGACTTTTTAAACTTAATCCCACTATATGATAATTACCTTGCTTCTGTTTCTGGCGGTAAACTCTCCTTGGGATGGTTTTCTTCTCTTGTCCTTGAGAATCATTCTAGCAGCTGCGAAGGCCATTTTGTATCGTTTTTCTTTCACTTCACTTATTCGATAAAATTTTAACTAGTGTATTATTTGTATAAACATTTATTTATATTGCTTATTTTATTGCTTGCGGTATATTTGAGTAAGATTTTTTCGGTTACTGGAAAAAGATTAATTTTTTTGAAAAATTATATTAATTGAATCACTTAGATTCTATTGAATTTAAGTTCTAATTTAACTTGTCACTGTAAGTTCTTTGCAGAACAAATTAGAAAACTTTCGCACAGCATGGTTATGTGAAGACTGAAGACATGGACGGCACCGTTTCGTCCTTGTTATGGACTAATCAGCTTCTCATATCAGTCAGGCACATACTATGCATACCATACGAAAGATTTGAAGTAATACTACATATTTCTTTATTCGTCAATACATATTCAACTGTTTTAAAACTATTGTACTAACTTTATTAAAGTTTGGATATTCCATTACATCTAGATCATCAGTTTATAAATTACATAGTCAACAATGTCATTAATAGTTTCGCATAAAGCTTGAAGTTAACAGTTAATTACACAATGTTCCCCCTCGATTTGGATCCTCACGTATTGCCTTATCACTGCACTACGGAAAACGGAGCTGATTACACGATATAGTTTAGATAACACTTTATCATAGAACTATATCTATAGCGAAACAGGAAGTAACAGATTCAAACCTCCCCCTTGTCCTGGTCGCTAGGAACTAGAAAGGGAAGGGAACGATTTCGGGTTGGAGGAATGGAAGGTCGCAGGAATTAAAGCTTATACACTGTAAAGGTGTTCCGGGAGCACTCAACATCGTAATTTGTCTTTTAAACATTCTAACGTCAAAGTGATTAAACTCCCGGGAGTTGCGCGATGTTTCAGTCAGACAACTGGTTTCATTACTTACTCTCCCGTGCTATGGAGATACGAGCTCAAGGTAGCTTAAGAGATTGTAGGGATGACAGTAATGTAACTCAGCAATAATTTCATCTCGAGATTGTTGGCATTGTATTATTTGGTACAAATGACTGTACCTCTTGTTTTAACAAGCGGTTTGATGAGGTATAACTGGGTTGACACTTGAAATGAGCATACAATCTGATTTATAGCAGGGAGCAATCTGAGAATTTAAACGCATGACTTTGTTTACGGCTAATTGGTAAAAAAGTTTTCGTAAACTTAAAACCAGTTCTTAATAATTAAATCAATCATCATTTTCGTTTAAGAAGAGACGATAGTGCTGAATCTTTGAAAATGCTTTTACTTTTATCCACATCGCGTCTTACCCTTGTACTTGGACAATACCTACAAATTTTTTGTCGCAAAATCAGCATTTCGTGTCGGAATCGAATAGCCCATTCGATAGACAGGACGTTACTCTACTGGCAACTTCATTAGGGATCCTTTCTTGGATCTATAGAATCAGAATCCATGGGAGAGCGAGAATCCGAAGGCATCAGTCACTCCATATTAAATTTCTTCGTTTCTCTTTAATTCAGTCTCCACTGGAGGCACAATGGGCTATTATGATTTTTCCAAGGCTCTAATACGTGCAGTTGAAAGGATATACGTATATAATAATGAAATTATTAATAATAAAGGAAGGATAATAATCTACTGTAATAGTTCTTGATAACTTCATACTTGATAATTTGGAATTAAACTTAAATGTTGGAATGTTCAGAAAGTAACGAGCATGTCTTGAAACGTAATTTTACGATTTTGTATCAGGTTGGAACAAATTTGAAATGTACTGGCAGGGCATTATGTTTCTGTAGTCGCCCAGGCTGTTTCTGGCCGGTCCGATCGGAAACAGATGGACCAGTCCAGAATGAACCGGAAAGAACGCAGACTACTAGTCGGGGTTCTCACCGGTCACAGCAGTCTGAACAGACACCTACAAGTGATGGGGGTCACTCGGGACCCGGTTTGCCCTAAATGCGGAATGGATGACGAGGACTCCCACCATTATATAGGCGTATGCGAGGTATATAGCAACCTCAGGCTCAACATCTTTGGGTCTGAGGATCTACAAGAGGAAGAAATGAAACTCCTCTCATACAACATCCTTCTGGCCTTTATTAAAAGGTTGGGGAGGTTCGAGTAGCAGTTTCACCATGGTTCGGGTACGGCGAAAAGTGCCCTCGGTGGCCTAGTCGCTTGGGGTGCACCACCCCAACCCACCATACTACTACTACATGTTTCTGTAGTCGCTTTTTTCAAAAATCAGAATTTAATTCTTTGCAAGTGCGGTCAAGTGGCCCATTGATGGGAAGATATGTCCCAAAAATGCGTATATATGGCTCAAAAATGGATTTCTCGTGGTCCTGGAGCAAACTCCATAGTAATCCACAAAAAATATTTTGAATTTATCATCTTTGAAATGCTGTTAATTTTTTTAGTGGTATGATGTCACTCATGAGTTGTGTTCTAATATGATAATTTTTCTTGATGGAACGTGACAGATTATGCTGATACACCCTGTATACTATTTTCATGCACAGAACATATTCATCAGTAACCCATCTTTACTACTGAAACTGAATAAGGTCAGTTTTCCTACATTCAATACTGCGAACTCTCACGCAAGCCTTTTATGCCTCCACTGTCGTCAATAAATTTAATTAAAGCGAAGAACAGGCAACTATTTCGATATTATTAAGTAGATAGTCCGGGCTTTATTCAGTCAGAAGGGTTGCGCCTACCAGAGGGTAGTCTCTCTGATATCTCTTAAGAATTAGGGCAATCAAAACGCTATAAAAATCAATTTCTCGAGTCACTGCACTAATTGCGAAAGCTGGTATATTTCATCAAAGTTATATTCTGGAAATAATTCAGTTCATTACAGTTAATAAAATATCTGATTAATCTTCTTCTGGGTTCCTGAATAGATATGAGATTTTAATTTAGAACTCATACCTTTACGAAAAAATCTTGGTAGGTAAGTACCTACCTGATTACATCGATAGCCTTATAGTTTATTAATTACGTTGGTAATTACCTACGACTGAGTCTTGATAGCTAGATAACAGTGACTTCGGTGGTACTTGATAATAACATAGGTATTGACAGTAATAGAGTCATAATAAGTATTTAAACAATTAAACTCAGTAGTAATAATTACAAAAATCTTGTCTAGCGGCTTTGAGTTGCCAGCCATCCTCAGGACAATAATTGTCAGTTTTAATAAGGTCCATAGTAATGAAAATGTTCGTACGTAGTCAAATTTATGAAAGTGAACTTACAAAATCAGGCTTTTGAGATGTAAACTGGAGGACGTTAACTTACGTGGACATTTACAACAATTTAAATCCTTTCAAGGTAAAGGGAGCGTTAAGCATGCTGGATTTACCATATTTTTGACTTGAAATATTTGAAAATTGAAAAAAAAATTGAAAAGGCTCAAAAAACATCCTTGAAGGCCTGCTCTTCGGGAGTAGAGCGTATTGGCGAAGCTGCTCTCATATTTGCAGCTAGTTACAAAATATTATTTTTTTTTTTAATGTTCTTATGAACACTTTTCTACGTTTCTTTGTGGTTCTCCTTTCCGAATGCCATTCCAGAGAGCACAATAAAGAACCTGTTCTCAAAATTGGAGCTAGTAATAAAAAAATATATTTTTGACATATTCTTATGAAGTTTCATACACATTTAGGAGTTTCTTTAGACTTCTCTTTTCTTTAATGCCATTCCAGATAGCAAAATGAACAATTTGCTCTAAAAATTGTAGCAAGTTACAAAACATTTTTTTTATATTATCTTGTGAGGATTTGCACCACTTTGGGAGTTTCTTTAGCCTTAATCTTTTCTTGTATGCCATTCTAGAGAGCATAATACACAACCTATTAGCAAAATTGCAGCAAGTTATTAAAATTCTTATTTTTGACGTATTCCCATGAAGTTTACTAATTTAGGAGTTTTTTTAGACTTCTTTTTTCTTGAATGCAATTCTAGATAGCAAACTGAATAACCCGCTCTTAAAATTGTAGCAAGCTACAAAACATTTTTATTTTTGACATTTCCCTATAAAGGATTTAGATATACCAATTCCTGGAGAGTCAAATAAAATTTGCCAATATGGCATCATTATTCGAATTCGAACTTAAAACAACGGATTGGAAATAGATTTTGAATAATATTATCGTCTATGGCATCCCCAAAACGAAAATTTTTTGAAACTTTGCTGAACTTGCCACTTCATCTGTTTCCATGGTAGGTAATATCTGTCTGGGTATTTTAGACCTACACACTTATTTTTTTCCTAAAGAAAGGTTGGTCATATCTTTTTAAAGAAGCCATTCTGGAGAAAAAGTTAATTGACTACTACTCCCTAAAATCCACAATGAATGCTGTGATGCTATCAGTGTCCGCCATTTCGGGATCACCCTGTATATTTATTTTGAATTAAATAATTAGTTTTTTTTCTCTTATAATGATTAATTAAATATGTTGTTTGAATGTTTTTGAATAAAAATTTTATGCATTAAAACCTAAGTTTTATTTGCAACATTCCTATCCTAATTCTAATTCTAATAAATTCTAATTCTTTTTAAAAATTACTGAGAGTTAAATTACACAATTTCAGTTAAAATACTTATTTGACATCTACTTAGAACTTTCTCCAAAATCAAATGTATGTTTTAAGCTTTGAGTTAATTAATTAATTATTATGTTATCAAAAAATCACTTAACTTTATGAAAATATGGAAATGGGTTGCCACAACTTTTGTTGATTTTTTTTTGCCGTTTAAAATTAATAATAATGGAGAAAACAGGCCATCCCAACAATATTCTGAGTTGCTATAAAAAATTATGTCACTAACTTTTCTGTATTTTGTTTTGGTAAAACAGGATTGGATAAATCTAATTTTAATACAAAATATATAAAAATTGTATGTATATAAAAACTTAACTGTAAGTAATACCGAAAGTTCGACCGAAACCAAATATTTCAGGATGTATTATATTTATATAAAATTCTCGTCTTTTGGGCAGTAAACAAATTGAATATGGAATAATAATATACCTTGAAGTAGGTGGCCACCTAATTTACTTATTATTAATTTTTACTGATATTCCTATTGATGTCCTATTAGTTTTTTTTATTAGATATGAGGATCTCGAAATTAAATTAAAAATTAACTTGAAAAAAAGACCAATAGAATTAAATTGGCAACTACAGCAAACAGACCTATTGCCAGTTCAGTGCTGAGTGTAAAGTAAGTATCGTTTCAGTGAGTATCCGAAGGCTTGCAAGCGACTTTTATCTTGCGCCTCCCTTTAAATATGCCAGGAAAGAATTTATCTTGCAGTCAAATAGTGACTGTCTATTATTTAAATACTTGAGTGACCTTTTTAATATCAAAGTGCTGCATCTGGTGATACCAGCAATACGATCTGCTTGAAAAAATGTTGTACACTGCCTTTCAGTGAACTGGTAACTGCTAAAAAAATCATCACATGGAGTTCTGCCATGCCAAAGGAAAGAGTCTTACGCAGAAATTTCTATTTAATTCTCCATGACCGGCAGTGTGTATTATCCTTACTGTTGTGAATCCATTGCTGAACAGCTAGATTTACAGACTGTTTGAAATGCCATTAGACATTACCATTAGCCTGCTTATACTGTACCAGCAGCGTTATGCGTTTTACGTTCTGTGCATGGCGAAACGTTCTTCTAGCATTACAACACTTTGGTAGTCTCTTTAGGCTTCTGTTTTCTTCGATGCCATTCGAGAGAACATAACAAAGAACCTGTTCTCAAAATTGCAGCTAGTTATAAAAAAATTAAGTTGACATATTCCTATGAAGTTTTATAGTGATTTAGGAGCTTCTTTAGACCTCTATTTTCTTGAATGCCATTCCAGATAGCAAAATAAACAATCTGCTATAAAAATTGCAACAAGCTACAAAACATTATTATATTTTTAACATACTCTTGTGAAGGATTTAGACCACTTTGCGAGTTTCTTTATGCTTCTTTAGTTGTATATTTTTTGAAAAATGAATCATGAAAAAAAATTTAGCCAGTCTTGTAAAAGCATAAAATTTGTGACATTTATAAACGAAAAATTATACGAAATGTACTATTTCTAAATTCCGTCGTTTTTTAATTTTGTCTAAGATTAAATTAACTATTAGACTAAAGGCAGCAGAGCACGCGATCTTGTAAATATGTTTACAAAGTATATAAGATCAATAATTATCAATCTTCCTAATGAGAATTTAATCATTATTTATTTATTGACTTGAGGTGCAGTCTGATGTTAATTGAATGGAGGTCCTAGTTCACAAGAGTCAATACCTACTACGTACCTTACATTATTACTCGCAATATTTAATATTTCGACAAACCTATTCATATTTGTCTAGTTCGCGTGCTAGTGCAGTCCTGGTCATAAATAATTTACTCTAATTACTCCTCGATAAAGAGAAAAGGTAATGTTTATTTGGTAGATTATCAAGCTTTCCACGAGAAACAAAATACTTACTAATAACAATATGTATATCGATAAATTTATTCAATTGACTTAATGGGAAAAAAATGGGCAATAAAAATATTCGTTAATATAACCTATCTTAATATGTGCCTATTATAGTACCTATACCTTGTGGATAATAATTTAGTTGCCTCGGTTGGCTGCTGATGATCAAAAAGAAAAAGCGCAATTAGTAAGTTTTTGGAAGAAAATGTGTCATTAGTATTCAAACAGATACATTAAAGAGGATCTTCAGAGTCGTTATCATAAATATCATGATTTGCTACAAAAAGTCGTACCGTTTTCAACAAGCACCGTTTCACATTGTCAATAAAATGGAAAATATATCAATTATTCATATGCGATCAATCTAAGGAATCATCTGACCGAGTCTCAGTTGTTGCGTTAACTTAAAGCAAATACGCTAACTAACACTATGGACACTCTTCTCTAATCCAACGGACAACGTTTACAGCGCCCTAATGCGGCCAAGGGTGTCACCTATTCTTAATATTATATACGTTATATACGTATATATATATATATAATATACGTTACATCCTTGACGACTTGTGTCACCCTTGTGTAAGAGTTTTCATTTATTTATTTATTTATATATTTATTTATTTATTTATTTATTTATTTATTTAAATTTACATTTACGGGCAAGGCGAAAAAATGTATTTGTAAATACACAACACCTACAGAAATCAAAATTAATTAATTTGTGAATAAATCAAACACCCTGTCACTGATTGCTAAGTAAAGTTTTCAGTGTCTCTAGCCCGGGAATGGTCGCTAGGTGAGCATTTAGCTCACCATTGTCTTTAAACTGTAATTATTATGTTATTTGAACTCGTACAATCTTGTTGATTTTTCTAGCTTAGTTTATAGCCTTAAGAAGAAACATATAAAGGATTTTGTAATGAAAATCGTGTAAATTTAATTTTTATGGACACTTCATTCACCGCAGTTGCAGCCGCGCAGGCTAAACGCTCATTAGCGACCACCCATGTCACTCAACTGCTCTTATGTTTAGGTCTGCTAGCCATATGCAAGTGTTGCTGTAACTTCTTTATCTGAAGTTATTTGTTGTTTTTATGGTATACCGAGCATTTGGCTGTTTAGTTTAGTTCACAATCAAATCAGTTTGTGTTATGTAATGTAAAAAAATCTATAATTATCTACCAAAAAAAATGTATATTGACAAGTTAACATTATTCCCCTTTATTTTAAAATACCTAAAACAAATATTGCTAATACAGGGTGTTCGATGATTGGACAGCCAAAATAAAATTTCATATACAAAACCGCATCATAAGCATAAAAAAGAATAACTTTTTCCAGGTGGGGCTTTGTTTAGGAAACACTCAGACAAAAAAAAAACAACGCCTGATCTGGAAATTCTTTTTTATGCTTCTAATGCGGCTTTGTAAATTTAATTTTAGATGTCCGGTCACCAAACACCCTGCATTGTAATTCATAGTGCTTTTTATTGCACGTTTGCTTGTTGATTTTACATGCGAGCGAAACGCTCGCTAGCGACCACTGGTGTTACAATTCACCTAGCGACCAATGCCGGGCTAAGGAGCTGAAAAATATGTCCAAGCCAGGATAGCGAGTCATGAAGTCATTTTTTTTTTATTATTGAAAATGCACATGCACTACAGGGAAATCCCTATGACGCTCTGGGAGTGGTACATGAGCGGAGATGTCGATTCACGTTGGCCTTGAATCTCTGTAGGTTGTCCTTTGAAAACACGCCCTTTGGAATGCTATTCCAAAGTGATGCGGTTCTATACATAAAAGAAGTCTGAAATAGGGTGGTACGAGGTGTAACGAGCTGAACCTGATACGGATGAGCGTCTGCGGCTCGACGTATATTTCTGCCCGGTCTTGTTTTTGGTGGGATCAAGCGGGCCACGTCTTTTGAACACTTTCCAATAAAATATCTGTAAAACAGACTCAGGTTAGCTACTCTTTTTCGATGTTCGAGAGTGTCTAAATTTTTTGTCAAATCTGGGTCCCCAATCAAGCGGATGGCTCTTTTCTGAATAGAGTCGAGTAGTCTCAGCGTATGTTTGAGAGCTGAGCTCCAAACATGTGAGCAGTACTCCAAGGATGGTCGGATTTGAGCCTTCTATAAGAGGAGAAGCTGTTGTGGTGTATAAAATTTCTTCGTGCGGAAGAGTGTTCCAAGTTTTTGAGAAGCACTCTTCGCCAGACCTGCAACATGATCATGCCAAGACATGTTCGCTCCGAGGCTCACTCCAAGTAAACGAAGAGATGACGCTGGGGTAAGAGAGTGTCCCGCCATCATCATATCTGGCTCCAAAACGTTGGTCTTTTTGGAGAAGATGACTGCTTGGGTTTTTCCAGCATTGAATTGGACTTGGTTTCTATCGCCCCAAGTTAAAATGTCTTGCAAGTCATTGTTAAGTATGGCAACTTCTTGCTCCCTGCGAGTCTGTGCGTCGATGGCAGATGTTCGCGCATCTAACGTATAAGAAGATATGAGGGTACTGTCGTCGGTAAAACTGTATATTGGATTTTTTGTTGTTTCAAGCAAGTCGTTTATAAATATTAGAAAGAGAGCCGGAGATAAAATGGATCCCTGAGGCACACCGGCATTGATGGAAAAGGTCTCAGAAAGAACTCCATCGACTGCCACCTGTAACTCGCAAGCCACAAGCAGAATTTCTCGGGCATGCCATAGGCCTGTAGTTTTGCCAACAGTCCACCATGCCAAACACGGTCGAAAGCTCTAGAAATATCAAGCGCAACACCTCGGGACTCCCCATGGTGCTCGATTGCGCCGTTCCACAGCTCGGTGACGTAAGTGAGGAGTTCACCAGTTGACCTCTGTTTGCGGAATCCGTATTGGCGGTCGCTGATTATATTAGCTCCTTCCAAGTATTTTAAAAGATGTTGGTTAATAGCTTTCTCCATAATCTTGGATATTACTGAAAGCAGTGCCACTGGTCGATAGTTACTTGGTATAGTATTTTTGCCTTTCTTGGGAATAGGTTGGATCCGTGCACATTTCCAGCAAGAAGGAAATATTCCCTTTTTATATGACAAGTTGAAAAGTCGGCAGAAAACAGATGACAGCTCAGTGGCGCATTTTTTTAGTACGATAACAGGTACGTCATCGGGCCCAGAAGCTTTGTTTGGGTCTAAGGCTAACATAATGCTCTTTATGACACGCTGTTTTAGCATGGTTTATCGTTGATCGTATCTGTTATTAGAAAAAAAGCCAAAATTAGTTTTGTGTACTGAATGATCTGGAGCCTCTCTGCGTTGGTATACAAGGATTTGTCTATATTAGACTTGAACAAAAGATAATTAATCATTTTTCGTTGAACCCTTTCTAAACGATCAATGTGACATTTGTAGTTATTGGGGTTCCAAACAAGACAGCCGAACTCCAAAATTGATTTAACCAAAGAGAAGTACATGACTTTTATAGAGGAGATATCCTTAAAATCTATTGTTTGGTGCTTGATAAAACCTACCAGTGATCTCGTTGGAAACGCTATCGTCAGTAAAGACGCTCAGTAAAGCTGTCACCCTTATACACTTGGCGGCGCTGCTGCAGCTTTCTTAAATCAACACAATGCATTAGGTACCTACAATATAAGTAGTGTCGGTTATTGTTAGTTTAGCGTATTTACTTCAAGTGTCGGGATTTATATAAAAGCACGATAAATTATAATTTGTTGCTATGTACGAACGTCAATAAATAATCTGTGAATTGCATTCTAAACTAGATATGGCTCCACTGGTACGAAAAGCAAAATTAAATTTATTCATGGGAATGAGATATCAAGAACCAGAGAGTCAAATAAATATTTTGCTACTTTTTCTCAAAAACAATGCATGTCTTCCCCAAGTCTACGTTATATGTCTGTCTGGATCAGTCTTCATCAAAAATGAACTTTCAAATTCCAGAATTTTAAATCCTAGCAAGATCACAACATGTTAATCGCTCGGATTAGTTGACGGCAGCACTTATACGCATAATCCAGTCATTACGTCGAAAAAAAAATGGATTAGAAATGCAAGTGAGCCGAGAAACCTGATTTTTGGATATTGTGTGAAGGGGGGGGGGGGCTTAGAAAAGCTTAACTTCAAATTGTAGACTAAGATTTTCTGTGTGCATTCTCCGCCTTCTTGAATTAATTGTTAAATTTTGTTGTTGTTTTTTTGCAATAATTCAGCTCTCCATCGAGATACGAAAATATCACTGGAATACTTTATTGTTAGTTTTTTTTACGCTCTACAATTTAGGTCATCTACATTTTTCACCTACCGTTTTTCGTCGTTGGGATATCGAAAAATATAATGAAGGATTTTTTTCTCTCATTACACTCACGCATTCATTTTTAAATGTTGGCCACCCTAATTGGCCGAGTCATTTTCGACAAAAACAGAAAAAAGCTTTCCTTTCATGTTATCGTTTTCGTAATTGCATTGATTCAACAATAAATGATTCAATGTTAGAGTAACAGCTAAGGTTATATGCAAAAATTAGACATTAAAGTGAAAATTTTTTTCCGATTTTCTGGAAAATGGCTCAACATACTTAAAATGTAACCACAGCCACAAAAGCAGCTTTTAATCTTAACAAAGGAGCTCTCTTAGATTTCTCTCTAAAACAAGTACGACGACACATATTTAAAAACATATGCGTGACTGTCATGATAGAAAAGAATCCATCTTCAGAGGTAAATAGGTAATATATCGAGAACACGCGTTTTTGGGTGGTTATACCCATAGAGACTTCTGATCTACTCAGCGAATACTACCGATCTCCAAAATAGGACCAGGAGGATAAGGATTCTACGGGGTCTTTTATTAAGGAAACAATGAGCGGTACGTGAAAAATAGTATAGCGTAAAAAAGCAACAAAAAAGTATTCCATCGTAATTTTTGTATCTCGACGGAGAGCTGAGTTATTTCAAAACTAAGAAAATTTAAAACTTTTTATTATTTAAATTTAAATTTTTTCTAATTTTATAATGACTGCACTAGCATGCCCAGTATGAGGGAACCGAGGAGGGAACACATCGGCAACAAATTTTAAGAAGCTTCAAACAGTCCAAAACAAGGGTTTCGGCAGATCGACAGCTACAGGATGAACTATCGGTTCTTACCAGTCATGACTTCACTAACAAGGTCGCATCAGCCAGGTTTCTTCAAAACTTGCCCAAATGGTCAGATTACCTTTCATCTAACCATTGAGGTTATTTATCAAATTAGTTATCTTCAGTTCTGAAGACCAATATTTTAAACTCTACCTACCACATCGATAACAACGGGATCTAGAAAATGACTCATGGTGGGAACTTGATAATATGAAATGTAAAGTTTCCAACTTGGGTTATTGAATCGCTGTGTGTGTCTTATTCCTCGTCATTGATGTACGTAAGTACCAAATAAAAGTTTCGTAAATTACCCTGGATATAATTAGTCACCTTGACACTAAGTTGAAATAATTAGACACCTGTTAATGATCTAACTTTCGATATAAATTAAATAGTTACCTATTTACTCATCGAAATATTGACTTTAGGCGGTGGATGTTCTTAAAATTCTTAACAAAAATGATTTACAATAAAATTATATCAACCAGAATAATGCAATTATTTTTCAATTTAATGACCATCAAACTTAGCTTTCAAGTACTCTTCAATCTCAAACGTTATTTTTCATTACTCGTACAAGTGCTCCTCCAGTTTTCTGAAATTTTATTTCAATTATCAAACAGTCCTTTAATTAAGTACGATTCTGGGTTCATTCGTTCGCTATCATACCGGCATAATTATTTGAAACTAAAATTTCCAGTTGCTTCATTTCACCCATTTTTCCACAGAGCAAGCAATATTATAGAGAGAATATTTCTAGAAGAGACTACCTACTAACTTTCATATGTTCAAATTGAATTGGAAGCCTATTATATTCATCATTGCTAGAATTTTAGTCATCTTTAGTGCTTCACTGCACGTACGTTGGGATTATGCCCCAACGTTTTGTATGCAATTCCGCCTTGAAATGTTCGCTCTGAGATTCACTTAAAATAGTTCCGTTTTGAGCTGCTCTCTCACTAGTACCTACCTATAATAATAAACTTATCTCCTTATGGATTACGTAGAATTTGAATAACAAATGTTCAGTAAACAATATGATGAAGTCTCAGAATAAGATTCTAATATTAACTGAGTAATTTAAGTTCTACCTCTATAGGAATTTTAAGACACTTCAATAAAGAAGAAAATATGCTTGGGAATAAATGCACGCAGTTGGTTTAACCAAAATAACAGCCAATGGAATCTCTTGCAGCTTTCATGCACTATATCGATTGCCTAATACTTTTATATTCTCGTGGTAACTTTTACCTATATTTTCATAAAGCCATATATTTTTGATCATTATTCATAAAAGATCCATCGCACTTGATCGCGGACCCAGATTTTCCAAAAATTTTATATAACTTTCAACATCTAAGAAAAGTGTGCGAGTAGCTGACCTTTTGTAAGTGATTAAGAATATTGAAAAATTTTGGAATCGATTTATTATGATAAAGATCTCTAATCTATTAATGACATTGTTGATTAGTTTCTACATAATAAAATAACCGATCAAGTTTTCCTGTTGATCTAGTTGCTAATAAGACTCCCTTCTCCTTCAGCAAGAAAAATCTTTCCCAACTTACCCCTACAAGCTCACACCCTTTTCATTGACTAGCACCACCCACACAGAGGGTTTACGACAGGTGTAAAGGTCGGTTTACATGCTTTAAGGGTGAAGAGTTGAGCACGTGGTCCCCGCGAAGTGCGATAGAAGGCGCGTGTATACAGGGCGCGAGTCACCGGTGGACTAAAGCGTTATCTCATCGACTGCGCCGATCGTTCTGTCTATCCAAACGTGGAATTGCGCCTGGAATCCCCAATCCATGAGCGTTTAGAGTATGTTATGCTGGCTGACGGGTGGGCTGTTACGTATTTTATACCTAAGGGTGTTTAGGTAGACAACTGCATGTAAAGTGTTGTACATATCGATGTATAAGTAATAATAATGTAACAATGTAAAACCGTAATTGAGTAGGACAAGATCCAGCGCTATAGACCGATGGCTTTTACAATGCTTAGAAACCTTGATTATTTTATAAAAATGAAATAGTTTGTGAAACAAGAAGTCGAGTGTCACAATTCACACGAGTGTGAAATTTCTTTTCCGCACGTGATACACACAGTACTTTTCCTACGACCACAATTTAACAGATTAATTATTTAACAAATTTAACACATAAATTTTTCTGACAATGCTCTGCTTTTATGACCTTTTCTCCAATTTATGAAATGTTTATAAGCAGATTCGTATTTTTCTCTCGAAACTACAGGTAGCAAATTCAAAGAACACAAAACTGCTTGTTTTCTGACTTCAGGTGGTGTATTTTCTGCTTCAGATTCAGAGGAATTACAATCCATTATAATGATAGGTACCTAACTAAAGAATATTTTTTCAGACTACCCACCTAGGTAGGTATTATTTTCAATTCTACCAATGACTTTTTATTATTACTATTAAATACTGTAAAATCATTGAATTCTACCGACAATATTATTATTATTTATTATTAGACTCCGTATAAACTAAAAATAAGTGACGTGAGCGTGGAGACGAGGTAGATAATAACAATGATTTAAGAGAGGTTAGTATATCATTGATATGCAACTTCTACACAACGCAGGCGCTGTGCGTCGTCGATGGAAGTTAGTAGAGGTGTGCGATTTATTTTCACGATCACGTTCGTGAATTTGATTTGAACGCTACCAATGCTGTTATTAGCGATCAACTCGTAAATTTTAATAATTACTGCCATAAGAGAATAATGAGTATATTTTATAGTCTTGTCGGGTTCTATGTTATCCCATTTGTGTTTATTCTATTACCTTGAAGCTTTAAATGAATAGTTATTCCATTAACAATAAGTAACAGTTGAGTTCTCAGTTACCGCTCATCACTATTGCTTACATTAAAACTGTACGGAAACGATTTTTGGCTATGCGTTATGTCACTTTGTCGCACAGTTTTGGATAGGTGAGAAATTTGCTAGTTTACGCACAAAAAACGATGCGCAAAGTAGTGTTTTGTATAGTGGTCGTAGGAAAAGTACCATAAGGTATTATGCTTCACTACACTATACAGAAATTACTATAACCTGCCCCGAAAATTTGTAATTAGGTTTTTGAGCTTGTCGATTGCATTACAATATTCCAAACGCCTTTCCAAGTCTTAAGCGTTGCGTTACCAGGCTTATATGGGTACCAGTGCAAGTCCAGCACCATAATTCCTTGGAAGTGACCGACAGCAAAGTCTAATAATTGCGTTGATCGCTTTCTTGTGCCTACTTTAAGATGTGCCTCAACATCTCTCACTAGGTGAATATTACCTCTGGATCGGCTAGTGAAAGACCTTCAGAACGCGTAGCCTCGCCCAGAATACATTTTTCCTCAAGTCGTCCAACAATGTTCCGTATTTTTTTCGGATTTGGAATCGGACGCCGATCATATTTTTGACTAAAATTGTCTGAGTCGCCACATTTGCCTCGTGTTCTTGTAGTTTGTATAATTACAAATATAATTATAGTACATTCATTATTATTTTCCCACGTCTCTAATTTGCAGAGTTGTCAAAATATTAAAGAGAAATGTCAACTGAAAACAAAATGATAACGACTTTCGACAGGGGCATGACTTTTGCTTCTTATTTTTATGTGCCGTGCTCGGTCTCCGTTACTCTGCAGATGGCTTCTCGGTCTTCAGTTATTCTAACAAGTTTTCCCGCCGCGTGGATCCCTGTCTATTCCCTTATGTTCCTAGATGAAGAGAAAATTCCTAATGACTTTTGCGCCACCTAGTAATTCGAGGTATTATTTTTATCTTTTGATCCATTTTTTCATAAACATCTCAGCGAGACAAATCCTCAAATTGGGAGTCATGAATGAAAGTGTTCACAAGAGATGTATAAAAAATGGTGATGCTGTATCTAAACCAAAGTGTGTCTGTTCGCGTTCAATCTGAACTCACGAAAGCAGTTAAAATCAAACGAGGAATGAGAAAATGGTGAGATCTTTCACCACTCCTCTTTAACACATATTCAGAAGATATCTTCGACAAAGCCTTCGAAAAGGAAGCCGGTGGAATACGAGTAAACGGCATTCCACTGAACAATTTTCTTTATGCGAACGGTACAGTACTTCTCACCGAAAATATGCAAGACCTGCAGAATTTTTTTAACAATGTCATCACAGCTAGTCGAGAATATGGTTGGGCATTCAATGTTAAAAAGACAAAATAGGTACATGAATGTCACCAAAACTGAAGTACCAAATGAACATCTGTATGGAGGCGAAAGACTGGAAAGAGTTAAGAGGGATGACTGCATAGGTACAAGTGTCAACTGCTACGTGAATTATTGTTCAGAAATAAAGATTTGCATTGAGAAAGCCCTGACATATCTTTTTTTGAGGATCAAGAAGCTACTCTGTAGTCGCAATCTGAGTCTGGACTTGAGAACTCGAAGGCTCAAATGTTATGAATTCCCGGTCGTTTTAAATGGTGTAGAAGCTTGAACCTTCAACGTGTATTGTGAGCGGAAATTAAAAACCCTCGAGATGTGGGCCTACCGTAAGATGTTGAGAGTATTATGGATAGAACATGTGCCCAACGTGGCGGTTGAGAGAAGAATGGAGAAAAGCGTATTGATCTCACGGGTATTCAAGAAAAGAAAATTGCACTATTTCGGCCACATCACAAGCGGCCCAAAGTATGGGATTCTGCAAAATCCAGAGACAATAGTAGGAAAAAGGTCTATTGGAAGAAGAAGAATATCCTGACTTAGAGACCTGTGAAAATGGTTAAATGTCAAGTCATCTAACCTATTTAAGATCGCAGCTTCAATGAAGCTACATGAAGAAGAAGAAATTTTATAAATTGTATACATATAGCTATCTCATATCACTTCTTAACGTTTTAAAAAGCTTAATTATATCTGACTAATAGAAGGATATTTTCAAAAATTTATTCAGTAATACACATACTAGAAACCATTTTATTCTCAAAATATTCCTACTTAAGCCGATAAAAAACATCACTTGTCTTATTCACGAGACAGAACATAAACGATATGAAATCTTTGCATCCATCTCTTCACCTTACACTCCGGTTAATCTCACCCAGCTTTTCCACACTTCCATCAAGTTAATCCTATGAAAGACAGACAATAAATAATAAAACGAAATTCTTGACATCAGTTCTCGCTTGCGCTGCAAATTTTTCATCATAAGGAGATAGAAAATCGGGAGCGTCAGTAAAGCAATAAATATCATTTAGCCGTACATAATGAAAGTGCGGTGAATCGAGCGAGATGAAACTTTGCCAATATCTTCCGTTTGAGAACTCAATCCATATTGAGAAGACCGTCTTACGTTTCATATTATTAGTGTCTGGGGCCGCCTTAGTCCGCTCTCATCAATGGCGAAATATGAAACATTGGAGAGGTTGTATGTGCACTATTGCATGGCATCATAGATATTGATCGTGTATGTGTAACTGGCCGCGGAAATAGTCCGATTTTACGTAATAAAACAGCTTATACGCTTCAGTACAAATAATAAATCGTTCTTTAGATCCTCCGGATGATTCTTATATGTAGTTCAAATTGAAATGGATTAATATTTTATGCAATTATGATAAGTCCAATAAAAATCAGTTGCATTTTTTGGATAAGGTAAGGGATGAAGACATTTAAACCGTAAGGCGGTGCTGGTGCTTGTTGAGCATGACAAAAGAATCAAATGTCGAAAATTTGTGGAGAATCGGCTACATGTTCATACGGGGAGGGAGGAAAACGTATGCATTTTACAAGCTTACGAGAACCTCGAGGAACTTTATAAGTAACATTAATAATGATACTGTACCTGACGATATTATTCTTAGCTTGTCGAGTACGACCGGGATGATAAGAAAGAAGTCAGCACAGAAGACTGGAAGCAATTGACAAATCATCCAATTTTTTAATGAAAAGATCTATGTCTATATCTGATCAAAGGTCTTATTTAAGTCTCTGTAAGCAACATTCATCTATATCCACCACTTTTCAACTCGCTTTTCAAGTTATCCAAAAAACACGTTTTGGAGTGCAGAGGAATGTATGAAAACTTGCTTTTTCTATTAAAAAAACGCAAGTGATCATATTTCATCCGTCGCAACCTGGAATGACGCAGCATATATCTTTATGGTGTTATGGTGTTCAAATCTTTTAAGATAAAGCCGTGCTCCTCTTCTTTGCCTAAGCAGCTGCTGTGGATAAAATTTCGGAATAAAAGTAACTTCTATTGTGAAATGGATCGCACCTAGGTAGGATGAGAAGGAAATTATTTCCTATCTCCCTCATTAAATCAGCCCAAATCGAAAGAGCAAACAGTGCGAGAACATAGGTACGTAAATACCTAAAGGTAAAATTGTTAGAAAATTCAAACACAGCTACCCGCCGTTACATCAAGTAAACGATTCCTGCCTGCACATTGAATATTCATAAAATAGAATCGCTCAAAATAGAATCGCTCTAGCTAGCCACAATTCAGTCCTTCGAGAAAGCGGCCACCGCAAGGGTAAATAAACCATTGCCAGATGTTAACGCAGGGTATTGTAAAAGACAGTCTCTGCCCGCGTGATGAAAAGAAGAGCTGACCTACATACAAGAACGGGTGGAAAGATACAGACCGGGTGAAATCAAAATTAAACAATAACACCTCGCAAGAACAATAGCAACTCATTAGGTATACTAACTACGATAATGAAAACTTCACCAAACGATAGAGCGAATTAATAAAGGAAGGCAGCCGGAAATACAGCGCGATCCCTAGACGGCAAGCAGGTGGAAATGCGAAATGAAAGTTAAGCCGGTGTAATTATAATAGTTAGGAACAATGGAAATTTATAGAACGCGTCGACCGATTTGAAGGAAAATTTAGTTAGTGCAGGCTTAGGACGATTCAGTAAGGTAGCCGCGAGGTCAAATCGCTAAGTCCCGTAATTAGGAAAATACGATTAAGGACTAAATCACGGCATGAGAGCAGTGCCAATAAGGTGCATTGTTGCATGGTGTTTAGAAGGCGGGCTGCGGCATCTATAAAAGCAGACGTCTTGCCGCCGCTCCAGGCAGATGAGATCAGCTTTCGAGCAGGTCAAGTCTGACTTCCTAACCCTTCGGACGTAAACCCGGGAGAGGGCTCTTTTTTGCGAACTCTCGGTCGCCCAATCCTCATCTAACTTCACCTTTGGACGTAAACCCGGGAGAGGGCTCTTTTTTGCGAACTCTCGGTTGCCAAATCCTCATCTAACTTTACCTTTGGACGTAAATCCGGGAGAGGGCTCTTTTTTGCGAACTCTCGGTCGCCAAATCCTCATCCAAACTTTATAATTCTGCTAGCGACGATGCTATAAGCGTGCTCCGATTAGAAATTCCGTTATCCGCCTTAGAAAAACTCCCATGGAAATTCAATAAGTTCGCATCTCTTCTCGAAACAACTCAATATTCGCAGTTGGCAACTTCTCTTCGAACCAATTCACTAGCAGGTGGCAAAGTGCCTATTCTGAAGGAACTTCCTTCACAAATTAGGGAAAATCCATTGAGAAAATAGTCAGGGAAGATATCCCTTCGAAACAAAATCCACATCGAAAAATAATTAAACAGATTCGCCAAATCCATGAGCGCAGGCCCCATTTTAAGTCAGGTAAAATAATCAGCTAATTATTAGGCGGCACCGCAGTAGGTACCTACGCAATTGCATCAATAAATAGAAATAAACCAAGTTAGGCAGGAAACAGGAATGCTTCGACGAATGATTGCATATTCACGTATAGGAAATCGAGATAGAGCTAGGAGCAAAAATAGACCCAGGTCAGGAATTAATAATCGGTAAACAAAACGGCCCATGATTCAATCATCCTATTCTTCGAAGAGTCCGAGTTTTTATTTAGCGCAAATGTTAGGCAGGAAGTAGTCCCTTTAAAGTATACGACATTATACAGGGTTACTGGTAACTGGATACATTCCTTTGGTGATCTGATAAAACAAGAGGTAAGAAGTAAATTAACCCAGACATGCACTATACAAAACTCAATAGATTTTGAGATATTTCGATTTTCAACTTTTCTTAAAAAAATGGTTTCAAATGTCTTGAAATGTAATTTTCAAAAAATCTACTTTAACTTTTTGATTTTTTTTTTGCTGGAATACTTGTCCAATACTATGCTTCCTTATGGAATAAAAAATATCCTGAGGTATTTCGATCGTGTGAAAATTTCAAAGAAAAACTTTCACAAACTATTTTTTTTAAATAAGATTTAAAAGTTTTTACAAGTTATTTTCGCAAAATTGTCAAGGCAACTTGCGTACAAATTGTTTTAAAAACTTCCCTAGTGTAGTAGCTATCCAACAAGGTACGAATCTTGTACAAGAATAACAGAATCTCCCCGCTATGTACCGTTACCGAGGAACAAATCCTTAAGTCGAGACGTTTTAAAAAAAAATACGGCCCTGAACGGGGGTCTTAAAATTCTCGGATCCGGCCCATCTTCAACAGGTCGTATTTGGGGGTCCCGAGCTTCGTCCCTACCAAGTTTCGTCCCGATCGGTAAAACTTTCAGACACTAAGAGTGTTTCCTAGGCTATTCCCGAAAAATCCCGAAATTCCCGAAAAAATGACACTTCCCGGGAACGGATCCCGCTCATTTTCAATGGACATCGTGCCACGGTGCGCCTCTTCAATCGAGCCAAGTTTCAACTTTCCCACATGAAAACTGGCGGCTCTAGAGTGTTTCCTAGCAAAGTCACAGAAGTTTCGTAAGTATACGTATTCTTGTGCCGGAAAAATGTCTGTCTGTCGGTCTGTCTGTCTGTGACTTTGCTAGGAAACACTCTAGAGCCGCCAGCTTTCATGTGGGAAAGTTGAAATTTGGCTCGATTGAAGAGGCGCACCGTGGCACGATGCCCATTGAAAATGAGCGGGATCCGTTCCCGGGAAGTGTCATTTTTTCGGGAATTTCGGGATTTTTCGGGAATAGCCTAGTAATAGCCACTCTAAGTGTCTGAAAGTTTTACCGATCGGGACGAAACTTGGTAGGGACAAAGCTCGTGACCCCCAAATACGACCTATTGAAAATGGACCGGATCCGAGAATTTTAAGACCCCCGTTCAGGGCCGTATTTTTTTTAAAACGTCCCGACTTAAGGATTTGTTCCTCGGTAACGGTACATAGCGGGGAGATTCTGTTATTCTTGTACAAGATTCGTACCTTGTTAGATAGCTACTACACTAGGGAAGTTTTTAAAACAATTTGTACGCAAGGTGCCTTGACAATTTTGCGAAAATAACTTGTAAAAACTTTTAAATCTTATTTAAAAAAAATAGTTTGTGAAAGTTTTTCTTTGAAATTTTCACACGATCGAAATACCTCAGGATATTTTTTATTCCAGAAGGAAGCATAGTATTGGACAAGTATTCCAGCAAAAAAAAATCAAAAAGTTAAAGTAGATTTTTTGAAAATTACATTTCAAGACATCTGAAACCATTTTTTTAAGAAAAGTTGAAAATCGAAATATCTCAAAATCTATTGAGTTTTGTATAGTACATGTTGGGGTTAATTTACTCCTTACCTCTTGTTTTATCAGATCACCAAAGGAATGTATCCAGTTACCAGTAACCCTGTAGAAAACGAAAGTGAAAGGAGCTATTCAATTCATCCCATTGTGAGCGCCATAACTGGAACGAGCTCGAGCAGTCAAAGTAGGCAGGGTTGTCAGATGTAGCATCTGCTACTTCGCAAACATTATTATAAAATACTAATTCCATTACAAGACCCAATTAGGAGTTAGAATAGGTACTCGATTACCACATGGGGGAGGCATTCACCTCGATGTCCAGGTGGAGACCTCCGTTGTACCAGTACAAGAGCATGACTCTTAAAGTGGAAATCATAGATCGCAACAGGGCAAAGGCACCCTCAGAGTAGGATAGCGTAACAGAAACCAAAGCAAGGTTGTCAGGTGTAATAACCGCCCTCACATATCCGGAAATCAAATAACCAAAATAAAGTTAGGATCATGAATTGCAATTCACAAATAAAGATTCAAAGCAGCTCAAGAATAAATTAATCTCGAGTATGGGAAAGCCAATAAAGAAAGTCAAGAAACCAAAGTATCATTATAAGATCGTTTTTCCGAAGCTCTTCTATTCAAACAGAGACAAAATTGTCCTGTGCAATCAACCCAGGTATTCAGTAAAATCTTCACATTCACAGTTGATCAAAGCGACAAAATAGAAACTCTAATGACCAATCAAATAACTCATTGCCTAAGGAGGCAAGGTAAAACAAACAGGTTGCAACCAATAGAATAACAATCAGTACTGTTAACAGGTATATAGGACAAGACTGGGTAGCACGGCGGGGGCGATTGCTGGTCTCGTTACAATTGTATTCCCGAAACAAGCCGGCACCAGTAGGTACCAATTACAAATTCCAGCATTTTTATCAGTACTGACTAGTTAGGGGTAGAAACCAGGAACACGGTGTGGAATCGATGGTTGGTCTCGATATCCGCAAACATGCCGGTTCCAGGAGGTACCAAACTAAAAATTCCAACATTTCAATTCTTCGCCAGGTAGCCCACAGGGGCAAAAAGGTAATCAAAAGGTAAAACCAAAGTAAACAAACAAGGTTTACCAAATACATAATAATACTGAGTTATCAAGCAGATCACGAGTAAAAATAAACGGAGGCGAAATAATTCCCTCTCCCAGTTAAAATACACGGAGGCGAAATAATTCCCTCTCCTAGGTAAATCAACTGTGAAAATAAAATAATTAAATAAAAGAGAATCGGAAAGAACGATTTCATAAAGATACTAACTCAACATTCAAGAGAAATGGCAACCCCGTACTAGAATCCACTCGCTAGTTAAAACCAACTAAAACGGCCCGAATCTCAATCCGTTGGCTATTATAGGTAGGCAACCGAACTGCCACCAGCCATCCAGGCGCGATGTTTAACTCGCGTCGGACTCACGAGCGACTCAGCTAGACATACAGGGTGATTCTCCCGGTTGAAAATACACGATAATTTCGTACGAGAAATTGAATAGGTAATACACGGACATTTCCGCATATACCGGATAGTCTGTAACTGAAATAAGGCAAAATGAAGTAATAAGACATTCCCGCAATATACCGGGTCGTCTGTAAACGAAATAAAAGCAAAACGAAATAATAAGAAAGCACAGGTGTGCAAAAGAGTGGTCTTTGAAATAGATAGAAGTGTGAAAGATATATGAAATATATCTATCTTCATTTTCCACTTTGTTATGCTCTCTATGCTAATAGGGATCTCTCTTCGCTTTCCATTTTTTTGTACTCTCTAAGCAAAATCACAGCCCATCTCGCCATTCACCATTTTACGCCCTTACAAACGAATTCTCTCGCTCATCACTCGCTTTTAAACTCCCTGATAGGAAGCCAACAGTTAACAACAAGTCCCAGTAAATTTCCCCGCTTTCTGTGGGAAATCCCAATCAACCGAGACACAATAAATCCCAGTAGGTTCGTTGCGCATCCGTTTCGGCCATAGTAATCCTGGCATACCTCAATCAAAGAGCAGGGGTGACAACGGTAAACACAACGTAGGTAAACACAGCGGTCCTATTAGGGGAAACCCAGAGGTAAATAGACGATCACACCGTGGCTTTTAGCTACAGACAATGAGACCCGGGTTCTCTCCATTACAATTGGTACAATGAAATCGCTTCACCGCATTTATTTGAGAAGTTAAATAATTCCAAGATCTTGTCCTATGTTAATTCCGTTATAAACAATGCATCTACCGAATGTGATGACTGTCAATGGGGATTTTATTATATGCCTCACCGTCGGGCACCATCTTTGTTTTCTCTGTTATTGAGACGTGGTTGATTCCAAGTATTTCTTACTCGACAGCTAAGTGGAAAAATGCTTATCCATGAGTTCAGTTCTTCAAACTCGGACAGCGTTTTCAGATTAAATTACGGTGGCGCACACAGTTCACGTCACCCAATCTACACGGACTGAGCGGCTACTAACCAAAAAAACCTTCTTGCGCATCAATCGCAGAAACAGTGTATTTTTATGCGATTCAACTATGAAAATTTTTGCCGCCTTTTAAATTGGCTTTCTGAATTTTTCAATAGTCAGGTCGAATTTACGTAGTGGTTTACTGTGAAAATTTCATTTCATTTCGTTTGAAAGCGTGCCATAAAATAGATTTTTACATATAATAAACCAAAAAAAAATTGGCAAAATTTAACAATTTCGTCTCTTGTCCTATATACCCGCCACTGACTAACTTTAAAAAGTTACAGGCGAGTTCTGAAAACCGAACATTTGAAATTTTAGAGAAATAAACATCATGTAAAAAAATTCGAAAAACTCCGCCATTTCTCTTATTTGCTTCTTTAAATTTTGGAGAGTTGCAAGCTATTAGTGTAGTTGTCTACTCCGAAAATTTCAGGTAAATTCCCTCAAAAATGTGCTCATAATCAATTAAAGAAATTTAGCCATTTTTACCATTTTCTTACCCACGCCACTAGCTTACTAATGAAAATAATAAAAATTTTATTACATTAATTCAAATTTCAAATCATTTTAATCCAATCTTGTTAATACAGGTTTGTAGGAGTTTTTATTTTCTGCAATTGGGGTTGGCAGGAGCAGTCATATCTGCATGGGTGGTCCCGCCCGAGCCGAGCGCGATGAAAACGGCTGGTCTGGTGCTGGTGCTGGTTTTAAATCAAGCAGTCCCGGGTCTGAATATTACATTCAATCGTTAAACAAGCCTTTAATTGTCATCCTAATTATTTTGTTGTGAAAAGTTTTCTTTCTATATTGCTTATACAGGGACACAAAAAAAATAGCCTTTTTCCCTAAAATTCAAAAAGCCGCCATTTTGAAACGGCTCGATCGATTTTGCTCAAAAATGCAATACCAGACCACTACTTGTGGATAATATCTTCCTCCCATAAAAATTTCAGCCTCCTAGATTGAAAACTGCTACCAGAAAACCGTGCCACAGGACCGGATGTTTCGAAATTTTAAAGGACACCCTGTAGAAGTAACGCGACTTTTGGAAAATTTTTCAACGAAAATTTAACGTCATCCCAAAGTTTCACAAGAGTAAAAAATTTCTTCCACTAATCTTGAAAGATGAAGCTACTAGAGCGTTTTTAAAATTTTAGAGATATTTACATCATGTAAAATAAATTTAAATATCTCCGCCATTTTTTTTATTTGATCCTTGAAATTTTTGAAGATTAAAGAGTATTAGTATAGTTGTCTACTGTGAAAATTTTAGTTCAATTCCTTCAAAAATGTGCTCAAAAACTGTTATAGAAATTAAGCCATTTTCACTCTTTTCCTACCCACGCCACTGGCTTATTAATGGAAAAAATTCAAATTTTTTTGCATTAACTCAAATTTCAATTAATTTTCTTTCAATCCTGTTAACTTGATGTGAAAGGTTTTTTGCCATCTTGCTCATACAGGGATTCAAAAAATAGTAAATCTTCAGCAAATTCAAATAGCCGCCATTTTGAAATGGCTCGGCCGATTTTGCTCAAGTGCAATACCAGACCACTCCTTGTGGACATCTTACTCTCACAAAAATTTCAGCCTCCTAGATTGAAAACTGCGGCCAGAAACCGTGCCTCAAAGTCCGGATTTGGGGAACTTTGAAAGGACACCCTGTAGAAGTAACGTGACTTTTGGAAATTTTTTCAACGAAAATCAAAAGTCATTCCTCAGCTTTACAAGAATCCAAAATTTCGTTCACTAATCTTGAAAGATAAAGCTACAGGAGCGTTTTGAAACTCGAAAAATCGTGATTTTGGAGAAATAAATATATATAATATATATAAATATATAAATATATATATATATATATATATATATATATATCGTGGGCAGGTGAATTTTGGAAAACCACTTTTTCGTAATCTGGGGGTCATGATCGGTGGACATTTGATGAGTTTGGGTGATTTTTGGAAAGTGATGTCGTCCTCAATAGTGTATTTTTTTGTTAAAAAATACACTAACAATTATTGTAAGATTCTACAATTTATAAGCAGGATTAGCTACAGAATATTGTAATCTAAACAGACTCTCTTATAACCGGATTAGAGGCATTCACTGGTTAAAGACTTGCGCATAACTTCAAATTCACATCTGTCTAGTCTCTGAAGGCTCCCTTAAAGCTACGGAATCATATATTACGGAAAATTGCTAACCTTGAGTTCTATAAGAACTTCCAGAAAGTGCAATATCTTTTCAATATCAGAACGTCATAGTAAAGCCCATGGAAGCTTACCTCCTTCACGTTACAAGGAAAGATATAGTGCGCAGAGTAATATAAGCCAGTACCTACTATGTACATATTGGAAATACTTATTTCATTTTGAATAAGAGCATCACAGCATATTGAAATTCATGAATATTGAACCATTCGAGTATGTGTGGGTCAGTGATATAAATTTGTTTGAGGAAGATTACATCTGTGAGGTAGAAAACCGACATAATATATACTGACGTATGTTTAATATTGCCTAAAAATTTAAAGGTAGACTGTGTCCAAGATAAAGCTGAAGAAAGATAGAGGGTCGATTAAATGGAGAGAAAGTTGGTCAACAAGGAGAACAATATACAATTGCAGAAAGAGATTTGAAAAATTGTTTTTGATTATCTAATTGTTTTTTCAATTTTAGGCTTTCTTATTTATTGGCGTTTTTATTGAAGCTTCTGAAAAACTGAAAACCACATTTTCATTGCAGTTGTTGACCAGTTTTATTTTTTGCCGTGTCAGTCTTTTTATTCCACGATTTATATTTGCAGAATTGCAAAATTGCAAAATTGAAAGATATTTCAATTCTGAATATACTGATATGCCACACAGTGGTTTAAGCTTGTTTCTACCTTGATCTATAATGTTCTTATTAAACTTCTTGGATTTGTAGGATTATTAAATGACAATGAGTAATACAAGTCCAAGAAGTTTAATCAGAGCATAGATCCATATTAAGGTTAAATTAAACTGATGATGTCAATAGCTACAATCCGAAACACGTTTGAATCATCATGTGTGACATATCATTAAATTTAGAATTAAAATATCCTTCAATTTTTGCAAATAAAAAATTCAGGTTCGTATTTAAAAAATCGAAGTTCAGTCCGGCCCTGGAAATATGAACCATCAGATAAAAGACTGACACGACAAGAAAAAAGCTGGTAAATAACTGCTGGGCAATGGAAATGTGGTTTCAGTTTTTCCAAATCTTCCAAATGCCGTCCATAAGTAAGAAAAACTAAAATTGAAAATTTTTCTTTTTCAAAATATCTCGAAATCAAAAATAATTTTTGAAATCTCTTCCTGCCTTTGCGTTGTCTTTCTGGTTGCCCAACTTTTTCTCATTTCAACGACCCTGTATCTCTCACGGTGTCTGAAATCCACATGATGCTCATTTTAATCTTGAACACTGTGTGTATTCTTTGATCAAAAATAAACGAAAAAAAATCTATTAACGTGTGTCAAACGTGTGTATTAACGGAAATGCACAGAGATACACGGTGAAAAAATAAATATTTTTCAATTTTTTTAAGATATCTTGGGACGCATTTGAGATACGGAACTAAGCTTTTGTACCTGTTTAAATCATTGATACAATTTACTTTTTTATTACTAACTCGGTTTTTTTCATTTGTCATTTGCGGGGATCTAGGAATGAGCGAATTTTTGCCCTTCATTTTCCGACACATGTCTTGAAACATCAAAAGCGAGTGTTTCATCGTAAATGTCCGGTTTTCTCGAAAACGGCTCACGTTAAGCTGCGTACTCATTAGAGCATTTGCTCCGAACGAGCGCGCCGAACAGAGCAGAGCCGAGCATTCGGGGCGTTTATAGCTGCGTACTCACTAGAGCACGAGCCCCGAACGAGCGCCCCGAACAGAGCTGAACCGCTCAGATGTGGACGGGCATCCGAACAGAGCCAAGCACGCTCAGGTTGTTCGGCGAACGTGCTCAGACCGATCCGAGCTCTGTCGGTACATCAAAGGATGTTCGCGTTCAGTCTGGACGGGATTAACCAGCTCTACTGCCAAACTAATGTATCTACGAACAACTGGATCAGTGCCGAACCGAATGCTCGTTCGGGGCTCGGGTGAAAAATATAAACGCCCCGAATGCTCGGCTCTGCTCTGTTCGGCGCGCTTGTTCGGGGCAAATGCTCTAATGAGTACGCAGCTTTAGACGGGCCTGAACCTACCGCCAAAAGCTCTAGCGCCTCGAGTACATATTCCCGTGCAGTGTTGCCACGTCCTCGCGAAGTTCTACAATCTCTTCAGTGGGATTTTAAACGACTTTCGTGAATTTAATTGGCAATTAACCTCGAATTATTATTAAATTAGTCTTTGCTTCAGATGCACCTTCGACAAATAGTGGTGCGTAAGTGTCCAGGGACGAATACATATATGATTTTTTTTTTAATTCATCACACCTATCTTTAAATGCGAAATTAATTTTCACTGTCTTTCGAGAAATTAATTTGGATGAAACTTCGCACGCAAACTTGTCTTTAGGTGTGCTTTCGACTAAAAATAGTGCCAAAGTGTCACAAAGTCCAGGGGCGGAGATGTGATTTTTTTATTATTAGGCGCTAGCTTTGAATGCGAAATTTGACTTCCGAGCCATTCATTTGGATAAGATTTCGCAGTTATGACTAAGAGTATATTTTTTGCGTAGAAAATATTGTCGGTTAACAATGCGCTTTTGAAATATCAATTTACCTAGTGTCAAAAAAAATCCCACGAAACCCTAAAATCTCCGCCACACTCTGTCATATGAAAAAAATTATTTAGCAATAAAATTTATGTTTTCAACCCTTACTTTGTAGAATCTTACTATAGTAGAATTCTACTAGGTATAATAGAATTTTTTTAAACATTTGTGTTTTATTTATCATGCATCAGTTAGCAATAAAACATTTCACAAAATCAATGATAAGATCTTTACAAATCTGTATCTCATACTTACAGTTTCCGAGATAGCGAAAAAAAATGGAAATATATTTTTTTTTGATACCCTCTATCTCAAAAGCGGTACATTTCCATACATGCGCAAATGGAAGATTTTTTATATATTTTTGAGCAATAACCCAGCAGGACCGGTAAAATAAACAGCTCGTAAACAGAACGGGGAAATCTATTTATTTTTTTTTTCAGTCGATGGAGTAGGACCTTCCCTGTCTTTTGACATGCGTCTTAGGTTGGGTCGGGGTGCGGGGGAGGGGTGACACGCTTTTAAAATTTACTGAAAATGAATTTTATCGGAAAAACGGGTATATCTGAGCCGGATTTGATCTGACAAAAAAATTATGGTATCGAAAATTGAAGAGCTTGACTAAACACGGAAGTTCGTTCCGACCTGAACTCTTTAGCTCAACTGGTTCGCGAAATATTGCGATATTAAGGGTGCAAAAATGAATAAAAATTTAACTGACTTTTGCTCGGCAGTTGGTGGAGTTAGGGCGTCAATTTTTTGCGAGAGGAAGGGTGCCACCGAGTACGTTACGGCCGGAGGGAGGGGGTGGTGGACCAATTAGGATGGGAGATATGGGGGTGAGAAGAAAAATACGGAAACGCTCGTAAAAAGTTTATTTATTGACCTACAGAGACCAGGCACCGCTAATTTTTTTCGTTTTTTTATCTACTACCCGGTAGTCATGGCGCAAAAATTATAAAATAAAAAATAAAAAAAATATATATATTTTCGCAAATGCGCGCTTGGCGCGCAACTAAAAAAAGTCATTTTTTTCTCGCGTTTTTGGGGGTGAAGGAAGGGGGTGGGGAAAATTTTTTTTTCACCACTGAACGGCATTTTTTTATCTTTAATTTGAGCCCCATGAACCCGATCCGACCATAAATAAGAGCACAACGAACCAGCAAAGTCTAGAGAAAGTTGGAAAACACTCTTTCATCCATTCTCGAAATAATTTTCTTACCTGAAGCAGCCATGTGCTGCACTCGCTTGACCATGAATAGATCGAGATGCAGTCTTTTGTGTAGCGCCTCTTTCTATTGTGTACGTACCTGCCTATTGTTTTCGTGAACCCAGCGCGTCATCCCGGGAAAACAATAGAAGGCTAGCAAGATAAGAGAGCGCGACTGAGAATGAAAAACAAGGCCAACAACGGCCCAAATGGAAGAAAAATCGACCCGCCAGCAGATGAAAAAACAGTAACTCGATGTGTTTTTTCATTCCCGATCATTGAGCGGTCAAAAGCAAGCAAGAATTTTCAAAATCGATCCATAATTGAGCGAGATACGAGCGAACAAGCATTCGAAAATAAATTCCGAGCGGGCACTCCCGGCCGATCGTGACTGTTCCCGGAGTATAAACAAGCGGAGAGCGTAAGCTCCTCTCACGGCTGCTCGGGTATCTTTCTCGCCCGGTTTAAAGAGAGATCTTCATGTATAACTCGCGCGCGCGGGCTAGATACGCACGAAAAAAAAAATAAATAAATCGATAAATAAAAGTTTTCTCTTTCCAATGAGCCTAACAAGAACCCCCCACCCCTCTCCGTTCGCCCGCAATAAAGCCTAGACTTTGCCGGTTCGTTGTGCCCTTATTTATGGTCGGATCGGGTTCAAGTGGGGCTCAAATTAAAGATTAAAAAAATTCCGTTCAGTGGTGAGAAAAAATTTTCCCCACCCCCTTTCTCCACCCCCAAAAACGCGAGAAAAAAATACTTTTTTTAAATGGCGCCCCAAGCGCGCATTTGCGAAAATAATTTTTTTTTGCCATAACTACCTGGTAGTAGATAAAAATACGAAGAAAATGAGCGGTGCTTGGTCTCTGTAGGTCAATAAATAAACTTTTTACGAGCGTTTCCGTATTTTTCTTCTCACCCCCATATCTCCCATCCTAATTGGTCCACCACCCCCTCCCTCTGGCCGTCAAAGTACTCGGTGGCACCCTTCCTCTCGCAAAAAATTGACGCCCTAACTCCACCACCTGCCGAGCAAAAGTCAGTTAAATTTTTATTCATTTTTGCACTCTTAATATCGCAATATTTCGCGAACCAGTTGAGCTAAAGGGTTCAGGTCGGAACGAACTTTCGTGTTTAGTCAAACTCTTCAATTTTCGATACCATAATTTTTTTGTCAGATCAAATCCGACTCAGATATACCCGTTTTTCCGATAAAATTCATTTTCAGTAAATTTTAAAAGCGTGCCACCCCTCCCCCGCACCCCGACCCAACCTAAGACACATGTCAAAAGACAGGGAAGGTCCTACTCCATCGACTGAAAAAAAAAAAAAAAATAGATTTCCCCGGTCTGTTTACGAAATACCGGTCCTGCTGTGTTACAAAGAATCTTGCCTTTAAATTTTTTCGCAGCATTAAAGATGCACCCTGTATCTTTCAGTATACCTAGATCTTTTTGTACATATATGTACTATTTTGTAGGCAGATTTTTTTGATTAATAAAACTGCCATATGAAGATGTTTTCGTACATAGCAGGTTCCTCCATTGTCTTCTCTTGTTTCACTGAACAACCTCTGCCAGTTTTTTATAGTTCTGAGTCACCCTGTAGAAATTACAACAGAAAAAAACAATTATTCGGAGTTGTCTTTTGTATTGAATTTTAAGACGAATCGATGTCAAGGTAGCTTGACAGTAATCACCGTAACACTTCTTTTTCACTGCGATATCCTCATATGTGATAACGAATCCTCCGGAGTGAGCCACACCACGATATCGGCTCGAAGTCTCTTATAATTTGATTTAAAACATGACATAAAAGTTGTTAAACTGAAATATTATTACTCGTTGATAGAATGATAAAATTTCAGTCACTCTTGAAATTGCGGAAGAGGCACCTTTCTGATACTGAGCCACTCTCTTCTGCCTTTGTGCTACTTCTCGAGTAATTGGCCAGCTTTAAGCTCTATAAATTTGGTTTGAACAAGGATTACAATAAAATAGTGGCTGTAATTAGAGAAGGCCCCAGCTAAAGACACTAGCAGTATGTCGAGTTTAGAGAGAAAAGACAACTTGCTTTTCCACTCCGTGCGCTGACACTCACTGTTTTATGAGTAAAGAAATAGGGGGCTTTAGAACGAGAGCCAAATATTAGGAGCTCGAAATTTCCCAACGACATTGACTGGTTCTTTTTCTTGTAGGTAAACGACAATTTATTAAGTTGGCGCCACATGTTATGTATATAGTTTCTATTTCACGTGAATACAAAATTTTTACATTCACAAATTGACACGATATTTGCATAATATCTCTACACATTTCCAAAACATCTATCGAGTTCCAGCACAGATTGCAAAGAATTTCAAGCAACAACGAAATGACAGAGTATCCATAGGTGTGAAAAGCCCTCATAGTCGCACGTGCTGCCTGATCTGATAGACGTCCCGACCTAATGACCTGTCTTCCCCTTATCTCGGCCCGATACGTGTCAGGGTGTCGCCCTCGGATCCTTATGATCTCCCCCCTATCCGCCACCCCTACCACAGCGCCATCTGGATGCTGGCAGACTAACTTTATTGATGTAGTTGAACGGTTACGGCTATAGATATCGTGATATCTTTCGATGTTGCATTGTAAGTGATTAGTTCATTGACGAGGGTGAAGTTGCAGTAGGTCAAGGCTTTGTATATTTATTTTCCACAGATTCAGACTATCTTCATCACGAAGCGGTTTCGACAGTAAAGTAGTCGAATTTAGGGAACGTTGGAGGTGTACAAAAATTTACCAGCTTCATAAGAGTATAATCGTAAGATTGGAAAAAAGTTATACACCAACTTGTTTGAAAAAATCGTTTCTGAAGATGTAAAGATGATTTATAATAATTATTTGTTTATGTCTTCAATAAAATTAAATTTCACACGCGCAGTATTATTTCGCATAAAAACCTATTCGTGATACTCGGGTAAAATTACCCACAGAACTATCTTCTTCCGCCTGAGAAAAATGTATTTCCTATTCTCCATAGAGCATTGCAATTTTTATACGACTGCAATATGTTCTTAAATTACTTATAAAGCCTACCTAAGTAAACGTGCCTTTTATAACCAACCCCTAGAATACATTTATGATGATCTGGCGATATATTTGCATCAACTTAATCCGCTTTAAAAACAAATTGTTTCCGTAAAATTGCATTCTTAAAACCCTCATACAAACCCTTAATGCTCAATCTCTAGCGGAATCCAGGCTAATGCATGCAGAGCTGCCAGTGTCCTGACACACCGGCTAACTGATACCACCCTGATCCCGATATTCCTCCCTTCCGGCATCCCGTTTCATGTTGCTGGCAGGTGACCTAAATCTTCCAGGACTCCATGATTACTCTGTGAAACCGTATTAACTATTGAAGGGTTTAATTATATATAAATGACTTCCTCTCTCCGTTAAAATCTGGAACTGTATATACATAAATAAGGCCACTGCTTTAACTTACTGGTCAGTGCCTAAAATTATACCTACATTGAGAGAAGAATATGGTTTTTTTTTTGGGCTGGAAAAATATTTCGAGAATCAACTTTGTGGGGATGTTGAAAGTGATTCCGGGCTGTTTATTCGTGTTCTGTAGAGATTGCTTAAAGGAAAAATTGTAAGTGATCTTCGTTCAGGATATGGATCCAAGTTACACAGCCGCAAAGTATCATCAACTACTTTACTAGAAAATGCTTACAAGAATGTATCGAGAAGACATCTGGATCCCTCAACTTGTATTGACTGATTGATGGAAAAATTCGTCCCATAATTCAAAAACCTTCTTGCGCATCAATCGCAGAAATAGTGTATTTTTATGCGATTCAATAATAAATATTTTCTTCCAATTTTTTTTTTTTTATAATGAATATAATGAAAAAATAAAATAATCCGATTTTTTTTGGGAAAACTCCACCTACCTACAAAAAAAAAGAATGATACTCTTGTGGTTTCGAACCCGCACCAACAGTTTACTAAGAAAGGATGTAATGAACTGATCCACGATGCGTTTCAAATTTGTAGTGATGATGGGGTAGATATACAGGGTGTCCCAATATTCCATGGACATGGAGCAACCACAGATTACTGAGGTAAAAAAAAGTCGCTCGGACGAAACTTATCTCTACACCAAAGTGCTTCGTTTGTCCGTTAGAGGGCTTCAAAGTCTTTTGAAAATTTTAGTTTTTTTGAAATAGCTCATAGTCGGCTGATTCCAATTCGATGAAATTTGGTAGGTAAATTTCTTATTAAAAGTACTAACTTCTGATGTACAAGATAATTTGACGGAAACCCGGGAAGGGGTGAAACTACCCCTACCCTCCATTAAAATTGATCGTAATTGTTGATAGGGTATCAGGAACGCTGTTCATGTTTTTTTGTTTGAAAGATACATCGTTTTAGGCAATTTTTGGTCTCCTACAAAAATCTGTATCTTTCCGAGGTGCTATGTGAGAAAATAAATTAGTCGATGATAACTAAATTTTTATTTCATTCTTTTAATTTGAAATCAAATTTTCAATTATTGTCAGGTGATTATTTTATCTAATCTCATAAAAGATGCTCGATGTGGGCGCCGGTTTGGACCCTAGAAAGTACCATCCTGTGCAAAAAAATGATTTGAACTTTTCTTGGAACCTCGTCGTTTTGCAAACTGTTTACTGCGTTTGAAAAAAACCGTTTGCAAACACCTGAAAAAAAAACGAACCATACTAAACATCTTTTATGAGATTAGATCAATCAATCACCTGACAATTGAAAATTTGATTTCAATTTAAAAGAATGAAATAAAGTTTTGGTTAGATGTCATCGACTAATTTATTTTATCACATGGCACCTCGGAGAGATACAGATTTTTGTAGGAGACCAAAAATGGGCTAAAATGATGTATCTTTCAAACAAAAAAACATGAACAGCGTTCCTGCTACCCTATCAACAATTACGATCGATTTTAATGGAGGATAGGGGTAGTTTAACCCTTTCCCGGGTTTCCGTCAAATTATCATGTACATCAGAAGTTAGTACTTTTAATAAGAAATTGACCTACCAAATTTCATCGAATTGGAATCAGCCGACTTTGAGCTATTTCAAAAAAACTAAAATTTTCAAAAGACTTTGAAGCCCTCTAACGGACAAACGAAGCACTTTGGTATAGAGATAAGTTTGGTCCGAGCGACTTTTTTTTACCTCAGTAATCTGTGGTTGCTCCATGTCCATGGAATATTGGGACACCCTGTATGTAGTACGTCAGGTACCTACATCTACTCATTTTATTTTTTAAACTGGTCATATCTTAGTTATTAAAAGACCAATTTGAATACTTTTTTCACCTGCATGTAGGTGATTTAATTATTGTTGCGTTTGCTCTTCTAATTTTCAGAACCATTCATAATTGAATGTGAAAAAAAATAAAAAAGAAATTGTGAACCATTTCATTGATTTAATAATTTTATATAAGTGTAAGCTAATTTTGCACAAGCGAAAAACTTTTTTGTTTTTCGTTTAAAGTGCTACATTAGTCGAGGCGAATTGAAGCTAAGACATCAAATTATATGTTAAAGCAAAAAAAAATGGAAAATTTCGGTTCAACTTCTTCAAAAATGGACTCATAAACGGTTATAGAATTGACACATTTTCACCCTTTTTCCTACCCACGACACTGGCTTATTAATTAAAAATATGCTAATTTTATTGCAATAACTCAAATTTCCAATAATTTTCTTCCAATCCTGTTAATTTGATTTCAAAGTTTTTTGCCATCTTGCTCATACGGGGGCTCAAAAAATTGGAAATTTTCCGAAAATTCAAATGGCTGCCATTTTGAACGGCTCGGCCGATTTTGCTCAAGTGCAATACCAGACCACTCCTTGTGGATATCTTACTCCCACAAAAATTTCAGCCTCCTAGATTCAAAACTGCGACCTGAAATAAGATGACAAAAACCGGATATGTGGAACTTTGAAGGGACACCCTGTAGAAGTGATGGGACTTTTTTAAATTTTTTCAACGAAAATCTAATGTCATTCCAAAGGTTTACAAGAATCCAAAATTTCGTTCACTAATCTTGAAAGATAAAGCTACAGGAGCGTTTTGAAAATCGAAATTTCGCGATTTTGTAATCACTTTTTCGTAATCTGGGGGTCATGATCGGTGGACATTTGATGAGTTTGGATGATTTTCGAAAAGTGATGTCGTCCTCAATAGTGTATTTTTTTGTTAAAAAATACACTAAAACGGTCGTAGCAATGCCACATAGCTCCACTGGTTCATAAGCTTCCCTAAATGCATGGAATCTAACGGGGGAAGCTGAACCTTGAGATAAACTAACTGAAATCATAAATGAATCGATTCAATTAGCAAAGAAACTCTATAATACCAGAGTTTATGCCGTAGCATCTGACAATGCGTCAGCTATGCTTAAAATGGGAAGTAACTTGGCACAGTAATAATTGCAATTCTTACACTGCAAATTTATTGGCTAAAGATGTGGTAGATGATGATTGTCAAAAAAAAAATTCAATGTTGAGAGTATTTAAGAATAATTATGATTTTGAAAAGGCACTTATTAATCAAAAAGATATAAAACGAATAAAACTACCAACTGATACAAGATGGTGGTTCTTTAGAGACTCGTATTCCTGTTTAATTAAAAGTTTGCAAATTATGAAGTTGCTTAATAATAGTCAACAACCCAAATATTAGAATTACGCAAAACGTCAAATCTCTGGTTTCCGATTATGACTTTGCTGACCAGGTGAAGCAATATACTTTACTGTTTGATCCCACTTGCACTTTAATTAACAGAACTCAAAGCACTGATTGCTCTGCTGCAGAGGCTACCCATTTATCGTTTCGTCTAAAATTTCCACTGGAATAAATCCTTGACTTGAACACAGAAGAACAACGGCGGAAAATATATATGCATTGACAGCATTTTACCTCCATCCTTTTTACCATAATACATGACTTTTTGATTATTAATTTGGATGCTGATGGTTTAATAAGACTACATCACTTCATCGAAAAAAATTTGAATATTTAAACCGTTAAAAGAAAAAAGATACAGAGCCTATTGTATTCTGGAACATGGCTGAAGTGAAGTATCCGAATTTGCCTTCTTGCGCTCAAATCGAACGAGTTTTTTCAAACTGGTCATACGGCGTTCACTCCCAAATAAGAAATCGCTTAACATTTGACATGTTACATGTGTATTATTCTTTAAAAATTCTAGATTCGAATAATAGTGATGAATACTGAATACAAATTTATATTGTTCGCGTTGTTTACATTCTTAATCTTGAAAAAAGTCCTTGTAAAGAATGAATTGTTTACCCGTAAACAATCGCGTAAAGAATAGATGTAAAATGTAGGGCCCACCAATGTCCAGTCATGGGCTCTGGTCAGTTTAGGACATTTCCCTTTAAATTAGACAATATGAAAAGAAACGCACCTTTTTTACACGCACCTACTAACCACTGACGTCACTCAAATCGAGAGAATTCAAAATCACATTACTAACTTTGAATTTGCACCATATCTTAAGTAGCTGTAAATAAGCTTCAATTGAATATTCAAATCTCATTCTTGCGCGGAAATATTTTTTACACTAGTAAGTAAAAACAAAGCGGATTCCAGATTCTACTCAAAGTAGTATCCTGATGCAAATTTGTCTTCGACATGATCTCACAAAAAACTTGAGTCATACTAATGATTTACAGTAAAAATTAATTTAAAAGTTTAGTTTTTATTATTGAATAAGAAGTTTCTGTCGACTGAAAAGTTCTTTTGTATCGCAAGCCAAGACGAAGGAATAATAACTCTCCCCTAAAAGTTCCTTTGTGATAACAGTTAGTAGACGTCCATAAGAGGTAAAAGCTCTTGAAAAGTTTCAGCGTACACAAAATGTTTAAATGTAGAATAAAATCTGCTAATATCCGGGAAGTAAAGGGCCGAATAAAAAGTCACCATGAGTTCGAGTGGATTCGCTTTTGAACTCCAGCCAAATACGATCCGACTCTCTTTCGAAACTCGTACATACGACGTAAACAAACGATAAGTACGCCTTCGAATTAATGAATTCGCGTTCAGAATGCCTTTGTTTCTTTGAAAACTGATAGCTTTGTCATCTTCTCGAGTATCCATAAGTCTTCTAGATTAAAAAAAGACAATGTTATTAATTTCAGAATATTCAGGCTGGCGATGACTTCTGGATAATAAATGGTTGTAACGTGAGTGAATGCGCCATAGAATGGTGTCCTTAAGTTCAACCTTTTTAGTCAGTTTCCTCTAGTTCCCTAAGAGTCTGAGAAGCGCTTCATTTTACTTTTATTTTAATTAATTTTCCAATCTGACAAAACTTTCGTTATAAAGAACGTTACAGTCTTTTTTTATTGGTTTTCCTCTTTTGTCAATTGCTTTTCCTTATTTGTCAAATGAGTTTCCCCTATTTATTAAACGTCAGTTTGATTTTTCAATTCAAATTCCTCTTTTGTCAAATGAGATTCCTTTTATATCAAATGCTTTTCCAATGTTTATATTACTGTCACTGTACGTAAATGGGAAAAGCAATTGACATAAAGTGAAACTGATTTGACATAAAAGGAAATTGATTGATAAATCAATGACTATAATCACTGATAGATAGAAAAATAAGAAAATCATTTGACAAATAAGGAAAAGCAATTGACAAAAGAGGAAAACCAAAAGCAAAAGACTGTAAGATGTATCGATGAAAAGGAAGAAAGATATAGCAACTGTTCAACAGTACCTACAACTCGATTACAATTTTATGAAATACACTACGCAAAAATGAAAGTGACGCACTCCAAAATTTTGCCTGATTTTGATTGGGATACCTTTCGAATTCTCAAGGGATTTCGATTTTATTTTCATATGTGAAGGTGTGCAAAATCTCTGATAAATCCATAAATCTCCATAAAAGCTCATAAATTTTTCTGTTAAGTTTTGATGAGCAAATTTTGAATCTTGACGTCTCACTTCTAAATGGTTCACAAATTTTCATTTTGATGCCTGTATTTATCTGCGTTTTTTCAGTTAAGAAATAACACCAATCCCCCTAAAAACGTGTACATGTAATTTGGCTGCTGTTATCAACATTTTTTATGTCATGTTAGCAAGAGATTCTTAGATTGTTTACAAATGAAGGATAGTTCGAAGACAAGTTCATTTTCCTTCAATATTCCTCCCAAAACCTGTTTCCAGCAGAAGAAATTCGAATATTTGACTTAACTTAAGTTAATTTTTAACTTTTAATGCAATTTTTTGTTTTAAATGTTTGTCATGAGTCAATTTTCGTCCCTAGTGTTCTTGCTTGAAGTTTTAGCATCAATACGCGGCTCAAATTTCCAAAATCGGTTGACAAGGATTTATGTTACGAGAAATGTTAGGAGAAAAGTACACTTCAAGAGCGAACAGTTGATATTTTTAGATCGCCCTGTAAATACCTACATGTGTTAAATCAAAAATTTTAAAACCGTTTCGAGGTGAGACATCAAGCTTCAAAATTTATTCATCAAAATTTACAAGAAAAATTTATTTGGAAAACAGCGGTCAGGGGTAAGCAAACCGCGGAGTGATTTTGCATGCCTTCCCATATCATCCTGAAGAATTTTTTTTATTAGAATTAACGTCTCTAAACAGCTTCGGTCATAGACACAGATACGATGAATGTTGTACGTATTAGCTACAATAACATAATTGTGCATTTTTTATAGTGGCCCGTTATAATTGGTGGTACACCTGTATGTCCTTGAGATAATCGATCAGGAGTTGCAGTTGTGGTAGTCTGACGATTTCTTTCAGTTTTGCTTTTGATTGGTGGGTTTGTCTCTCCTCTGAGTGACAAGGACATTCTATGAGAATGTGCTTTACCGCGAGCCATGAGTTTTCTGTAGCCATTAGTGTCCGTATTCATCAAACTTCAAAATATAACTCTGGGGTTATATTTTGAATTATCTGACAGCTGATTGGTCTAATGCTCAAAGCCTACGAACGCTACGAAGTTTAAACCAATGACATGTTCCAAAATATAACCCCAGGGGTTATATTTATTGATGAATACGGGCCTAGATGTTTGTGCGTGATTCGAGTGTGATCTATTCGGAGTCTACGGACAATTATTTTGTCTCTTCTTGTAAGCGTGGCTGGCAGATCAAATGATTCCGTTGAGGGCTGGATCTTATACAGTTTGTAGCGTGTTCTGTTCCAATGATGGTTCTACCGGGAGTTTCTTGTTGTTTTAAGAAACGAGCTTTTAGATCTTTGTGCATTTGCGGTCTCTCATTTGTAATGATGATAACGCTTCTTTTGCAGCTCGATTAGTTTTTTCGTTGCCAGGTATACCTATGTGTCATATTTATATGTGTGATGGTTATAATCAAAGTGATTAGTCACAGTTATAAGTATCTTGTATCTTTTACACCAAAGGATGTTGTGTCATCCTTTGCCTAATGGAGGGGACGGAATAAAAGACTGAGATTCCAACCAATTCGCCTCTATGGACACTTGTAAAGGAGTGTCCTTTATGAAATGGTGCGTTGAGAAGTTGTCACTGTGTTGCTAACGATTCAATCTTAGAAGCATCTATATAGAGGATCTTATCGAATTTGGAGTTATTAATGATTTCTATAAATGCTAGGCTAAGCAACTCTTTTGACGTCCCGTGTTTAGTATGAGAGTGAAATTGAGCTGAGCATGGTATTTATTTTCGACAGTAGTTTCATCCAAGGTGGTAGAGGATATCGGAGTTGGGGTTGTTGATAAGAGATACACACCCTGAAGTAAAGGAAACAGAATTTGTGGTATAAAGAGAATTGTTGGAGGAGTATTTGTGGTTCACTGGTTCGTTGCAATGTTTTTAGTAAAGATTTTAGTGGGTTGGCTGATATTCTGACAAAATAGGCGAGAAGAAATTGTCTGCGTCCTGCGTCTTAAGCAGAGCTGTGTTTCGGACCTTAGATCAGATTTTTCTGCCGATATGTACATAAAACTACCGGTTTAGTCTTAGCTCTAAAGCATGGTATGCTCTAGTCTAGAACGAATGAGTGAACGGTAAATCTTTAGTAACACACTTTCATCTGCTCCCCATTCATTATGTTGTGACAGTGTCTTCAGTATTGTAACCCTGCTGTGACATTAGACAACTAAACTTTTGGTTTTCTTTATTATAGTGCTTCCAGTTCATTTTTTTTGTCAAAGATTAACTCAGAAGTTTGTGATGTTCAACTACGGATAAGATTTCCCCGTTAAGAATCACTTTGGGAGTTGACATCAAGACGTGAATTCTACCGAACTGTAGGATTTTTGACCCTTTTTTAGCGAAGAAGCGAAATCCGGTTCTTGATGACCACATGGTTAATTGACTGACTGATTTCTCTGCTTTTTCCGAGACAGTAGATGATAAAGTCGTCTGCATAAAGCGCGTGTCTGACTGATGAACGGGTGGCTGTACATATGTCGATTAATGCAAGAATGAATAAGAGTGTTGGACTTGTTACCGCTACTGCTCCTTGAGGAACGCCATTCTCTAATATGCATGCTGCGGTGATTTTTTCGTTAGCGTTCACTCTGAATAATGTCATAGTACTGAGAAAATTTTCTATGAACTGAAAAATGTTGCCGAATAGTTAAGCTCGGTGAGTTTTTTGACTATAATCGATCTAGGTATGGTGTCAAAAGCGCTTACAATGTCGAAGATGGCAGCTAAAACCCCTTGTTTCTGTGAGAACGCAGTGATCATTTTGTCTATGATCGTTGTTGTGTATGGTGCTGAGTTGCGATCTAAATTTTGAGCTTCGGTAATTATTTGGTGTTTCTCGAGGAGTCTCAAAGGAGTATTTTGTTTATTATCCTCTCCCAGAGCTTGCAGCTTGTGTACGTTTGTGTAGTGGAATTGTGCTATAGGAGTTAGGATCAGTTGACGGTTTATCTTGTTTTTTGATAGGAAGAATTATAGTGCTAGAATGAATAAAAGTCGCTTAAAAAACGATTCTGTGGGCCTTTTAGTGTACAAGGCTGAAATTTTCAGGAATCATAGTTTATGTCCTAAATAACTTAAATCCGAAGTCGTCAAAAAATCGTCCTGTGCAAAAAGGCACTATTCAAAATTTTCAACTTTTTTTACAGGATGTGATAGTTCATTAGTACAACTTTGCCGTGCCAATTTTTCAAAATGTTATCTGTGGTGGTTAAGTTAGGAAAAAATCAAAACCGTTTTAGAAAAGCATTGCGCAAATGGGCCCATCGTTACTTTAAACAGCGATATCTCGCTTCGGTTTACGTCAAAAACTGCCTGCTCGGACTACTTTTTTCCACTTAACAACGGCTGTCTCAAAAACGAAGCTCTTAATCGAAAATAGCATATCTTTAAAAATTATTCCCTGATCATTTCTGATTCCTACGGTGTTATTTTTATATTTTTATCTTTAATAATAAACTAGCAATAAATATAAATGTTAAACGATGCTAAAATGTGAATTGTGACTGCCGCATCAAGCGTAGGGAAACGTCGATCACCCTCCTTGGCGTCTCCATGCCCCTCACCTTGGGTTCAGCGGTCTGCTTGCCGAGAATATAAATAAAACGCCCACTAACAGAATAATATTTATTAGATCTTTTAATAATTATTAAAGTCAACAATGTATTATACAAATACAAAATGCAAAGTAGGTATGCCAATAAAGTTATCCCTGATTTTTAAATTATTTAAGGAGTTCCTGCATGTGCATGACCAGATATTGCAGTATGTATTATTATTTAAACACCTAAATACCTACCTACCTACCTCGTAGATATTTCTTATTATTTACACACCTAAACTAAATTTTATCTTCCCTATATTATGTATAAGTACCTAGTAGGAGTAGGTCCATACAAATTTTATTGGAGGTGAAAAGTTTTGAATGTTCTTACACTTTACAATACCTACAATCGTGTCAACCAACCAGGTAAAAATGTCGCCTGCTGTGCATCGCTAATAATGTAAATTTTTAGGGGTGTAATATAACTTTATAGAGCTTTAAAGAGGCTCATAGTTAGCCACCTACATTTTCGCCTGAAAATACTATAAAATTCATACTGCAGGTAGGTTACTTTTTCTTGGAACTCCTTCTTGGTGCCGTTCTGCTTTCTGCCAATTTTACCATTTTCATTTTCACAGTCTATCTTGCGTGAAACGTGTTTAGAAGTCTGGGCAAGAAAACCTGCTGGAAAGTTTACCTTATTTGGCATGAAGTTGCCAAATTAAATGATCTTGGAGTTATATTTGATAAAACTATATTTGGAAATCTTCACAAATTTGTTATAAAGCTATACACAACCAACCAAGATATAACTTCCATCAACAACCTTCGAGGACTACTGGTGGTTCTAGAACACTTGATAAATTACCCCCAACTGAGTAGTCTTTACCAACATTGCCTAAGAGCTCATTATCAAAGTTATTTATGGCTTAATGCCTTGCAACCTATTCAAAGACTACCAAATTATTTGGATTATGGATGGCAACAGATCGACAACAGATTCGTCCCAGTTTTTCAAACTTTGCCACCTTTTCCGGGAAGTTACATCATTTCTTACGACCTGTGGTTTTGAAAAAGGTATAAGGTTTCGATCTTTTAATCACTTAAACAAAAAATGTAAAATATCGAAAATGAGTTCATGATTACGTAATTTTTTTTTATCTTTGAGGTTTGTTATTGTTCCTATTTTTGCAAGAAATATCTACGAGGTAGGTAGGTATTTAGGTGTTTAAATAATAATACCTACTGCAATATCTGGTCATGCACATGCAGGAACTCCTTAAATAATTTAAAAATCAGGGATAATTTTATTGGCATACCTACTTTGCATTTTGTATTTGTATAATACATTGTTGACTTTAATAATTATTAAAAGATCTAATAAATATTATCCTGTTAGCGGGCGTTTTATTTAAATTCTCGGCAAGCAGACCGCTGAACCCAGCGTGAGGGGCACGGAGACGCCAAGGAGGGTGATCGACGTTTCCCTACGTCACGATTCACATTTTAGCATCGTTTAACATTTATATTTATTGCTAGTATATTATTAAAGATAAAAATATAAAAATGACACCGTAGGAATCAGAAATGATCAGGGAATAATTTTTAAAGATATGCTATTTTCGATTAAGAGCTTCGTTTTTGATATAGCCGTTGTTAAGTGGAAAAAAGTAGTCCGAGCAGGCAGTTTTTGACGTAAACCGAAGCGAGATATCACTGCTTAAAGTTACGATGGGCCCATTTGCGCAATGCTTTTCTAAAACGGTTTTGATTTTTTCCTAACTTAACCATCACAGATAACATTTTGAAAAATTGGCACGGCAAAGTTGCACTAATGAACTATCACATCCTGTAAAAAAAGTAGAAAGTTTTGAATAGTGCCTTTTTGCACAGGACGATTTTTTGACGACTTCGGATTTAAGTTATTTAGGACATAAACTATGATTCCTGAAAATTTCAGCCTTGTACACTAAAAGGCCCACAGGGTGACAACTTATTGCTAGATTGGCACTCTACTATTACTGACGCTAGCCATATAGTTTCGGGAAAGTTTTGGTAGACCAGATGTTGAATAATTATTATCGCAGGAGATGGTTATAATAGAAGGTGTTTGATAAGGGAGGGGCAGAAAATTTGTTTTGCAGTTTTTTTGAGTTTAGATACAGTAACGACTGCTTGAGGTACATTTATGGTGTTAGGAAATATCAACATATTAGCCATAAATTGGTAGAGAGTGAATGGCTGAGTATGCGGGGCAGACGGCGGCTTCATGCCGCTTGCCAATTTATGGATATATTAAGAACGAAAATGCCACCTTATTTGTATTCAAAGATTTCGTATCGAACCGATGTACACAACCTGAATTTGAGATTCAGGGGATTGCTGACGCCTCCTATGCGTTCGACGGAAATATATAGACGGTCTTTTTCATACAATATTGTCAATACCTTTAACTCTTTACCGGATGGGATAAGGAGGCTTGGTAAGAGAATGTTCAGGAGTGGTCTTCGTCACATGATCCTAAGTGAGGTTTGAAGGTTTCTTCTCTTCTAGTTGCAGGGAGGGGGCAGCTGTGAGTTCTTGGTGTAGAGTTATATAAAACTTACATATGCATGGGTTAAGTTCTAATGATGTGTCCAATGTGTTAGGTGCAAGTATCTGATAACTACCTGCTAGGAGTATTGATGTAGATATACTATATGTTGGAATGATATGTTACTCTTTCTGGGTTAGGTGGAAGAGCAGTTGAGGGGGGGTCATGTCTTCCCTCAATTGAACCTCGCCATTTGACAAGAATATAATATTATAATGGAATGTAAATGTTTAATTTTGTTAAAAGTCAATAAAGTCATTATTATTATTATTATTATTATACAACAATGAGAAAAACGAAAGGGCTGCTGACATAAAGAAACAAAATCGAATTCCCTTGGGAATTCGAAAGTTATCCCAATCAAAAACAGACAAAATTTTGCGGTGCAGAACATTCATTTTTGCGTAATGTAATTACAACGAAAATATCCTCTGCCTAATCATAATTTACTCGTTGATTGTTGGCCACCCTGTATTTTGAACGTATCATAAATAAATACTTAAGTAAAGCTTCTCTTGGAAATTTGTGAATTGTTAGAATCTGTAGTAATTTGAAGCATAAGCTCTCCTATAATTAATAAAATTAATTACCCAAAGAGCAAAGAATATCTCCCAAGATGATCATATTTTTTTTCTTTTCGTACTAATTAGAAAGTTAAAGCCTCACTCTGAGCGTATACTTTGAAACAGACATCAAAGTATATTCATTGCGCCACCTATTGCTGACTCCCGACTTTTGACGTGGAAAATCGATTTGGATGGCACATGCTCTTTGCATGCTAATCAACTAAAGCTTAAATTTGTGAAAGGTAGATGGCAGTATAATGTCTAACCGGATTTTCCTGAGTTCTTTTCACTTATCCATCGTCTTGATGCAAGAATAAAGCATAACAAAACAAGACGTTTATAAATCCCTAATATTTATTTTGTCTGTCTTTCTCTTACCATCTGTTCCTTGTGGTTGATGTGTTCTGAATCTATTTTCCTCAAAAACACCTAAGCACAGCTTTTTTAAACTCGCGCTTCTTAGTCCATACTTCCTACCAATAATGTTGGTCAACGCAAGGGCTAATTTAAGACAAAAGGCTTGTATTCGAAGTAAACATTTAAAACAAAAAGGACTGAAAAAGTGCTGAAATGCTAAAAAGAATCAACAGCATGAAGATCTAAGCGAAACGAAACAGGGAATAGGAGACCAACTTCAAAGCATTTAAATATTTATAGATTGCATGATGATCTTATGTATTATGTATATAGATATGACACCTATAGATTAGTCCGGTTTCCACTGCGGACTCGCAACTGAAGTTTTTGAGAAGCCTTAGGTCCATATGAAATCTCCCGCGATCAAAATCCTATTTAAAGTGAGAAATATGCCTGAAACTCCATAAAAACTTGTTAGCAACGGATATTCCGAGTTAATACTCTACAAAAACCTTCTCCCGCCCCTCTCCGTCATGAAATATTGCTGGAATTAAACTAGGAATTAAAATATTGTCATTCTCTCGAGGTTTTAATTACGGAATCGTCCTGAATAATAATTCTGGAACGGAAATAATTCAATGAAATATATATGCGAAAATTTGTTTCGTTTGTTTGTCCATTTCCATGTAGGCAGTGCAAGTATACAATCGAGTAACAATGAGAAGAGTTAAAGAGAATTGCAGGTCGTCACAGTAACGGCATGAACCAAACATAACAGAGGCTGGTATATGTATGGATGAACTCAAACACAGGATAAATAAAATAAATATAAAAGCGGAACAAACGCTAAAAAACTGGAAAGATTTGGCAGATAATATTACAGTAACGGTAGTAGATGTATCCCAAAAAATAGCAAAGAGATAAAAAGTAGAAAGTGAAAAGATTATCAAACAAAGAAGAGAAAAAATCGAACAAAGAAATAAATTATCAAGAGAAGATAGACCATAAGAATATAAACAGATCTCCAAGGAAACGAGACAGCTAATAAGGAAAAATCTGGAAAAATACTGGGAAGCTTAAGTTGAAGATTATAAGAGTGCCGTAGCAGTAGATACAGTCAGTTTAGATTGGTGGCTCATAAAGTAGTTAGATCTCAGCGTGTGCTGGAGGGGACATTGTCTACTTTGCTTGTTGCTTGCTAGCAGATGATGTAGATTACGATGGTGGTGGTCATTTCTTGGTCGAGGATATGGGGTTGTGTTCAGTTGTGGGTATATTTATATGGCAATAATCTTGTCTGGGATGTGTACAGTTGCTAGCGAGATGCCCGGATTGTCCACAGATGAAGCATTCCATGCTATCATAACACAAGAATATTCTGTAGTGGATATCTTCATGGGTGTTTGGTGACTACTGCAGATGTCTGATTAAGGACGTTCTCGTCTTGTGTCGGAGATACCATCTTTTGCCGCCTGTATGTGATTGTATTCTTCTTCAGGTGTGCTGGCTCATAGGAAGGAGACTCTCATAATGCTGAATTATTTGTTTCCTATCCGATCGGCAAACGTGAAATTGCCGTCTTCACTGGTTGTCTTGCGAAATGGTACCTTATTGAAAACCGAGTTCGTGTAGAAATATCGTTTATTCCTCAGGGAGCACACCCTTTAGAATGCTTTTTTGAACACTTCCCATAAAAATATCTGTAAAACGCAGACTTAGGTCATCAGCTACTTTTCTTCAATGTTCGAGAGTATCTCAATTTTTTGTCAAGTCACCACTAAAGCAGTATCACTCGAGTTATTTTAGTCCTTATTATTATAGTCCTATAAAGAAAACTAAAATTTACTTTGACTGATACTACTTATCTGGGAACCGGTCATTTATCTTTTTTAATTAAAACTTCCCTTTGCAAATACAGTGTTCCGCCAGTGTAAAAGTAAATTGGCCCAGAGAATTGATCTCGAATAAGAACACTTTTAGCGACGCTCCAAATGTAATTATTATGCATGTGTCGATTAGGGCAGAAATTCACCTTTTTCCCCCGGCCAGAAAAACTAAATTTGACACTCTAATTACGTGGCTGTGTTTCTTTGAGACGTCGGAAAGTAATGTGGGTCAATGGAAAGGGAAATTAATTTAATTAACGTCGAAGTAATTTGATTTTCTTTTCGTATTTATAAAACTGGAGAATTGTGTTTCTGGCGGACTTTAATAGAGAATGACAGTAATTTAGCTTGAAAATAATATTATGAGAAAAGTTAGACCTTGAAGTTTTAGTAAATTAAAGTTAGGTACTTAACACAGTTTTTATAGTACCTAATAATTTTTTTCTGCTTGTAAATTGTTTGTTGTTTCAGGTCGACATCTTTTGGAATATTCTTTGGAGGATTGTTTGATTTACTTTGAAAATGTTTAGTACTTTGTACATCTGTACTTATTTTGTACTCTACTTTTTGACTATGACTATAGCTATACCTAATACATACTGGCTTTTCGACTTTATTCGGACGTCGGTTGGCCATGAAAAATCAGCTGATTTCACCTGTTATAACCTTGAAGTTTTTGTCAATAAACTATGATAATGAATTTTGACATTGGATTTTTTTTTATTGAAAATGCACATGCACTGCAGGGAAATCCCTATGACGCTCTGGGAGCGGTGCATGAGCGGAGATGTCGATTCACGTTGGCCTTGAATCTCTGTAGGTTGTATACTTCGGGAAACACGCCCTTTGGAATGCTATTCCAAAGTGATGCGGTTCTATACATAAAAGAGGTCTGAAATAGGGTGGTACGAGGTGTAACGAGCTGAACCTGATACGGATGAGCGTCTGCGGCTCGGCGTGTATTTCTGCCTGATCTTGATCTTGGTGGGATCAGGCGGGCCACGTCTTTTGAACACTTTCCATTAAAATACTGTAAAACAGACTCAGGTCAGCTACTCTTCTTCGATGTTCGAGAGTGTCTAAATTTTTTGTCAAATCTGGGTCCCCAATCAAGCGGATGGCTCTTTTCTGAATAGAGTCGAGAAATCTCAGCGTATGTTTAGGAGCTGAGCTCCAAATATGTGAGCAGTATTCCAAGGATGGTCGGATTTTAGCCTTGTATAAGAGGAGAAGCTGTTGTGGTGTATAAAATTTCTTCGTGCGGAAGAGTGTTCCAAGTTTTTGAGAAGCACTCTTCGCCAGACCTGCAACATGATCATGCCAAGACATGTTCGCTCCGAGGCTCACTCCAAGTAAACGAAGAGATGGCGCTGGGGTAAGAGAGTGTCCCGCCATCATCATATCTGGCTCCAAAACGTTGGTCTTTTTGGAGAAGATGGCTGCTTGGGTTTTTCCAGCATTAAATTGGACTTGGTTTCTATCGCCCCAAATTACAATGTCTTGCAAGTCATTGTTAAGTATGGCAACTTCTTGCTCCCTGCGAGCCTGTGCGTCGATGGCAGATGTTCGCGCATCTAAACGTATAAGAAGATATGAGGGTACTGTCGTCGGCAAAACTGTATATTGGATTTTTTGTTGTTTCAAGCAAGTCGTTTATAAATATTAGAAAGAGAGTCGGAGATAAAATGGATCCCTGAGGCACATAGGCATTGATGGAAAAGGTCTCAGAAAGAACTCCATCGACTGCCACCTGTAATGAACGATCTCCGAGATAACTCGAAAGCCACAAGCAGAATTTCTCGGGCATGCCATAGGCCTGCAGTTTTGCCAACAGTCCATCATGCCAAACACGGTCGAAAGTTCTAGAAATATCAAACGCAACCCCTCGAGACTCCCCATGGTGCTCCATTGCGCAGTTCAACAACTCGGTGACGTAAGTGAGGAGGTCACCAGTTGACCTCTGTTTGCGGAATCCGTATTGGCGGTCGCTGATTATATTAGCTTCTTCCAAGTATTTTAAAAGATGTTGGTTAATAGCTTTCTCCATGATCTTGGATATTACTGAAAGCAGTGCCACTGGTCGATAGTTACTTGGTGTAGTATTTTTGCCTTTCTTGGGAATAGGTTGGATCCGTGCACATTTCCAGCAAGAAGGAAATATTCCCTTTTTATACGACAAGTTGAAAAGTCCGCAGAAAACAGATGACAGCTCAGTGGCGCATTTTTTTAGTACGATAACAGAGGTACGCCATCGGGCCCAGAAGCTTTGTTTGGGTCTAAGGCTAACATAATTTCGCCAAAATTTCTCAGTTACAAGATCACCTCTGTTTATCCTCCAATAGGTTACCCCCAAGACTCACTGCTGAACCAGTTCTCACTTCAGAGTCTGAAAACCCGCAGAGAGTCTGCAGCGGTCTTGTTCTTGCATAAACTGGTGACATATTTGATTGACTGTCCTAACCTTCTGGCTCGTTTAAACATCGCTACCCCAAGACTCGAAGCGAGATTTAGTAATACTTTTTACCTGAGTCATGCACGCACAAGTCTGATGCAGCACTCTCCAATTTATAATATGTGCTCTCTCTACTGCAAATTTCAACAGACCCTTGACATTTTTTCTGCATCGACCGAGGAAGTAAAGTCTGTTCTTTTAAAAACCTAACAGGTTAATTGAATTTGTAATAATACCTAATTCTGTAAAATTCATTCTATTGTTCCGCTATTTTTAGTTAATAATATAAAACATTTCTGTATATTAGTTACCTTCTGCATATCCATTCTGTAATTGGTCTCCTGACTGTTGAATGGCTAGTTAATAAATAAAAATAAAAAAAATAAATAAAATAATGCTCTTTATGACACGCTGTCGGAAAACAATGTCTGACATTTTGGGCTCCACGGAAGGGATTATTGGATTATTGGCGGAGTTCTTCCATGAAAGTCGACGGAAGAGTATATGAAGAAAAGACTCCCGCCAACAAGTTCGCCTTCTCAGTAGCCGTGGATGCGATAGTCCCATCTGTCCATGTAAGTGGTGGAATTGTGGATCTGGTGAAGTTCTGGCTGACTGCCTTAGCTACAGACCAAAAAGATTTCGAACCGTTAGGGCAGGAGAGAAGTTTGTTCCTAATTCTTTGGTTGTGAGTTTCCTTGGTTTGATCTATTATTTCCTTGCATCTGTTTCGAGCAAGGATGAAATTGTGGTGGTTTATGCTGTCGGGGCTCTCTCGCCATTGGCGAAAAGCCAGTTGTTTGGAGGCGACAGCTTCCTTGCATCTTTTGTTGAACCAAGGTTTTCTGTTTGAGGGCTGTTTTTTTGAAAAGGGAATGTAGGCTTCCATGCCTGTTAGGATGACTTGAGCAACTTCCCTAGCACAAACAGATGGATCATCAGAGCCGAAACAAACACTCCTCCATGGAACATCTCGATAATATTCCCTGAGTTCTTCCCATTTAGCAGATCTATAGTGCCAGACTACACGAGGTTTACTTGCTTCTTTAACACTAGTAATTGGTAGGACACAAGATGTTGAGACTAGTTTATGGTCTGAGGAACCTAGTGGGGCTTTCACCGTAATAGTATACATTTGAGGGTTCGTGGTCAAAAACAGATCCAACAGGCTAGCGAATTCTCCCTCGCGATCAGGAATGCGTGTTGGTTTATCAACGAGCTGGGTAAAACCACAGCTGATCGCAAACGATTCCGCTTCACGGCCTTCTTCATCAGTGAAGTTTGAGTATTTAAGCCAGTTGATGTTATGTACATTAAAATCACCCAAGATGGATATCTCAGCTTTGGGGTAGTTTATCTGTATGAGTTCAACAGTTTTTGTGAGGGACAAAAAAAGTGTCCTATACTGTGTATCGCTGGGTGGTCGGTATAAACAACAGATAAATCTCGTTGTTTGTCGGTCTGTTATCCTAAGCCACATGACCTCGAAGTCATGGGGCTCAAAGACTTCCTCACGCTGGCAGGAGAGGTCACTTCTGACAAAAATGCCAATTCCGAAGTTATGTCTAAATCTAAAGATGATTAACTGTGCTTGATGACGCTTGGACTTTTGTTTCGCACAGTGCTAGAATGTGAGGTTTATTTGCCTGAAGATGTTGATGTAAATGGATGTCAACAAGGCTATCTATTTTTAACTTTCTTTCAACCGATTTGATCTGTGGAAGTTGCCAAGCATTATCCTTCAACTTATATGAACACATTAGAATTTTTTTTTAATAAGTACTAACTTTTCACTTTTCGTTCTAATTTCAGTCACTCGTAGACAAAATATTATATGCAAGATATATGCATAAAGTGCCTTTTTCACTTCTGGGATTGACGCACTCGCCTGTGCCTCGTGCGGTCAAATTATCTAGTCGTGAAAAAATTACCACTTCAGGCACTTGTTGCATAAAAAAACTAAAAAATAAAAAATAATAAGCATTCTTCGAGGATATAAATCATGTCAATTGATTCTTATATCGTATACTTCATTGTTACACCAAAAGAAAATAATATATGGGTACTTGTTGTCACTGAATGTCAAAAGATTACGCGAATAATTGATAACATTGTCATACCAACGAGTAGCTTTTTTTCCATAGTCGCCTAGATATTTTATTAACAAAAACTTAAAAGTAAAATAAATGGTGTTTCGTAAATATATTAAAAACCGGAGAGAATTTGCGTACAGCGTTGTTGCAGTTACAAAAAAGATTCATTTTTCAATTCTGCACCTAGGGGTGAAAAAATAAACAGAGAGCTCTATTTCAAAAACGTGAGAAAAATTGGTTTGAAATCCGTCAATGGTTCGATCATAATTGCGGAAATCCTCTATAAAAGTTACAAAATGTAAATATGCAGGTTGTCAGTAACTTTAAACCTTCCTCAACTTACTGCATACCCAATCGTAAGCCAAAAAATTTTCCTTGCATTTTTTTTTGTAATTTTTATTTCTAGTTTGCAAATTTTTTTGTTTTTTCATTTTTAATTTATTCTTCCCTGTACACTCGAAAATATTTTTTCCAAAATAGACTAACAAATAGTACAATTTGAACGAAATTTCGACTCGTGCATAGTTGTCAACCCTGTATAATTTTTGATAATATTGCAGATACTGGAAGACGAAACGTGTTGGAAGAACCGAAAGTAACAATTTGAGGTGAACCGCTTCCAGTTTTCACAAGCAGTTAAGATTTCTTTTACGGAGATGAGAAGATTGCATCTCGTTTATAAGCGCCCAACATTTCAGTTCTAACTGAAATAAGTCTAACGAATGCTTCAGTTTTAATACCTGCTGCAATCCTTCATAACTTATCCGTAGAAAGATTAAAGATTTCCTGCCATTCACGTTCCCATTCACAAAAAAATTTGTCCCTGTGGAGTCCTATTAAGAAAATGTTGTTTAAATGCATGTCTATCATAGTACAAAAATCCAAAGCTTTAGCAGGGATCTAGAGGTAGATATAAACTTACTAGGTATTAATTTTAAGTGGGTAGGTGAATTATTAAGATGTTTTATTTCAAAGTTGAAAAACAATGCCGCAATCAGACATCGAAATGGTCCCTCATTAAAAATTATTCAGGTGCAAGGGAAATATTCTCTTGAACATTTCTAATCGTCAGGGGTAAGCTGTTGCTGCAAAGATAAAGGTTTAAGCCCTGGGCGTGGAATTAATTAAAGTAGAATTGGAGCATTTTTACTAAATAGTTGCCATAGCAGCTACTAGTGTTACCAGAGCAGCCTCTAGTCCTAATAAGGTAGGTAACCAACCAATTAAAGTCCATGTCAGATTCGAAACCTGAGACGAGTTCCAATATTAAAACACGTAAAAAATTGGAATCTCGGATTATTCTCGTGTTTTATTAAAAATCAGGAAACTCAATTATTATTCAGTAGAAAATATCTTTCAACTTTATTAATTTTAGGTAGGTAGTTCACAGTAACAGCGGTAATAACCTCAGTAAATTTAATAACTTTTTGCTTATGCATTGGTCTGACTTCTAAATTAAGAATTTCTTCTATGAAAAAAAAGCCTCGGGGTTTTATTTCTTTTGATGCTGACAAATACCAACATGAAATAGATTGCTGTTTAATTTATATTTTTTTCATTTAGAGAATAAAAGGAAACGAACTGAATTCCTTTTGCGTTATATTTGGGAATATCTGGTTTACAGTAGTATAGCGCTGGCTGTTTCACTTTTTAATTTTAATTACCTACTTAATGACGTTTTACTCCGATACAACGTACAAGCACCTTCCAGCAGGATAAAATGTCCTGATGGAAGGACGTTCATTACAAATGATATAGACGGCTTCAGATACTTCTTACAGGACCGTTTTAAACAACAATAGATTATATAAATTTCAAGGACCAGAACCTTTTTAAATCTTAGTTTTATCCTTATTAGTAAAATAGTTATAACAAGTTAAAGTTAGGCATCAAAATGTTCCATATGCGGGACAATGCGTTTGGGTGTCAGCGCAAATTTTTGCTTCAGCGCACTTTTTTCAGTTTGTTCGTACGGCGAGAAGTACTTACGTCGTTTTTTTGGAAGGACAGGTTCATGTGCGACCATAGAGATATAAAAGCTTAATTAAAAACATTAAAAAACGGCATCACTGGGTGGAGCTTATAGGAGTAACAATATGGCGTCTCGACAGGGTCAGACTTAATTTGTATTTGCAAAATTATCATAAATAAAAATGTTTCTCACATTTCATACATATTTTTAACACGTCTTCAGATGGATATTGCAGACCTTTTGTGTTTTTCAAGTCAATAAAAGAATATAAAATATCCGGCAAATAATCATGGTCATTTTCAATTTTAGATTTTTAGTGTACTATGCAAGTAGGTACGGTCCTGTATATTGTTGACACTTACCTTTGGAATGTTATTTCGGAGGATTTTTTTTATCAACGCAGTCTCTACTACAGCAGGTACGAACTGCACAAGAAACCAATCTTTGTTTTTTGGATTTAACACCAAAAATCTTAAAGACAGTCCTTAAATCAAATGAAACATCACAAAAAGCCTTCACTCAAGACAATAGCATAAGTTTGACATAAAAGTCGTATCAATATGGCGGACCTAATCCCATCTGTGGATCTGTGTCACGTCATGTCGTCTCCTCTCTATTCTATCTCTATGTGTGCGACACACAGAGCTGGGAGTATCTTAAAAAAAAAAGATAATTTCCAGTATCTAAGATACAAGATAGTATCTTGTATCTGGTAGGTATCTACAGGGTGTCCCAGACTTAATTGACCAGGCCATATCTCATATACAGGTTGAGATAATCGAGCCGAATAAAAGGCATATTATTATAATTTTTCAAGCTGTATAACATGACAGCATGAAAACAACCCCCACTCTTGCATCCCCTAAGTTACAGCCCCCACCCTTAAAAAAATGAATAGCACCCTGTATATATTTTTGTATATTCAAAACTAGTATTCGATTCTCTATTCAGATGATTTTTCAGATTCAAAATTGGTTTAGAAATAACCAAGAAAAAGTTCATCAAGGTGGTCATGACTTTTTATCTTAACTTTCTCTGGATGACTTTTGCTGTCAAAATTTATTCATAGTTTTTAACAGGCAGGTGATAGTTATTATTATAATTAAAGTCCAAACAATTTATTTGATAATTCTGATTTGTTGGGAAATTTTAAAAAATAAAACAAGAGATAAAGCACTTTATCATGAACCTTAATGATGACTGTGACCTGCTAATTAAAAACTATGACCAAAATATTGATAAATTTTGGCAGCTAAAGTCATTCAGGTAAAGTTAAGATAAAAAGTCATGACCACCTTGATGAACTTTTTCTTGGTTATTTCTGAACCAATTTTGAATCTGAAAAATCATCTGAATAGAGAATCGAATACTGGTTTTGAATATACAAAAATATATACAGGGTGCTATTCATTTTTTTAAGGGTGGGGGCTGCAACTTAGGGGATGTTGGAGTGGGGGTTGTTTTCATGCTGTCATGTTATACAGCTTGAAAAATTATAATAATATGCCTTTTATTCGGCTCGATTATCTCAACCTGTATATGAGATATGGCCTGGTCAATTAAGTCTGGGACACCCTGTATAGATACTTTTTAATTTTATGGTATTTCTTCTATTTATATTTTCTAAGTGGGTATCTCTACGAAGCTTTTAGTATCTAAGATACTTTTAGTATCTAAAATAGATTTTTGAAAGTATCTTAGATAGTTTTAAAAGTATCTTATATCTAAGATACTTTTGATTTTTAGTATCTTCATCTAAATGTATTTTAAGATACTTTTTAGGAAGTATCAAGTATCTTGTATCTAGATACTTTTTATAGTATCTATCCCACCACTGTCGGTGATGAAACCGAGGAAGCAAGTTTTGTTTCAAAATTACAGTTTTTCTGAATATAGTCTACAACACCCTGTATATACAGTGACGGTATACATTTCGGGATCACACTGTACTTAATACGATTCCAATTGGTAAGTTTATAATATTTCTGGGAAAGATACTTTAAAAAGTATCTTAGATACAAGATACTAGATACTTTCTAAAAAGTATCTTAAGATACATTTAGGTAAAGATACTAAAAAACAAAAGTATCTTAAATACAAGGTAGGTACTTCTAAAACTATCTAAGATACTCAAAATATCTAAGATACTCCCAAAAACTATCTTAGATACTAAATGTATCTTAGATACCAAAAGTATCCTAGATACTAAAAGCTTCTTAAAGATACCCACTTGAAAAATACCTACAAATAGTAAAAATACTATGAAATTTCCTGATGACAGATGACCTAGACCTTATGCAAGCAACATAATCAAACGGGCAATGTTGCGCAAGCCATAACTCGCAACTTTGAAAAAGTATTTCACAAAGTATCTTAGATACTAAAAATAGATACAAAATACAGGTACTTTTAAAAAGTATCTATAGATACAAGATACTACTTTTAGAAAGTATCTAGATACAAGATACTATCTTGTATCTTAGATACTGAAAAGTATCTTTTTTTAGGTACTCCCAGCTCTGATTTAAATTTAAATTTTAGAATAATATTTTATTCGCCATCGTTAGGTTATACCCATATGCATGAACAATAGAACTGGAAAGCTTACGCTTTGTTGGGAACGCGAGTTTAGATAAATTGTCAGAAAGTGGCATGCCGTTTCAGTCTAACACATGTTCCCTAATGACAGATCAGAGTAAATGGATAAAAAAACGACCAATTATAGCAAGAAACCTATACCAAATAGTTAATTGTTCATATGCGTTAAACAAACATAATCTTTCTCACACCGCGCATCGTGCTCTTTCTAATGAGGCGGATGACTTTTACAGCTGCCAGAGCAGGAGAGAGCGCTTTCAGTTCGTCTGTTCCTTTTAATGCTTATATGTACCATTGTACCGTGAAATATAGAACGCTTAAATCCGAGTATTCGACCATATACGAACATCTTGACAGGTTTTCCGACCTCTTGAGTTATAAGGGGTGGAATCTTGCTTGGGTGGAGAAAAAACAGCCGCATTTTACCGAAAAACCAGTTTATTTGAAAAACAAATTATAAAAAAATCTCCAAATCTCTAATAAATGGAGACTCATCTCCATCAACAGCAGCGCCCTACTAGTGAATTATTTGAGAACTGTTCAGAACACTCCCTCATTATTTCACGGTTACAACAAATACCTAATGCTTCTAAATAATGACCCATTTCCTCTTGTAGCTTGATTCTAAAACAAGAGAAACAGTATTTTCGGTTACATTCAAGCCCCACTGACTTAGGTACAAATAAACATACCACAGAGCATATTAAGGTCCGCATAATACACATGCACGTAAGTTCAATGTTCAATAATTAGAGGTCGGGTTGCTGTTCCAGTTTTAGCATAACAATTTTAATTAAGTTTGTAATCAAGCATGCGATTAGATCTGTGAGGATTTTGTAGCTAGTAATGGTCTGTTCCGATCCAATTACACGCCGAATTAAATGGTATAGTAGGAAAGTTTTAGGTCAAGTCCTTTGAGACAAAACCATAAAGCTGACGGGATGATATCGAGACACGCTAATATGATCTGTATGACGTAATTTAAAATACCTACCTACAAATAAAAACCTGTATAATAAATTCTTAAAAAATAACTCATGTTTTTGAAATCAATTTTTTTGAATATTTTTGAGTATTGATATTTTTTCTACTTGTTTTTAAAAGAACTATTTCTATTTAAAATCGTATATTATCTACAGAAAAATTCCCCATTAACTATTCAGGAAATTATAGCTGAATCTTGCATTGTTATCGAGATAATATTATGTATTATAACTGAAAAACTGAAATGGGTGCAGTTTCACTCCTATCTCCATAGTTTCCACCCTCTATTTTAATAACACTCCTTGACCATGTGAACAATTCCTCGAATAAAAACCTGCTCTTTTGATAATTGCACTGTTTATGGGAACATAATCAGTAGTAGCCTATTACAGGTATTGAGTACCTTACTGAGGTCATAACTACTCACTACTCCAGAATCTGGGAAGTACAGACCTACCGACGGTCAAGCTCAAGCTGACTGGGGAATGGGTGACAAAAAATTGTTTTACAGTTTAGGTATATAGTTTTATAAAACTTCAAAATTAATTGTCTTTCTACAGAGTTATCTACCAAAGGGAAATATTTTACGTAGGAGTACCTACAGCTAGAAATGCTTCAATTTATACACTTATAGGCTAAAGTATGGAGAAGTCCGCAATGGAAAGTTGTGTATCTTGTAGGCTCAATGGTCTAGGGGTATGATTCTCGCTTTGGGTGCGAGAGGTCCCGGGTTCAAATCCCGGTTGAGCCCAGTTACTTTTTTTTCTCTAATACATAATTTTGACGTTAGTATTTATAATAACTAGGTTTCATTCTATTTATTTTATTTATTTTTCTTATCTTTAAGATCTATTTGAAATTTTGCTTTACCAGGAACTCGTGAAATTTATTTCTAGGTCGGTTTGTACCACAATATGTGTAATAACAAAATAATAATAATAACGGGCTTGGCTCTTCGAGCTCTCCGGCAGTCTACAAATCAGAGCCTTCCAAATAATCCTTCGAATTGTGATTTGTAGACTGCCGGAGAGCTCGAAAAGCCAAGCCCGTTATTATTATTATTTTGTGTTTTCATACAACGGCTCGGTTATAATATTTTTCTAAGTAATATTATGTGTAATGTTATATTTCAGCATAAATAATACTTTCATACGTGGCCGCAATAAAATGGTGTAGATGCTGTTCCATTGACTAAGAACAAGCAGTACTGGTTGCATAGGACTTCAGTATTATAAGTATTTTAGGATGGAAATTTTCTTTATGCTATTTTTTACAGAGGCGTCTCGTTTTTACGATACAGTGTGTATAAGTTGAAATCTAAATAATGTTTTTTATCACAGCTTACTTACTACCTATGAAAAAAACTTCTTTCTTAAACTGGTACACTTTTTGCAAAATTTTTCTCAAGAGAATAGCAGCGCGAAGAGGGGGGAAAACAGAGTTTATAGAACGCATTTGTACCCCCCCCCCTCCGCACTTTCTCCTGTGCACGCCTCTGGTTAAAAGTTATTGTTTTTAGATCAAGCGTCGTACATTACTATTATTTTTTTCACTCTTGGAAGATATCTACATAGCGGTGGTAGGAAATGGTGGTTATATAGTGGTTATACCCATTGCGTTGCACCATACAAGGAATTAATTTCCTTCATCATTTTGAAAATAAATAAATTAGTTTAAATGTCAAAATATACGAAATAAATGTTCATTGTTTCTGTTTAAAATTACATTGTTTTTCCTAACAATGCAACGCGCAAAAAGCGAAAGAACATTGTGACGACAACTCCGGCTGTCCGGAAAACTGGCAGAGGACGGACGGATTGCTCGGGCGCCAGATTTTTGTAGAGGGTTTACTCACCAGGGGAAATGGTCTCGCTTTCCTTTCCCAACTACCTAGGTTGTCACACAGGTGGTACGTTTATCGTACCCTTGTCCCAGGGTAACTCTGTGGAGAAGACGGATAGTGCCAGGGGTCAGATGAGGTTATCACAGAAGCGGGCACGGAGGAGCGGTCTTTAGGCGCCCCCCGCGTTTTCGATGGCACTCCCGTGGAGTCAAGTTGTTATGCGAGTATTTCTTGGTTCCAGGTTCACGGTCGCGGTTGTGGTAAGAAAGGAGATTCGTGTGCTATGTTTTAAACAAATTTATTCTCACCAAAATCACTATTTACAATAGAAAAGAAATTAAAAAGGTTAATTCAGACGAATAAACAATTATACAAATTCCTAACCTTAAGGGTCAACTAACTACGGGTTGCGAAGCAAAACGGCATGAGGCGAGTTGCGGTCGTCGGAGGCGGTTTAAATTAAACCCCCGGTCAGATAAAAAGGTATCTCCTGGTAATTCAAGGTGGTGCTATTTACGGCGGGTGCGAACGTGAAAATCGGGTCGGCGCGGTGGAGCCGCTGTGTGTCGTGTCTTACTGGACTGGAGGGGCCGGGATTCGGCGTGCTGTTGGTACGAGTACCAGGCCTCGCCGCCACCGTGAGATTACCCCCTGCGTCGCCGGGGCTGACAATCTCACGACAAAGACGGGACCTTCGTTACTCCAGCGGAACACAGGTGTCGATGGGCTGTTGACTAGCACCAGACCGCGCTACCACCGCATTATTACCCCCTGCGTCGCCGGGGCTGATAATCTCACGACAACAACGGAGCCTTTGTTGCTACAGCGGGGTCCAGTAATGAACAGAGGGGACGGACTGATGAAGGATGTTCGGGGATAATCGTGACACAACCATGTAACGTACATTTTGTACGTACCGGCTAAATGCCGGCGACGCGGAGACAACGGCGGGCGCGCGCAGTAAGTGAGTGATGGTGGGTTTTAGTGCAATGTAACACGGCCGGCTGGCGGCCTCGAGTTTCGTAACATCGATTGTCGAATTCCAACCTGGAACGCAGGTGAATGCGTTTTCACCTTCCTTTCTCTCCTGGTGATTCGCGGAAGAAGGTCCACGCAGATACCTGTTGCGAATAATAGACAATAGCGTCTTGAATTTACTGTTCATTATTATAACCATCCCTCACGTTTTTGGCTTGGTGAGTGTTGTAGAATGATTTTGTTAATTGTGCTAGAATTATACCGATCATATTTTCTTAATACCGTATGCTAATTTTAATTCTTTTAAATCCGATCGAGTTTCGCTCCGCTTGTAAAATTTCGTCAATCACATTTTTTGATCTTAACCTATCTTGAGGACGGGACATCATTTCTATGTACCCTCGGCAAGCAGACTCGATCGGACCGTTCATTAATGCAAGAGTGCTTCTGATACCAATGAAATTACAATCTTTTCCCTGGAGGCAATTTTTCCCTGGAGTCAATTTTTCCCTGGAGGCAATCTTTATCTCTGGAGGCAATTTTTTCTTGGAGGCAATCTTTTTCCTTGAGGCCATCTTATTCCCTGAGGCACCTGCCTTTTTCCGTGCCAAGCAGATTGTCCGGAGCCAAGCATGAAGATCCAGGCCACTTCCAGCTAGACTTCTGAAGAGCCATACGAAGCTAAGTGCCTTGTGAACTACTAGCATCCGACCAATTCATTCTGCTAAACCGCACGCTCTGTTCTTTTTAATTGTTAACCGTGCTCAAGAGTGTCATATTAATCATCATCATAGCTGTGATATATTTTATATTTTTCAATAAAGAGTACCTGTTGTTCTGCTGACCTGCTGGTTATTGTTGATCCTCCTAGACTAGCGACTCAACCTACGACCCTTGTTTTTTCTTGTCTCATGCTCTCAGCGACTATTTTTCCCCTCTAGGGGTTAAATAGTTCGTTTCAAGTGGCGCCCAACGTGTCTATCTGCCAATAATTCGTTTCAACCAAATACAGTGGAACAATTACGGCTGGTATCAATTACCACCTACCTTAGCACGGAAGCGCAGGGTGGTCGGCTCGGATCTCGGGTTAACGTGCGGAACTTTAACACACTTGTCTGACTGTAATCGGCACTAACTCTTGGATCTCTGCTACTATCTTCGGTTAACAACACCGGAACAGACGTCTTACACTACTGCACCCTAAGAACGCCGGTTCGGAAGTGATTTTGAAGCCAAAATGTCCGTGGTTTTATATGATTTTCATATCGCCTGGGTTCACTAATCACCGTTTTTCTGATGGAACGCGGAGTATAAAAACGGTTCATTTAGTTTTTACCTACGGTGATATCGCTGGTATCAGCTTCCGAATTTGTAGTCAACTGACTCGATTCAGCTCGCTTAAAATTTGGTCTGTTCATAAAAAACTGATAAGTGACTTGAGAAATTAATAATTATAATGGTTTTATTATTTGACGAAATGCATAAATCGATCCTGATGATTTTTAGAATGAATGAAAACTATTATTGGAGGCAGCTGACTAACAAAAATGAAGTCGAAAATTCACGACTTCATTACAACATCTAGGAACAAGTTTTTTCTGTAGGTATTTTAATAACGAATTCATTGGCGGGGTTGTTGGTTGGAAAACCAATGATAATCCAACTTGTTCATTAACACCCTTCCCTTGTATATTCTCTGTATATCTTTCAGCTTTCAGTCGAGTAATACATTATTATACCACCGTTCGAGTGTTCCAGGAACAAAGGACGAGCATATAAGGTCTTATTGGAGGATAAAACAGGGACAAGGGACGAAGCGGGCAGACAGCTGGAGGATTATTAATGATTGCTAAGCAACAGGTGCCCGTATTTTGCCCACTTCATCGGGTCGTTGTTATAAACGACTGGGGGAGAAACACTGCTGTAACAGCTGCAGGGACGTGTTAATTGAATTTATGATAATCATTGTTGCGAATGTTGTTCCCCAACTCTAATAAGACTCATTGTTAAACAAGGATAACCATAATGGTAACTATGTGCGGATCTTTAGTGTCCCCTATCTTTATATTTTTGAACCACTCAAGATACCTAGATTAATAATTATTGATGGTCGGTATCCATGTTAAATGCTGTATAAATGTCATATTTTGACGTAAACATAATCGTTGTCAAATCGAGATGGAAGTGGGTCGCCGTCTTGGATATTTTTTAGTTTTTGCGATTATAAGCACCCCATTAGAAACGATTCACAACGGACAATATGATCCAAAAATTATACAAAATTTCCCCATTTTGTCCATCTTCAAAGGTTAAAGATGAACTTGAAAATTTTGAAAAGCTTGAAATCAATTGAAAGGTAAAAAAAAGTTTGAATTTAAAATTCAGTCTAAGAAGGTAAGTCAAATTTTGAGAAGATGAAAAAATAATACAAATTTAATTTTTTGACAAAGTTATTTGGAAATGGTATGTTTTTCACCTCGAGACTGTCAAGTGAGGTGGAATTGACACACTAAAACAAACTAGCTGTGCATAGTTTTCACAATTTCGAAAGAAGCCATTTTCTCGATAAGGAAAAATTACTCTGTATTAGGGGTAAAACAAATTTTAATGCAAGCCAGATGGTTTGTTTTTTGTTCGCTAAGCCTTTTAGACAAATGAAAGATTAAAATTTCTTCCGTTAATGCCAATAAGCTTTTGTGTGGTCTATGCTATTTCGAAGAAGGAGTTTAATGAACGTAACTCCACTGGTAATGAATCTTAGCATTGTATTTCAAGTCACCTAATCCACCCTCTACTCGGCTTAAATATGTCTAATAACAGGGAAATAAAACACTTGGGAGGCGTCCCATAATTAACAGAATATCGTTTTTCATTTACGAGCTGCGTAATTTATTGGTTGGAAGTTAATGGTAGCCACCGTTCCATCAAATGACAAGGTGGAGTATTTCAAAAGGTAAAATTACACGCCAGTGTGGCGATCGTATTCATATTTGATTAGCTTTAGCACCGTGAATATACGGGGACATCATGAAAAACTTTATATTCAAAAAATATAAAATAAAACGTGTATAAGCTTTCAACTTCCAAGCAAGTTTGACTATCTCTTGTATAAATGAGTGTCCAGATATTTAGCTTCAGGAAAATGTTTATCCATAAACTTAAAACCTTGAATTTATATGAAAAAATAGGTCGATTTTCTTGACTATGTTTTCAGCAATTCTTTGATAAACATAAGAACTTTAGTGTATTAACATTTCATGGAACACTTTGTACAATATTGTTGCAAACCAAGCAGCTGTCATTCGGTTTTGATCGGTTCTTCTCCTTGCGGCTCGGTTCTCTTCTTGATAATCGCCCATGCGCGAGAAAGCGGTTAATAATGGCATGCAGTAGATAAGCCGTTGAATGCAGACGCTCAAAAACTCCAAGAATATCCAACTCGTTCTTTGTGATCTTATTTAACTAGTCTAGAATGTGCAGCTAAAAATTCCGATAAACACTCAGTGAAGGTATACGTACTGTTTTTTTTTTCAATTATCGCCTGGTTTATCAGCGTCAATTTCTATGGTCATGGTTCATGGTTTGTGAAGTTAAAATTCTGTTTCGAAAAGATAAATTTTGTAATATTTCATGTATTACCTCTCACTCGATTTTTAGCAATTTTTCCCGTTATATTTGGAATGGCGGAACTCTCGAAAGAGCTGGAAGTTATAAGAATCCCGCATTCATTGATTATTCTTCCTTAGTTGTAGAAAACAACCCTACATATTTAGCATTTTCTGTTCTTCCTGAGTAGTTAAAGTGGGGAATTTTGATTCAAAATAGGTACCCGGATCTGGTATGTTACACTTACATAATTTTTTTTTAAGTGATTTTTGGCTGCAGTGGATTTTTATCATCAGAATTCTCCACCAAAGCATTAACTGTGGCAGGATTTACATTAAATCATATTTAAATAATGTATTAAATCTCGCCAAATGAAAATTTTCCATTCAATAACGTTGCAAAGTGTATTTTTTGCTACTGTTAAATTATAGTGCTATACTGTTAAATTATAAAGCTGATGTCATCCGCTCTCGAAAATTCCACCTATTTTTTATGCTTCATTCTGAACTTCCTGATTTTATTTTAAAGGTGCTCGCCCCCTTGTCTTGGACTCTCCTTTATTTGTAATTTTTCCTTTGTGTACCATGAAGGACCGTCAGGACCAGATCTGAATTAATATTGAATGAAATATTCAAAATAATCAAAATATTGACTTTCAGCAATCACATGAACCACCACCATTTACATGCAGCAATCCAGGCCGACTTACATATAGGACTTACTGGATTAAACGTCAATAAGTGAGTCCTTATCCCTTATTCTTGCTGTTATTCCTGTTCGCCACTTTTCTGCATGAGTCCAGTTCAAGTAATAAATTTGTTGACTACCAACTGGCATTCAAAACTTAATTTTCCGAATCAGGACGTTCCAAATTTAATTTACTGCACAAAGAAAAATAAATCAATCTGTATGAGAAAATGCCACGGAAAAATTCACATTAAACCGTTTCGAAAGGAATTTTTGAGACGTAGGCAAGACAGTTCATTTTCCCGTATTTCTCCTCTTTATTATCTACCAGCATTCCCGCAGCCATTATGTAAGTTATGTAAGAACAATGCAGTTTCCGAACGCGAAGCGACGGAGCTCATCAGGGACGGAAGCACTTATTGAATTCAAAGGACGAGGAAGCTCGGGAGACCATCCATTTGATGAACCCTCACGATATGCTGCTGTAAAATAACAGACACGTTTTCGAATGGATAATACAGTGACGGTAAGGTCTGCAATAAATTTAATTTTAAGTTCACTTCACAGTTCGTCTACAGGTTTCAAAGAGTTTTCTTCAAGGGTCAACTCTATCATCAATTATTAAGAGTAACCTAATAAAAACGTTATTCCATTTTAAATTACAGTCTTATAATAATTGTCTTTCTTCCCTCAGTATGTACTCAGTATGTTAGGGGTGGAATTGATCTGAAGGCCAGAGGAGGTTGCTGATTCTCAGTTCTCGTCGGTTTTTTGTTTGTTTTTTATTTCATCAAAGCTTGAGGATGATAGTTTTGCTGATCGTGTAAGTGTTGGTTGCGATGACTCGTTGATTGAGATTCCTGTTTCCTTTTGAGTGATGTTTTTTTTAACTTTGTAGTCTTGCGTATCTCCTGAATTTGATTGTATCCTCTTTGTGCTTAAAAAAAATTGTGACATAGGAAGCTACAGACCAATATCTATACTTTCCTGCATCCTTAAACTTTGCGAACACTTCGTTGCGGATCTAGCTGATTTGGTTAGAAAGGATGTTCTAGTCGAGCAACATGGATTTGTGGCAAGAAGATCAGTTGAGAAGAATGTATTAATTTACCCTGATTACTTGTTGGAGGCTTTGGAGAATGGAGTTCAAGTAGATGCTATATACTTACACAGAATTATCCAGGACTTTTGACACCGTTGATCAGGTTATTTTGCTGGGGAAGTTGGATTAGTTCGGTGTGAGAGCAGCTTTGTTAAGAAGGCTGCATAGTAGTTACCTGAGTGAACGCAGATAGGTTGTCAGCTTGAAATAAATTCTTTCGTAAGAGATTGCGGTCACGAGTGGTGTCCCTCAGAGTTCTCACTTGGGACCGGTTTTATTCAACTGTTTCTTAAACGATATCAAGGTGACTTTACCCGGTGTTGATTATTTTATTTGCCGATGACCTCAAATTGTTCCGAGCAGTCTCGTCCTTGGAGGATTGTATAGTGTTGTAGGAGGCATTGACGGGGTTGCATGAGTGTGTGTGTGAACAACATTTCTTCAAACATCTCCAAATATCATGTGGTAAATTTTACAAGATCGAAAATGGATTGATGGATCGATGGATGATACTACTTCTAGTGTGATTTTTCTTACATTATTTTGTATTAAAGATGCAAAAATTGGCAATGCTCTTATATAAAGATTATTATAATGGTCAGTCGCTTAATTTCGAGGATTGCTGAGAAATCGCATTAAAAATTATGACAGCAATAACAATCAAAGAGTAAAAAGCTGATAGTGTCGTGTGATCCACAAAATTTTTCATCAACTATCGCCTTGAATAAAATAAAGTATGTCCGCCAGAAAAAACACAAACGATTGGAAGGTGTGTAATTGAACTACTCCAATCAATGATCTACAAATCATAGAACAATAAACAAAAACATAATTACTTGCATAATGAACTTTGTCTGAGTAAAGAAATTAAACTGGAACAGTAAACAATATCTGCTGAGTACGTGTGGTGCTGAGTTTATTACTATTTCAATTTGGCATTGGTTGTGTTCCAAGGAAGATCAACAATAAGGTAACAAAAAGTTAATTTTGCCCATTGAATTATTATGAAGATCACTGGTTTTGCCACCCGCGAGGGGTGGCGCTCTCGCGTAAGTCGTGAAAACAGTCAAATTCCACAAAGAACAAGTTATCTCAGAAACTCTGTTACTCAGAATATTCTGTCTTTCTGAATGAGGATAAATAACATTTCAATTTGACGTTTACGTTCAAGTTTGAGTTTTTGAATGATCCAACTATCATTCACCATTTAACCATTTTATGGTTTCACTTCCAAAGCGCACGCAATAACAAAATTTATGAAGAATTATGATCAAATAAAATAGCATAAATTGTAAAAGAAGTAGCAATTAAGCTAGGTACTTTCTTATAATACCAGTAATTCCATCAGTCATTTCTTTATCATATAGTTAGTCAGAAATTCGCAATAATATCTTTTAATATTTTAATGAAACTGACAGTAATAGAAATAGTTATACATATACATATGACATATGACACATGAGAATTTGAACTACTAAAGTTATTTTTCTCTTCCAAGGCACTAGTTGATGAAATTTTTGACAATAATTTTCGCCGTTATCACTTCACTTTGAAGTCTTTTTAAATAATGAGTCTTTAATGAGAATTAAGAATTACTTGTAGGTAAGTTATAATTTCAGAATTTTAAGTTTTAAATATAGAAAATTTACCCTTTGATAATGAACCTGGTAACATTTAAATTGGGTTCCATTTTGTATAGTTTGACAGGAATTTACACTGAGTTAAAATATTCTCGGCAAGTGAGTGCCTGGGGCAATAATTTCACTTTCCGGACCATTTTAATATTTTACTAAAGAGGCCGAAAGAGGACTTCAGGTTGTTTTTTCACTTTCTTATTTAAATTCACAGCGTGAGATGCTGAAGGAGGTACAAGAGATTCGCATTTAACTTTGAGTATTCCTGTCCGCTTATATCCTATATTTAGGATCAGGCGTCAAGATGTGTTACCAGTTGGTAAGTAAAAAACGCTTTGTTGTCAGGTCTATTTTTTTATTTCTTTTGTTTTGATAATCCACTATTTTTCTTATTACAGGGAAGAGCTTAAATGAATAAATATACAAGAATACATTAATTTATAAAGATCGCTTAAAGATTTGTGAAGTCAATTAATATTCTGATGGAATAAATTTTTGTAATCTTTCATTATGTTACCTATTATTGCTCACTTCCAGTTATATTTGTGATGGTAGAACTCTCGAAAGCGCTGGAAATTATAAATATTAAAGATTTCCATACCATTTAATATTGTGTTTGGGTGATTAATAGCCGACTATGAAAAGAAATGGCAAGTTTTTCAAAATTAAAAAATGAAACTTCAAATTAAAAAGAATAAACTTGTGAAAAATAATTATTTTATCACCTAATCAATTTACTTTTTTTATCACCTTATCCAATCTTTTGATTTTGTTTGCAATTTTATATGGTTATAGTTTGTACATATTTTTGACCTTTTTCCTAAGACGCCGTATAATTATTTTAGATTTCATTGGAACTCAAAAATCGAAAATGAATAAGTTAACGGCCATGTAGACTTCCATTACCTATGAATGTGAATATATGGGAGGAATGAAAAGCATTTGAAATAATTCCTGAAAACGGACTCAATCAAACCCACCTGCACAAAGCATAATGTGACATGAATCGAACAGACATCTTAATCAATTATGAAAGGTGAATAAACTCTAGTCTCTCAGTAAAAACTAGAAACTATTTTCACCCTTAATCCATTTAATATAGATTGAGATCTAACATGACAACAATGCATCTTAAAATACCTATAGACACCAACGTAATACTTTTTGTCACATCACCTCACCTCTATTATTGGATAATGAACATCTACTTAGACCAAATCTTTACATAAGACATCAATCAATACCTCTTGCCTGTAATAAAATCTTAACCTACATCAATGTGCTTTCGGTCAAGGAAAACTCAAATAACTCTTGAGTCGACTTAGTTTTATTTTTAAATAACATAAGTAATATCTATCACGCGGTAAGTAAATTATTATATCTGAAGTTTTCAAGTTTTTTTTTATCAAAATACAGGTTATTTTTACATAATAATAGAGCACGTTATAATTCCTAGGGAAGGAGTTCTTTTTGGGAAACCTAATAAAGTTGTACTAGATTTTCCATTACTTTATTCAAAATTGGACCTATAATTTAAAAGCTATCCTGTAAGGAAAAATCTAATCTAACTGTTTGAATGTATGAAATGAAGTAAGAAAACCTCACATTACAAAAAATTGGATCTTTTATTTGTAAAAATAAACATTAAAGAGAAGGAAATCTAAAAAAAAAAACACTTTTTTCACCGAATTACGTCAATATTAAATCATATTACTTGCTTTATGTTTTTTTTTAATTTTTCTTTTTCTATGATATTCGGTATAAAAATTTGTCCTTAAAAAAAATAAGAATAAAATTTTTGAAAATTTATTTGACGAATGTTATCATACTTCTTGGTTAAGTTAATTTTATTTAAAACCGATCGACATGAACAACAATATGGCGGCCATAAGAAAAACAAAAGTTGACTATGAAAATACTGGGATCAAGTCGGCTTAGAAAATTTTTCCAATGTCAAATGAATAGCTTTTGATGACTTATATAAATATGTCCCAGAGGGCATGGATCAAACGAAACCCAGTGGTAGGGGGGGTAATTTGGAACAAAAAAAAATCCCATAAAGGCTGGTCCGAATGTTTACGATTCTCGAGTTATTCACCATTTTATGATTTTTTTGTAAATTGCTACATTCGATAAGAAAAAAAAAATAAATTAACTTCTTTTTTGTAAACGAACTTCTACGCTATAAATGTTTTATAATAACGTCTTATTCTTACAGTTGTTATTTTGGAATTGTTGTTTGCATATTATAAAAGTTAGGCCATTTTTCTTCGATTTTAGAGATTCAAAAAAAGCATCGTGATAATTGAGTGACCATAAAAAAAACTAACGCACAGAAAACGTGAACATTATTCAGAAAAACTTCTACGTTTAATGCCCTTATTGCCTATTGTCACGTTTATTACATTATTCCCACTCAAAATGAAAATTTTCCAAAATTAGTCTAAAATGTTCAATTTTGAAAATTATCGTCCTATGGTAATATGAACAATAATACACACCAAATGGGTTTAAATTACGTTTATTTGCAATAACTAAGCATATTAAGTATACGGCGATGACATGTGTCATTAAGTTTTCATAAAAAAATAAATAATAAAATTTATGAAACCGAATTTATCACTACTTATTTGTTATTATCCAATACAATCGTTTTCTCTCGCGTTTTCGCTTCTCTGAAAAAATTGTTTTTGAACATGTTACCTCGGAAACCAAACTGTTACCTAGGAAACCAAACTGTTACCTAGGAAACCAAACTGTTACCTAGGAAACCAACATTGTTACCTAGGAAAACATCAATTGTAAAATAATTGTACGGCTTCAATTACTTTGATTGTGGTTTCCTGTAATAAAATAGGTAGGTTAAAGTTATACCAACAAAACAAACTATAAAAATGCCTTACACTTCACGCGAATATGCAGAAATGCATTTTCTTTATGGTTTTTGCAATGGGAATGCTCGACGTGCTGCAAGAGAATACCGTGATCGATACCCCAATCGAGAACATCATCCCGACTATCGAGTTTTCATGCGGGTTCACAATGCATATGTTGAAGGCCAAGTGTCTGGTGGTCCAAACCGAGAGGGCGGGCGTTTGCTCCTTCCTGAAGAAGAAGTTCTTGCTGGAGTTGAAGCTAATCCCGGAATTAGTGTACGTAACCTTTCAGTCAATACTGGCATTTCAAGATCCTCAGTACATCGAATTCGAAAAAGACAATTGCTGCACCCCTTTCACATTCAACGGGTGCAAGCACTTTTGCCAGGTGATTATCTCAAAAGAGTGCAGTTTTGCAGAGAAATATTGCGACAATCCAGGGAAAATCCTTTATTTTTTAATTCGATTTTGTGGACAGACGAGGCCAATTTTAGACGTACTGGGATATTTAATATTCACAGTATGCACTACTGGGCTTTAGAAAATCCACGAATCATTAGAGATCACAGATTTCAACACCAATTTGGATTAAATATTTGGGCTGGAATAGTAAACGGCCTATTAATTGGTCCTTTTGAGTTACCAGCTAGGCTACGTGGCGAAGATTACTTACAATTTCTACAAAATTAATTGAATGCGTTGTTGGAAAATGTTCCATTAGCTGTTCGTACACGAATGTGGTTGCAACACGATGGAGCTCCTCCGCATATGGCTCGTCCTGTTCAGGAGTTTCTTGAAGAAACCTACCATGAGAGATGGATAGGGCGGGGAGGGACCATACAGTGGCCACCCCGTTCCCCGGATCTTAACCCCTTGGATTTTTTTCTGTGGGGATGTTTCAAAGAACTGGTTTACTCGAGAGTACACCACAATGTGCAAGATCTTCGAGAAACGATCGACATTATGGCTAATCAAATTCGAAATAATGAGGCCTTCAGACGACTGAAACAAAATTTTTTGCGACGGTGCCGAATGTGTATTAGAATGGAAGGAAGACATTTTGAGAATATGTTAAACCACGTTTAATAAAATAAAAACTTATTGACATGTCATCGCCGTATAATTAATATGCTTAGTAGTTATTGCAAATAAACGTAATTTAAACCCATTTGGTGTGTATTATTGTTCATATTACCATAGGACGAAAATTTTCAAAATTTAACATTTTAGACTAATTTTGGAAAATTTTCATTTTGAGTGGGAATAATGTAATAAACGTGACATTAGGCAATAGAGGCATTAAACGTAGAAGTTTTTCTGAATAATGTTCACGTTTTCTGTGCGTTAGTTTTTTTTTTATGGTCACTCAATTATCACGATGATTTTTTTAAATCTCTAAAATCGAAGAAAAATGGTCTCTAACTTTTATAATATGCAAAGAACAATTCCAAAATAACAACTGTAAGAATAAGACGTTATTCTAAAACATTTATAGGGTAGAAGTTCGTTTACAAAAAAGAAGTTAATTTTTTTTTTCAATTTTTTTCTTATCGAATAAAGCAATTTAAAAAAAAAATCATAAAATGGTGAATAACTCGAGAACAGTAAACATTCGGACCGCTCTTTATGGGATTTTTTTGTTCCAAATTACCCCCCCTACCACTGGGTTTCGTTTGATTCATGCCTTCTGTATGTAAACCTATAAAAAATGGTTTATTAATTTCTTCTTCTTCTTCAAGTGCCATCTCCTCTGAGAAGTTGGCTCTCATCACAGCTATTCTCAACTTTGATGCTGCAGCTCGAAACAGCTCAGTCGAATTACATTTGTACCACAACCTCAAGTTACTTAGCCAGGAAATGCGTCTTCTTACTCTATTTCTTCTTCCCTGTATCTTTCTCTACATAATCTTCTGCAACACTATTATACTTCTGGCCCCTCATCATATGGCCCAAGTACTTCAACTTAACTTCTTCACTTTATTTAAGTGTGTCTAATATCTCTCTTTTCTTTCCCATTCTTTCCATTACTTCTTCAATTGTTATCCTGTCTACCCAACTTAAAGGCCGGTTCTCACTTGTACGAGTGTACGACACCCGACGACAGCGACAACGCGACAACACGAAAAAATTGCGGGGGGACTTCTCACCCTGAATCTGGTTCCCACTTGTACGACACCCGACGACGTGCCATGTCGTCGGATGTCGTACAAGTGATAACTGGCCTTTTACTCTCAAGATCCTTCTGGACTACACCTCAAATGGTTCTGGTAGATCACTAATGTTTTTCTTAAAATTCCAATAACTGCCAAAGTCTAAATTAATTACCAATAATAAAAAAGATATGGCCAAAAACAGAGATCTCGATTTTTCAGTTTTTTCATGATTATTTCAGCAACGACTGAAAATATTATAATTTTTTATAATTTAACCGACTCTGTATCTCCTATGGTTTAGGAGATACCAATGGTAAGCCAGTTGAAAGCGACCATCCTGTAGAGATGTATAAATGTTGACTCTAACAAACTCTAAACAACTATTCCTGAATAATTTTTTGTCGCATATGTGCCACATAAGAGAGGAACTTTAATTGACAGAAAAATTGCTTTTTTTAACATTTTCTAGATATACTTAATTTTTCCAAACTAAAATTATGTTACAAATAAGTCTTTAACCATGCAGGACTGAACCCAAAAAGTCTTCAAATCTTTTTTGGTTCTATTTCTCTCAAGCAGTATATTGGCTTATCTTAGGGAGGTCCTACCAGAGATGTTCCCCATATATTTCCGCTTCTTTAGTTATTATTTCTTTAAAAACATTTCTGTTCTCCTCTTTTCCTAAAAATCTCACGAATATTAAAGGAATAAAATTCTTTTCAGGACGAAATATGTCAGACGATGAAGCCGAATCTTACGCGCCTTGGAACTTTTCCTGGGTAGTGGAAGGAGAACTGGCCGCTATGGCTTGGCCACGCAGCGAAGGCAACCTACGCTATCTGGTGCAACAGGGGATCAGGCATCTTATCACCCTCTCCCCCGAAGCCCTTCCTCCCTGCACTGGATTCCCGGGACTAGACTGGACGTGCATTCCTGTCAAGGAGTTCGAGGTAAAGGAGGTCGAATTTAGACTCCATTCTGCGTACTTTCTTGGATATTTTCTTGATTATTTTCATACACACAGTTCAAAGCAAAAATTTACTATTATTTGTTTTACATACCTGTAAAGCCCATAATTATACGTTTGTTTTTCCATCCATCCATTTAGGCCCCCAAAGTAAAAGACATTCTGCGATTCATCGATATCTGTCAGCGTTGTCAGTTAGGAGGCCGAGCGGTAGGGGTACTGTTGCAGATTGAGCTGCTTTTAAATTAGTTAAATCATGTAGACACTGTCTATGTGTATGTAGACACAGTTTAGGATGAAGAAGAACTGAAATGTCGAATTTTCTGTTAAATATTGATCCGGGAGATGCACTTCTTAGGTGGTCTTCGTGGAATAGGGAAAAAGTAAAATGTAACCCTTGCTTGCCTGCGTCAGGTGTGCAAAGCAAGATTCGCTTTTCGTTCGTTGACCAGGACAGAAGTCCTGCTGTCTCTAATATTCGTATTATTTCGTATCGTTCGTTCGTCAGACTAAATAAATACCTACATACCTACTCCGACTTAATTCAAATTATTCATCTTACTAAATCGTTTAATCATATTATAATCGTCTACATAATTAGAAATTACCTTTAAATTGATTGGTTGTTCTACAGCATTGTGTAAAATTACTAGTTTTGCATTAAAAGATTAATTTAATGTGTGTCTATTAATTTATACAGTTCATTATTCGTTCTTTGTGTACCTAAACCGTACATAAAAGTGGTCCTTCGAGCCGGATTGTAACTGAATTTAGTGCAAATGGAAATTAATGGAAGTTGCTGGTGTACCATGGATGCAGTGAATACATCGTTAAGCAAAATTGTGCAGTTTTAAGTGTCCAAAATCGTTCATTGTCGACTACAAGTATTTCGTGTTTCGTGTTGGATGGTTGTTGCAGAGAAACTTCTGTACGAGCGCCTGGGTTGCAGACAAGTCCCTGGAGTCCACAAAGACGAGCTCCTGGATTGCAGACAAGGCCCTGGAGTCCACAAAAACGAGCTTCTGGATTGCAGAGCAATTCCTGGATTCCACAAAAACGAGGTCCTGGATTGCAGAGAAGTTCCTGGATTCCACTAAACTGAGTAACGTACCTCTTCATTTATTATTCGAGGAAAGTTTCTTATTTCCTATTTCGTTATCGCAACAAAATTGCATATTAAATCGTTCGAAGCCTAATTCGTCAGCTGATGAGTCGAAAGAAGCACTCAGACCCACCTACCTAATTAAATTCGTCGTTTTGGTTGATGTACCTACCTAATATTCGTGAATTCGTGAATAATACTAAAGTTGATAACTTTGATCGTAAAAATATAAATAATTGTAATTTCGTTCGTGTTTATAATATTAACATACCTATAGTTGTTATAGTTGTTATCGTATGTCATATCGTAAGTACCTAAATGTTCGACAGTCGTCTCATTTTATGAAAAATCGTTTATTATATTATTCTGTGTTATAAAAATATCGTTTGTTAAGTAATATTGTAAAAAGATGGATAATTTGAAGAAAAAGAGGGGTTACGCGAAAGGATTAATTACAAAAATCGAAACGTGGGTTGAGGATAAATTAAAAGATGAAAATGATAAAAATCAAATCGAAATTCGCAAAAGAAATTTAATAGCAGCTTATCAGAGTTATGTAAATATACAAGAATCGATCGCAGAGATTAAAGAAGATGCCACTAAAGATAGTGAGGATGTAGAAAGTAAATTTTGTAATTTGTTTTCGAAGTTGGAAAACAGAATTGAAGAGTTAACTAGTCTAAGCACCCAACAACCTAGATTAGATGGAAACGTAGAATTTCAGAATTTCGTATCGAATTTACAACAATCGAATAAAGAATTTGTAGCCGAATTAGTTCAGGGTGTTACGTCAAGTATAAATACAAAGGGTGCAAATTCTCAAACAGTTAAGCTGCCCGAAATCAAAATTCCAATTTTTTCAGGTGATGCTGCAGAGTGGAATAGTTTTCATGATCTGTTTACTAAACTCATAATAAATAATGAGGGTTTAGATAATATCGAAAAACTAATTTATCTTAAGGGATATTTAAGAGGCGAAGCACAGTCTTTAATACAGAATTTGTCGTTGGTAAGCTCGAATTTACAAACTGCGATTAATTTGTTAGAAAATAGATATAAAAACACGAATTTATTCGAAAACTTACCTAATTTATTGAAGCCAAAGGCTCAAAACCTGAGGGAGTTCTTAACTCATATTAATCAAAATATCGAAAGTTTGGAAAATTTAAATGTACCCTTAAATTCTTGGGACTTAATTTTAATTCACATTTTTTCCAAGAAATTGGATTTTCAATTGCAAAAGGCTTATTGCTTACATCGAGATACCAAGAACCTACCAACGTTAAAAGAATTTATTAACTTTTTAGAAAAGCAATGCAAAGCATTAGAGGAAATAGATGCAACAAAAGGCACTAGTCCTACACCGATTAGGAAAGTTAATCATTTTATTAGTTCAACTCATAATTCGAATCAACAACAGACAGGAAATGTGACAGGAAATCAATCCTATTTAATTTGTAATTTTTGCTCAGAGAATCATTCGATTTATAAATGTTATAAATTTAAACAATTAACTATTCAGGAAAGAAATAACTTTATAACCTCTCGAGGTTTTTGCAAAATATGTCTGTTTAGGAAACATTCGTTCGATGATACTTGCACTGGGAATAATTGTTGGCAATGTGGCAAAAGGCATAATACTCTACTTCATATCAATTTTGATCGAGAAGTTCATTCAAATCCTAGAAATTTTCAAATTCGTCGCACAGAAAGTCGCAGCCAGTGGCAGGATCTCCATAAACCTAATTCAGGCACAATTAATCGTCAATTTAATCGTCAAAATCGTACGTATGGTGTAAACGAGGGTGTAAACCAATATCAAAATAAACATTATTCAACAAACAATAATTCAAATCAATCAACGCCAGAAAATAAAGAATCGGGACAAATCGTAAATCAAAAGAATTCGAGTCAATTAGAATCAAGGTCGCAAGACGATCCCAAGCAAAGAAGTATCGTAAATAAAAATGAAAATAAAGAAAATAAGCCCGAAAGTTCGTTATCGTTTTCCACTTATTCGCAAAATAATTCGCAAATCGTACTAGCCACGGCAGTGGTAACAATTTATAGTCGCAACGGCGATCCAGTTTCGGCTAGGTGCTTACTGGATTCGGCAAGTCAGATTAGCATGTGCACAAAAGAATTGCTAGACAAATTAAATTCGAATACTTATCGTAAAGAATTGCAAATATCAGGAATCTCGCAAATAAATGCTCAATCAAATGAGATGGTTGATTTAACCATTAAGTCAAACGTTTATAGAAAAAATTCGTTCAAAGTTTCGTGTGCAGTATTGGAAAAAATAACTTGCGAACTACCGCAAACTACTCTAAACGTATCAAATTTAAAAATACCGGATCACCTTATGTTAGCTGATCCAAAGTTTTATGTCTCGTCGAAAATCGACATCTTGCTAGGAGCAGACGTCTATTATGATTTAATCGGTCCAGGAGTGATTAAATTAGGGGCGGATATGCCAACCCTTTTTAGTACACTCTTAGGATATGTCGTCGGCGGTAAATTGGCAAATAATAAGCCAACGCATTCTAATATTAATTCCTATAATGAACTAGGGAATAGTTCACCCAATTGTTGTTCTTTTTTAAATACGTCATCAAGTAGCGATGAACTGTTACAAAAATTTTGGGAGATAGAAGACATCGAAGAGAAAACAATTTTAAGTCCCAAAAATGCAAAATCGGAAGAAATTTTTAAAGAAACGACGATTCGATTAGAAAATGGACGGTTTCAAATAAATTTGCCATTTAAAAATCAAGAAAATAAATCGTGTAATTTAGGTGAATCGTTTTTGCAAGCAAGAAAACGATTTGCTGGTCTCGAAAAACGATTTCTAAGAGATCCAAATTTAAAATTAAAATATAAACAATTTATCGATGAATATGTAAACTTAAATCATGCGAAAATCGTCCCTCTAAGTTCTCATAATGAGAGAGGAGAAAATAAATATTTTATGCCGCATCACGCAGTTATACGTGAAGATAGTGAAACAACAAAATTGCGTGTTGTTTTTGACGCTTCGATGAAAACTTCATCGGGTTTATCGCTTAATGATATTTTATTAAAAGGCTATACGGTACAACCGGAATTGTTCGATATCATATGTAGATTTCGGATAGGTACTTTCGTAGTCATTGCGGACATTGAAAAAATGTACCGCCAGATTCGTGTAAATCCGAATCACACATATTTACAGAACATCCTGTGGCGTGAAAATGAAAATGAACCGTTACAATGTTTAGAGTTATTAACAATAACGTATGGTACGAATTTCGCGCCCTTTGCTGCCACTAGATGTTTAAAAGAACTGGCTGAAAAAAAATCGCAAAATTACCCGCTTGCATCAAAAATGTTACTTTCACAAACATACGTCGATGATGTGCTCGTCAGTTCAAATTCGAAAAATGAATTAATCGAAACTTCTTCGCAATTAATTAGTTTATTAAATACCGCAGGATTTAAGTTACATAAGTGGCATTCAAATGTCAAAGATTTTTCTACAGAGTTCAAGGAAAATAATTCGAATGAGGATTTCCAAGTTGATTCAAATCAAAATAATTCGAAAAATAATTACGACATTCAAAATGAAAGTTCATCTAGTAAGGTACTTGGCTTGCAATGGAATTCTCATGAAGACTTTCTCGTAATGGCACTGCCCGAATTTAGGGAAATTAAAAATTACACAAAAAGAGAAGTTCTGTCGAAAATTGCTTCAATCTTCGATCCTATTGGATTGTTAGGTCCCGTCGTAGTAACTGCAAAATTAATTATGCAGAAAATATGGATCAGTAAAATTGAGTGGGATGATAATCTCCCAGATAATTTAATGTCGGAATGGAATAAATTTTTCTTCTCGCTACCGTGTCTAAAAGAGGTGAAGATTCCGAGGAATCTAACTTTAAATTTGTCAATCGAAAGTATCGAAATCCACGGATTTTGTGACGCCAGCTTAAAAGCTTATGGCGCCTGCGTATATTTGCGTGTATTATATTCAAAAAAGGATGTTTCGCATATAAAATTAAATCGATTATCACAATGGCAACATTGCATTAAAATTCAACATGATTTCTGGAAACGGTGGTCAGTTGAGTATTTAAATCGGTTACAAAATCGTCCGAAGTGGTTAAACCCTTCAGAAAATTTAAAAAATAACGATCTCGTTTTAATAAAAGAAGAAAATACTCCTCCATTGAAATGGCCAAGAGCTAGAATTATAGAGCTCGTCCCTGGTGCTGACGGCAAAGTTCGAATGGTTAAATTAAAAACTCAGGGGGGAAATTTCATAAGAAGTATTTCAAAGGTTTGCCCTCTGCCAAATCAAGATTAACAATGCAAGTAATAATTTCGAGACTATTTGTCTATTCGTTCGACGATTTAAAAATAAGAAAAAAATATTATTATTTCGTTCGAGAGAGAACCGAAATTATAATTATGTTGAAAATTTTCGTATGAGAAAAAAAAATTTATTTGGTGTTATTGAAGTCAGAGACTCCAAGGGGGGGAATATGTTGCAGATTGAGCTGCTTTTAAATTAGTTAAATCATGTAGACACTGTCTATGTGTATGTAGACACAGTTTAGGATGAAGAAGAACTGAAATGTCGAATTTTCTGTTAAATATTGATCCGGGAGATGCACTTCTTAGGTGGTCTTCGTGGAATAGGGAAAAAGTAAAATGTAACCCTTGCTTGCCTGCGTCAGGTGTGCAAAGCAAAGCAAGATTCGCTTTTCGTTCGTTGACCAGGACAGAAGTCCTGCTGTCTCTAATATTCGTATTATTTCGTATCGTTCGTTCGTCAGACTAAATAAATACCTACATACCTACTCCGACTTAATTCAAATTATTCATCTTACTAAATCGTTTAATCATATTATAATCGTCTACATAATTAGAAATTACCTTTAAATTGATTGGTTGTTCTACAGCATTGTGTAAAATTACTAGTTTTGCATTAAAAGATTAATTTAATGTGTGTCTATTAATTTATACAGTTCATTATTCGTTCTTTGTGTACCTAAACCGTACAGGTACATTGCCGCATGGGTCGGGGACGTACGGGCACAATGGCCGCCTGCTATCTAGTACGATTTCAAGAGCGTGCCCCGGAACGGGCGATAATCAATGTACGAATGGCTAGACCGGGATCGGTGGAAACTCCTGAACAAGAACGATCCGTCTGCAGATACCACGATTGTCTTCGGGGAACCCGTGTTGGAGAAATTGTGGAGGTGAAGGATGGGACGGAGAAGTGGGCAGTAGTGTGAGTGTGGCTGATGTTTGATTTAATAAAATTATTGGTTAGGTATATGAATATAATAAAGAAACGATAAGTATATAGGTTTATACACTGTGTCTCTTGGATTTCTGGACATAGGGAATTCCCATGTTAAAATAAACTAATGGAAATATTGGCTCCCCTAATTATTTTACAGTAAAATGTCAAATGTAAAACTTCTTAAGGAAAAAAAGATGCTTCTTATGCTACAATTGCATTTTCATTTGGTTCATCCGTTTTCGAGAAAATCAGGAAAAACTTAAAGGTTTTTCGTAGTTTTTCAAGGTTGCTTTGCTTTTGACAGATAATGCTAAAAATTATTAATTATTGTCAATAACTGATTGTTTAAAAGTAATTCATTATTAAAACTTTAAGTGGCAAAGTATTACTTTTTAAAGGAAAACTTGTTTATAAAAATGAATTATTGAAGAAAAACCATTGCACCAAAACACCATTGAAGAAAAAGTAAAATTTATTGACATTACTCTGGCAATTGCACTTAGAAATATTTGAGATTTATTATTATTTTATTAGCATTATCTGTCAAAAGCAAAGCAACCTTGAAAAACTACGAAAAACCGTTCAGTTTTTCCTGATTTTCTTGAAAAGGGATGAACCAAATGAAAATCCAATTATAGCATAAGAAGCAGCTTTTTTTCCTTAAGAAGTTTTACATTTGACATTTTACTGTAAAATAATTAGGGGAGCCAATATTTACAATAGTTTATTTTAACATGGGAATTCCCTATGTCCAGAAATTCAAGAGACACATGCCCGTATTCACAAACGATAATTTCCTAAATAATTACGTAATTATTTAAATGAGTGAGATGGAGATATGCAGTTTTTTTGCAATAGAGTGAGATGGGTATAATTGATTACGTAATTATTTAGGGAATTATCGTTTGTGAATACGGGCAACAGTGTAGATAAAAAGATTAAAGTTAATTTTCATAATTTTTTATTTTTTTATCTCATGGTTAAGCGTAATGCTTCCCAACCTTGTGAATTATTTGGGTATCCTTCATCGAAAAGTGGAAAAACGTTGAGAATATTAACTCAAGAAACTCTCAATTAGATGAGTGAAACTTTCTGTACTTAATAACAGTACTTAAGTAAATTATTTCTTCGAGAAAGGCTATTATATTCCGTTATAACTATCAAGTGTATACGTTACACACTAAATATAAAGCTGATATAAGTCTCCATTTTGCAGGCATCATCAACTGTGATAGATTCCCTTGTCCTTGCCAACCAGACGTTATATCCTTATTTATCGAACTGATATAAAAGATTCAGGCAATGAACTCCAATAAAGCACTCTCTATATACTCTTCATAAATAGGTGCCGTGACCAGGCATATATGTTTCGAATCAGTCATAGACAAAATGAGATTTGATCACATAAAAGGCGATTTTCTTCGAGCAGCAAACAACTTCGGAGTTAAAGTTCTCGCCTCGTACTCGAGAGTATGGTGGAAACGCAACTTCGAGTGGATCTAAGCCGCGGAACATCCATCGACTAACTGAACTTCCATTAACATGAAAAGCTTTTCTAAGGATGACATACACTCGTTGAGGTGATGGAACGGAAAAAGAAAATTCAAAAGCAATAGCGCACTTTTTCTTTTTGTTTTGTAAATGTAACATTTCGAACAAGTACTTTGGAAAGTAGTCTTAAAAATTACGTAGCACAGTGCTTCTCCTCAATTTTTTTTCTATGCACTAAATAAAGTAAACGAAATTTGAATACTAAAATAACGAAAGTATGGAAAATATAGAAGTTGCTTCTGAACTGATCTAACAAACTGAGCTAGCGAGATTTATGAAACGTGCATGAAAGCGTAAAAAGTTCATTTTTTTATCCAACATCATCTCGACCATGGTGCTGAATAAATTGCGCTTTAATTAAGAAACAACATTTTAATAGTTCTTCAATCTACTATCTGCATGTCTGGATTATTTTTTGGTGAATAATAAGAAAATATTATTCGTGTTTACGTGCCAGTACCACCTTGTATATTTCAACCCAGGAAACCACAAAACATGAAGAGGGAGTTCCCTTCACACCGCTCGTGAGTCATAAAGCCCTTACCGATGCTTTCATCACAATGTAATTATTAGAAATCCCTCGAGAGAAGAGCCTTTGAGTCCTGTCCTAAATTCCCTATTCCGAGCCCGGCGATAACTTCGTTAAGCTTACTGGATTGTGGAATATTGGCAGTGCTAATATGAACCTCGTAGGTATACCTCAATATTAACACGTTATTTTGAATAATATTTACTTTGTAAATAATTTAGTAGGTAGGTATTTGAAAGCGTTATTAATATCATATCATAGGCATATCATTGTACCTACCGTTAATTCCAATTATTATTATTATGGAATATTCAACGAAACTTTCTGCGAACAATACAGGGCATCTGACTTATTGAATTAGGTGACTGAGGTATTTTTTTCAATCTAACTGCGGATTCTATTGAATCGTCTATTCGGTCTATTCGGCAGGCACTGATCGGATTTTCACTATACAGAAAAGCCAAACGTGTAGTTCCAGATTATCGTTTCCTTGATCATTTAAGGCCTACGCTGAGGCGATTTAGCGTCGAGACTGTATCTTTATATCTACCGAAAGCAAACTGATGTTGATTCCAGAACGTCGTCTTCTAGGTCACATTCCTAACTTCAATCGTAATCAAGTCTTATTACAGCCTTCCAAAGTCATAAAAGAACTTCCTACATATCAGATTTTACAACTGCTTCTGACTAAGCTGGCAGTCTTTGTTGGGTCATAAAATTCAAATCAAAGAAAAAACTGTCCTTTTAGAGCTGTCTTTACTCACAAGACGAATTTTATTGGTTGAATCCCGCAGACATGCTGGACCACTCCTCGAACACCGATCGGACATAAAAAGGGAAGAAAAATATCCTCTGTGCCAGTAAGAGAATAATTCAAGCTTAGCTTATTTCTGGAACGAGTACCTGCCTCTTCAACACTTAGATGGAAACCCAAATTACGTGATCTAAATAATAATCACAAATTCTGCGAAAGTCCCGAGATCACGGAGAGAAATGCGAGGGCTTTTGGTCTGTGTTATTATGACTCTTGAGAGGGCATTTATTTTGATAAGTAGCTTTAAGAACTACCTACTGGATATATATGGAGATAGTCCATCATTCAACTTACTGGCGCTCTAGTTTTAGAAAATCGTTGAAGTAGTTGTTCTTGAAGAATAACTGCTAATAAAATTAACACATAAAACTAATAAAAGTTAAGTGAGCTGATATTTTTTTATGTGCACTCTAGATTTGTATCACAATAAACGGTATACTTCGCAGCTTCGCATGTTAACCCAGTAAACCTTCCAAATCGATCATTCCATGGGCTGAGGGACCAAGAAAGCCATTTTTACCACAATCGTCCCAAAAATTTGGGGCCCTCAGGATCATCCATACGAATTTTCCCAGGATGCGACATCGTAATGCCTCTTTTTTAAAACGTTGAATTTTCTAACTAAATAATTTCCGTCATGCAGTCACAAAATTGAGAGCTTCGAACTCAACCATGGATGCGCCCCCCTCTCAACCCTCTCAATTCAGTACGCTTAAATTCCAGGTCGCAAAAATTAAATACTTCAGTAATTATTATAACATCTGATTAAGAACCCTGATGAAATAGGACCTCGCATTACCAACGTGCTTAAGGAGTAATAATTTGATCAAAATTATGCCAAAAATATTAAAAAGACATTTAATAAGACAGTTTTACAGAGTTGTATTCATAATTCGAAAAACGCTTCTGGCAAAAACTAGATGACCCGTTTTTAATCATTTTATATTAATGACAAGATATGATCTATCAAAGGTCTGTTATACAAACACAAACAGTGAGCAATATTTAATAACACCGCTATGAAATGGAAATGGGACACACTGATGTTGTCTTGACTCTTGTAACACCAAACACGACAAAGACAAATTACATGAGGAAAACTTGATAATCCGATTCTCGTACATACATTTCAATATCACTGCGGGCGTGGTATATGCTTTTTATGCGAGTTTTGATTAAATCCTTCTTGCCTTGTTTCCCAGACTTGTCATATTGTCAGACACTGATATGATATAACCATACACTCCATTGCCCGTTGTGCTAACATCATATATTATACAGGCTGTCCCATAATATGTGGGCAATCTCCCGGATTTGGGTAAATTTCGTAAAAATAAATGAAAAAATAGCTATAAAACTAATTCCTCAGAGACACCCCTACAAAGATATTAGCTGTTGAAGTTGAGGGTTGAAAATCAATTTATTGCAATAACTTTTTTATTTCTTGACGGATTTTGATAATTTTTGGTTTTATTTTGTATTATTTAGAACTGTTTAGAATAGTGTTTCATAATCTTTGGTAGCACATACATAGACCTCGGGATGGCATAACCCCCTCATTCACTTGAAAGAAAACAATAAAAATAATAATTTTACAGTTTTTTAAGGTTAATTTTCTTTTTATTTGACATTTTTTACATAAAAAATGTATCTTTATTTATTTCGATAGAGCGAACCGTTATCGAGATAAACGTCCTTCGAATAGGTGATGCGTCGCAGGAACTTTCTAAATTTCAAGTAAATTTTAACAAGATGGCTGACCTTTGACAGTAAATTGAGCAGGAAACAAAACAATAACTTAATTAAATACACGTCAGTGTCAAAAGATTTCATTTCATGCAGATTCAATTCTAACTGATTTTCTGCGTATTCAGCGTTTCTGTAACTCATTTTAAAATCAGTTAGAATTGAATCTGCATGAAATGAAATCTTTTGACACTGACGTGTATTTAATTAAGTTATTGTTTTGTTTCCTGCTCAATTTACTGTCATAGGTCAGCCATCTTGTTAAAATTTACTTGAAATTTTGAAAGTTCCTGCGACGCATCACCTATTAGAAGGACGTTTATCTCGATAACGGTTCGCTCTATCGAAATAAATAAGGATACATTTTTTATGTAAAAAATGTCAAATAAAAAAAAATTAACCTTAAAAAATTGTAAAATTATTATTTTTATTGTTTTCTTTCAAGTGAATGAGGGGGTTATGCCATCCCGAGGTCTATGTATGTGCTACCAAAGATTAAGAAACACTATTCTAAACAGTTCAAAATGACACCAAAAATTATCAAAATCGGTCAAGAAATAAAAAAGTTATGGCAAAAAATTGATTTTCAACCCTCAACTTTAACAGCTAATATCTTTGTAGGGGTGTCTCTGATGAATTAATTTTATAGCTATTTTTTCATTTATTTTTACGAAATTTACCCAAATCCGGGAGATTGCCCACATATTATGGGACACCCTGTATAATACCGGGTGGCTGACCCGGTAACAAAACCTCTGCACATAGGACATTTGCCTAATAATACAACATAGTTTCTATGTTGACGAAATTAATTGTTGCCTATTTTCAAAGTATTTTGACGTATAGTTATTGATATTATTTGTATTATTGCGGGCAATTATTACAGGACCTTTAAAGCAGCCCACAGCCACTTTTTTACCACCCCTAACCAGGAGCATTTTGAGAAAATGGGCTGTTATTGCGAATCGATTTAGCGACTAAATGGTTCACCCTACAAAAAAAAGTAAAAAAAGGCATAGAGAAGGTAGATTACATGGAGACTATATGGATCATTTCTTAAGATTGAAAAGCTTAGCAAAAACTTTTCCTGTTTTTCCTGTTGATGTAGTTACATTCTGAATCTGTTGAGCCATCATCCAGAAAAACAGGAGAACTTGTCCATTTTGGGTTATCATTTTCGTAATTATTTCATTGACTTTTACAAAAAAAATACAACAAATAAAAACGTCAAAAATTTAAAAAATATTAGATTTTAAAATCACATCCAAGACTATTACAAAAATAACATCACAAATTTAAACTTTTTCTCGGTTTTCTCGAAGATAGCTCAAGAGATTCAGAAAGTACGTAACTAGATCAACAGAAGCAGCTTTTCAATCCTTACAAAATGATCTACCTAATATTTCTTCCTAAAACAATTAGGGGGGGGGGGTGGCATTTGAAAATAAATGCGTGACTGTCATGAAAGAAAAATCCTTCTTCAGAGATGAATATTTTGAAAACAGAACTTTTTGGGAGGTTAGGAGACTTCTGATCTACTTGTCGAATTAGTCCAGTTCTTTCTAATCCTGGGATGGCTTAAAGAGAGAGGCCACTATGGAAAGGTGGAAGCACAATGGGCAACCTGAGTCCTCAGTGTAGCGGACTTGTTCTGTTCTTCCTAAAAATCCAGACTACCGATCCCCAAAGTTACATCAACTTTAACCGGCAGCCAATTCCCCATAAGGATTCTGCGGGGTGCTTTAAACTACCTTTCTGGCCGTAAATATCATGTTCTACCGCAAAATTTCATTGGGAAAAAAGATAAATCTTAAAAAACTGTAGGTACACCTTTTTATTCGGACTTCTTTTTCGTTTATATAGCCGCTAAATAGTCTATTTAGCGGAAAAAGTGGCTCCGAGCTCCTTTAAGGGTGCCCTAACAGAATTTCCTTTACTAATAAATTTCCTATGTAAAGATCGAGGTATGGACAGGGTATACATTATAACTAGTGCATAAAAATGAATGTGTACATCCGTACATGATCCTGAAAACATTGGTAAATCTGGTTAAATTATAAAGAATACATCTAAATCGATAAAATATTTAGCGGGAGAAAAAAATTTCCCTTTGAATTTCCATTGTAGTTCCTGCAGAGTGCATCTGCAAATCAAATCTTTCTCCAGCAGGTAGTCTCATATATTCTAATAGTAATACCTTCTAAATCTAATAGTGGCGTGTGTGAGTCGGACGAACATGTAAATATATTGAGCCGGAACAAGATTACTTCCCTCCCCCGTTTTCGAGGATGCTGAACACGATGCCGTTGTCAGAATTTCTCTTTGGGGTTGCGCAACCCCTCAAAACGGCCAAAAACCACCCCCTAGAGAGATAAACCGCGCTTCAATCCATTTCCCTGCAAAAAAAACCTTCCCCCCGTTTTCGAGGATGCTGAGCACAATGGAGGTGCTGGACATCGCGTGCGACCCCGACCAACCCCTCCACCAGCCAATACTCACCCCCGAAATGGGTGATTTTTTTATGTAAATGTAGGCCAAACGATGGACTTTTTCGAAAAACTTTTTGAAAATTCAAGTACAGAATCACAATGGCCATAATTTAAAATTATTTTGGAGTATAAAGAGTGTCCCATATGACAGTGACATATCAAAGTTATGTTTTTTAAAATGGAATGCTCCTATGTTATTGCATTTTTAGATTGTCTGAGAAGAGGAAATAAGATTGGCTTTTACAGTTGGTGTTTAAATTCAGAAGTTTTTGAGTTATAAACAAGTGAAAATCGACATTTTTTAAGTACAACGAAAACGGCTAAAGATAGAGAAAAACGGCTTACATGTCCTTATTTTAACTTTTCATGTACTATCCTATGATGTAGATGAAATGTTTATACAGGGTGATAAAAAATTTGAAAAAATCTGAGATTTCTCCACGCGTCGACAAATAAAAAAATCAAAGAAAGTACAAATGTTTCTATACCATAGGATAGTACATGAAAAGTTAAAATAGGGACATGTAAGCCGTTTTTCTCTATCCCCAGTAGAAAAAATATATTGGTGCTATATTGGCTGAATATTGGTCGATATTGGTTAAATATTGATTACCTATATTGGGCCAATATCGAAGTGTTAACATTTTACAATAATTAGCCAATATTGTTTAGCAATATTGGGCCAATTTTTCAAACCAATATTGGATACATATTGTACTGCCAATATTGGATAATTATAGGACTTTAATATTGGATCCACATTTTACTGCCAATTTGGATAAGATCCCCCCCAGAGAATCAACATTATAGACTAATGCCCGTATTCACAAACGATAATTTCCTAAATAATTACGTAATCAATATCCCCATCTCATTCTATTGCAAAAAAACTGCATATCTCCATCTCACTCATTTAATTAATTACGTAATTATTTAGGAAATTATTGTTTGTGAATACGGGGATAATAAAAACAAAATACTGCGTATAAAATGATGCGCTTTATTCGTTAATAAATTTAGCATATGTACCTAAGTTATAAGTAGGTACATTGTATTGTAATACAAAATGTAGACACTACATATTTACAAAAACTAGACATTTTCATCAGGGTGGGCCCTCTTTAACACTCTTTCTCTCCGTCCACCTTCTCGATCGCCAGCAGTAGAAAAGCCAAGCTAACTCCCACCGACTTAAAAAATATTCGCCTCGGTTGCATCTTGAAACTTAACTTCTGAAAGAATATCACATGCATTAATTCAGGACATAATATTCATATAAAAAAAATGCCTACTTATGATACGTTTTCCCATATGGTTCGAGCTTTTTGGCGGGCACTGTATAATTTTTTATAAAATTATTTGATAAATTTAATAATATTTATTATAAATATAAATATCTAAAATTTATTGTAAAAATGATAGATTAAAATATAAAACTTGAAGTTAAATAAGATGTCAAACAGTGTCATCAACGCTTCAGAAAATATAATAAGGGATAGGACCAACAGCTTGAAAAAAGAAAACGTTTATTTATCAATAATTTTGAGCGGAAGTATAAAGTTAGCACCGACATGTTTGGTTATCAATTAACAAGGGACGTGCTGCAATGTGGGAAGGTGACAACATGCTGCACTGCCTGATGCGTTTAAAAAAATAGTCCAGGGGCATGGTTTTTATGTAGCAACTTTTTCTAATATTAACTGTAATAAACATTTTTGCAATCTCTAAAGTTACCTACGACTTTATATAAAAAAATATAGAAATGCATTGAACTCATGAAAACCAAACCCATGAACTCACGTAACTCGACCATTATTAATAATAGAATAATTAAAATAAATACTTACTTATATTTCCAATTGGCACTGAATTCTTATTAGAATCTGCTCTCTAGTAGTTAACAAAAATATTATAACACAGTATCACAGTAACACAAGGAGTCGTAACTGATTGACTGAACGAACTGAGACTGAAATATGAATATTATGCATAGAGTGCCTGAAACAGATTATAATACCAGATGTTGAGTTGATCTTATAAGGATGTAAGGGAAGAAGAAGTGAGAAGGATGCAAAATGCAAGATGCAACGGCAAAGAACAAAGAAGAAAGAAATAAGATGATGGAACCTGGTATGGTATGGTATAACAAAGGAAGATCGGCAGGATGGAATTTCATATTATTGAACTCTAAAATTATGAACTAAAAATTTTGAAGACGACAAAAATAGTAGGACACGTATTTTAAAGTTTCCAAGTTTCAACTTTTGACTATGAATACCTACCTATATTAATAAATAAACTTCGTCTATTTTTAATGTCATTATTTGATAGCAAAAATGCCTTCATGTCAAATTTTTGTTGAAAAAAATTTAAAGATTATATCTGGCCCACATATAGGTATACATACCTATAAGCAAAAGTAATAATCGTTAAGAAATGAGGAATATTGAATAGAATTCAAAAATAATATTGGTCCAATATTACACCAATAATAGCGAGTTTAGATGTTGCAAAATCAATATTGGGGCAAGATTGATTTGCCAATATACGTTACATATCTAGAGAAGTCATATAGCACCAATATTGAATTGCCAATATTGGCATCCAATTTCACTTTCTATATTGCGCCAATATAGTATAGGGATTGGTAATATTGGCCCAACCGATCAATATAGTACCAATATTTAGCCAATTTCTAGCCAATATTTATTTCTACTAGGGATCTTGAACCGATTTCGTTGTACTGTGGCCTTGAACTCGAAAAATTACGATTTTCACTTGTTTATAACTAAAAAACTTCTGAATTTAAACACCAACTGTAAAAGCCAATCTTATTTCCTCTTCTCAGACAATCTAAAAATGCAATAACATAGGAGCATTCCATTTTAAAAAACATAACTTTGATATGTCACTGTCATATGGGACACTCTTTATACTCCAAAATAATTTTAAATTATGGCCATTGTGATTCTGTACTTGAATTTTCAAAAAGTTTTTCGAAAAAGTCCATCGTTTGGCCTACATTTACATAAAAAAATCACCCATTTCGGGGGTGAGTATTGGCCGGTGGAGGGGTTGGTCGGAGTCGCACGCGATGTCCAGCACCTCCATTGTGCTCTCAGCATCCTCGAAAACGGGGGGAAGGTTTTTTTTGCAGGGAAATGGATTGAAGCGCGGTTTATCTCTCTAGGGGGTGGTTTTTGGCCGTTTTGAGGGGTTGCGCAACCCCAAAGAGAAATTCTGACAACGTCATCGTGTTCAGCATCCTCGAAAACGGAGGGAGGAAGTAATTCTTGTTCCGGCTCAAAATATTTACAATTTTCGGGTTTTTTTCCGACTCACACACGCTACTACTTATAATGCAGGTTAAGTGCATCTATCTTATATATTTTGTTTCCAATAATTCTGATTTCTCTTTGTTTAGTCATCTTAAATACAATATAAATTATTACACATTTCTCCCAATACCCCATGGAAACATAATTTTATTGATGTGGAAAAATATTATTTTTGATTTGTTAAAAAATTTGTAAGCAAAGAATTATTTTCATCTCTGCTTGCTTGAATTTTGCTATTTTGTACTTATCAGATATACAGAGCATTTTTTACTTAGTGAGAGAGTAGCTTTAGAGAGTTATTCTGCAGCCAATAGGAGTATCTTTCATTTCGATCTCGACGAGTTATCAGCAACGAACACGTTATAAAAGACCGGCTGACAATCCGTGCTGGCAGTAGGATTCTGCCACGTTGACCGGAGAACGACTCAATCTTCCTGCAAGTGGTGATCGGAGCCCCCTACCCCCTCCTTCTTACAAAGCGAGCTAAGCCGATATGATAGTTCTTGCCTGGGAAGATGTGTTGAATCCGCGAGGCACCTGTTGCAATCCTGTCTCCTACCGAGAGAAATCCAATTCGAAACTTTAAGGGGCATGGGGGTCATGTAAAAACAAATTTTAAAATTATTTTAATGATCTAAGTACACAAAATAATGTACTATGATAATTATTTTAATTTTTGACAGTTTGTGTGTCAGTGAAAAGGTTTATTATTGTTTATAGTAATATCGCAACGTCTCTCTTTGACATTTGACACATCAGTTTTTTGTCACAAATGAGTAAAATTCATGTTATCGAATTTAGTTTTGAAACCAAAGTTATATCTTATTCTGCTCAATAATTTAAATGGGGAATTATTATAAATATCCTCATGCACCGACACATAGTACGAAGACTCTCATATAACTACCATATAATTATTATTGTAAAGGAATTTCGAAAAAAAAATTAGTGGTAGCTTTCCTTGCTTGAAAAAGAGCATTGAAAACAGAAGACCTTAAGGCAGCCTATTTTGGAGTATCACCAGTTTGGTTTTTAAAAATGTAATGCCCAACTAGATATTACCCAAAGACTCTGAATTTTGTTAGAGTTGGGCCTCCCTCTCTCATTTTTTAACCATATGAATAAAAAATATGAAAATTCAAGTTAATGTAGAACTTCTTAAACACTTTCAACAAAAATCGTTTTGAGCAAGGTATACTTATATTAACATGTTTTTTTTTTTTGTAATTGTCATTTTACAGTTTTATTCTTTTGTCAATTGCTTTTCCTAGTATGTCAAATGATTTTGTTATTCTTCAAGAAACTAGTCATTATAATTATTAATTTATCAATCAATTTCCTTTTATGTCAAATCTGTTTCACTTTATGTAAATTGCTTTTCCTATTTATGTACAGTGAGTTTTATAAACACTGGAAAAACATTATTTGGTATAAAGGGAATCTAATTTGAAAAAAGAAGAATTCAATTGAAAAACCAAACCGACGTTTAATAAATGGGAAAGTCATTTGACAAATTAGGAAAAGCAATTGACAAAAGACGAAAACCTAAAGAGAAAGAGTGTAAGTTATCAATTTTTTCGCTCATTTCTTTATTATATTATTGAATATAATCTAACAGAAAAACGCTATAAGTATAAGATATTTCATATTTATACATATAAAAAAATATTAGAGTAGGAGTTAGTAAACATTATATTTCAAATGTAGGTGCTGTAGATGGATTGCAATGAAAAAACGCAAAGCATTGTGTACAACTTATTGTTTTAGTTATAAAGATAATACAAGAATCAAAAAGAACAATTAATAAAATAATAATGAATTAAAAAAAGCAATCACAAAACAAAAAATGGAAACTTAATCAATATCAATCCTTATATGATGAAAAGTAAAGAAAACAAAGACGATTTTTTTTTATCAAGTCGCCGTGGTTTTATGATTGGTAAGCCTCCGAATAGTCAGAATTTTTTGACAAGTTAGTTTGCAAGATACCTGGAAACATACTAAATTTTTGTTCTACTTCTTGGAGTTATCAGTATGCAACATGTTTCAATTGACAATAACTGACAATAAACAAAATTATCAACATACCCTCACCCTCTCCCCAAGAAGAAATTAAAAAATATTCCCAAAAAATCTTAAATGAAGATTTGTGTTCATAGATATAAAACATTTGGGATTCTTCAAAATTGAACACCCATCAGCTGATCTGAGACATATAAATATTTTCTTTGCGAGATTTCCTAAGCTAATCATTATCCGCCCCAGAGGTGTCGGCAACCTCACCCAAGCCCCAAGGAAGAAGGATGACCCCCTCGAATATCTCCACAGCGGCAGCGGCACACCAGCATATCCAAGCAACACCCAACAGCAAGGCTTACCCTCCGCATGACGCGCAGTGAGAACGAGGAAGTCTTCATCGTGGTGGCGGGTCGGGGGTGCGAGGGTGGCAGCTAGCTACGAGACGAGCGAGACGAGAGCTCGGGAGGGACTAGTGCCGCCGCCGTCGCCGCCACGATGCAATGCTCACCATAGGGGTGGCGCCCGCGCGATTGTCAATGAGGTAAAATCTGGTAGAGAGTTTGCAGACTTCCATCTTGACAGATCTTAATAGATGGTTATTGAACTTATTTTTCATTCAGAAGTTTCCGCTTATGAATGGTCCCTATATTATACAGTGTCGAAGTTTTTCCTATCACTTATCTCACAAACTTTCATTTATTTTTTACGTACTTTTAACGTTTTAAAAACTTGAAACCTGATAAAGAGAAAAGTATTTTCCCAATCATAAGAACTCTATATGGATCATAATGTTGACTATATTACCGAAGTAAGGAGAACTACGTAATTAGGCCAAAGAATAGCTAGCGCGGAGAATTTTTGTTTAACGTGTGTCGAAATTTCTTAATTCCAACTTAAGTGCTGACTGCGGAAAATTGGAACACACTAGAATCGCACATGGCTGCTTTTTTGATTATCCGAATGTGAGAGGTCGAAAAAAAGATCGTAAAAGGTGAATTTTGAAACTTGACCAAGCGGAGTTGAATCCATTTCTCTTTTCAAGCAATTTTAGAAGAAAATTATACGGTATAAATTATTTTGGTCATTATATACATCCGCAGCTCCTACAGTTTCATTATGGTACCTATACATATAGGGGTGGAGGACATACCTATAGTAACACCAGGAAGGTATTAATGTGCTTTGCAAATGCAAGATAAGCGAACAAAAGGGCATCAAAAGAAGGTCTTCCTGAGTGCGGGCCTGTTTAGAACAGCGAAAATCACAATAAACATGCAAGGTCAGAGTGTCGAGTGGACGGAATAAACATTAAAGCGGACCGGAAACTCGTAATATCAACACCAGAGCCGGTCTGGTAACATACGCAACATACATGGCATGCAAACATAGTCGGAATATAATAGCGAGCGATGTCGGGTATTTTGGAATATAAATGCAAAATAAATGCAAAATTCAAAATATAAACTATACTATTGTTAATCTCGAAGATATTCCTTGCCCTGAAAGTGAAAAAAAAATAGAAATTCGACCGTAGTGCCAAAGAGGCCTTAGTGGTGACCTTGATATTAGTTTGCAATGGCTGTTTTTAGCTTCTTACCCACCCAGCACCCCTATTTCGCTCCTCGGTCCCGAAAAAATTGATGAAACGTAGGAGCCGCGGATGTATACAATTACCATTATTTTTACTAACTATCTTCGAACAGCATGAGCTATTTTTTACTGTAGATACTGTGCCAGACAGTCAACACGAGAAATAGCTTTTAATAATGGATATAATTAACATGAAAAGTATTAACTGTGTGGAAATACTGGAAAATAATAAAACAAGAATAATTATTAATTTATGTGTCACTGAATTTTGGCACAGACTGCTGTAAAATGTTGCTTATGACTCATAGAATTGAATGCTCAGAAAAGCTACTGGGATACATACATAATAAAATCCATTAAATTTTCCGTAGGTACCTACCTACTTTAATGTAGGGTAATGCTGTACCTACTGTTATTAGTATAAATTAGATATTTATGAATTTTCCAACTAGGTAGGTATACATCATGGATATAAAAAAGAAAGCATTTTATACTAAAATCGATTACATACTTAAATGTATTGAGTATCTACAAAAAAAAAAGCAATCAAGCCATATAAGTAGATTAAGGTGAACTTACTACCTACTAATATTGATGTCGGGTATTTGTAGAATTTTATCAATATTTATTTTCTGCTGTTCTACTTCTTGATAGAAAAGAAGTCATTAAAGTGTTGGTAGTCTTCGTCTCAACTGTTAAATTTATAGTTCTTCGCCCCAATATTAATTTTTCAGATCCTCGTTAGCTTTTTTATTGTTGTTGTTTCCGCAGTTCAACGCTATAAATAACGGAACGTTTTTCTCATCTCTCGCTTTGGCTTTTAACTTCATTTGGCTTGTAACCCCATGGCTTTTAATTAACATGCTCTGACGAAGTGACTATAATAATCCTTATCACCTATTTCTAAAATGGAAATAGTATTAACATACCGAGTGTAGAAAGTGACATTTCTCGAACAAGTGGAAAAAGTTACACACAAGCTGTTTGCTGCTTGCAGAGAGTGTGTAATTCCGCAGGTGAATTGGTCTTTCAACTAGAGGTATTGTACCATACTTTATCTACTCTCAATAGCATATAGGAACAAATGGCTTTATGATGCACCTACATACTACCTAACTTTAGTGGGTACCTATACCAATAACTGTTAAAATTGAAAGAAAGTTTTATCTTTCTTTTGACTTCTGGGGTAAAATATTTTTCCTACGACCACTATACAAAACACTACTTTGCCACTTTGCGCATCGTTTTTTGTGCGCAAACTAGTAGATTTGTCACGTATCCAAAACTGTGCGACAAAGTGACATAACGCATAGCCAAAAATCGTTTCCATACAGTTTTAATGTAAACAATAGTGATGGGCGGTAACTGAGAACTCACTGCTACTTATTGTTAATGGAATAACTATTCATTTAAAGCTTCAAGGTAATAAAATAAATACAAATGGGATAAAATAGAACCCGACAAGACTATAAAATATAATATACTTACTCTTGTGGCGTAATTATTAAAATTTACGAGTTGATCGCTAATAACAGCATTGGTAGCGTTCAAATCAAATTCACGAACGTGAAAATTCGCACACCTCTAACTTCAATCTACGACTGCGCCTGCGTTGTGTGGAAGTTGCATATCTACCACGTCTCACTTTATTTTTAGTTTAGATACAGAGTCTAATAATAAATAATAATAATATTGTCGGTGGAATTCAATGATTTAACAGTATACAGGGTGTCTCATAATATGTGGGCAATCTCCCGGATTTGGGCAAATTTCGTAAAAATAAATGAAAAAATAGCTATAAAATTAATTCCTCAGAGACACCCCTACAAAGATATTAGCTGTTGAAGTTGAGGGTTGAAAATCAATTTTTTGCAATAACTTTTTTATTTCTTGACCGATTTTGATAATTTTTGGTTTTATTTTGTATTATTTTGGACTGTTTAGAATAGTGTTTCATAATCTTTGGTAGCACGTACATAGACCTCGGGATGGCATAACCCCCTCACTCACTTGGAAGAAAACAATAAAAATAATAATTTTACAGTTTTTTAAGGTTAATTTTCTTTTTATTTGATATTTTTTACGTAAAAAATGTATCTTTATTTATTTCGATAGAGCGAACCGTTATCGAGATAAACGTCCTTCTAATAGGTGATGCGTCGCAGGAATTTTCTAAATTTCAAGTAAATTTTAACAAGATGGCTGACCTTTGACAGTAAATTGAGCAGGAAACAAAACAATAACTTAATTAAACACCTACACGTCAAATAGTGTCAAAGATTTCATTTCATGGAGATCAATTCTAACTGATTTTAAAATGAGTTTCACAAACGCTGAATACGCAGAAAATCAGTTAGAATTGAATCTGCATGAAATGAAATCTTTGACACTATTTGACGTGTAGGTATTTAATTAAGTTATTGTTTTGTTTCCTGCTCAATTTACTGTCGTAGATCAGCCATCTTGTTAAAATTTACTTGAAATTTAGAAAGTTCCTGCGACGCATCACCTATTAGAAGGACGTTTATCTCGATAACGGTTCGCTCTATCGAAATAAATAAAGATACATTGTTTATGTAAAAAATATCAAGTAAAAAGAAAATTAACCTTAAAAATATGTAAAATTTTTATTTTCATTGTTTTCTTTCAAGTGAATGAGGGAGTTATGCCATCCCGAGGTCTATGTATGTGCTACCAAAGGTTATGAAACACTATTCTAAACAGTCCAAAAAAATACAAAATAAAACCAAAAATTATCAAAATCGGTCAAGAAATAAAAAAGTTATTGCAAAAAATTGATTTTCAACCCTCAACTTCAACAGCTAATATCTTTGTATGGGTGTCTCTGAGGAATTAATCTTATAGCTATTTTTTCATTTATTTTGACAAAATTTACCCAAATCCGAGAGATTGCCCACATATTATGGGACACCCTGTATAATAGTAATATTAAAAAGTCATTGGTAGAATTGAAAATAATACCTACCTAGGTAGTCTGAAAAAATAAACTTTAGTTACCTATCATTATAATGGATTGTGATTCCTCTGAATCTGAAGCAGAAAATACAACACCTGCTGAAGTCAGAAAACAAGCAGGTTTGTGTTCTTTGAATTTGCTACCTGTAGTTTCGAGAGAAAAATACGAATCTGCTTATAAACATTTCATAAATTGGAGAAAAGGTCATAAAAGCAGAGCATTGTCAGAAAAAATAATTTATGTGTTAAATTTGTTAAATATTTAATCTATTAAATTGTGGTCGTAGGAAAAGTACTGTGTATAGCACGTGCGGAAAAGAAATTTCACACTCGTGTGAATTGTGACACTCGACTACTATTCCATTGCCATTTTAGCTCGCGCTATTATTTGAAGTGTTTTCCATTTCAGTAGGTACCTATATTACTTTCACTTATTTTTTTTTTGTAGTATTGTTATTATTAACGAAAAATACATTAAGTACGCATAACAAAAGCTCCTGCTCCTACCTAACCTAAATATTCTATTCAATTACATAGATTACACTTTTTCAATCTGCGAATATAAAACATCAGGAAATACTTAGGTAATCCTACAGTACAAACATCTACGACTGCCAAACGGTGGAAGACACAACACATCCGGTATTCAAACCAATAATATGAAGTTCTGAACTAATAAAGAGTAAAACTGTGAATGTCCAAAGAACAAGAAGTAACTATCTAGATGTTTCAAAATGGCAGTAATCATGGCGTACTCTAGAACGGTCAATTGGCATATAATTATTTATTATTAATAGTCCATTCTAATATTCACACATTTCAGTTAATAATAAAGGACAATATATTGAATTAATTGATTTCTGTTTGCAATTTTGATAAATTCAGTAATTAATTATATGATGCTATTTAATGGAAATTATTAAACAAATACATAATATTGCGTGTGACACTCATTTCGATAATAACAGGTTTGTGAATTTTATACTTGTTCTCTCATGACATTATCGAGTATGCAGTGTGACCCATTTGTTCTTGAAACACCCTGTAGAATCTTAATTTATGGTGCGATTTTAAAGAAATTTCTTTTAAATCATAGAGCTTGATAAACTATATTTTGGGAGCAAAAAGCGTCTCATTCCTACAAAATCCAGGGCCTACTAGATCAGTGTTTACTTGTAAAATCTCAAAAATTCATATTAGCGATTTTTTTTAGAAAAAAACTGGGCACGCCACGGGATTCACCGGCCCTCAAAACGGTACTGTTCTAAATTTTATTGAAAATGTCGAGAGTAAAAATGATCTTGTAGTTATTTTAGAAATTCATAATAATTAATACTCTGAATTTTCATAAATTTATTTGAAAAAGGTCAAAAGCAGCTATCATAAGTAAAAATTAAAATTAAAAAAAGTAAAAAAAAGTAAAAAAAAAAATAAAAAAAAAATAAAAAAAAAATAAATAAAAATAAATAAATAAATAAAAAATTATAATTAAAAAATTAAAGTACCTACATTATCACCAACTAGACGTACAATTTCTATTTTGTCTCTCTTGACCTTTTCGAATAAATTAATGAAAATTCGGAGTTCTATTATGAATTTCTAAAATAACTGCAAGATCCTTATTACTCTGACATTTCCAATAAAATTTACTACAGTACCGTTTTGAGGGCTGGTGAATCCAGTAGCGTGCACAGTTTTTTTCTAAAAAAATCGCTAATATGAATTTTTGAGATTTTACAAGTAAACACTGATCTAGTAGGTCTTGGATTTTGTAGGATAAGACGCTTTTTGCTCCCAAAATATAGTTCATTAAGCTCTATGATTTAAAAGAAATTTCTTTAAAATCGCACCATAAATTAAGATTCTACAGGGTGTTTCAAGAACAAATGGGTCACACTGTATCTAATTAATTGATAAAACCCTTCACTCTGTGATTTATAAAACCGTCGTGTTGTAATAAAAAATAAATAAAAAAAGCTCACTTTCAGGCTATGCAAGTTGTTTTGTTATTAACAACTCTCATAGAAGGGAGTCGATAAACTGATATTTCAAATGTTATTGGTGTTTAAAAATTCGGATTTTAAATTTTCGTCAAGACCAGAAAGTTGGTAGATATTTCAAAGAGCTCTTTCAAAATGTTATTTTCCAATGAATGGTTATACCTATTAGCATGAAAAATATCAGTTCATACATTGACTATTATTATTATTATTGACAGTCATATTTGTATCTTAAAGAAAAATAATAAATATGCTCTTTGCCTTCTGATATATTGCTTATTTCTGTTTCCGACGCTAATTCAAGCAATTCTCTAAAAAGTATTCGTTCAAAACAGTATTATACCTTTCACATGTAAATTCAAACGAAACCTTGAAGGAAATTTAAATTTCGCCGAAGACATCATCTTGTCAGTTTATTTATCGTAACCATGGAACTGTGACTGCACAAGCTTAATACTCTCAGTAAACAACTTGGAAGGCAATTGGAAAAGTTGCATGGAAACCAGCCAGCGAAAAGAGGATTTAAAGCAGAGAAACATAAAAATAACTTGACCTATTGAATTATAAATTCATGCGAACGTATTTTACTGATCGAGCGTAGGGAAAATAAGTTGGAGACTTATAACCGGTTACTAGAAAAGTAACATGCAAAATAAGAGGAACGTCTTTGTATGTTCTCCTTTTGAAATTTGTTTTCAGTAAGAAAAAGTTCATTTTCTAAATTCTGCGACGTCGCTTGATATTTATTTTAAAAGAGCTTACAAAATATAGGTCGTACGACTGATACGTCAACCATCACAAGTCGGAAACTTCGATAGTGCAATGGGGTCGTGTACCGTTCTGCTTCAGTCAATAACGTCTGAAGAATTTCTTCCCTATAGCGCACAGCATTTATGTTCCATTCAATAAAGATTGCCCAATTAATCGCCTAGCACTAATTGCTGCCCAAGCAGCAATTTTTTTAGGAAGTGGCTTATTTTCAACAAACACATGTAGATTTTCAGCACACCATAATTTGTAGTATTGTAAAATTATTAAATTTTATGATACGCTCTCTATAATTTTGTTTCTAATTTTTACACTAATTTCGTGTTTTTTTTTCAAAATAACAATAAATATGACACTTACATCTTAATACTCACGCACTGGTTGATAAGGAAAAGAATCGTGAACTCATCTTCCAATATAATGAAGTATAAAAGCTCATGCAGATGGACTCCAATATAAGTTTCATTCAATCTGATGTCAGAAAACAAAACTTTTAACAATAGTAATAATGTTACTTACTGCGCTTTCTTTGTCACCAGTACTAATCGATAAAAGCATACAAGGAATAAACTTTTTGTCAATTCTCAACTTTGTTAGAAAAATTTGTTATGAGTTGAAGGAAATAACTGAAACTCAATCCGAGAATAATCTGATAAGTTCAAGTCCAGTGCATGGTTCTAAGTTTTCCAACATAAAATTAGATTACAACCCAAAACCTGAGGAAAGTTTTCTCTTGATCGTTGATATTATGTGCCGCGCATGGAGCAACTTTTTCTGGGTGCCAAGATCAATAATGTTTGAGTTTTTCATATGAATCTATTCTAGTGAATAATTTTTTCTCACGTTCCAGTTCTCACAATAATGGTTTCGTTCTATTTCCTGCATGTTTATATTAAAGACGAACCCCGTTTTTATTAAAGAAAAATTAAAGAAATTCTAAGAGAGGTGAAGTTGTTCGTACCTTTCCAACGTTCCTTAATTTTACGAAAATTTGGAAATGTAAGAATATATTTTCCAAATACTTTCCAAAATACTTTCCAAAATAAACATACAGCTCTGGGTGCGCCTGAGGTTATTCATTAGACAAATGTTTTGACTAGAAGATCCGGTGAACAAAAAATTCTCAAAAAAAAAAAGAAAAATAAAAATATTTGGAATGTTTTGTTTATTTATCGTCGGTATTTTTTGATTACAAACTGAGGGATGCTGTTTACATAATGCCATATATAGGAGTGCTGTTTTCCTCGTGCGCTTAAAACATCTGGTATTAATCATGAGTTTCTGTCTTGTCTAAAACATCTTAGTGGATCACTACTGTTGAAGTGATTCAAAAATATTTATCCAATACTTACCGAAAGCTTTATCCTCTAGTTCAAAGTAATACATACATAAAAAAGCATTACCAATACATTAAATACATCAGTAATAAATAGGTTTAGGTATAACAAGGACTTCAAAAAAATTAATAGTTAACTCGTTCTTAGGTAATGTTATTATAAAACTTTTATGTTAGTGGTTTTATGATTAATTGCTATTATTTTACCGACATTATTTTCTCTGCAAGCATTATAATAGCTTTCCACTACATTAACATTTGAGACGAGTCTACATGAATAATTAAATGCCTAAGAGGAAATGCTTGACAACATAAATGATATAATAATTTAGTTAATGGATATATAGGTAGTTAATTAGCTGTAGGTAGAATATTTAATTTATTTGATTACATTTAATTTATGTATATTAATTTAAACAATAAAAGCTAGCTTATAATATTATTATCATTATTGACAGGATAATTTTATGATTATTGGCCTATTTCAAATACTGCGTATATGTTCAAGGTGGAGGTCAAAAAAGAAACAAAGAATTTAATGTGGGTGAAATTTGAATTTACATCTTTTTATAAAATTCACAGGAAACGCGTAGTTCATTACGCGTAGTGGTTGAACCTTTGAGAACTTGAACTATTATCCAAGATATGTCTATTATTTATTACTGGTATCGTATCGTATCTACCTACATATTCCGCAATTATTATTCAATTATTCAAAGTAAAAGATTTACACAGATGTTAAGCCTGATGTTTACTTCAAGTTTCTTCTTATTCTTCAAGAGTTTACTACGATATTTATTTGGCCAGCATATTATTCTTCACATATTTGAATAAAAAATCTGTGATTTTTACATTTTCTTGTTTAGCTAATTAATTTTTTATTCGTTCTTTCACATTTTTTTAGTAGGTTGAAAAACCTAATTAAAATAATTTAATAATAAAACATAAAAATGAAGTAATGAAGCTGAATAAAAAACAAATATGTATCACAGTTTTTGTTTCAAACGTCATCGTGTCGAATGCTTGTGAATTTTCTTCATCTACTTACAAACACTTTACCGTGTCATATTGATGTATTGCATTTGAGCTAAATCTGTGGAGTCGTTTCAAAAATTAAAAATTGATATTTTCTGAAGCCCTGTGAATGCAAGACGGAAGAAAAACCTTTAAATAAATTAGGAAGATGGGAAAAACATTTTCCGAACTTATGCTACTTAAAAAAAATATATAAATTTTTTCTAATTATAAGCCAGCGTGGGTATAGTCGCGTCAATGAATACCTACTACGTAAAACAGGAAACAGCTGGAAAGTTTTCAAAAACAGCACCCATTTTGATGAGTCTGGCTTTAGAAATTTGTCTTTTTATATTATTTAAATCAGAAACCTGTTGGAGCGGGGTCACATTGGAGCGCACACATTATATGTAAACAGGGTGGTCGGTCAGTTTCAACTGGCTCATCATTGGGATCGCCTAAACCATTGCAGATGGAGAGCTGAGTTGGTTAAATTAGAGAAAAGTTGCACAATTTCATGCCCAATAAGAATCTGTAAACAAATAAGGATACCTTCAGTCGTTGCTGAAATATACTGAAAAAACTGAAAAATGGAGATTCCTTGTTTTTGACTTGTCTTTATTATTATTGAAAAAGAACCGATTCTGTGTTCCCAATGGTTTAGGCGAGCCCAATGGTGAGCAATAATCAAAATAAGTGTTGTTTCTGAGGACTTCCGAGTGAAAGGCTTCATTGACGCGGCTATATCCTATTCCAGATGTTTTTAAATTCAAGTAGGGGAGACTGGGGATGAAAGTAACACGGGTAGGTTCTAGGTTGTAACAGTGGCTGTAGTTTCTAAACTATTCAATAGATGTTGCTGGGAGTGGTTATGCAGTTGTCAATTACACCTTTCTTGTTGTAGACATCGCCGTGGACTGTGGCCGTGGTAACCTCAAATTTATGTAACGTCTGTAGTGCAACATGGTGTTTGATCTTCGAGCAAAAGTAAAATTGTTGTATCTTGCATCCAGTGAATTTTCTAAGTTATTCTGAAATCGATTTCTGAGGTATATACATCATTTTGTGGTACTTTTAGTTCTCTGTCTACAAATGTGTATGTATTGATTGTAAAATTTTCAGATAGTTAAAATTTTAGTATAACTTTAGTTTACTTTACGTATGGGGCTGAAAGTAACGCAGTGTTACAAGTAACCCCAATACGTTTTTGGTGTGTAATAGTAAAGAAAGATAATAAAGATAATAAAGAAGGTAATAAACCTGCATTTATTATACAACCTTGTTTTATCGACGCCCACATAATTCACATTCTTCCTCACATTCTACAACTGTCGATCGCTGCAATTTAGTAACTTTTTTTTTTTTAATATGTCAATCTAGATGAGAACTTACAAGCGAAAAACCAACAGAGGAACCTTCTCCACAGATGTAATAAGAAGGGCAGTATCGTTGGTTATAGACGAAAACAGATCAGTTAGGTCAGTAGCCAGAGAACTCGAAATTTGTCACGTGACCCTTTTCCGATAGGTAAAACAGAAAAGACGAACTGGAAGCTGCTCTCATAGAAGAACTGGATATATTTCTAATCGTCAAATTTTCAATGAAGAACAGGAGGCGATTTTATGTGGATATTTGAAGAGATCTGCCAGTATTTATTTTGGACTTACACCATATGATGTTCGAAAGTTAGCCTTTCTATTATTTGTCAAAAAATTTTGACATAATATGTGATTTTGGTATTTTGCCAACCTTTAATGGCATAAAGATATATTTTTGTTTAATAAAAATTACATAATAATTTTATAAAATATTAATGGTGTTGATTATTTTTCTGTTACAACTTACCCCAAACGTTGTTACTTTTTGCCCCAACATTGGGGTGGAAAGTACCTAACGCGTGCTACGTTCCAAAATATTTTTTTTCGCTATGGGTTTTACAAAACATACCAAAAAAATATAGCAAAAGGTAGTTAAATAATCAATTTAATGTATAATAATGATTGAGTAGTGAAATTTGTTTCGCTCTATGAAAAATTAAATACAAACTAAAAAATGTTACTTACATCCCCGGTCTCCCCTAGGCTGAGATATTTTGTCTTAAAGTTCTAAGCCCTATATTACACAAAATAAAATAATTTTGAAGTGTGAAAACAATAAATTCAATAATATGTGGCTTTGGTTGGTATAGTTTAGTAAAAACATCAAGTTATTGGACTTCCCTTATTAAAGATTAGGGATCGATTATTTGATTTTAAATTGCCAAAGATAGTGGGAAAACACAAAAGGACATTGAGGACATCATTATAAAGACATTGAAAACAATGAAAGAGAAAATCCCAAAATTCAAAATGAAACCTATTTTTATTATAAGTTTAATAATATACCAAATAATATTATTTTGCAATTTTGGAAGCGTAGCGTAGTTAAAAATAACTACAGACGTCTAATTTGATTATAAACATCCATAATTTGTCAAAGGTAGATAGTTCAAAGCATTGCAAAGGGTACCATCATAATTCGAATTTTCTATAGCTAACTCTAAATTTAAATGAATTATATTATTATTCTTGATTGGTTTTTAGGTTCTCAGGCTTACTTTTGTAGCTATTGTAGTTATTAGTAAATAGTAGACGTTTCGGGAAAAATTATATTAAAAATTAAATTATAATTATTATTTAAACTATCTAAATTTGAAAACATCTGGAATGGGATACCTATAAGTTATAGGAAATGGCAAAATTACTATAATCATTTATTATGAGAAGATTTTTTGAAGAAATTAAACTGAAATTTTTAGAGTAGGCAACTATACTAATAACCTCTAATCTTGGCAAATTTGAAGCGGCACATATTAAAATTGGAAGGAATATTCAAAAAAATATTCCTAAGTTTCTTTCTCTAAAATTTGAAATTTGCGATTTTTAAAAAGCCTTTGTAGCTTATTAATCTTCAAACGCACAAAATTTTAAAATCTTACGAAAACTATGAAGGACTGTGGAATTTTTTTTGAAAAGCTTTCTAAAAACACGTTGTTTGTACAGGATATTCCTTCAAATTTTGCAAAACCCGATTTAACCCCCCCCCCCTCCTTATCCCAGGTCACACTTTTTCATTTCGGGGACTGTAGTGTTTGTGGGAGTAAGATATCCATAAAGAGTAGTCTGATTCTTAATTTAAGCAATATCACCAAAAATGAAGCCGCTTGAATAGTCGTAAGAATTGCTATTTTTCGAACCTGTTTGTGTGCAAGATTTCAGAAAAACTTTAAAATTAAAGTAACAGGATGGAAAAAACGTTTTCCGAGCTTTATGCTAATGAAAAACAAGATTAATTCTTTGCATAAATTAAATAAAATCTTTTTAAAGACTTTAATCACAAGTAGCAAGCTGTAGTTCAAAAAAATATAATAAGAACAAAATTTAGTTAATTTTTGTAATTACTTTTTGATACAAGATTTCTATAGGTATACAGGGTGCTTGGTAACTGGACGGCCAAAACTTTTTCAAAATCCTCGTTTAGGACATATTTCCAAAAATGTAAAACTAAGGCTGCTAAAAAATGTAAAATTTTTAGTAACTGGACACTCAAATTCTAAAGTCATGTATAAAATTCTATTTTAAGCATAAATGAAAGAATAACTTTCTTCAAGCTCAGGCCTCGTTTAGGAAATATTATCTCAAAAAATGAATATAAAAAATATATATGACGTTGCATTTTGGCTGTCCAGTTTGGCTGTCCAGTTACCAACACCCTGTATAATTGATATACCTACCTAGAAGAAATATGTTTGGCAATCCTACGCCTCATCCCACTAAGATTTACTAGATCAATGCTGACCCTCCTCTGGACGTCTACTGATTAATCCCCGTAACGGTTAACAAATAGTGAAATCCTGACAATGAAAGGGATATCCAGTTGAACGAAGCCTTTAAATGGGGATAAATTACAATCCAGTCGTTTCCATTTCCTCAGGAGACTATTTCCCAATGTTTAGATTCAGAGATCAGTCTAGTTTCTGACATTTCCAAATTCATTAAAGCTAATAGTGGTTTATCGTCTTTTCAAAATGTTTCTGAGTATATGGCGTTCGGTTATATTTTAAGAGACAGATTTTCTGCATTTCAATAAATGGGAGGAGATGATAATATGACACTTCCAAGTTGTAAAAGCGTTCCAATTCGTTCACCGTTTGGGAACATGGGAACTATCACTAATAGACTAATAGACTAATAAGACTCCCACACCTTAGTTATTTCATAAAAACTGAAAGTTTCTGTGCGAACTTAAGTTCTGTGCGAAACACTTAAGTCATACCGTTAAGCTCAAACTGGATATCAATAGTTGGATGATGATCGTCCTCTTCCACGACAGGTTGCAGCGATTTCTCCTCTGTAATAGGCAATGTTAGAGAGAGAACTACACGATTAATGGTACCTATATTATTATATGAGCATTATGAAACTATTATTCACGAGATGATGATAATGCCGCGAGCTTTAGCGAGTATAGCATTGTCATCATCAAGTGAATAATGACCATAATCGCGAATGTAATACTATGCTTTTGACTGAGCACGCGTGGATTCTGAGAGATGTCAGTTATCGTTCCTATTCACAGCTTTGCTCTGTTTATCCAATTTACAGCTTTTGGTTGGTCCACCAGCGGGTATTATGAATTGCAAGTACATATGTATAACTATGCATTGGACAAGAGCCGAGTATTGTGAACTATAATTCAACACCTACGAATAATAACATTCATAATTCATCCAAAAAGCTCTAATAATTGAAATATTATTCGATGAGAGTAGAAAACCTGATTAGTAACATAGTTAAATTGACTAAAATTATGGAATTCTTTAACAGTGTAAAATTAGAGGCAATAAAGTTCCCTGTTATAAACACACTATCATTCTGAAGATCCCTGACACCGCTAAGCAATTCCAGAAGCAATTCTTAATTGCAAATAAAAGGCGATGGCGGAATTTATATTGATAATACATAAAATGAGCTACAGATATTAGTGAAAACCTCTACTCCTTGATAGTACAAGGAACATTCAGAGAACACATCTGTTTCGCTAGTTAGGTGAAAGTTGAGAAATATTTACATAAAAATTAAGATAGGTAAACATAAATAAAACAAAACAAAATGTTGAGCTCATAGCGCTGGGAAACGTGGCTAGGATTTTTTCGTGGTGGGGGATCTGGTGGGAGACGAAAAAGCCTAGTATCGGATTCCTAATTTTTTTCCAAAAAGTTGAAAAATATTGACGAAAACGTATAGTTTTTTGTCCTTCTCGAATATCTAAGTCTTACATATCTCAAAAACTGTTAAGAATTTACCTACCAACCACCTTTCCTTTTTTGTACAAGAAATGTCTAGTTATTGGAAAATAATATCTAAACCAAAATTTATCCAGTGGCGTAAAAATTGGGGGGTAAAAAACTTGAAACCCTATCTACCGTGCGTCCCTGGTTCATATTACAAACATGTAACTATTGCTGTTATATTAAACTAATTAAACTAATCGAGCTAATTAAACTGATTAAACCAATAAACATTAAACAAATATAAATCTAATTAATCAATTAAATCCGTAGAATTTGCCTGAAACATTATAGTGGAGTAAAGCTAAATTTCTACTTCGGAAAAATTAGCAAAAAAGTTAACTTTTGACTAAACATTTGTTAAGGATGTTAGGGACAACATATAAAAAGTAACAAACCGTAGAGCCATAGCTTAACTATTTATTTAAAAATTTAGTAGTTGAATGTTCAATTGTTTATGGAATATCTCAAACATCCATTTTCAAAGAAAAAACTTATTGATGCTCGAAAGAATTTTACATAAAAAATTTATACAATAAGTTTTTTTCTTCTAAAATGAAAACTGCAAAATGCAGTTTTGTAGTTTTGAAATTTAAAAATGCAGCAATAAATTGAACTCATAAAAACTTAAATGAGAGAACAGTCTAGCAGCTAACAAGATATCATGTTTCCAAATGTGAAAAAAAAATACAAAAATAGTAGGTACGTACCTATACAAAGTAGATTTTTTTTTAAATAATTAAATATCTGCCTTTTTCTTAGAGCCGGCTTCGCGGGTTTGAAGTGCAGACTATACTAATCCGTTGAACTGTCTCGGACTGAGTTCCATTCCCAGTCTCGCTCCGATTGTTGTTTGTGTCGCTAATTCTACTACTTATTTAGTTTTTTTGAACCGTGAGCTGAGTATATGAGCAAGCTCTCTCAGCCCATAATTACTGGAGTGGAGCGACTTTGTCTTACCTACATAGTTAAGACCGATGTTCACTCTTTTTAAAAAAAATCTGCAATTTTTTTAAACTCTTACAATGAACATCTGAAACTTTTACAGTTCATTCTAGAAATTACGTTTGAAAAAGTCAGTTACCTATATGAAAATAATTCTAGAATTTTGGTTCGCAAAGTATAGAGCCTAAAATATTCCAAACTTATAAGAAAGTCACAAATTTGATTTTGTAGGTCCTGGTTCAAAGATCAATAACTTTAGTTAACAATGTGATAGTGAAATTTTACAGATGCGGTTTTTGAAACTTGATGTATTAACTATAAGGTGGTGTGTTTAAGTTTATCAGAAACATTGAATCAAGAATTATTATTTCTTTAAAACAAAAATAAAATTTCTTTTAGTGGGAATTACGTGAAATTCATTGTTAAATAAACTCGAAGATTTCTTTTTTGCTTTGCCTAGTGGATATATTTTTATAGGTAATAGGACTTTGAATAAGCACATTTTGTTAAAAAAATATTTTTATTGTTATTATTGTAACGGTAATTTACATAAATACGAAAAAATACGTTTTTTTCAGTAAAGCTACGAAAGATGCACATCTAAAATATATTTTTATGCTGAAATTATGAATATCAGTTTACCTAGTGGTGTACTTTATACTCATGGAACGAAAAAAAAATTGTTTGATTGTGAGAGAGAGATAGAGCATATGAGAATACCTACTCGGCAAGTACAGCGCCCATCTGGGATGTGCCTGCTATACATATAAGTACGTAATCAAAAGTAAGAGGGCAAGGAGAATTTTATCTAGAAATATTGCAAAATTGATTTTCATTGTATTATTATTTAATTGTTAATAATTGTTAATAAAAATTTGTTACAGACGTATTTAATAAATGAGTTTTTCTTTCTAAAATCCATCCTTCCGCTAATTGTTCCTAAATAATTAATGTTTTTAAGTTAATTTGACTCTACTATTTTTCATTTTTGTTCATGCAGAGCTTGCCCTGTAATCGACGAAATTATTTTTCCTTATGATCTGTCTTATACTTACTGATGACTAGATGTGAGCCACAACTAACAGTTCGTTTAGTGCAGGTGTCACAATGGCCCACTTACGATGAATCTAATCTAAATCTATACTTAGCGAAATTGAATGAAAAAGATTATTGAATCGAGAAAAAAGCAGGAAAAATCTAAGTATTTTTAGCCGTAAAGATCGAATCTGCAATAAAAAAGGGTTCGTGCTTAAAACTTCAAAAGAATTTCTAAAGAAACAAATTCCAAATGAACCGCGTATGCTACGCAAAAGTATAGATACCATTCCTCATCTTTCTTCACCAATACCCGCATCCTTTGTTTTCACCAGTAAAACCAAATCATGCAAATTGTTTGCAATTAATAATAGATCTGGTAAAGATACGCTCATACGCTAATACACACAAGGACAAACTGCCTATAAGCGCCACTGATTTATAACAGACCCGCTTCCTCAAAGTGTCATTCCGGTTTTTGATAACCTTCTTCACGATATTAAAACTTCCGAGACTAGGTATATAAACTCTTATAAAATCATTTCACCAAATACACCTGCTTGAAATGGAGGTTAAAATTTACGTTAAAAAAATTTGAAGCTCAAGTTGCTAAAGTGTGAACAGGGCTTTAGTTAGTGAAGTTTCAAGTAGACATTGAGTTTATTGGATTACAGCGGTGGACTTTGTTTTACAAAAGTTAAAGTTACGTTGAAGGCGAGCCCAAGTAAGTAATAGGATTAAAATTATTGTAGTTAAGAAAATAATTGTAGCAGACAACCCCTAATTGCAAAATTGGAAACTCCACTCTACTCGTACCTACTTGTAATTTATTTCTCAATATTTTACTGCCGATTTTTAGTTAGCCTTGACTGTAACATATGGTTGTTATGAAATACATAAAATAAATTTATTAATAACTGTAAAGATAGGAGATGTATTATAATATTAGGCCAGAACTATATATAGACGTGCAAATCTGTCTAGTGCCTAATAAAAAATTTTTAAGCATTTTCGATTAAATAGTTTTGGGGTGGATTTTTGCGGCTATGCATATTTTTTCGCGATATCTAAGAAACTAAACTAGGTATAATGTTATATTCTAAATTGACTTATTTTTGTAAGCTATAAGAAAAACTTTTTCCATTGACACGTCACATGCGACAGGATAATATGACAATGAAACTATACACGTGAAAAAAAATCAATTTTTTTTTGCTTATAAAAATTTTAAAAGAATTTAAATTTGTATGTGTACATCAATAAAACGAGACCGCTTACAACTATACAGGGTGTCAATTTGAAAACTTGCCACCCCCTATTTTTCCCTTAAGCAATGTTTCTGAAAAAAATCCCGAGACAGGTAGACTTTATATTCGAGGGGAACACATGAAAAGCATGAATTCAATGTTCCTGCTTCATCCCCTTAGACAGGGTAGTCACCCCCCTGTTGAAAATTTCAAATAGCAGTAGGGGTTGAGTGATACATCATTTTTAGGGTATTTTGATTCTCTTTATGATGACACCAAAAAAAAGGAAAATCCAACAACCGGTTCTCGAGTTATCAATTTTTAAGAAATTCACATTTCGATTAATATTAATTTACACAATAAATTGTAAAAAGAAGAAAAAGATTTCTTATTTTTGAAATGTCAAAAAAATTGTATGTCAAATGAAAATTTTCTTAAGCTGAGATCCTATACGTGGTAAGGGTTTTAAGTCGCAGTTCATTTCAAAGCTAAGATAAGGCCTTTTTTTGTGACTTTCACAAAATGATAATCTGGATTTTATCGTTTATCGATAAGTTTGTTTTGTTGTTGCGGTTATTGTGGCTTTATTTTTGTGCCTAATTTGATTTTCTGCTCTATTCTTTCCGTTGTTGTGTGTTTGGTAGTAAGTTAGCTATTAAGTAAAAATTACTGATTTCAACTGATATTAACTGTACGAAAAATGGTTTATTCTCTTCAAGAAAGAATTGAAATGATTTTAATATACGGAGAAGTTCTAAAATGTGCAAGAAGAGCGGCATTACTTTTTAATGAAAGAAACCAGGATCGTAACGTCAGTCATCAATACATTCTGGATCTAGCGATAGTTAACAAGTTTGCAGACACTGGCTCACTGACGAATAAACAAAGGGAAAACCGACGTGTACTCGATGAAGCCGCTCAAATTGAAGTTTTGGGTACCTTTTCTGCTGAACCCACAATGTCATTACGTCAAGTATCACGGCAGACGGGTATATCCCATGAAAGTGTAAGGAAATTTTTGAAACTGCATACATATTCCGTCCGTATAAAATGCAAATGGTACAAGAGCTCCATGAAGATGACTTTGATCGACAAATACAGTTTTGCGAAATCATGAGCGATGCCATTAATGTTACTCCCAATTTACTGTTGAACATTTGCTTCAGTGACGAGTGCACTTTTTTTGTTAATGGAAATGTCAATAAACAAAACTGTCGCTATTGGAGTGATGAAAATCCGCATGTTTTTCGAGAAGTGAAGACGAAATGGCCACAAAAAATTAATGTTTGGGCAGGTATTTTGGGAAACGCCATTATTGGCTCCTTATTTATTGGGGACAATTTGAATGGTGCCCTCTACCTCAACATGCTCGAAGAGACCATCGAACCACTTATCATTCACGAGCTAGAAAATCAAGTTGATGATGCTGGTAATCGTATTGTGGAAGAAAATATTTTGCACTTTCAACAAGATGGGGCTCCACCTCACTATTTCCTTCCAGTGCGACAATGGTTAGACCAAAGATATCCTGACAGATGGATTGGCCGAAGGGGAGCAATTTAGTGGCCAGCGAGATCACCAGATTTGACTCCCTTGGACTTCTTTCTGTGGGGTCATATTAAATCGGTGGTTTACAAAACACCGCCTGCTGACGTAGATGACCTCAGGCGGAGAATAACAGAAGCATGCTGGTCACTCACAGTTGAAGTGTTTCAGAATGTCTGGACATAGTTTCACAACAGACTTTATTACTGCTTGGAAAAAAACGGACAACATTTTGAACAGTTTTTGTGATGATCAATAAAATATCAATTTCGAAGATACATAGTTGTTTTAATGGAAGCTTTAACATAGGGTGCCACTCAACCCCCTTTGCCCTTTCCTACTTATGATTTAGGGTGGGAAACCTGCCGCTGCTCGGGGTTAACTTAGAGTCGACCTAATAACTGAAATAACTCGTGAATGTGTCTCCCTCGGTAATAAAATCGAGGTGTCTCGATTTCCATAATTTTCAAACAAGGCAATTTTTAGATTATTGAAAAATTGATAACTCGAGAACCGGTTGTTGGATTTTCCTTTTTTTTGTGTCATCATAAAGAGAATCAAAATACCCTAAAAATGATGTATCACTCAACCCCTACTGCTATTTGAAATTTTCAACAGGGTAGTCACCCTGTCTAAGGGGATAAATTGGGATCTAAGGGAATTCATGCTTTTCTTGTGTCCCCCTCGAATATAAAATCTACCTGCCTCGGGATTTTTTCAGAAACATTGTTTAAGGGAAAAATAGGGGGTGGCAAGTTTTCAAATTGACACCCTGTATATAGGTAGCTGTATACTTATAAGGCAGAGGCACTCTTTCAAACATTCATTCAGAAAAGAAAAATATCTTCCAATCATTGTTTATGACAAAAACTGTCAATGAAGTAGATAAGAACATAGTAGCTCACTCAATATTGATGGAAATTGAATTAGGCACCCAACTCACATTATGTGTAATTATTTTTTGTGGGTGATAACGTTGTATGGAAATTTTGGATTGAGTCTGTTGTTGTTTGTGGTCAATAGCGCTATAGCACCTGAAAATGTCAAAAGAGTTCAAGATACTGTGACCTGAGATAACACAACGAATAATAATAGAAATATAATGAATGAGCTACTTTTTATATTCTTTTTGCTTAAATTAAAGTCACATATTGGGGGGACACTTTTTAATAAAACCCATAAAAGTAATAAGTGTCTGATAATGAAGCTAATCTACTAATAATAATTATTATTGTTCATTCCTTGCTCTGAAATTTTTACCTGAAATTTCTGAAAATAAATTTCAAAGACCCATGAAGTTTTATTTCGTTTTGTTGCTTCTTCACCCAATTATAAAAAATCGCGGTCAGAAAGGACCTAATTCATTATTGCGTGCCATTTGCGGGTGTAACCTGCTTTGTGCTGTTATTTGCTGAGCCTCGTCTTATTGTAATTTTGCTTTTGCTACTCTAAATATTATATATTTTGATTATAAAGTTTTTTTTTTAGTTTCCAGTTAACCTACTACCATACCAAAATGGCTCCAAAGTCAAAGGAGTCCAGAGATCCCCATCGAGAGAGATCCTCGATGGGAATTCCCCAAGTACCCGCACCTCGTCTGGGCGCCTTCTCTTGGCTGACGAACAAGCGAAAGATTGATGGCGCTGAGGGTCTTTGGAGGATCCACGACGACTTGTACGATTTCAGCGAGTTTGTGGATAATCATCCTGGAGGACCAGAATGGTTGGGCTTAACAAAGGTAGGACAAAAGTTCAACTTACTAAAATCTTTTTTTGAGAAAAATGGAGAGGATTACCTTCTCACGTTCCGTCCGAGTCTTCTCAAATTTATTTAGAGATAAAACTTACACATAAAACTGATTAGGTACTTGTGATCAAAAAGTGGTATAGGTTAATTTCAACAAAATTTAGGCCGCTCTACGTTGTGCCTTTTTAATTTACAAGCTACTCATAATTCATATAAAAATCAACATTTATAAAAATAACAAGTTCATTTAATTTAAAGTATCTGATCTGTATAACAGTAAATCTCCCAAGTCAGAAATAAACGAACAAGTGAGACAGCGTCTTTGCAATCAAAATTAATTGGTTATAAACAGAGCATGTTCATACATAAAAACATTTATCAAATCATTTAAAAGGTCATACTTAGTAATAGATCTATTCAGTCTCATGCAAGTATTTATTCTTCAAAAAAAAAAAAAATTTTCACCTATTAAAAATTTATTTAAATGAAATCATTAATTAGGTACTCAAAGGATTCTTAATGTCTCTTATCTACAAATCCTTAAACAAACATAAATAAACTTACTCAATTAGCCACAATAATTAAACAAATGTTCTAAGAAAATAATTCTCAGATTAAAATTTACTCTTACATTATCTAAATTTCTTGGTTCAAATGAACCTCACTATTCAGTTGTTATGAGTATACATTATTTCAAACGAAACCAGCCATATGCTTTAATTAATAATACTTAACAATAAGAAAAACCCATCATAAATCTCCAATTAAATTGATCAATAGGTCCTAGAACCTACACACTTTATTTTTGCAAAAGCAATTGACAAAAGAGGAAAACCAAAAGCAAAAGACTGTAATCATACAAAGGGAAATTTACAGAAATTAATCAATATTGCAGGAAAAACTAATAAAAGAAAACTCAATTTTTTTTACTGAATTCCTAGAGTAAAATAAAAAAACAACCAACAAAATTGATTGTCTACTACGTTTAATTATTATAATATGAAATTTATATTATCAACGAGACCAAAAAATTTAATTTTCACATATCGCTTAAAGCGCTATGACAACAATTTTTGTAGACAAGTTTTGAAATTTTTGTAAACAAAATAAAAATGTGTTGAAATCAATGCTTTCAAGCATTGATGCATGCAGAAAAGGTAGCTTCATCAAATTATTGTTATTTTCTACCTAAAGAACGAAACTGCATGACCCTGAACTTTCACTGTAACGCTAAACCAAGTGTTTGTTTGCATGCAGGTATGGCAAATAAAATGAAAATATATCCCAATTACTAGAAAATAATAATAATAATCAATTTATTAGTTTAAGTTCTGCTTGAAAAAATCTGTTTACAAATCATTTCCATAGGATTTGTTTACTAAAGATAAATGCTAAAGATAATTAGCATGTTTCATTAAATAATGTAATTTATTATTAACCAATTAGTAGTTATTAATCTCTTTCGGAAAATTGACGTATAGTTTTACATAAGGGTTGTCCTGTACATATTTTAAAAACCTACTAGACAATGAATGCTTGAAAAATTGATTTCCTATACAAGGTGTCCGGGAAAATGTGGGAAATCTCTCGGAATCAGATAGAACATTATAGAAAAGATGACAAGTTCCCATTTTTTTTTTCCGAGCGGCCCTCCCTACGTAGATACGGTCTCCTAAACGACGCCATTGGAAATCAATTTTTCTTGAATAACTTTTAAACTACTTAATAATATTTATTGAAAATTTAATATGATAAACAGTATTAAGGACCTCTTAAAGTACTGCCCCTAAATCATAAATTAACTTGTTTAGTTTACCAGGGAGGCTGGTATCAAAATTGGGGTATAACAATCAACATCAATAAATGCGAGGCCAAGATATTTACACTACGAAAAATAACTGATATACCAAACCTAAAAATAGGCGAACAAACAATTAATTGGAAGCCACCATCAGAACCGGTTAAATATCTTGGTGTCTACTTAGACACACGTCTCACCTGGTCTTACCACATAAATAAGAAACTCAATCAGGGACATGCCAGATTGGGACAACTATATCCACTGATCAACCGGAAGTCTTCACTGAACATTAAATGTGTCCTATTACTCTATAGATCTCTGATTCGTCCACTTATCACATATGCCTGTCCAGTATGGAGTACCACTTCAAATACCAATTATCGAAAACTGCAAACATTACAAAACAAAACACTCCGTATAGCACTCAACGCGCCTTGGTTTGTAAGAAATAAGCAAATATATGACGAATTGACGATATCAACAATACAAGATTTTATCATGGATACTACAAGAAAACACTTTGAGAAACTCACCAACTGGGACGGAAATCAGATATACCAACTTGGACAACACAATATTCATACAAGACTCAGACGAAAACTGCCTCAAGATCTCATTATAGAAGATAATAATCACCCCCATGTCAGGTCAGGTCAAGCCAATCAGAATACCAGTGACAGCGACAGCGATTGAATCCTATCAAGTATCCGAGGCGACAATATGGACCTCTTCTGTTAATGCGTGCATGAAGACTGTTATTAAATGAGCAATTATTGTTAATTAATTTATATATCAATACTATGAATAACACTGTAAATAAGTGTTGAACTGGTATAGTAATTTAATAAAAAAAAAGTTTACCAGGGGCGGAATAGGTTGTACATTTTAATGCTTACATTTTTAACACCTTGCATGATGAGTCTATTTTTTTTTTTTTAATAGAGTATAGATAGAGTTTTCAACTGTACCGTCCTTAGGATGCGAGTGTGTCCTACCAGTCTTCCTCTATTATTTCATAGCCCTCCTTATTGTAATCTGTATGCAGAACCCTTTGCCTTTAACTCTACATATTAGTGTAGAGTCTGCAGGTTCAGTGCAGCTTTCAGTGCAGCCTCCATAGGCATGCCCTTCTTTGGACACGCTCTAATTGTGTTTTCGCTGTGAGTTGTCTCATTTTGGGCTACCAGACAAGCGAAGCATATGATAGCATTGTTCTTACTATTATAGTAGTGTATATCCACAGAAAGCTTTTGGATGACAGGTCATATGTCTTCGCCAGCACTCTGCGACACTGCAGAGTGTCATGCGTGATTTTTCTGTTTTAGTTCCAATGTATTTGTTCTAGCTTAACTTTTGGTCGTCGACCACTTAAAATATATTTTTTTTAAGTATTTTACCATGTCCGTAAGCTGAAGCTGCTTACCAGATAATTCTGGTAATTTTAATTTGTTAAGCATTGTTTTTCTGCTGAACTGGATCCAATTCAGTCTAAGTACCCACTGGGCATAGAAATATTGCAGCAATGTTGCATTAACATTTCATAGCAAAGTGTAACGTTGCAAACACAGACGCAGTTAACTTCCTGCAATGTTGATGCAATGCTCCTAACGGCCGTGCAGCAACGTTGCACTGCAATGTTTCAAATGCAAAGTACTAGCAAGGTTCAGAAAACTTCACAATAACATTTCAGTAACGTTGCAACCACTTTATTGCAAGGTTAAAAATGTTATATACCAGCAAAGTTCAATAAATTACGCTTGTAATTTCCGGAACTTTGTCAGGAACATTACAGTAGCTTTGCAAATGAAAAGTGCAGTGAAATCGCAAAGCAACATTGCAACTAAATTTAGATGTTAATTTTCTGGACAATTCAAATGAAATTAACGGCCCACGTTCACACTAAAATTGATTGTAATTTTCACTGATACTTCAAAGGGAAGTTTCAAAGTCTATTCAGTTGTAATATACAAATGAAACTAGCGTTTCAAGTGCACAGCAATAGAGTGGAAAAGCTGTTTCAAAATTTAAATCTGCACTTATTTCAAAAGTTGTCATAAGCTTATTATAAGTATTTGTTAACAACATGATTTTTATATGAACGAATAAATTAATTTTGTCAGTTAATATTTGCAAAAAAAAAAACGCAACAGAGGTATTTTTTTAAATTTTATTTTTGTTATAAAGTAACATTTTTATACAGGCTGTTCCTTTTGGCTCAGTAATGACAATATTGTCTGTTTTTTAATAGGATATCCTGTATATTGTTGCATTTTCATATTTCCTAAGAAAATCCAGTAAAATTAGTTTTGACAGTTGCAGTTTAAATTGAGTGTTTTATGAGTTATAAATAGGTGAAAATCGCAATTTTCCAACTTTAAAGCAGTACCTACATCGTAAACGGCTGCAAATATCGGAAAACGGCTTACATGTCCCTATCTTAACTTTTTACATGGTTTCCTGCCATGTAGATGAAATTTTTGTACAGGGTGATAAAAAATATGATAATTTTCATCACCTTGTACCTATAGAAATTCAAACTACCTAATAAAATATTGCATGAAAAGTTAAGATAGGTGCATGTAAGTTGTTTTCCGATATTGGGAGCGGTTTCCGATGTACCCACTGCTTTAAAGTTGGAAAATTGCGATTTTCACTTGCTTATACATAACTCATAACGTACTCACTTTAGACAGAAATTTATTGTAAACACCATTACCTACTGGATTTTCTCAGAAAATATGAAATTACAATAATATACAACGGTGTCCTATTACGAAAAATATTTACAATGTCGTCATTACTGAGCCACGGAACAATAGAACATCAATTAATTTAAAAAAATTACATTTTTCAAAAAATAATGAAGATAATTAAATATATTTCAATAACAAATAATGACGAAAAATCATCTAATTTTTTTATAATAGGTATAGGAATTTGTAATCTCGGCCAAAGGTAGGTACATCGTACATCAGTACAGTAACTAATAATAAGACTATTATAAACAAAAAAAATTCACTTTGTATTTCAAGAATTTATAAAATATAAAATATAATAAAAAATATATAAGTACATACTTAGGTAGATAATAAAAAAAAATTTCTCATAAATTAAATCTAACTAAAAATAAACTTTGAACCATTATTAATTAAATCGAAATAAACAAAATAATAACTTAAAAACAAAAATAGTGTAAGTACTTACACCCATAATACTTATAAAGATTGAACCTAATAAAAAAATTTATATCTTATTTAAAAACAAAATTTAAAAAGTTTTCTTATAAAATTGGAAAACCTATAACATAAGTAAACTTTGAATAGGACCCAATTAAATTGCATTAAATTAAACTACTTAATTAAATAAAAACTTAAGAAAAACCTTTACTAAACTGCATGAGTTTTACTACACCGGTGCCATAAATAGTCTACATGTATACCTATTATTTATAAATAAATTGATCAAATTATTTAATGATAAAATATAAACGTAGGTTAATTAATCGGGATAGCAGTCGATAAGGAAAAGGATACCTACTCTTTTTTCTAATAACCCAAGTTTTCCAAATTTATTTCAGTTCTTCTTCAGAGGTAAGAAAGTGAGGTCTATAATGGTTTGTTAATAATAATGTTGGATATTTTTTGAATAAATGTTAACAACAGGTATTTCATTTTCTCTGTTTTATCGACTGCTATCCCAATTAATTAATCTACGTTTATACATATTTAGAAATATTACACCTAGATAAAATTCAATAAATTTTATTGTCTGAACATAATTCCAAATTAATAGGTACTTATCATATTTAAAAACAAAATCAAAAAACGTTCTCTTTTAAAAAAGGTAAATCTAAACAAAATAAACCTTAAATTGGATCGAATAAAATTGGATTGGATTAAAAAAGTTTGGTAAATGCAACAACAAAATGAAATCTAAAAAATGGAATATTAAGTTTATGATTAGATATAATCAAAATCACCGCCATAAAGAGGTCATCGAAAGTGTTAATTGATGCCCTCTTAAATGCCCTGTCTTCGCATGCTGAAACCAGCATATGGTGTGTCTCTCGAAGCTCTCATCCGTGATTGGGAATGATAGGTATCCTTACTGCACCTGGCACCTGGAATGATTGAAAAATATTTATGTAATCTCAAAGTCTAGGGTTCTTTCAAATGTATGAGCCTAAGAATCCAATAAGGATCCACAAAAGTGACAGCAGAAAATCTTAATTATCAAAACTAGTTAACAATATTTTGACTAGTAGGTATAATAGGTACCTACCCATCCCCAGATGGGTTCAAGAGTTCATATCATATCATACTTTTATTTTACTTGTGAAATCACTGAGCGTAAGTAGCGGTCTATAAATCAAAGAGTAAGTCGTGGTTAAAATTTTCACTATTTACATTTTTGGGAGATTTTTACAAATTATATGGAAAAATAGTTTTCTAATTCCTCTGCCTTAGGTATACTAGATAATGTAAGTATAGGTAAAATACTATAATATATGCTTGCTATTTTTATATGTACTACCTACTTACTTACGTATTATTTATGTAAAACCTATAGATAGGGATGTGGCGAATATTCGCAAAAGTTCGGTATTCGGCAAGTAAATATTGGGAGACGCCGAACTTTGATTATTTTTGGCTTTCATTGTTATTCATCGTTGTTCCGATCTTTTTCAGAATATGTATTGCTTTTGCGAAAACCTCTATAGAATATTCATATCGATTTACAAAATTATATACTTAACAGAAAATACTGAGCTTATTTATAAAAATGTTAAAAATGAAGAAGGTATGGAATATCCGAATAAAATTCTGCCGATTTCAGAGAATCCCCGATAAAAACAAACTGAAATAATTTGAAGTCATTCATCAGAAATTCTAGTAAACATATGGTGTGTGTCACTGTTATAGGGGCCACAAATATTCGTCAGAGTTCAAACAATCCAAACCCAAACATTCCAAACTAGGAACAAAGAGCCAAATAGCGGCTTTGAACTTGAAATTCAAGGGACAAACTGGTTTTCTTTCAGAGTAAAAATTAACTATTTAATCCGGGATTGTGCTGAAATGAAATTGGTGAAGTCCTGCTACAAGAAACTGACTCACCCTGTTTATTTCTTTTGTAAGTACCTATATAAGGTGTAGGTATATTATCCAATGCTTCAAAATTAACATCAATTTATTAACATCAAAAATTCATTCAATTTTTTGAGGTGAAAGTAGAAAAATTGATACCCTATGTGTGTGTAAATTCATTGGCACTGACTGCAGTTTTTAGATGAGCAAACAAATGTTAATTTTTTTCGGGCTTTTAGTAATGGCGGCTTCCTACGACGAAGGGACCCAGCAATCCATTGGCCACAAGTCACAAGCTGTGACTCACCAAAAGTACCACCAATGGAAAAGCCGTCTCAAGAATTTAATTGAAATTCAGATAAATTCGAAACAGTGTTGCCAAGTTTATTTCATTCGATTGGAATGCAAAAAAAAAACTACAAGGTCAACTTCGTTTCACATTTTCCCATATATGTCGATATACCGGAGGCCCTAGATATTATTTAAAGAAATCAAACTTTTTTTACAATTTTTAGACTAGACCCTTCTGATTAAATTGCACAATTTTAAGATTATTATTACTTACTCTTGATTATTTCCATAATTTCCAGGTTATTAACCGTAATATTTCCAATTTCCAATCCAAAAATTGGCCAACATAGTTAGTGAGACATTTCTCCATGCACCTGTAAACACCGGCTTTTTCATTTGATCCACTTGCAAATCTCACGAGATTGTGCTGAAATTAAATATATTTTTTGTATTAATAAAAATGCAGACTGATTAGGTACATACGTTATAAAAAAATGTTGTTTCAAAAATTAAAACTTAGCAGACTGCTTTTATACAGGTGTGTTTTTGCAGTACATTCTACAATCACTGACAATATTTTTTTGTTTAATATGATGCCACAATTATCCATTATCTGCCTTAAGAGAGTAGACATGTTTTCTGATTCTAACTGCCGTTGATTTTACTGAGTAAATATCGATGAATGGAATCGCAGTTCGATGAAAAACTTTCTTGCGCATCAATCGCATAGGTAAATAGTGAGTGTATTTTTATCTGATTCATGCAGTTATAATATAGGTATTTTCACTGCTTTTCGAATTAGATTTCTGAAAAATTAGTGTACCTACTTAGTTAGGTACCTGTGAAAATTTCAGTTCAATTCCTTTGAAAACGGGCTATAAGATGGATATAGAAATTTAGTAATTTTACTCCTTTTCCTATGCACGCCACTGGCTAACTAATTTAAAAAAAAAAATAAAATTTTAATTTTAAGCGTCATAAAAACTTTACAAATCTACCCCATTTTTATTTTTTATTATTTATTTCTTGAAATTCTTGAAGGTAAAAGATTATTTAGGTAGTACAGCTGGTATTTTTCAGATCAATTTCTTTAAAAATGAGCTCATAAATAGTTTTAGAAATTTAGCCATTATTACCTTTTTCCTACCCACGCCGCTGGCTTATTATTACAAATTATGTTTTTTTTACACTAACGTCAAGTTCGAAAAATGTTCTTCCAATCCTCTGTTAATTCTGTTTCAAAGTTTTTCCCATCTTGCTTAAGTAGGTAGGTTTATCTTAAACCAAGCCCTATATCAAAATTTTACTAGTGAAAAAAATAATAAAAATTAATGATTGATCTAAAAAAAAACAATACCTTCGAACCAGAGACGTACGTAGGAAAAGTTGGGGGGTCAACGTGTTCTTCAAGCCACTTTTCCTCCGCTCGGGTTTCGATGCCCTATTAACAAAATCTAGCAAAAAAGTGTGTCGTCACGATGAAGAAATTTGTGCTGAATTTCAATGGAATATCTTGAAGAGCTATTCAAAGAAATTAATTTTAAAATTTAAGTTTGACACCCTGTATCTTGAAAAGAGCCTAGATGGAAAATGCCATGAGGAAAGTCCCATTATTTTCGGCCAAATTATCCGTGGCTAAGAGTTGTGAGCTGTGACCTACTAATTTGTGGCATCCTGTACAATAATAATTATTATTGTGATTTATGATGAAAAAATCTTACCAGCTGTTTTTTGGCTATTTCGTCCGACTTGACAGCCGATGTTTTGAGGTTTAAATAAGATTTTCGATGAAGATTTACCAATTTTATTTTAATTACCTAACCGAAATTTAACTTAGTTAATTTTTTTAAATAACAAATAGGTAACTAAAAAGTCTACAAATCCCATACCTATCTGATTTTAATACATTCAATTGCATAACACCTGTACAAATTAAATTAAAAAATTGACCTGTTTGTTTATTTTTCCAAAAAAAAAAAACAGTACTTTCCGTTTTGCGGAATTTATTTCTTACTTAATGACGTGCTTATTCTTTTAAACGCTTGTAACATCTAAACAAAAACGAATTGGACCCATATGTGTATTAATAAAAATATGTTTAAAATCAAGTCAGCTATCGGCTGCCAAAGTTTGTCATAGAGCTTGTAGAACACTCTGTATAGCAAGTAAGATTAAATAATGTATATTATAGGTATAGGAAAAATCATGCGAGACTGCAATAGATACTTATATGGGTTCTTAATTATACTTACATGTTATGACACAAAAACAGCAGTCTTACATGATTTCAGTTGGTTTAAGACAAACATACGGGCAGACATTCGATCTTTTGGAAATACAGTTGATAAACAATTATTATTGTTTTATGTACCTTATATAGGTAGGTACAATTATTGCGGCCACCCAAATGCGTGAAAGCATTTTTGTTGCCATTGAAATTTCCGGGAAATTTTATCATAGTAAGTCAGACTTTGTTCAGTTGCGTGAATAAATAAAAATATTTGACATACCTATCTATTTTTTCTTTAACAATAGAATATTTTTTGACATTGATCCTGGCGTTAATGGTTTAAAGTTAAAATTACCTACACAATTAAATTTTGCCGCTCACATTTGGACAGTCGCGACTTACACATAGTATTATTTTTTAGCATTAACTTACCTTATCCTAGGTACTTTATTGTCTGTTGTCTGCTATTATTCCACTGCAAAAGTAGGTACAAAAATTGGGTTAACCTGCTGTTTAGCGACGGTTTTACCCCTACGCTGGCCCCCCTCCACTCTCTCTGCTTGCTACGACGCTCCGACACGTTCTCAGCGTTGCCATATGCAGGCCCTTCTCTTACGTTCTGCAGACAATCCTGGGCGCTTCCCCTACGGTCTGCAGAAGTGCAGACAATCCTGCTGCGCGCTGCCCGCCCGCTTATGCTACCTTACCAGGGTGTTTGAACGCTCTCATACTGGCTATTATAGTAGGCTACTATAATAATCATAAATCATAATACAATACAGGACTGATTTCAAAATCTATTATAGCCGCTGCTCTCTCAGTAGTAATGTAATAAATTATAATGCATCCAAATAAATATTACTTTTATAGCTTTTATATCCAAGTCAAGTATCGGATTGTTACAATAATCGTTATTACTTGTTATTGTAAGAATATAAACAAGTTATTATAGTAAGAATAGATAAAAATATATAAAAAATAGGTGCGTGAATAAAAAATAAAAAATCGTCGAATGATCAGGTACTCGAGTTCAATTAACAATTACATCGATTATAATGTGTATTGGGTACCACATGTATAGTACCTATACATATTATGAGCTTGTCCACTGAGTGTTGTCCGGTGAGATTCCACACTGATCCCGACTATAAACGATTTGATTTTTTATGTTTTAATTCGTAAAATTATAATAATTGATTTATATTATAATTATAATATTTATTATAATTATAATATAAATATTATAATACAATAATTGATTTGATTCGTACAATTATAATAATTAGAATTAGTATGACTTAAAACATAAAAAATCAAATCGTTTATAGACAGGATCAGTGTGGCATCTCACCGGACAACTCTCAGTGGACAAGCTCATACCTACATATCTGCCTACAAAAGCGTTTTGTTCGTGTATTTTTTTAATACTTACACCATAGAGAAAGATAATATAATAGAGTGTTCGATTACACGTTAGACTCTAGGTAACCTGCGACGGTGGCGACTACCTGGGCTACCGGAGATATCATTGGTAAGCGCGGGATATTCAAATTTAAATTTATACCTAATTATTATTTGAAAAATTATTTTTACGGTTGAAGTGTCGCCACTTCGACAAATAAACTTCGAGGCATCAATATAAAACTTCTTTATTCTTAATAGATGCACACTATATACGAGTATACTTAATAATTGTAACAAATGCTTCCTACAAAATTTTCTTCACATAAATACAGGTTCAGTTTTTACAGAAGATGCTTCTATTTAACCAGTTTTCTCAACATGGAAAGAGTTTTCCAGAAAAAAAATATTATTATAATAATATTGTTGTTAATAATTTTAACATAAAAGGCATTCCAGCCATCATCTGCTGGATCGTGCACCGCAGACGCCGTCGCTTGGTTAAGATGTGTATACCTCTATAGCTACGATCTACCGAAGTGGTAGGTCACGTAACTGGGTTCTCTTCAAGAGGGAAGCCGAAAAAGGATCTATCTGAAAAAAATTATAAAAAACTTAATTTTTTTGATTCATTAGTTTCACGTGAAGCAGCAGGTGTCTTAAAGAAAAACTCGCGGAGTCAAAAGGCGATTTATCCTTCTACAGATGATTAGCCCTCTTATTCTCAAAAATTATGGAAAAATTTACGCATATTCTTTAGACAAAAATAAATAAACTTTTTTTTCATACTGCTTCCTTCTTTTGTAAGAAATATCAAGACAAATAATTCATAGACCATCATTTGATGCTTTTACTGAGAAGGAAGAGTTTTAGCAGAGAAACACCAAGAAACAAAAAATACTTATTTTTATCAAAGAATATGCCTGAATTTATTCAGAGTTTTTCAGGCAACAAAAAAAGCGGCCAATTTTTTGAGGTTTCCAGCTCCGAAGAGGGCCCGCCGGTCACGTGAACTTCTTTACATAATAAAATGCCCAATAGTATAATGTACCAAACTAAATAAGTATAAACAGAGAAGATAACACACACCGCAGCACCTCAGAATCTCAGCATCTCAAAAGATTTGTATTCCTTTATCTACCTTCTAATAGTGTTTTAATGCAGTTTTTCTTGGGTGTTGTATTCATAACTTTGATAGATCCATCGTTGTGATTAGAAATTGCTTTTAAACAAAGACGCAGACAGAATGTGGTTCCTAAAACAATTATTTCGCATTCAGAAAGAGTTTTTTTCGATTTATTTAAAATAATTTTTATTACTTACAAGAGCATGAAACAGGATATACAGGGTGTCCCAGACTTAATTGACCAGACCATATCTCGTATACAGGTTGAGATAATCCAGCCGAGTAAAAGGCATATTATTATAATTTTTCAAGCTGTATAGCATGACAGCATGAAAACAACCCCCACTCCAACATCCCCTAAGTTACAGCCCCCACCCTTAAAAAATGAATAGCACCCTGTATATATTTCTGTATATTCAAAACCAGTATTCGATTCTCTATTCAGATGATTTTTCAGATTCAAAATTGGTTGAGAAATAACCAAGAAAAAGTTCATCAAGGTGGTCATGACTTTTTATCTTGACTTTCTCTGGATGACTTTTGCTGTCAAAATTTATCAATATTTAGTCATAGTTTTTAACAGGCAGGTGATAGTTATTATTATAATTAAAGTCCAAACAATTTATTTAACAACTCTGATTTATTGGGAAATTTAAAAAAATAAAACAAGAGGCAAAGCACTTTATCATGAACCTTAATGATGACTGTGACCTGCTAATTAAAAACTATGACCAAAATATTGATAAATTTTGACAGCAAAAGTCATTCAGAGAAAGTTAAGATAAAAAGTCGTGACACACCTTGATGAACCTTTTCTTGGTTATTTCTCAACCAATTTTGAATCTGCAAAATCATCTGAACAGACAAACGTATACTGGTTTTGAATATACAAAAATATATACAGGGTGCTATTCATTTTTTTAAGGGTGGGGTCTGTAACTAAGGGGATGTTGGAGTGGGGGTTGCTGTCATGCTGTCATGTTATACAACTTGAAAAATTATAATAATATGCCTTTTACTCGGCTCGATTATCTCAACCTGTATACGAGATATGGTCTGGTCAATTAAGTCTGGGACACCCGGTATTGCACTGACCTTTCAAAAAGTCAACAAATATGCGAACGTTTTACGTTATACTGTTATTAATTGGGTAAATTATTATAAATTATATTTCTAAATACTTTCAAGGTAAAGTTTCATCTAAAATTTATTATTAGTTTGATAAAATACTGAAATTAAACAAATCAAATTTTACACAATTGCAAAACTAAACGTCAGATTATGTCAAAATGAGAATTTAGATCTAAAGGCAGCTTCATTTTAGTTTAGAAATCGTCCGCAATGCGCGATGCGCTACCGGAATGCGCGTGAACAGTGTACCCATTTTCGTCCGTCGATCTGACGGTCTCTTTATAGTATGTTGTCTCTGACTTACACTAACGAGGACGACCACCACTTTACGAAAATCACCCGGACAATCAGGCCAATTCAAAAAAGAAAGCGAAAAACTCGATCAATCGCGATTTATTGGTCGCAAAAAAATTCACGAAAAATTTTTCAAACAAAAGTGTCTTTTTGCTTCACGAGGAATCGAAATTCATGGAAAAAGGGGGGCTTCGTTTAAGAATGAACAATTACTCCCACCCCCCGCTTAGGGGGAGTCGGGGGTGGGGGGATTTTACCGTCAAGAGATGTCCCCCTTCCAACCGCGAGTAACATTTGTCTGAGGTAATTTGCCGTAACCCACATCCCTGGCGAAATAAAAGCATCCGAAGATTGAAATGACTCGCCCTGTATAGGTAGGTAATGTGTATACAATTTATTTATTGATAATATAAAAAATGATAATAATAATAATATACAAAAAATATTATATTTATTTCTCCAAAATCGCTTTTAATTTATTACTTATATTTATCGCGCATATAGCGCATATTTAGGTAAGTACACATATTTAGATATTATGACACCTAAAAAAACATATTCAGAAGAAGAACTGCCAAGAGTGAGTGCCACTGACATCTGCTTTCCCCTTGCGTTTATTCCCCGCGGCTTCCTAGTCGGCAAAAATGTCACGGTCCTTCTATTTAGGAATATATTTTGTCTCAAAGTTACAAAAAATAAACAACAGAAAATATTTAAAAACCTATTTCGAATATTATTGGAAAGCCTTCGAAAAAAAACTATCGGAGAGTTGAACCTAATAATTATTTCATATATACCCATACAATAATTGCACAATCACAAAATAATCAAAGAACTATTTGGAATTTTTTAAAGAAACATTAATTAGTGCGGATAAACTTACGGGAAACTATGCCACTTTTTTTCAAGCCCGTTATACAATACAGCGATCTTTCGATCATTGGGTGGCGGTCGGCGGACCTTTTCAGCCTCTATATTATACCTACTGTTCTGTATTATCATTATCCATAAAGTAAAATACATATTGTTAACTGCGCGAATACATTCCTTTGGTGATCTTATAACAAGGTGTGAGGAGGAGTAAATTAACCCTTATATACATGCAATTTACATAACTGAATAGATTTTGAGATACCTATTTCAGTTTCCTAGGTATTTTTCTTAAAAACCATGATTTAAATATCTTGAAAAGTTTCAAAATCTGTAAGTAGGTAGGTACAAGGTACATAAACTTTTTTAACTTATATTTGCTGGAAAACTTGTCCAGAACTATGGTCTTCCGTTGGGATAAAAAATATCCGGAAGTTTTTGGATCGTGTGGAAATTTCAAGGAAAAACAAAAAATTAAAATAAAAAAACAAAGAAATTTCAAAAGAATTTACCAATAACTGTGTATTTAATGTTAAAATATTGAATTTATATACATTCATTTAACAGATATAATACTATACAAAATTTGTTAATGTTTACAAAATTATGTTGTATTCCCATGTATAATTCAAAGTAGAAACAGAAGAAAGTCTTCTCCTGACCTTGTTTTGAGATGCTATTCAAATTCAGAGAAATAATGTTATAGGTATGCTGTGATAAAACTATACAAAGCGATAGAAACCGGTAGGTGGAATTTAGGTTCAGAACAGGGCAATAAATTTTTAACCCTCCTATAGATAGAGCTTTTTGTCGAGCGGCGCCAATACTCAAGTCTATTGAAGTTGGAATGCTAATAGAGATATAATTGGAAGCAGTTGTTGGAATATTTCTTTACAATGGTAGCTTAAAGAATTCCTCTGCATAATACAGGGTTACCATAATGTTATAACGCCCTTTGAATTACATATTAAAATTTCAGATTTCCTGAGAAAATTATTTGGTGAGTGGGGGAGTGCAGGGGTGAAATTGACCCCTAAGCGAGGGGCCGAAGGAATGTTTGTTTAAGCTCGATTGTTGGCAATAAAAACCAACCCTTTTTAGAGTTTTTCTTTTGCCCCTAACTTTTCTATGACACTGCAAAAATTAGCATTGTGGCAGCTCATTTTAAACTGTCAATGTTTTCTACATAAAGAAGGTAGGTACTCTTGATGAAATACCTTAACACGTTCACTGCGGGACCGCTTTTTGTAGACCTTTGTATTTGGCGGAACGAGTCATATGTATCTCGTTGATCACTTTCCTATAGCGCGAGACCAGTCATATATGACTCGTTGTCATGTTCATGATTTACGACCTCCCGTGACATGATGAACTTTATGATTATGATACAATTAGTGTGAACTCTTTCTTTAGTGGTCACTGAATATTAGCCTTTTATAGTTGGCTAATCGACTTAATATTTTTGAAAATATATGCCCTCAAAAAAAAAACATATAAAAACAGCTATCGGTAAACTACATTATATTGTATTTACTTATAAAATGCATTGTCCATGTAGAAAAATAAAATAGTATTCAAGAAAACAATTAGACATTGAAGACAAATAAACTGAATAAAATGATTTGCAAAAAACAAAAAAAAAAAGAATGAGTCTATTTAGATATCACTTCGTTTTTCATGTGCATTATTAAAGCATTTCAAGCAGTAGGTCGGTTTTCCCTCACACTCCTCGCAGTAAGTAGTCACTTGTTTTTTTTTCAGCCTCCTTACTATTCATTGATCAAAAAATAAAGTCACGAAATAGCTCTAGAATTATCACTTCACTTCCAAAGCCAATATATTCTGCTATAAAATAAGTTAATATTTCAGGCACTCTGTTGATGAAAAGCTGTACTAGTTCACAGAAATTCACTAAATTACTAAACTTGGCGGTCTTACAAGTTTTCTTGCTGGTTTCAAACGCGACTATGGCACGAGAACCACGAGTCATATTTGACTCGTAACGCAAGTAGTGTCAAAAACTGTAACTACAGGCGGAACGAGGCAAATATATCTCGTGCAGTTTTATAGCATATCTTACTAGAGTAAGTTTAGCAAAATTGATTGCTGCTTGTCCTGATCAAATGAGACAAAAATTTACGAAATTATCGCATCCGCCCATAACAACGTTTGCATGATATTATACTCCGCACCGAGGTACAGCGCGACACGAGACATATATGACTCGTACCGCAGTGAACGTGTTAATGTGAACTGTTTTCGAGAAAAACAGGATTTTATGACGAAAAACAGAAAAGTGACAAAATGTTTTGTTGTGGACAAAAACATGTTATTTTTGATCATTTTTTCTTATGATTTGTTTCACTGCTCCATATATACAGGATTGCTCATTAGTGCGTAGTAGCTTTTATACTAGAATTTAAAATTTATTATTTTCCGTTTTTTGACGATGGCTCAGGAACTGCTTTTGTACACATCTTGCGTCATTAATATTATCTATAAGTTAAGAGGGCAAATTAAAAAATACAGAGTTGCTAACCAGTGCGGCAATAGTTATTTACATTACAAGCTACGAAAGTTCACTTTTAGGTGTGAGGAGTATTAGTGTATTTTTTAACAAAAAAATACACTATTGAGGACGACATCACTTTTCGAAAATCACCCAAACTCACCAAATGTCCACCGATCCTGACCCCCAGATCACGAAAAAGTGGTTTTCCAAAATTCACCTGCCCACGATATACAGGGTGTTAAGAAAATGACGGATAAACTCTTCAGTACATTGTAGGGGACACTCAGTAGAGTACGGGAAAAATAATTAAAAAAATTCTGGTCTTCAATTTGGTGAGATAAAAAATGCCAAAGTTAACATTTTACTATCTTTGTTTTTCGGTATTTGTAAAAACTAAATGATTTTACAGATATAAAAAAGGTACCTTAATCGTTATCAATTGAAAAAAATTGTTTTAAAAGTATTACTGGCTTGGAAAAAATTTAATAAGATTATTTTTTCGTTTCCAAGATACTGAAAAAAGCATTTGGCAACAACGGTTTTGATACCTTGACTACCTGCATTGTTAGAAATTAGACGAAATTACCAAATACCAACTGTTATCGTGTTAAACGTTGCCAAATTTATTGTTCAATATTTTGCTTATATCTTTTAAAATGTAGCTCTGGATTTTTTAAAATTATTTTTCCCGTACTTTACTGAGTGTCCCCTACAATGTACTGAAGAGTTTATCCGTCATTTTCTTAACACCCTGTATATATATTTATATAATGAAATTAGGAATTATTTGGGATTGCAGTCAATTAAATTAAAGAACACTCTTTTTTCTACGTCAAGCTTTCGAATTAATTTTAATTCTTCTTCAGGACTATCTATAATATGATTAACAATATTAATTTAGTATAAGGTGTTAAAAAGATGGTAATTATATATTTACAGAATTTGAGATTAAAATTTAAAGTTTGTAAAAATTGTTAACCATAGGACTATTCTTGTATACATTTATAGCAATTAACGCAAACAAAGATAAAATTACATAAGTACTAATGAAGTTCAATTTCCAATTCAGGCCGAAATGATAAAAATTTGTATAAGTTTTTCTGATCTAAATGATTGACATATAAATAATAAATTTAAAAAACAAATTTTTTTAAAAAATTGAATAAAGATGATTTGATATCTAAAAATTATTTGTTTTTGATAACTTCATTACTATGTAAGTCCCCTATTGTTTGACAAAATTAATATTATTATTGTAATAACAATGAAAGGAAAAAAATATAAAAATATCGGAAGAATCAAAATTCTTTAAACTTTGGATTAAATTGAGACTATTGTAGGTTGTTTTCTTTGTCAATTTTTACTAAAAATGTGTAAATGCTACTAAGATTTTCTACATCTTTCATAGAGTTCATAGCATTTGAATTTTGTTGGATTCTAATCATTTCTATAAAAGTTCTTTTAAAGGTGTTACTTTCTATATCATTTAGATCAGAAAAACTTATACAAATTTTTATCATTTCGGCCTGAATTGGAAATTGAACTTCATTAGTACTTATGTAATTTTATCTTTGTTTGCGTTAATTGCTATAAATGTATACAATAACAGTCCCATGGTTAACAATTTTTACAAACTTTAAATTTTAATCTCAAATTCTGTAAATATATAATTACCATCTTTTTAACACCTTATACTAAATTAATATTGTTAATCATATTATAGATAGTCCTGAAGAAGAATTAAAATTAATTCGAAAGCTTGACGTAGAAAAAAGAGTGTTCTTTAATTTAATTGACTGCAATCCCAAATAATTCCTAATTTCATTTTTGTGAGAGTAAGATGTCCACAAGGAGTGGTCTGGTATTGCACTTGAGCAAAATCGGCCGAGCCGTTTCAAAATGGCGACCATTTGAATTGTCGGAAAATTTACTATTTTTTGAATCCCTGTATGAGCAAGATGGCAAAAAAACTTTCACATCAAGTTAACAGGATTGTAAGAAAATTAATTGAAATTTGAATTAATGCAATAAAATTTTTATTATTTTCATTAGTAAGCTAGTGGCGTGGGTAAGAAAATGGTAAAAATGGCTAAATTTCTTTAATTGATTATGAGCGCATTTTTGAGGGAATTTACCTGAAATTTTCGGAGTAGACAACTACACTAATAGCTTGTAACTCTCCAAAATTTAAAGAAGCAAATAAGAGAAATGGCGGAGTTATTCGAATTTTTTTACATGATGTTTATTTCTCTAAAATTTCAAATGTTCGGTTTTCAGAACTCGCCTGTAACTTTTTAAAGTTAGTCAGTGGCGGGTATATAGGACAAGAGACGAAATTGTTAAATTTTGCCAATTTTTTTTTTGGTTTATTATGTGTAAAAATCTATTTTATGGCACGCTTTCAAACGAAATGAAATGAAATTTTCACAGTAAACCATGCACTACGCAAATTCGACCTGACTATTGAAAAATTCAGAAAGCCAATTTAAAAGGCGGCAAAAATTTTCATAGTTGAATCGCATAAAAATACACTATTTCTGCGATTGATGCGCAAGAAGGTTTTTAGTTATGTCACCACCCAGTCTTCGAATGCTCTATCGGAGCAAAAATTCAATTTGTTTGTTGTTGTACCTAAAGTTAATAAGTGCGAATCTATACACGACATATATACATTTTTAGTCCGAAGGTTCGGTTCGGCGTTCGATTCTACAATAACCCAAAGTGTAAATACTAACAAACTATGTGCTCATTTCTTGGAAATATGAAAACTTCTATCTATTATTATGGTAACCGTTTGATGATCTAGCCGTTAGAAGAGATATAGCCATGTCGGCTGCTGGAGAACTGTCATGTGTTATGTTTTATTATATTCTTCATTCTTCAATAAGAATAAGAGTTATCTGTAATTGTCTTTCATGTCCAGATATAAACTTACCTATTACATACAGTGTGACCCATTTGTTCTTGAAACACCCTGTAGAATCTTAATTTATGATGCGATTTAAAAAAAAATCTTTTAAATCATAGAGCTTGATAAACTGTATTTTGGGAGCATAAAGCGTCTCATTCCTACAAAATCCAATGCCTACTAGATCAGTGTTTACTTGTAAAATCTCAAAAATTCATATTAGCGATTTTTTTAGAAAAAAACTGGGCACGCCACGGGATTAACCAGCCCTCAAAACGGTACTGTACTAAATTTTATTGAAAATGTCAGAGTAAAAAGGATCTTGTAGTTATTTTAGAAATTCATAATAATACTCCGAATTTTCAAAAATTAATTTGAAAAAGGTCAAAAGCTATCATAAGTAAAAATTAAAATTAAAAAAAGTAAATAAAAAAAAAGTAAAAAAAAATTAAACAAATAAATAAATAAATAAAAAATTATAATTAAAAAATTAAAGTACCTACATTATCACTAACTAGACGTACAATTTCTATTTTGTCTCTCTTGACCTTTTCGAATAAATTAATGAAAATTCGGAGTTCTATTATGAATTTCTAAAATAACTGCAAGATCCTTATTACTCTGACATTTCCATTAAAATTTAGCACAGTACCGTTTTGAGGGCTGGTGAATCCAGTAGTGTGCCCAGTTTTTTTCTAAAAAAATCGCTAATATGAATTTTTGAGATTTAGCAAGTAAACACTGATCTAGTAGGCCCTGGATTTCGTAGAAATGAGACGCTTTTTGCTCCCAAAATACAGTTTATCAAGCTCTATGATTTAAAAGAAATACTTTTAAAATCTAATTAAGATTCTACAGGGTGTTTCAAGAACAAATGGGTCACACTGTATAATGCTTACATCTCGTAAGGCCCACATATTAGGCATATGTGTTGTGGTTGTGCTTAAGTCTAATTTGGACCAAGGATGCAAAGCAACATCAGTGGCAAGTGTGTCGAATTTTAAGAATATCCGTACATTAGAAAAAAAGTTATGGAAAAATATTGATTTAAAAAATCAACTTTGAAGGCCCATAACTTTCTTATTCGTGAGTTTTCGAAAAAAATTTACAGTTACTTTAGGCAATATTTCATCAAGTAGAATCACCCCCTTCATTTTTTGCTCATAATTTCCGGACACCTGTATAGGGATCAAGGTTATATACTTTACCCATAACTTAAAAAGTGGCATGCGCTCGACTTACGATTTTTGCATTTTAGGGATGAAATCCACCCCTTTAAAAAAAGCAAATTAAAGCAATCCAATTGTGGTAATCTTATTTAGTTGAGTAGAATAATACTTCTGTATCATTTTGAAGCACGTTTTACTATTACCGTCAATTTTTCCTTCATTACTTTTTAGTGAGAAAGTGTGACGGAATGATTAAAATGGGTCTCCTCGCAATGTGTAGGTACATAGTTTTTGTGTGCCCCTGTCTCATTTGCGAGACCTCTTCGACGGGATGCCCGCCTTGTATATATCGGTAGGTTGAACGAAAAATTTTCTCGTTCTTGTAGTCAATTTTTCCGTCTTCGCATTACAGAGTTCTTTTTTTTCTTTTTCAGTTACCACCTTTTTTGTGTGCCCCTGTCTCATTTGCGAGACCTTTTCGACGGGATGCCCGCCTTGTATATACCGGTAGGTTGAACGAAAAATTTTCTCGTTCTTGTAGTCAATTTTTCCGTCTTCGCATTAACAGAGTTCTTTTTTTTTTCTTTTTCAGTTACCACCTTTTTTGTGTGCCCCTATCTCATTCGCGAGACCTCTTCGACGGGATGCCCGCCTTGTATATATACGTATATACATACATTGAAGCAGAACAATGACACAAAATAACACTAATAAAAATTTAAATAAGCGCGAAACTACAACAAACTTTGAACATGACCTTCAGACTTTTTTTTATGTTTTATGTATTATTTTTTTTGCATAGAAATGGCGCCCTATACGAAAACTAGACAAGAAAGATTTTTCATCACAAATTGAACTAGAAATTAAAAAATTTAGATCATTAATCGTATGCGTGCCATTAATGGCCATATAATTCTTAATTGCGTGTCAAAAAATACTCAATCACTTCCTGTTAAAACCCACCAAATTTCATTTGCATATGTTGACCGGATTCAGAGCAAATAAATAAATCGTCACGTTTTTAAGTAAAATAACACCCTGTATCTGGTAAAACGAAGCATTTGCGCACATACAGGCTGGCCCAGGGAAAAGGTATCGGGCCTAATAACTTGAAAACTGAAGATGTACGCGGCGAAAAACGCCGACACAGGTCGATTTTGTTATCGAGGGGGACATATTTTTGTGACAAATTTAACTACCCAAGTTCACCCTCTTGGTAGGAGTAGCTACCCCTTTGCTTATCATCATAGGGAACAGCTATTGAGTAATACATCATTTGAAAGCTACTTGAATTCTCTTTACAACGATGTCTAACATTTTGGGTTTCACTTACATACAGGGTGGCTCAAAAAAATGTTTTCGTTGGGCCAGCCTGTATGTAAGCGAAACACAAAATGTTGGATATCGTTGTAAAGAGAATTCAAGTAGCTTTCAAATGATGTATCACTCAATAGCTGTTCTCTATGATGATAAGCAAAGGGGTAGCTACCCCGACCAAGGGGATGAACTTGGGAAGTTAAATTTTCCAGTGAAATATGTCCCCTTCGATAACAAAACCGACCTGTTTCGGAGTTTTTGCGTGCATCTTCAGTTTTCAAGTTATTAGGCCTGGTACGTTTTCGCTGGGCCACCCTGTATAAACATATACAGATACAGGGTGTATACAGGGTGTATAAACATATACATATCACCCTGTATATGTTTATACAGGGTGATTCAGGTTTTACCTTGTTAACTCTAGGGAACGATAGAGAATCGAAAAATAATATGAGTTTGCTTCATGAACTATATTCGTGAAATGCTTCGCAAATTTGACGAATATAGTTCATGAAGCAAACTCATATTATTTTTCGATTCTCTATTGTTCCCTAGAGTTAACAAGGTAAAACCTGAATCACCCTGTATAGCAAACTGTCATCATTTTTTCATTTACAATCACCCCCTGAAGTTCGTCGGCCTTATTTACTAACACCCTGTATAATATTGGTGTGTCGAACGAAAAATTATCTGATTCATGTTTTCAATTTTCCCGCCTTCACTTTAACCGAGTGTATTACTACTTTTTTTTTAATTTGAATTTTCCAGTTGTCCTTTTTAAGTGCCTGTTGAATAAGTGTGATTATTATTAATTATCGTTGTAATTACTAGAAATAAATTATAATTAATTATAAGTATAATTATTATTCATTTTCATTAATACCTACCTACCTACATCTATGTATACATATTTACATCATCTTTAGAGATTTTTCCCCCTTGTTCCTATTGTTGAATAATAGTCCACAAAGTGCTGGTCGTGGTTAAGATATTACAGCAATAGGGCTTTGTTAAAAGAACATAAATTAGGTAATATAATGCACACAAGATGCCACCGAACCCCAGCTAGGTAGGGGTAGCAGGAGCATGGAGTGTGAATGAACTGCGGCGGGCCGCGGGTCGCAGCGAGCGTAGGAGAACGGAGACACGGATTTCATGTGGCAACGCTGAGAGCCTGTCGACTCAGAGCTAGCAGCACGCTAGCAGAGAGAGTGGAGGGGGGCCAGCGTAGGGGTAAAACCGTCGCTAAACAGCAGGTTAACCAAAAATATACTATCACAACACAACACACAACACAGAGAAAAGTAGAAAAGAAACCAATAATGTAGGTACGTTTGGATTTGGATAAAACAACAGAGTAGTTTTATTTTATTTCTTTTGTCACTGCATTCAGAGTTCCAGAGCACACAGCACTCGCGCTTGCTGACTTTGACTTGCTGTAGCTGTATTATTTGATCGGAGATCGGATTTCGGATTGGTGGTGTTCGGTTTTTCGAACCAAACAACCCCACTCCATTCTATCCATCTATCTATTAAAGAATAAGAATAAGATAAGAATAAAGAATACAATATTAGTATCTTTCTTTTCTTCAGCACTTTACCGTTAAGGGATGGGACTACCTAATCGGGTCGTGGCGTGGCTCGAATCTTAGCAGCGTTGGCAAATGTTGTCGCTTTAAAAACGACTTTGTAAAATATAAAAAAGAAAAAAGACTTTTCATGCGGGGCTAAATATCATTAATGCCCGACTGCACCTTAGACATTTTTAAATCCCGACTTAGCTAAAGTCGCGATTAGTTTTGATGAACGTATCTTAACAACAAATATGTTAATTCAGGTGTCCCTGAAATGTCTTTACAGCTTACTACCAAATGTTCCTCGGAAGAAACCAAGTCGATTTAAAGTCAACTTATTTTCTTCTTCTGATAGCGATTTTGATGAAATTTCGTATGATGTTATGGTTGTGCAATACCAAAATTATACATGACGTTATTTATTGGCGTAGATGTAAATGAGTTTTTCAGGTTTCACACTCTTTGAACATCTTAATACGCAATGAAATTAAACATTTTCAAATACCGAGCGTAGATTATAATCGACTCATTTTCCAAAAAAATGAACTCTTGATAAAAGTCGCCTATCGTTTAGGAGATAGTCGCATTTGAATGTTGATTTTTATAGAAAGTTTCTTAATTTGGTATTTCAAAAATTTTCAAAGCCGACTAGATCCCAGAGTATTTCATGGCCAACTTTTTTTTCTTATGGCCGCCATATTGTTTTTTCGTGTCATTCGTTATCAAAGAAACAAGGAAAGCAAAAAGTAATTCAAAAATATTTTTTGCTTCTTTTTCGAATTTTGGATATGTATTTCTGCTATTTTATGTGTTTCCAAAAATTTTTGTAAAAACTTTAGTTCAATTCCTTTAAAATTTCTGTGCCATAAAATGGATATGTAGAAATTATTTATTAAATTTGCCCTTTTTCCTACATCTGCCACTAACCGCAACCTAATAACAAATACGCATTTTTTCACCGAAGTATCCTGCCTGTTCTATAATTTGATTTTATGTTTTCTTATCTTATGTCTTCTTGTAATTGTTATATTTTTCTTCGTATATCGTATGAGCAGGTTAATTTTGTAAATCCATTTTTATGGTCTACGCGTGTCAGGATCGTATTTGATGGTTTGGTGCGATTTCCATAACACAACTAAAAACCTGTTAATTGTCGTATTTGTGTCAAATTAACAGCACTTTTTGTCAACTAAAATTGAGAAGGCGATTCAAATTAAACATCAAGTTGGTACACGAGAAGAAATTGTTAATTAACCCAACAATTCCTATAACGGCACAACTTTAAATTACGAGCAGTTGCAAAAAATGTTTCAAGTGAAGTTTGTTGTTGAATGTTTTGCTGATGTTCCTTTGAGTAATTAATATTACCTATGAATATTGATAAAAATAATTTTCATAAGGAAAAATAAATAAATGAATGTATAAAAAATTGAGTCCCCTAAAATTTTGAAAAATTTTTTTGAATAATCAAGTAATGAATCAATTACGAGATCAAAAAGTGTTTTTTTTTGTAATGAAGTGTTCTTTCTAATTCAAGTAATTATCGTAGAAAAATTATGTACCTACGCAACAGTGTGCATAAAGTTGTCTTTCTTCACTTTCGGAATTGACGCACTGCCTCGGTCAAACTTCCAGTAATGAAAAACCACTTTATGCACTTGTTACACAAAATTATATTATTTACGTTTTCAGGCATTTTCTGCTATCGCAATAATTATTATGTATTTCCGTGTCAAGTACTTCGAAGTTATATTTGTTCTAAAAAAATATAGTTACGATGATATTTGACAACACTGTAACGATATTCCATACTATGCCCACCAACTTAGGATTCAAAGGAATGGAAAATATTAAAACGAAAAAGCTGTAAATATAGACAATAAATAAGATAGATGTGAAGGGAATGAATCACCATCAATAGGTCCCGATGCTACGTTACCCAAACATGCATTCCTATCCTGTTAAAGAACATAAATGCATAATATCTAGGTCAACCACCGGATCCCGAATTGTTTATTCTTCTATGTCGATGATAATAAATTACCGAAAGAAAGAATTGTTGTAGGTACCTACTTAATTATGTACCTATTACCTACTAAAAAGGCAAACCAAACGAGTGAAAACATTGAAACGACCTGATAAAAATTAAAATCTAGGTAGGTATAGGCGGGTATTCTTTACCTATAATTACATATTCTACCTATCATATAACGAAACCCGGTCACAGGTGCAGGTAAACTGACGTGTCAACCATAATGCACTAGGTATCATTTCCGCCGCGAAGAATTAAATTTTCCAAAATTCGCATTTAAGTAGTCTTTTTTTCAAGACATTATTAGAAAACTCCTAAATTTTATAGGTAGGTATGCTATACATTATAAATTCAGCAGATAGCTATCATAATAGGTAAAAAAAATATGTTGGTAGGTATAGGCGGTAAAGTAGGTACATATACCTATCTAGTGCACTTTTAAAATAGTTTTTAAAATTAACTTACATTGTATTTTCAAAACTAACATTGATGGAAAGTTTCATTCGTACGACCAAATAGAAACTTTCTTGCATTTATTAGGCAAGTTGCAAGGTGAGATTCCACCGCCTTTTCAAAGTTCATATTGTTGAAACTTTGCAACCGCAACTTTATTTTTGCAATGACAGTGCACTTCAAAAGTAACTTGCAAAAATAAATTTGCAGTGAGGTTTCAATATTAACCTTGCTGAAACATTACAGCTGCAACATTACTTTTTTAGCTTTATGAACTTACCGGGCAATTTTCAATTGTAACTTTCCTGAAGCTAAGCTTGCAGGAAGGTTCCAACAACTTACCAAATGAAATTTTCAAAAGTAATGAAAAATCAATATTGCTGCAACGTTTCGTAATGTTCAATGTCCAGTGGGTAGATTTACTCAGAGTGAGTGTTCATTCATTACACCAGTTCTTCCTCTACCTAATTGCTTTTCCCTCCATTCTGCAAATCTATCTAATGATAGTCCACTACAAACGACTGTACAAACAGAAAATCTATACGATTTTCTGTTCTTGATTGTCAGAATCTGTAATATTGTAACAGATACTAATTTAAAATATTTGTTGGTTCAAGGGTATCGACATAACAGAAGCTTTCGAGGCACATCACATTTCAATTCTACCAGAACAAATGCTAAAGAAGTACCACGTGAGAAAAGCCACTACCAAAAGAGCAGTACCATTTACATTCAAGGAAGATGGATTCTACAAGACTTTAAAAAGAGAAGTATGCATTTTTTCTTATTAGAATATAAGGAGATGATTTGAACCATTATAAGGTGATTTGCTTCATGAAATAAAATAAAAATTTGTAACTGAAATTATTAATCAACGCATTTAATATTATTAATGTACCAGGTGTCCCAACACTAGTGTCCACCCCCTAAATCGAGCTTAATTTTAAAGATAAAAAATTGAAACTTTGAGGATTTGTGTACTTGATATAGGACCACGGAATGGCATAATTAGTTTCAATAAAAAACATTTTTAATATCTTTTTAATAATCACCTTTTTCATGAGTCCATACCACGACACTGTCCAGTGCAGGTTCAGTGTGCCGGCTAGCCCAGCAAGAGCCGTCCTTCTATTTATTTGGGCCTTATTTACTTTCTCATAAAACTTATTGCACCTACCGTTTTCCAGATTATATTGATTATATTGTTCAGATTATATTGTCTACCTGTCATTGCTATTAATTAATTATATTTTATTTAATTAAAGCCTTATAATTAGTTTTTTCACATTTCTTTCAAGCGATATTGATTTTATTAATCAATTTCTACGTATGTATTGAAAAAAAAAATTTTTTTTTCGACAATTTACCACCATCTTACAGTTTTTTATTGCTGGCGCCCGAACTATTTTTTTTTTTAATGAAACTGATTATGCCATTCCGTGGTCCTATAACAAGTACACAAATCCTCAAAGTTTCAATTTTTTATCTTTAAAATTAAGCTCTATTTAGGGGGTGGACACTAGTGTTGGGACACCCGGTACAATAATAAATTAAGTTGTAAGGGGTTGGCTGACTGTGCAGAAAAAAACTGGTCATGTTCCGATTGTAAATTGTACTTGCTTTGATGCTGAATTAACGAATTGTTGCATTAGTAGTACCGAGGTCCAAAGTTGGTCCACAGAAATCAAATAATTGGTCATTTTGACGATTATACAACTCATAATAATACTTATGGATGTTGAATTATTTATCATCCATCAGTATGCAGAGATTCCACAAAGTAGGGGCTGAAAACATAAATGTTATCATAATGTAATATTTCCCTATCTATACTTCCTCGTGACTAGCTCTCGTTAGTCAAGCACAGTGAATTGACTACAGCGATAAATATGCCTCGTGTTTCATTGGTTGATCAGGCATGTTGACATTCAAACTGTTTGTTGGTTGCTACAGAGGCTATAAAAATTACCAATCATATATACGTTTTCATTAAATGACAACTAAACATTACAAAAGGTCACGTTTTGGCGAAGATTTTCCATATTTTATTATTATACAGGGTGTCCCGTATCGTTATGTTCAAATTTTGTGAGCATATAGTAGGCTTATTTCTAAGCCTAAAAAACCCAAAAGTGGCAGGTCTATCTGCATTCGTTACGAAGTTACAGGCCTAAGAAAAGAATGTCTAGTAAATACCAGATTTAACTTTGAAAACCACATAAAACTTATTTTATTGACCAAATCTTTAGTTTATCATGTGTTAAAAATGTCCTATTCCTTACTGAATACAAGCTTGTGCTCGGAGACCTATTGCAAAAGTAACAGTTTTCTCGTCTTTTCTCGCGTACCTATCTCTTGACCAGCTTGCTGAATACGATCAAATAATAATTTCTCTCTGGTGTATTTAGTTACAAACACCAATTCCGAAATATGCTGTACCGCATCTATTTGAATCCTAATGCCATTTCGTATGAGCAGGGGAACCTCTACTCTCTACTAATGTTTATTTCGGTGACGTTTACTCATGTGTGGCAATTTTTGTGGCTTACAAAGTTGAATCTTGTTATTTACTAGTCATAATTTTCTTAGGCCTGTAACTTCGTAACGAATAAAGATAGACCTGTCACTTCTGGGTTTTTTGGTCTCAAAATTAAGCCTACTATATGCTCAAGAATTTTGAACATAACGATACGGGACACCCTGTATATATAATCTAATGAATACAGCACGTGAAATCGTGATTATCGAAAATCACATAGGTTTCCACTAGACATGTTGTCAAATAAATACTCTCGTCCTTCGGACTCGGGTAATTAATGCTTGACAACATGTATCGTGGAAACCTATGTAATTTTTGATAATCACGATTTCACGTGCTATATTATCTAAAGATGCTTTGCATTGTTGCCAATTCTAGCCATCCTAAGTTCAAGATATTGCCTTCATTCACCTACCCATTATTTCCAATTTGGTTAAATCTGGAGGAGTTGATTGAATCTAATAAGTTTGGAGTTTATATCAATAGGGAAAACTTTTGTAGACAGCTTGTTCTAGCATTGGTGTTGAGTACTCTGAGTGACTATGGTTGCAAGTAGGGCAGAAAATATTAGAAATAAAATATCAATAAAATTGTTTTGAATGGATCTCTAAATGTTCAAGGTTTTCTCAAATGTATAGAATCGCAGAGCTCCAGCCATTTTAAACTCACTTTCGTGTAGTATTTACAGAACCTTCGAATTTCACAGATATGACCATGATTGTGTCCTCATCCACTGATAATATTTGGAATAATATAAAGCTTAAAGTTATCTGAGGAAACTTCTGCTGCTGAGGTTTTGCACTATATGAATGTCCTATAGAAAAACAAAGATTCCTGAAAGACGTGACTTCAATATGAAGCTTCATATGTGTTGGAGTGCTCTGAGGTTTAATCGGGTGTATGCAACTAAATGTAGCCTCTGATGCAATTACAACGGCTTTAAGTTTGGTAGGACGTTTTCTATCGCCAGATAAGCTATAAATGCATTCTATATGAGCGAGTGCGAAATTTCTTCAGAGGACATTCTTGGTTAAACCAGGAACATGATTTCAGTTACAGTATGTTCCAAAAATTTAAAGGCTGCATTGGACTGATCAAAATAGAAATTAATAAAGAGTTTGGAAATGTCCTCAGCACCTGAGGTATCATAGATGATATTTTTTCAATCAAAACAAATAAAGATTACTGATGTAACCAAACTGACCAATATTTATCAAAAGTTGTAATTTCTGAAATAGAAGTAGTGAAGTACCATACTTGTGATATTATAATAGATTATTAATTTTTGTTTTCTTTTTATCTGCAACTGTTATTAGGTACGTGCAGTTGTAAAAGACCTTCCACGTCAACCAGCACGAACCTCCGCTTTCTTCATAGACACACTTCTAGTGGGTATATTTTTCTTCGCAATTCTGGCCAACCATTATTGGAACTTCTGGCTGGCTACGTTATCTGGAGCTTGTCTGGCCTGGTGTACTGTTGCTGGGCATAACTACTTTCATATGAAGGATAGTTTCAGACGATTCTACTTCAATATGTCACTGATGACTTCCAGGTAAGTAAGTTGTAGATATTGAATTGCAGATAAAATAATAAAATACATACAGGCTGTTCCTAAATACCAGGTACATACGAAAGGGGGTAATTGTTTGCCTTATTTTATGCCTAAAAGTTCATATTATTATAAACATAGAATTGCTTCGTTACCAATTTACAGGGTGTTGAAATTTTTAGATTAATTCTTTTTTTTACTTATAGCTCCTTGAGGTTAGTCAAACTTTAGTCAAACATTTAATCACACAGGGTCATAACAGCTTCAATTTTTAACAGGCAGTCCGACTAAACTGTCAAAAATGATGTAATGAGAAATTATCAAAAAAAAAAGCCAGAGTCAGTTTTAAAATTTTGAAAATTCGAATTTCGTCTAACGAATTAGAGGAAATTGTATTTTTTCTTGATAACGGTTGAAGATGCAAAAAAACTATAGGAAAACAAAACGTTTCTCAATAAAACAGAATATCTACATCATATTTTAGAATCTGCCATCGGCGCATTGCAAAAAAAGTTCAGGGGGAGAAATGGGGATGAAATGGGAGAAATTCAGTTGAAAAATCTCCTTGTAGATTCTCAAAACCGTTTTCATGCCCAATGATGTAAACACTATAATAGCGTAACCTATATTCCAAATTTGAGCTGAATATCTCAAAAACTATGGGAGATGCAAAGAAAACTATTTTTTTTTTATTTAAACAGATCGGTAACGAAGCGGTTCCGGACCTTGTTTATATGAACTCTTAGGCACAAAATAACCTCATTTCGTATGTACCTGGTATTTTGTATCTCGAAACTATAATAGTTCAGTCACTGAAGGTAAAAACAGGCTATTATCTTAGAATTCTTTGAATCTCTATCAATTTTCATTAAAATTTAGGAACAAGCTTATTTTACCCTTATTTTCAAAAGTGACAAGTGCTCGATTTGCGCTTTTTGCTTTTTAAGGGTGAAACCCTTTTGCACAAATTGAAAATATATTATGTAAGATTTTGAGACATAATTTATAATTTCCATTAGTTTTTTAACCCTTAGAGACCATCCCATAAGTCGACAATAATGAAAAAATTGTTTTTCGTCTCCCTGAAATATTAAATCGAATACTAAAATTGCACGAAACATTTGTTTCCTGCTTGTGATATAATTTATTGATTTTAAGTGACTTATCAACCCCCTAAAATCACCCCTTATCTTGAAATCAATGGAAAAATTATTTTTTAGCAGCCTTAATCGTTTAAATTGTGAATTTATTATTTTAAATATTATTTACTGATTATGAAAATAATGATTTATTTATTGTGAAATTTCGACCCTTAAAAGATTCAATATTCAATCAAATTGATCAGAACATTTCTCATTGCTTATATGATATATTTAATTTATTTATTTTAACTTCTCGACGATTGAAAAGGCTACCATTTCTGCATAAATTGATGAAAGTGTTCATTTAGAATTTTGAAACTTTTTGCCAGTGTATTTATTGATCATAAAGTATGAGTACCACGTAAAAATGATATTACAGATACAAAATGTAGTTATGTTCCTAAAATTCTAGAAAAAACGATTGCTTTTTTTACGATAACGCCGTTATTTTTTATGTTATTGTTGGGTCCATCCAAAAATTATTTTAAGGGCTATAAGATCATCAATATCTACATTTTTTAAAAAGCTTCATTTTTAAAAGTTGAAGGATTAAAGAGCTCGGGTCAGATGATCCTAACAATGAAATTTAAACTTCTAGCGTTCATATCTCGATCGTTTTTTATCCTACAGATATAAAAATAAAAACAAAATTTTTGTTTAACAAATAAGAAGAAACAAAAATTTTTGTTCTCAACCACATTTTTCGCATATTAAGCAGTTTTTAAGTTTAATTATATATGTATATTGTGTATATTAAGATTTATTATGAAAAAAGAGACATTTTCAGAGAAATTAAAAAAATTCTGTTTTATTTAAATCGTACTTTAAAAAGCGTACATTCTAAAGCGATCACAATTTTTGATCTAATTGCTTATACTAAAATAATGTAAATGTCCCCTTCAGGGATTACTGTAAATTTCAATTTTTGTGGATATGGCGTTTACATGTTGGTTTTATTTCTCACTTTTTCTAAAAAGTTTTACAGCCAATATTATAAAGGCTCATTAGGCTAACGGGCAGATTTCTGTGCTCGTTTTTGAAGCTCATATCGACGTCAAATGACTTTTATCAACATTTTTGTCATTACTTTCATGTCAAGAATAGATAAATTTAAAAAATTTCCACTTGGACTCGATACCTTCTTCAGAAATGGCCACAGAAATCTTAATGAGCCTTTATAGTACCCGCTGTTAGTGTACCGCAGTTTTGCCGACGACAGTACCCTCATATCTTCTTATACGTTAGATGCGCGAACATCTGCCATCGACGCACAGACTCGCAGGGAGCAAGAAGTTGCCATACTTAACAATGACTTGCAAGACATTCTAACTTGAGGCGATAGAAACCAAGTCCAATTCAATGCTGGAAAAACCCAAGCAGTCATCTTCTCCAAAAAGACCAACGTTTTGGAGCCAGATATGATGATGGCGGGACACTCTCTTACCCCAGCGTCATCTCTTCGTTTACTTGGAGTGAGCCTCGGAGCGAACATGTCTTGGCATGATCGTGTTGCTGATCTGGCGAAGAGTGTTTCTCAAAAACTTGGAACACTCTTCCGTACGAAGAAATTTTATTTTTCTTCTCCTCAACAGCTTCTCCTCTTATACAAGGCAAAAATCCGACCATCCTTGGAGTACTGCTCACATGTTTGGAGCTCAGCTCCCAAACATACGCTGAGACTACTCGACTCTATTCAGAAAAGAGCCATCCGCTTGATTGGGGACCCAGATTTGACAAAAAATTTAGACACTCTCGAACATCGAAGAAGAGTAGCTGACCTGAGTCTGTTTTACAGATATTTTAATGGAAGGTGTTCAAAAGACGTGGCCCGCTTGATCCCACCAAGAACAAGACCGGGCAGATATACACGTCGAGCCGCAGACGCTCATCCGTATCAGGTTCAGCTCGTTACACCTCGTACCACCCTATTTCAGACTTCTTTTATGTACAGAACCGCATCACTTTGGAATAGCATTCCAAAGGGCGTGTTTCCCGAAGTATACAACCTACAGAGATTCAAGGCCAACGTGAATCGATATCTCCACTCATGCACCGCTCCCAGAGCGTCATAGGGATTTCCCTGCAGTTCATGTGCATTTTCAATTAAAAAAAAACGTCTTATTTTCATGATTACTCGCTTTAATGCAGTTTTAATGCAATCTACTCCATACAGAGCATATTTGGAAGGCCTTTCCAAGTAATTTGAAAATTGTTCCATAGGTCTTTTCCCAAAAATGTATAGATTTTCCGTTATTTAACCTCAAATATTAATGCTTCATGTTCGAGTACTCCAAAAATTACGCTATAGGTCAATTTGGATTCAACTTACAATAAGTCTCATAAAAAAACCAATCTATCCAACTTTTTTTGTAAGTTTTCAATTTGTTTGGAATATTTTTTTAGAAAAATGAATAGTTTTGGAGTTATTTATAACAAACAGCTTCAAAACATTAATTTTTGCATGAAAAATACATTTTCAATCATTATAAACTAAAAAAAATTGCCATCTATCACCCTTTATTCCTTTATCGATTGCCGGGGTTATTTTTGATAAAGTAATTTCAGCCCCACGAGAAGGGGTGGCATCCACCCGCAGGGTAAAAGAATAAGTCGGCACTATGTCTCTTTTGTTACTTGAGGCACCCTCTAACTAGTTACCAATTTTCACGCAAATCGATGAAGACTTTAACTTTTATGAGGGAAAAGCCTTCAGTGACTGCATACTATAAATTAATATTAATGACAAAGTCACAGAAAATCAATATAAGATAGTTTCTCAAAAAAGTTACGAAAAAAAAAGTGAACTATTTTTTATGAATGATGCGGAGTCATACTAGAGAACTGTAAAATATTATTAATTCAATTGTTATCAAGTTAAATTATCTACTTGTTATATTATGTAATTCGGAGGTGTGATAGTTTTGAATAATTTATAATGGCCCGAATTTCTCGCTACGTCGAGGTGTTACTGCTAGGCAATAGTTCAACCACAGCGTCGAGGGTGTTCGAATTATTGTCTTTGTGAAGACTAATAACGCGAATCATGGAGTAGTTAAATTCAGAGAGAATTTGTAATTAGTACTAATAGAGTGATTTAATGTTTGATTTCAGTTCCTGGAGGGTAAGCCACGCGCTAAGTCATCACCTGTATACAAACACTATTAACGACATGGAAATGTACATCGGCCAGCCTTTGCAGATGTATTTTCCAGTCAAGAAAAACCTATTCTTGAAATACGGAGCTGTTGTTATACAACCGATTATAGAATCTCTGGGTTTCCATATGCAGTTTTTCATAAACTAGTAAGTACCTATTATGATGCCATACTTTTAGGAGAATTACCCCAAATCATCAAATAATTTCCATCGATTCTAACTCATAGTAGATCACAAAAAAGTGGTTTATGTAGTAAGATATTCATAAGAGCAAAATCTGCCGATGCGTTACCATTTAAATTTTCGTAAAAATTGCTATTTTTTAACACATCTGTAGGTATTATGCAAAATGAAAAAAATTGAAGTTAAATTGACTCACGACCGTTTCACCCTCTAGGACTCATCAACGACATCCGAGATGGAACGCTGATGCGCCCTAGAGGTAGAAACAACCGTCGGTGTCTTCGGGTCGGATAATTCTGTGTGCTTGCCTATTATGGAGCTCTGATAAATGAGCTGATCCTACCAACCTTACACATTTCCTCATTATCGTTTTTCTCATTTAGTTTTAGTCTTTTGTCAATTGTGTTTCCAAATTTGCCTAATGATTTTCCCATTTTATCAAACGTCAGTGTGATTTTTCAATTTAAATTCCTCTTTTGTCAAATTAGATTCCCGCTGACCAAATACTTTTACAATGTTTATTACACTGTCACTGGATGTTATTAGGAAAAGCAATTGACATAAAGTGGAACCAATTTGACAAAAAGGAAAATTGATTGATTAGATCAATGAATAGTAATTAATAGATACAAAAACAAAAAAAATCATTTAAGATACTAAGAAAATCAATTCACAAAAGAGGAAAACTAAGAGACAAAGACTGTATTAACTAAAACTAGAGAAATGTAAAGATTTAATTACTATTAAAATATACAGATTCCTAATATGATAATTTTGTTTTGCAGCCTCCCTGATATGATCAGGCTCAACTGGAAGTACTTCCATCCAACTGATTTATTAGGTTTAACTCTACCACTGGCAATGTATATTTTCGCTGGACACACCGTGATGTCAACTTTGGGAATGTGGACATACATCATAATGTTCGGCAGCTTTCAATTTTTCCTTATCGGACTAAATGCTGCACATCATCATCCCGATATTTTCCATGATGGAGATACACCCAGGTTAGTTGGAGAACCGAATACGGAAATTGGAGTTACCATTTTATGCATTTTCTTACTAGCTAGTCTGATTATTTTGAGGACAATTTTCCTTATCGAGTCAGATCGGTTGCCCTTCTTTCCTGATTATCCCCTCAGGCTTCAGGAACCCTCATTCTTGTTATTGCGCTTGTTTTTGTCTAATGAGTTTCGTCCGGCTTCTCGAGCAGTACAGATTTGTATTGGAAAGGCAGAAGTCGTTATTTACAGAATGAATAAATACGTACGAATACTCACTACTCAGGTCGGTTGAAAAAGAAAGGGAAACAATAATTAATCAACTTGATTTTTTTATTCGAATACTAGAAGCGCTTAAACCAGGAGGAAAAATGTTATTCTAGAATAGTGAAGTCGTGATTTTAGCTCTTTACGTAATTACGAGTATACAGTGTGACCATTTTAATCTTTTATTTTAATCATTGGGAAGGGGCATCACTCCGGGAAAAAAATTTTCTAACACAAGTTACCTATCCAGTTTGCGAGCCTAAAATGCAATACAAAAACCGATTTTTCGATCCCGGTTACTTTTTTGTGACTTAAAAACAACCTCAAGAGGAAAATTGCAAGAGGCAAAAGTTGTTTGGTTTGGAAAGAGCCATCAAACTGGGGCTCCTTCATTCATACTAGGGGCATTGAACTCAGTTTTTTGGCATGCGTTATAGCTGTCTGGGGTGTATCTTATGGCGCAAGCCGAACCCATCTTGCTCTCTATTTTGATTTTTTTGCAATTTTTGAAAAACAGAAAAATCAGTTTTTGGATTACATTTTAGTTACCCCCACCCACAGGCAGGGGATTAAAGATGAGGGGTTTGGCTCCAAACAATGTCCCCTCTAAACTGGATAACTTTTTTTCGGAAATAATGCACCTTCCAATTATTCATTGGATTCAAACAAAATTAATGGATCACCCAGTATCATTATTGTTTTAAAATTAATCACATTGCAAACCGCCTTGCGAAAATCTAAAATACGTTTCAAATATTCAACAGACCCCCTACGGAAATGGACTGGGGAATCGCTCAACTTGACACAGTGATGGACCGAATTGACATCACCGGTTCACATTTCCTGGTGCTCACCTTCTTCGGCGATCACGGCCTGCATCACATGTTTCCGGCAATGGACCACGGCGTGCTTGACCACATCTATCCGATCTTCAATCGAGTATGCAAACAATTCAACATCGATCTTCGCATGGTCTCGCAGTTTCAGCTAATGAAAGGGCAGATAAAGCAGCTGTGCCGAAGCGAGCCGAACCCGAATCCTCCAGATCTCAACAAGAAATATGTGTAATGTTTACAGACCAAATGTGGGACAGAATCTAGTTCTTTGACGCAACTACCTGATAAATAGATTCAAAGACTCTAAACGAGCAACCCAGAGAGATTCTCGTAGATTCCATGATATTTAGATGATCGACTGGTGATTGACTTTTTTTGAGGCCTAATCTAATTGTTAATTATTGTTAAGGCTTAAATTAATGGAAATGAGTTTTTTTTTTAATAAAGTGAAGTAATGTCTATATGCTTTATTCTTGTACACTTCTTATAGTATTTGTGGAGTTCGTTTTCACTACATTTTAGTCTAGTGTAAGGAAGACTAACTTGCATGGAGAAGATACTGAGGCGATATTACGGTTAGGTATCGTAGAAACATGACACATACCTATGTGTGCCATATGTTTGTCACATCAAGCGAATGGAAAAAAATCTTTTAAACGAGCTGAATCATTTTTTCTCTGCGTTTTTATACCGTTCTTGGATCTTCGGTCTATTTTTAAGTATGTAGTTAAATAAATTCAAAGAATTAGGTACCTATAAAAATAATGCCAATAAAGTTCTCAGAGCCTTACATTGTGATTTTCGTTTGCACTAAAAGATTAAAAACTGAAAACAATTTTAAATGATCCCCCATCATAAAAACTACGAAAGTCCCGAAGGCGTCAAAAGTAGTCGTGTAAGGATGTTGGGGGAAAAATGTAAAAACCACCCCAAAAATGATTTTGTAACATTTTAAATTACAAAAAAGCCCCACATTTTGGCAAATACAATATGAGTTGCTTCAGGGTGAATATAAGTATTTTTTGGAAAGGTTTTAACATTTTACCCCCTCCAGCGCCGCCCTCCTCCTGCCCGTACAGGATTATTTTGGACGCCTTCGGGATTTTCTCAGTTTTAACAGTGGGGGATGATTTAAAATGATTAAATCTTTTAATTTTTTAATGCAAACGAAAATCACAATGTAAGGCTCTGTGGACTTTATTCTCATTTTTATGATTATTATTCCTATTTTTTCGATTATTTCAAAAACGCCTAAAAAATGTTGTTTGCATCTCGAGTGCGAAATTATGTAGCTCTTGAATGTTTTTTTGTCTTGGACCTACCTCGACAAAAACCTCTTTCTTTGCCACCAAAGTTCAATTACGCATTAGGTAGGTATATAAATAAATAACCATTTCATTTTAGTATCTCAAGTTTATCAGAATGGTAGTGACCGATGTCTAAATGTTATCATCAATACTGATTTCTCATTAGCAAAGAACTACAATAATAGACTAACCACAATTTAATTATATTTAAGATTTATTTAGAGATTGTGTGGTTGATAGTGTTATAATGCACTGTTCTTACTCGTGACTGGGTGAAGCAATAGTTATAAGGTAGTTCCTAATTTTCAATATATTTTCTTTCGCATAATTTCATGCATAATTAATAAATAAGATATCAATCTGGAGTTCATTTCATTATTAGAAGATAAATCGTATTTAGTAAGTTTCTAGAAGAAGTGAGAGGTAGGTACTGTTTTTTCAATTATTTCTAATCAAATATCATGGTAACAAAAAATTGAAAAACTTCAAATTGTATACATGTTTTCAATAATATAAAGTTTGGTCTAAATAGGTGTACGAAACACTGGAGATGGATGATACATTGCCAAAAATTAAGGAGAACGGTTTTTATACACAAAGGAATGTATAATTTTTTACTCCCTACTGAGTTTTCTCTCGAAAGTAGGAATTAAGTTTAGTTACCATTTTATTACAGAAAGGATTCTTATAAATGTTTTTTAGTTTTCTGCACGTCCAATAAAATTACCATAGAGGTCAATCAACAAAATAGCAATTTCTTAATATTTACTTTTATTATTTTAAATTTAAAAACTAATGTTGTAATGAAATTAATTCAGAGATGGCTCCAAAAACTAAAGACCCCGGAGAGGAATGGTCCTCTCTAGGTATTCCCAAGATACCAGGTGATGCTGTCAGATTGGGTAGTTTTTCCTGGCTGAAAAACAAAGCCAAGATAGACGGTGCAGAAGGTCTTTGGAGAATCCACGATGATTTATACGATTTCAAAAACTTCATCGATAATCATCCTGGCGGGCCCGACTGGCTCACTCTTACCAAGGTATAAGATACTTACGTTTATTTCTAACTGCTAACTTATCTGGCCACATAACTAACCTTGCAGGGTACTGATATTACTGAAGCTTTCGAAGTACATCACATCTCAACTTTACCAGAGCAGATGTTGCAGAAATACCATGTAAGGAAAGCCAAGACCAAACGTGCAGTTCCTTTCACTTTCAAGGATGATGGATTCTACAGGACACTAAAACGGGAGGTGAGGAGGAGTTTTATTTTTGACAGTCATTACATCATTTTAATCCGAACCTATTTGCAGATTCGTCCAATTTTGAAAGATCTACCAAAGCAACCGGTTAAAACCTCGGAGTTCTTCATAGACACCCTTCTAGCAGCCACATTCCTGTTTGCTGTTATTTCCAATTATTACTGGAATTTTTGGTTGGCAACTTTAGCCGGTTGCTTGTTATGTTTCACCACAATAGCAGCCCATAATTACTTTCATCAAAAGGATAACTTCAGGATGTACTACTTCAATCTCTCGCTACTGATGGTCAAGTAAGTGTTTGTTGAACCATGTAGGAGTACATTGCAAAATTAGGTAATTTAAATTTCTGGAAGTAGACTAAGACGCCCGCTTTTATAAAGCAAGATTCTTCTTCTGTGCGTGCCTATTCGTTCCGGATGTGAGCGATCATTAAGGCTATCTTGATCCTGTTAACGACTATAAGAAATAATTCTGGGCAACTTTTACCACACCAGGTTCTAAGGTTTGCCAGCCAAGACAATCTTCGTCGTCGTCGTTCGATTTTTACGTCCAATATACACTGGAGCAGTTGATACCTCTGCTCATTCCTCATAATATGGCCCAAGTAATGCAGCTTTCGTCATTTGACCGTGTTCACCAGCTCCGGTTTGATTCGCATTCGCCTTAATACATCCTTATTGGTGATTCTCTGCACCCATGATATCTGTAGGATTCTTCTGTATAGACAGAGTTAGAAGACGGCGAGTTTATCAGTGGTTTCTTTGGTCAGGATGAAAGTTCAACCCCATACAGAAGAACTTAAGACACATCGCAACTCAGGAGCCGCATCTTGGTGTCCAGAGTAAGGTCGTGACTCTTGAATGCTTTGCTCTATTTGTTGAAGATATTCCTAGTTTTTCTTACGAGTTTCATCTGGTGTATGTATCATTTATCTTTTTTATGCCGATTATCATCAGTTTGGTTTTATTACTGTCGATGTCAACTCCGTTTATATTACTGCATGGTTTCTGTTATCTTATCCTTCAGCTTCTGAAGTCCTTCTGTTGAGTCTGCAAATACAATCGTGTCTGTGTATCGCAGGTTATTGAGTCTGACACCATTGATGATAATTCCTTCATTTAAATCTCACAACATAATTTCTAGATCTCTTCCATTAATGCCAGTTATTCTCAGAATTTTTACCAAATTTTCGTTATTTACCCGGTATAAAGGGCTTCTTGGTAGACCACTAGGCATGCAAATACGTTACATTTTACATATCTACATCTCTGGAATAAAACCTACACACTGAACAATGCACCCCGCGTACCGACCGCGTTGAGAAATCCAAATTGGTTTAGTGATATTTGTTCCTCACAAAGGCGATATATTCTTCTGTGGATGATTTCTAGAAAGATCTTTAACGTATGGCTCATCAAGCTCACAGTTCAGTAGTCACCACAGACTCTGGACGTTGACCCAAACAGCACACAACATCCAATGGACGGGACGATTATGTCCATAATACGTACATGACGTCCATGGACCTTTTGCGCTACATCCATTGGATGTCGTTTTATGTACCATATGTTTTAGTACATCAGAGGACATCCGTTCGATGTCCATTGAATGATTCGTTTGTACAAACCCAAATCATGTCCTAGTTTGGACGTCCCATTAATGTACATATTGTCACTTAAAATGGACATCCATATCGACACTTTTAACAGCACGTTTAATGTTACTCTCAACAGGTTATTAATTTTTTTAGAATTCAATAATTTTGTAACACCACGCAAATAAACAATATTTCAAGCAATTAGTCACTTATTATTTACTAATACTACAATAACTATAATTATAAATCTTGTATTACGTTAATTATCAAGAATTGAAGGCCAATAATAGTTCAAACGAAGAAAAAGAAGAAATCCATACAAGTTATACATAACCTAAAAATAAAAATGAAAATTCATTTCGCCTTCAATAACGACATTGGTCGTATTAATCTTTCAGTTTTCGAGGTTTATTAAGTATTTAGAGTTTGTCTATTGCGGTCCCACTATAGCAAAACCCTCATCAATCAGTACGGAAATTGTGTGCAGTCATATAATACAAATAAACAGTGTATAAATAAATTGTGTAGTTGTATCATGTGTGGGGTAAGCTGACATTTCAAGAACAGCAATTTCAGAGAAGCGGCAAGCGAGAAAAATCTTCTATTTTCTGCTAAACGCTTCTCCGAATTTGCTTTTTTAGTAATGTCAGTTACCACACAATTTCCGTACGGATGAAAATTGTTCATTATTTGATCCACATAATGTACGCTAATGAACGTCCATGTTTGTGACAATGGATGTCCAAAGGACATTTTTGTAATTATACAAATTTGATCCAAAAGTAGTCCAGATTTTAATCCATACAATGTCCACTGAAGGACTAACAATGGAGGTCCCAAACTGTGTCATTTGTATCATCCACTGGACATCCACTGAATGTACGATGTCCATATGTGGATGACCAATGGATGTCATGGAAGTCCACAGTAGTAATAAAAATGGACATCCATTGGATGTTATTGTGCTGTTTGGGGACTTCTTGGGGATTATAATGAATTCTTGCTTGAGCCTTTCTACAGGAATCTTGCCTGATGAGTATATGGAGTTAAAATCGATGTGATCCATTTTACCTGTTCCTCAAGCTTAAAAATATCGCCCTCAATTGCATCCGGGTTCACTGCCTTCTTTCTTTGATCTGTCTTTTGGCAGATTGTCTTTGGCAAACCTTTCCATTCTTTTGTAAGTCTTCCCTTACTCAGTTAGTTTGTCTTCTCGAGTCATGGAATAGTTTCTCCAGATATTCCTTTCATATTTCTCTCTGTTTCTATTTGGCGATGATGAGATTCCCACTATCGTCCGCTGCAGTACCACTTAACAGTACCACTTTTCATAAACCCTCCTGTCAGTTGTTTCACCTTCCCATGGACATTGAAGTCATCGTATCTGCTTTGATACATCTCGATTTCCAGACATTGACATTGTTTTTCCTTCTCTTTAGCCTCTCTGATTTTTTCTCTGGAGATATTGTTTATTCTTCTGTATTCATTATGGTTGTTTTTGTTTTTGCCCTCTGCTTCATTAGATTCAGGTATCTCTTCGGTCATCCATTATTTTCGCTTTCTCTTGCCTGGTTGCAGTTTTTTCCTTCAGTTCCTGTACTCCTTCTCTAAATAGTTCAATATGTACCTCTATGCTGTAATCCTCCTCTTATTTTCTCGATCAATTCTTCTTTCACCGTTTCTCTGGTGTAAGGATCCTTTAGTTTCCTCAAGTCAAACTTTCTCTCTTGTTTGCGTTGAACTAATTTCATTTTGATTTTGAATGTCCCTATCATTGGTAGGTATATGATCCGATTGAATGTCTTCCCCTGGAATAGGTTTTCATGGCAATGCAGCAATTCATTTAACTCTTATTCGTCAAAATAAAATCAATCTGGTTTCTGATTATCTGGTCGGGTTTATCAATGGGTGATTTACAGGTGTAGAAATTACGTGGGGGCACTCTAAACCAGATAATCACCACCATTTTGTTTGTTTCAGCAAAGACATCTAGTGTATCGCCGCAGTTGTTTCTATCTCCAAGTCCAAATGGTCCGACTGCATCTGATGTTTTTATTTCATAGAACTTTTCCACTTCTTCATCGATTTTATCCGCTGTGGGGACATAAACCTGACATACTTTTACATTTATTTATAGGTCGTACTTTCACCTGAACCAGCATGACTCGTGATGATATCGCTATGAAGTTTGTTAGACATTTTGCCATAGCTTTTGACATTATCATTCCGACACCCTATTCATGTGCCTGATTGTAAGCTACATGCATACAACCAGCACCCGGCCAACGAATGTCACTTGTTCCAAGCAGGTCTGTACTTATCCTATAGTCATTTCTTGAATGGCATTGTTTCCCTTTGACTCATTGTTATCACATTCCATGATGTATCTAATAATTTCCTGTTGACATATAATCTTCTATTTCCTGGGCTCGTAAATGCCCCTCTCGGAGATGCCCGATAGTTTATCCCGATAGTCACTCGGTCGCCAGAGCCTCGTCAGCAGAAGCAGGGTATACCAGCAAGCAGTTGAGGTTGGCAGTAATAAGGAGAGGCTGTGTGTTCGCAACACGTACTACACCCTAAAACAAGAATACACGGTATTAAAGATAACACTTCGTAAGTACCATATCAGGTTGTATGGTAGTAATAGCATTTTAGCTGCATCTGGAGTTCCGCAAGGCTCAATCCCAATCCCACTGTTGCTTATAGTTCTTTGTATCTGCTTTCAAAAATTCATTGTTGTTCTTCAAAACCTTCTTCATGAATTATTATCAAATTTATAGTCATAGAAAACTGGCCATATAAATAGAGCTATTGAATCATCTGTTTCTTGTTGTAGATAGACGCTTTTCTTCTAGTCTGATATTTTTCATCCAGTTTTGTCGTTCCCTAGCACTACAGTAATTGTTTCTAATTATTCTAATTCTTAATTATCTTACTAACATTAGCTAATGTATGTATAATATACAAATTTACATATTAGTAGGGGATTTTATTTTAAGTTTCCTTGTAAATAGGTAGGCTAACCCGTCAGGTTAGGAATAAATTTTTTTATTATTGTTATGTCTGTCTTATGGTAATGAGTATGCTTTTAGGAACTGGAGAGTTAGTCACGCATTAAGTCATCATCTACACACAAATACAATCAACGACTTGGAAATGTACCTCACAGAACCTTTGGTAAATTACTTCCCGGTGGCCAAATCATCAATGTTGACATGGGGAGCTACTATATACTCACCGTTTATGGGATTCTTAGGATTTCCAGTTCACTTCATCTTCCGATAGTAAGTTTCCATACAAGCCAATCACAATACTTTTCGGTAGATAATGTAGAAGGCTTTTTTATTTTCAGTGTACTGGAGATGGTTAGATTTGATTGGAAACATTTCGCCCTACCAGATCTTCTAGTACCACTATCGCTACCAACAGTGATGTACATGTTTGGAGGTCACTCACTTCTGTCAACCATAGCAATCTGGTTATATATTATTTCAATAGCAGGATTCCTGTTTAATATGATAGGATTCAATGCTGCTCATCACCATCCTGATATATTTCATGATGGTGATGAACCACGGTGAGTATTTAGATTTTCAATAGCCATACTATTATAATGTGCAGGTGTAAAAATGATGAGAAAAGCTTAATAAAATTTTTCTCAAACCTCACCGGCTTTGTTTTGGAAAGTACATTAAAATCAATCTCTAAATTTTTGGTGGATCAAAATGGAATAATTGATATTTGTGAAACGTTATCTTATTTTATTCCGCAGATCAACAGAAGATATTGATTGGGGAATAAGTCAACTAGATGCAGTGATGGATCGAGTGGATATCACAGGTTCACATTTTCTCGTACTGACCAACTTTGGTGACCACGCTTTGCACCACATGTTCCCTACCCTGGATCATGGCACGTTGGAGTATCTATACCCTACCTTTAAGAAAGTGTTGAAGCAATTTAATATTGACCTTAGAATGAACTCGCAGCTGGAGCTTATTAAAGGGCAGTTTAATCAGTTGAGGCGAACGAAACCAAATAAGAACCCGCCAGATCTCAACAAGAAATATTTGTGAAATGTCGAATAGAGAATTTAAGAGAATTTATTATTCTGTAATCATATAAAAGCGATTTGACGATAAAGGTCCTTCGTCCCTTGAGAAAATCTATACTTACAAGGCAACTGGTCATAATCGCGAGTGACTATAGATGGGTGTGCTTTCGCTGGATACTCATTTACCAACAAATGTAAAGAAGAAAACAACAAAACAGGTTAATCTTGTAGGACTGGCTGTGTCGTCCACAAGATATAGTAACTAAACCATAATCCGATAAATATCGCTCATCACTCTGAGCAACTTGCTGTCTTGTATAGATTTTCTCGATGAACGAACGGCCTAAGAAAACAACACTTTTGTTCATTTTTTTTCTTATCTCGCTTCCTTCGCAAAAAATCATTTGAATGTATCTTCATTCTTCGGCAGCAATCATAAATAATTATGTAAAATTAGATGGTTGTAGATTATATACCTACGTCTTTGTATTCTGAATCGTTAAATCCAAAATAAATGCCAAATTATGGTAAAAATCATTTGCGAACAGTTTATTTTCTTGAAAATATCATTTAGGTCACCCTTTCAGACGTTACTGGACTTCATAATTTCGATCTAGATTTTGGTTTTTACAAAAATAAGTAGACGAAATAAAGTTTGAGCGGTATTTAATATATTTCTTAACTTAATCTTAGAGATTCGGTTTTGGTCAGCGAAGACGAACGTATCGTGATCGTGAAATTCAGACTAAATTCGGGTTAAATAAATCAAAAATCAAAGGCTAGCAGATTTGATCATAGAAATAAAGTGAACCTGTATAGGTACTAACATTTTGTTTCTTTAATAAGCTGTATAAATCCTAATTCGTGCATGGTAAGTCCTTTTAAATCCTTTTAATGGCCGGTGGCATGGAAGTAGACCGTGTCCCCGATCCGGGGGGCGGGAATACTATCGTAAATATAAATGATAAAGGAAAAAATGTAAGAAAAACACTCCTCTACAGAAATAAAGATATCGGACCGTATCAGGTGAATATTGAGTCTCATTCAGTTTTTAAAAAACCTAATGATTGTCAAACTGAAGGCGCATCTGCCCCCCAAGAAAACCTCCACATAGGCAATTTTAGTCCATTATCAATAGCAAAAAAAATCTTAAGCCTGAAATTAGATAATATAAGTAAGCTAGAGAAGAAGGGCAGAAATCGGGTAGCTGTAACATTCAGGAATGCAAAAGCAGCAAACGAATTTTTAGTTAATGAAAAATTGTTGGATATGGGATACAACATGTACATTCCCACTAATCTCATATCAAGTAAGGGTATTGTGAAAAATATGGATAAGTCATTAACCGAAGACGAACTATTAAATAACACTTTTGCCCACAACCAACAGATAATAAGCGTTAGAAGGATGAATAGACGAACCATAAACTTGCAAGGTGAAGTTGAATATGTGCCCACTGGTACAATTCTTTACACTTTTTCAGGCAAATACCTACCACGACACGTAGAGATATATATGCTTCCACTACCGGTGGAAGTATATGTGTTGTCAGTCATTCAATGCCACGGGTGCTTGTTGAACGGTCACACCATGAAAAATTGTAACTCTAACTCCAAGTGCAAAAACTGCGGTTCGGCATCAGGCCACAAGGGTCAATGTCAGACCAAGTGCATTCATTGCAACTCTCAAGGTCACCCGTCTATTAGTAGAAATTGTCCTGAATACGAGAGAAACGATGATCAGACAGTTAATGTCAGCAGATAACATTACTTATTATGAGGCAAACATAAGGTTACCAAAAGAAAAGACCAGCAGACCATTTAACTCACAACCCAGAGACTTCCCTACACTGACCCCAACATCTAACACAGCACAGACAATCCAACCCCACCAACGAAGACAATTCCTAACGCAGGTAGAGACCTTCATTCAGCAATATAGTAAGGACAAAAAATATACCAAATAAACGAAAAAAGACTGTTGAACAAGGATACAATATGAGCGAACATAACCAACATTTAAGCTTTCCCAACTCAAGAACTCCAGCCAGTCTTCAATCTCACACCCCAGTCTACTCACAACTAAAGTCACTTCCCCAAAAAATACCCGTTATCCCTGAATCAGAGAACGAATTTGTACAGCTTCTTAAGACCTTCAGCCACAGACAAATCGAGCTAGCGCTCAAAACACTAACCAAATATAAAACAACACAAACACAAAAAAAAAGGGGAGCAGGCAGGCCCCGCAACACTAAACACACAGATCTCTGTCCCCAGTGATCTCGATGAATACTAGACATCAACCACACACACTGCAACTTATGCAGTGGAACATACGTAGCTACTCAAGCGGAAAAGATGTCCTAAAAGTTTTAATTAACAAACATAATCCCAACGTAATCCACCTCAATGAAACATGGCTAAAACCATCCATACTAGCACATATAAATGGATATCGCATCATCCGTGCCGATCGTAAAGACGGGTACGGGGGCATAGCCACACTTGTAGACTCGAGAATCCCATTCCAAGTGACAGAAATCAGTAAAAAGATAGGCATCCCCCAAAATTTCCAAATACAGTCAATAAACATCCACAATATTAACATCATCAACATCATCAACACCACCCCCTATGGGATCAAATTCCCTGTAATATAAGTGGTAAAACTATAGTTGAATCTCTGGGTACACATAACTTAGTCGTGCTCAACGACGGATCCCCAACCTTGATACTGCCTCCAACCACTGGGAGAACCAGTGCAGTAGACATTACACTAGTGACAGCAGACCTCGCTGCTAAATCAAATTGGCTAACAATAGACAATCCAGGCCTCAGTAACCACTTTCCCACGATGTGCTCTATCGAGATCAATAGTCCCGTTCTACCAGCCTCACAGGGCACTAGGTATAATTATAGAAAAACAAATTGGGAAAAATTCCAGGAAAGACTCGATGACTACGACTGGGCAGAAGCGACCAAAAATTATAACGAGTTTTTACAAAACATCAGGGATGCAGCAGAGGCAGCAACGCCCGTAACAGGGAATAATACCGGTCCTAGAAGACTGTACACACCCTGGTGGGATGAAGAGTGTCGCACAGCTCTCACTCGCAAAAGATAAACGGCTAAAAAGTTCATGAGGGACTGCAATCTAGGTAACTATATAGAGCTCAAGAAAATTAATGCAATTTTTAAGAGACTAACAAACAAGAAGAAAAAAGAATCATATAGGAACTACTGCTTCACATTAAACCGTAACACGAGCCTATCTAAAGTTTGGACTTTTTTTAGGACAATGACTAGGATCCATAAAGGAGCAACAAATCCATCTTCTTTACCATCCCCAAATTTGGCAGATCATCTCCTTTCCACATTGGGCGTATGCGACATTGACCCGGAGCTTAACCTCCCAACAAGCCCCAACCACAAACCAGACGAATTTACCATGGACGAACTAAAATACACCCTATCCCAAAAAAAGACACCACACCAGGACTCGACAGAATCACATATAAAATGCTACGGAACCTCCCACCAGTAGCATTGTCCGCTTTACTTCAGATATACAATCGAACCCTCAGCCAGCTTCCCATTCCAGTGTCATGGAAAACATATTTAATTTACCCACTGCTTAAGCCATCTAAAGATCCACTGATAAGCGAAAGCTATCGACCAATAGCCCTATCCTCCTGCGTAGGAAAAACACTGGAGTCCATGATCAAAAACCGACTTGAGTGGCACATAGAAAGTCAAAACCTCTATCCTCCCCTGCAGTCCGCCTTCCGGAAAGGACGCTCCATAACAACCAACACCATCCATCTCGCCAACAGAGTCCTGCTGGGTTTCAGTCGAAACCAGTACACACTGGCAGTCTTTTTAGACCTCAAATCCGCCTTCGACCATGTAGATCTCTATCGGCTACATTCAAAATTAAGAAACGCAGGATTCGACACTCACCTATCTAACCTAATTTTTAAATGATTCATGGACAGAGAAGCCTATGTTAAAGACAAGCACCAGAACATTCAAGGACCGCAGAAAATATATAGAGGCGTTCCGCAGGGCTCTTCGTTGAGCCCAATCCTTTTTAACTTATATACTAGTGACATGCAATATTCTATGACGCCACACATCCAATTGGTCCAATATGCAGGCGATATTTTGCTAATAACTACGGGTCCTAATCCGATTGAAATGATAGAAAACATGAATCTGTGCCTTAAACAATTGTCCCGCTGGTTAGACGATCACAAACTGACAATCTCCACGTTAAAATCCTCAGCCATGTTGTTCCGTAAGCGCAAATCAAATCAGTCCCTACCCCCGATCCGATATAACGAAGAGATTATTAGGTGGGAAACGGAAGTAACATATTTAGGAGTAAAGTTCACAAATACACTTTCCTGGGAACCGCATGTGACCGAAATAATACGTAAATCGCAAAGAGGCCTGAACATCATGAGAGCCTCTTCGGGGATCTGGTGGGGTGCAGACCCCAAAATCCTGAAGCTGATATTCAACGGCATTGTACGTTCCCACTTAGATTTTTCCTGCCAGCTCCTTCAACCCGCTCCCAAACACGTCTTAAAAAAGCTCGACAACATACACAACCAGGGCCTACGCATAATTACAGGGTGCATGAAATCTACACCTATTAACGCATTACAAGCAGAATGTGGAGAACCAAATCTTCACACTCGCCGTAAAATGTTAGCTGCAAAATTAATAGTAAATCTCCAACGAATAAAAAACCATCCTACAATAGAAGTAACAAAAAATTTAGCCACCTACTGCAACCTCCCCTCTGATTTTTGGAATCGAAAGGACCCCCCTATACTGTACAGACATTAAACCTCCTTGAAGATACTCCGAATACACACAAAGGTATTTTTCCCGTCCTTCCATGTTTTCTCGTAAGCCTCCCGACCCAGTATACAGACTTAGAGTATGAAAGTTCGAATCTGGAAAAAGATAGGGACAACAGACAAAACTTTAATGCAATCTTGTCGAAAAGACAACAAACAATAGTCATATACACAGATGCCACCCTAACAGAAGGCACAGCAGGCATAGGGGTCTGCATACCATCCATGAAACTTCGATACGCCGCGCGAATCTCTATGTATTGGGGAGACCTTGGCGATACCCAAGGCTTGCACCCTGGCATTGGAAAACAATTTGAGGCATGTGACAGTGGTCGCAGATTCACAGAGCGCCTTGCAAAGTATATCCAACCCTAGAATTAGGAGAGACACGCACTACATCTCATTAAAAACCAAACAGCTTATAATAGAAGCGAGAGAAAATGGGACAAAAATCACACTACTTTGGATTCCCAGTCACACTAACATTACGGGAAATGATACGGCCGACCGAATGGCAAAACTAGGAGCCGCACTTGGGGCGACCCTAGAGGTTCTCTCAAACAACTCACCAATACTACCTCAGTTGATATCAGAAATTAAGTCCACTTGGTCGCAAACAGAGGAACAATTGTAAAAATAGAGGCAAATTCTATCAGTACCTGGAAGCATTCCCGACTAAGCCGCTGCTCACTAGCATCCCCTACAACAACAGAAGGCAAATTACTACGATAATTAGAATGAGAACCAACCACTGTCTGACACTACAACACAGACACCGAAGAGGAGCTGCGGAGAGTCCCTACTGTGAGTGTGGGCAGATAGAAGACCTACAGCATATTTACTTCACTTGTCCCATTAATATTACAGACGACTTTGACATCTACAGACAGCTCACAGGCCATAAAATACCCACGCCAATAGATATGAATACCCTACTGCATAACCTAAACCCCCAAACAATAGCCATAATCACAAAATTCCTGCAAATATATAACATTAAATTATAGATAAACCGTTTCCTAAGATAATCAAATGAACCTTCTTTCAGATCTTAACCCTCCAATCCATGGGCTTATCCTGGCAATTTTCGGTGTTGTGTAATGCTCTGGTAATTGCCCTAGAGCGAGAAGAGTCTATACCTGTGTTTGTGTTTGTCCAATACTAACTGTCTGAATAGAGAAGCACCAAGACTGCCTAAACGATAACGAGAAGACCCAGAAGATAGCTACAAGTCTGAAGTTTGATTTCCAATGGGAATCACCATTATGAAAGTTGGCTGTATGTCGAGCTGACCAGGCCATAAAACAGGAAAACAACAACAACTTAATCTTATGTCAAGCTTTTTATATGGTAGAGATCAGTCTATGTGTTTTTTTGGGGGGGGGGGAGGTTGATATCTGAGGAGATTACAGTAATGACTCAAGTGCCACAGGGATTATGTCTGAGCACTCTGAGACCAATATTATACATGCTGTATAATATATGCCAGTTTCCTAAGAAGCTAAAATATTTTAAATACAAATGCTTCTATTCAGATACAGCTATGCAGATGACACCCAGATATACTACAGTTTTGACCCCAGTGGTGTTTGCAGTAAATGGAGACTTAGACGAGCTCTACAGTGCCTCATTGTCACACAGTCGAAAGTTAATCCCTGATAAATCAGGCTGCTTACTGCTTGGTAGGAAACTGGACAGGCAGAGGTTTGGAAATTTGTTAAAAATAAAAGCTGCTGGAGTAGATATACCGCAGCAAAGGGCAGCCAAGAGCCAGGGAGTAATAATAGTGGTTGAAGAATTTTCATTCACAGAGCATGTCTCAAAGTGGGTACGATCTACATATTTCAAGGCTAAAATTGATATAAGTACAATCAGAAACACACTTTTAATCAAAATACGAAACTTATTCCGTGCAATTCACTGGTAATATCATCTTTCACGCATTGCGACGTGGTATATGGGCCCTTTTTATGTTCTAGAGAACTCGCACGAATCAAGCGTCTGCAAAACTGCTGTGTTAGACTGGTATATGGTGTTAAGGAAATATCAGAATATTTCGAAAAAATACAGAAAGACTCAATGTCCGAAACACTTTCACTTATCACCAAGCTATTCTCTACCTAAAAGTGCTAATATAGCATACCACTCCATATCTGTTTAATAAAATAAAATTTAGGACAGACATCCATAACGTTAATATCACACAAAAACGTAATAACACCTCCCGTACATAGAACTGCCTCATATGAACGATGCTTCTCCTATCAGATTTGAAAGTTCTACAACTCTCTTCCTCTGAAACTTAAGTCTCTGAGAATAACGACGTTTAAGAAAAGGTATCGAGCTCATCTTTTGGGTCTACAGGTATAAGGTCAATGATTCCGCGTTCCGCGTTCCGAAATGCTGACGGATACTACTGTTTGGTAGGGAGTTTATATGGTAATGATGTTAAAGATTCTGACTTTGCTGATTCTGTCTCATCCCGGGAACGATTCTCTCTGGGCTGACCGCATAGCAGGTTACAGAGGCTATTGTGATTTGATTGATCTAGACGCTTTATAAGTACTGCACCTCCTGATTGATTATTCATATGGATTTATTTAGAGCTTGGTGTTGCGGACCTGGTGTTGCCGAACAGAGCAGGGCGATGATGGGAGAACAGGGGCAACTCTCCAGAGCCATACCTGAATCGTAGCCTTTTTTTATCCCCTCCGTTCATGCTTCATATAGAGATTGTACAATATGTACAAAATTTATATACTACCATTATTCGCTTTTATAACTACCTGTAATCAACTGTACCAATAGTCTCCTTATGGGGGCCTTATGTATCAGAGGAGGACGAAAATAAATTAAATATTATTATTATTATTATTATTAACTCTTATCAATCTCCAAGTCTCCAAGGTGATCAAAATAATTGGTGACCAATATCTAAATGTTATTATCAACTTTAATTTCTGATTGGAAAAGAATCACAGAAATTTAATGCATTTAATTTATGTTGACGTCGTATTATGCATTTATTATTTTGATTATTTGTTATTATTCGTTATGGTTAGATAATTCTTCTCTGATAAAGTAAAATGCATAAAGTGCACGTAATAATCACTTTGAATTATTGCAAATTTGATTTTCTTAATTTTCTTATTGAGGATAATATTAGTGTTACTTAGTAACTGTTTTCTACCATCGCTAATTCTGGCATTAATTATTGATCATAACGGTGCATCAAACCATGTGTGGATATTAGGGCAGTTACTGATTGGTTGGGTATGTAACATGTATATCTAATTTTTGACAGAAATTCACAACTTGTGATTTTTACTGTGCTAGGTGTGATTCCAAAATACTATATCAATATGAAGTTGATTTGAACCAGCTTAAAATACATTCGAAAAACAGATGCTAATATTGATAAATAATTCATTCATAAATTTGTTAATAATACTCAGTTATAACGGGTATTTCAAAATTGACTCCGGTGCTCTAGAGATTCGATTGATGGTGCTAAAAAAATTGTAAATCAATAGTGAAAAATTTGAAAAGACCAAAAATTTAGTTTAATTCAACCCTGTATCTACATTTTTTGCATGAGAATTTACCACTACCATTGCTTGATGAAGTTTCATTGGTATTCCGATTAAACTGTTGGTTCCAGCATGATGGTGCACCAGCACGTTATGGGTTACAAGTGAGAAATTTCTATAATGTAAATTTCCCGCAGAGAGGTGAATCAGAAGAGATGGGCCCATACCATGGCCTCCCAGATCGCCAGATCTGCATCCCCTGGATTACTTTTTCTGGGACTACTTGACGAAAGAAAAGTTTACCGTGATCCAGTTTTGAACGAAATAGATATAAAAGCTCGTGTTCACGCTGCTGTGGCATTAATAGACGATGATCTTCTACAAAAAGTTCGTGCTTCATAATTGCTCGTGCGAATCTTTGCCTTGAACTAGGAGGCGACCTATTTGAACACATTCTGTTACAACAAAAAACATTTTCTTTTTTTTTAAATATCATTAGTTGCTTCTAATTTAGTTTTGTTGAAATGTTAATTTTTTGCTCTTTTCAACACTAAATTTTTAACGAAGCTCAAACGAAAAATTTTTCACTCTCTATTTTCAATTTCTATTTAGCTCCATTACCAAATCGAATCTCAAGAGCACGGTCGTCAATTTTGAGACACCTGTATTTGAACGGTTTGCGGAAATTAAAATCAAAGTCACTTTTTCGGTAAAAATGCGATAAGCGACCTTGCAGGCAATTTTATGAGGATTATAATAACAGTTGTTATTATCTTCCCGGAAACCGATCAAAGTCAAAGTTGATAATTGATTTTTCTCTCAAAGTTTACATGTATTGCACGATTAAGTTTAAAAAAAGTCATATTATGTGACGTCATACTAACCTTCCTAGTTAAGATTTTTCATTTAACCAGAAAATTTCAAACAGTTTATTGGTTTGAAATTAACTGTATTACTGGTTGCCTAAATGCCTTAATTGACTCACGTCTGCTAAACAACTTAGTTAAAAAAATATTTGAGGTACCTATAATACCTTACCTACTATTTTTTCAATCCCTACTGAAATGAATAGATATTAAAAGCATTAGTGCCGCTTTATATTGTTCGCAATTTGCAGAAATTTTTGAATTTCAAATTATTCCACTAATAAGGAGTTTCTATCGATAAAAGTAAATATACCAATAAAATACAAATAACAGGATTGGTTTTATATTATTTTCGGTATTATAAAATTATAATTCTTAATTTTTTTGTATTGATAATAATAATAATTATTATCATGCTCAGAGATTTTTATGCTATATGTATAACATGTAGATGATGAACCGGCGATCGTTGACACTTTGAAACAAAAAAGGACGAGCGGCCGCCATTTTTTTAAGAGGAAAATCCCTCTGGAAAATATGCTGTTCAAATATTTTGGTTTGCCTAATTTTTTTTTGAAAAACTATTCCTATAAAGTTTGTACGTTTATGTGTCTCCTATATAAACTCATCCAACAGAAACTCGCACATTTACCGAGAAAAGTTCAGATAGGTGAAACGGTGCAAAAATAAAATACGGCCCTTAACTACGGGCTTACAATTATCTTATTTTGATCAGCAGTTTCTTGGGATTTAGGTTCCGGCTTGAGAGTTTTTTAAGTTATTAATGTTATGAAACATTTTTTCTTATTTTGTCATGTCTCACATTTTATATTTTAATTTGTATTTTATTTTATGATTTGATATTTACAATAAATTGTGATCAAGGGTCTAACCAGTCCCGAAACGTAAAAATGTTTCATAACATTAATAACTTAAAAAACTCTCAAGCCGGAACCTAAATCCCAAGAAACTGATCACAATAATATCGGCAATATCGGTTCAGTATAATATACAATTTTCCTATTCTTAAAATTATCTTATGCTGTCCACTTTTAGTTGGCGGCATTTGGGTTTGCCGAGCTACCCCCTAATGAAATTTCAACTCGATCAGTGCAACTTTCAAACACTTATTAGAGTGTTTCTTAGGGGCTGCTCTCTAAAAATCCTGAAATTCGCGAGAAACTAATACTTTCCGGAAACTGATCCGGCTTATTTTCAGGCTTCGTGAGACGCGCGCCGTTTCAATCGAATCAAATTTCAACTTCCCACTATATGGAAATTGGAGGCTGTGGAGTGTTTTATAGAGCAGCGGGACTTTTTTTTTTAATCGTACCCCTAATCTGAACTTTTCTCAACAAGGGTGTGATGCGGCGAGATTCTGTTGGTACAGTTCTTTAAGAGAAGCATAGACGTACAAACTTATAGGAATAGTTTTTTTGAAAAAAAAAATGACGAGCGTAAAATAACATAATTTTCTATAGGAATTTGACCTCTTAAAAAATGGCCGCCGCTATAGACACAATCCTCACTTTTGTCTTTGTCATTAGTGCAGAGTAAGAAATTCGTCGTCTAAACATGTATAAACATCTCTGTTTGTGCCAATGTCCTCTAGATGTACCTAAAGTTACATTACATGCGTCTGCTGTTTTATGCTGGACGGCTGTTATTGGTGTAATTGGACCTCCATTCTTGGACTCTTTTGTAATTTTGAAGAATTTTCACAAACATGTAACAATTATTTTGACTAAAGTACCTTGATAAAAAATTATGATAAAGAGTACGGAAGTTAATCTTCCCTCTCTGTCCGATTGCTACCAATCTGAGAGAGAATAGGATATCTCTCTTCAATACAGTGTTTTTTAGTTACATCTCATAATTACCATATTACCATGATTTCTCATGGTTGATTTCTGTGCTGAAGCGAACATGAAACGAATATACATAGGTAACAAGGTCTCGTTCCTCGACCTTGGCCTGCCGGCGGCGTCGGGCCTTCGGCCCTCCATGACGGGCCTTCGGCCTGGTTTATCAGTAGATCCCCGTCAAAGTTATAATTTTTCATGTTTTTTTCGTGTTACCTTTTTTTCTAGATCGCTATCGGCACCGTGATCAGTAGATTCCGCGTCATAGTTAAAATCTGCCATTCATCTCTTTTTGTGTTATTTTTTTCTATATTGCTCCTGAAGGACCAATATGGGAACTTCCGATATCGCGCGTAAAAGTTAGATTCGCGTCAAAGTTAGTCACGCGTTAGTTTGACAGTTCAAGTTAGTCGTGAAAGAGAGAACAGGTCGCGAGAAGCACGGAATTTTCTTTGACAGCTGTCAAATATGTCAATTCGGTCTGTGGAATCAACAAAATGCCGAAATGAGTTTTGTTGAAAAGAGAAACAATTTTTTCAAATGCTCTTGACTTTGACATTAAAAAAATGACAGTTTTAATTTTAATTTCGCAATTTTCCCAAATGAGAGTCGTAACATGAAGTCTCTTCGTTACGTCAAAATAAAAAAATGGCCGCCATTTTGATTTCAATAATTCAAAAAAATTATTTCCTTTGTTCGAAACACACATTTTCTCCTTTATTAAAATATAATTTGATATTTGGACGCCATTTTCTTCAAAACTATGCAGGAAAACAAAAAAGCTTCTCGGTTCGAAATTTGAAATTACTCCAGGACGCATTTGTGCGAATTTCAGCCGGTTTTATTTTTTTTATTTTTCGACCAAAATCGAAAGGGTTACACGCTTACGATTTTTTTTGACCGAAATTGTTTTGCCGTTTTCTCCGAAACGGTGCTCATTTTTATGGAACAATTGTTTTCGGTCGACAGAGTTTGTCGATTGGAAGCGTGACGTGAAATTGCGATCGCAAAATTTTTCAAAATGGCCGCTACAGACGTTTTTGAAAATTTGCAAATTTTTTCTAAAAAAATCGAGTTTGACGGCTCACAGCTGACAGACGAGTTAGTCGATTGCGACGAAACTTTTGCAGTTTGAAAGAACGATTCCTTAGCAACACGCCGATACCTTTGCGATCATCCCCCGATTGACTAGACCAAAGTTACGGTAAAAAATATGCGAGCGGTACAATTTCACGTTCAAAATTTCGACAATTTCCGAGCAAAATCAATGAAAAACAGCTATAGTTCGAAAATTTTTTTCTCGGCAATTTTTGTATACATCGGGATTCGGGGATCACTTTTGCGGTATTGTGGAAAAGTTGCTCTGTTGGAATATTCAATTTTTGTCGCCTAAATTTCCAAAATGGCGGCGCTGTGATTTTTTGAAAATGGCCGATTTATGCTCGCGATTTCTCGACTTTGGCGTTTGAAAAATTGGATTTTCGATTTTTTCTTCGCGTTTTTTTTGCGAATACGTTCGAGCTAAGGTTATTATTTCCTTTCTTTTGACTGTTTAAAAGAAAATGTATCGGTAATTTCAAAGTCGCCGCGAATTTTTTTATCGGAAAAAAATGACTCATCTTGAGGTTTTTCAAAATTGACAATTTTTTAGTGACTTTTTCGATTTTGACGTCATTTTTTCAGAATAACCAAATGAGACTCGCGAGTAATGTATTTATTTTGACAGCGTCGAAAACATTTCAACGGCGACTCACGCCATCATTATGATTTTTTTTTTTAATTAAAAACAATAAGGAGTTTTTTCAATACTTTTCAATTTGACGTTTCAAAAATGACAGTTCAAATTTTAATTTCGCAATTTTCCCAAAAGAAGATCGTAGCCTAGAGTCTCTTCGTTACGTCAAAATTAATAGCAGGTCGATATTTTGATTTTAAAAATTCAAAAAAATTATTTCGTGTGTTCGAAACACCCATTTTCCACGAAAATGGACAATTTTTGATCTCCATTTCTCAACTTTGACGTTTAAAAAGTCCCAGTTTTAATTTTTTTCGAGTTTTTTTTCAAAACCACGTAGGTACTAGCTAATAGTATTGCCGTAACTCTGACATTTTGAAAAAATTGTATCGCGAGTTTCAAGGTCGCCAAGATTTTTTTTTTTGAAAAAAAATTACCTTTTTTCGGGTTTTTCAAGTTTGACATTTATTAAGTGACATTTTCGAATTCGCTGTTATTTTTTCTGCATAGCCAGATGAGGGTCGCAAGTAATGCCTTTATTTTGACATCGCCAAAAATAATTCAATCACGATTTATACCGTCACTATAATGACATTTGCTAAAAAGAAAAACGATTTTTCTCAACATTCTTGAATTTGACGTTAAAAAAAATGACAGTTGCATTTATCCGGGATTGCTCTTGCACCAATATGTTATTGCTGCACATTTCACCTTTACGAGGATACCAAAATCTGGCCGCCATCTTGATCCTTCGATTTTAATTAAATTTTTTCGTGTGAAAGAACACGTGTTTTTTCCACTTTTCGATTTTGACGTTTCAAAAGTGCCAGTTCGGATTAGTTTTTCGAAAATATTTCACCGGGGTGTAGTAGCCAGGAGTCTCTTCGTTACGCTAAAATTACAAAATGGCCGCCATCTTGATTCATCGAATCGAAAAAAATTGTTTCCTTCGGTCGCGTTCACGGAATTTCCGCATACGTAATATGACATTAAGTTCTTTACTCTATTTTTCACGGCGCATTTTTCAAATTTTGCAAATAATAATCACTTCAAATTATTAGTGAAAGACCAATAATAGTACATCGCAATTAATTGTAAAAGCAATTATTAAAAAAATGCATAAGAAAAAACAGAAATTAGCCCGAACAGGATCGGCGCATAACCATCATTATAATAATAATTAATTAATGAAAGCGGGGCAACAAACGACCGAGCCCGCGCTCCGGCACGTCAAAACGTATTAACAATTTCATATAAATTCTCATATCTTCGTTATTAAATGACCAATGTGGATAATTTTTTCACAATCATTTACGTTAATTAATTGTCGTTGCGACTGTCCTTTTAATTTTCCCAATCGTGCATAAAGAAGAAGACAAAAAAATAATAAAAAATTAATTTATCGATTTTTTAATAAAACTAAAAGTGTAAGTAAATTTTCAAGCAGCGAGGAATTTTTTTATTTTTCGTTTAAAGTACCAACATAATCGAGATGAAATGAAGCCAAAACTTCAAATTTAGTGTTGAAGAAAAAAAAATTGACAAAAGTTCAACTGTGTCGTCATTCGAAGATGTTATATTTGAAACACGCCTGAACCGGTTCAATGACCTGCTGAAGTTTTTCCGAATTTTGACAGTTTTTCCAAAGGTTTAGGAAAAAACTATATCTATATTTTTTGTAGGTAAAGAACGTCTCTATCATACAGTTTAATTTATTTTTCGATAGGTCGACAATATTTCGAAAAAAATTCGAAAGCATGCGATAAAGAGTAGCATTTGGTCAATTTGTTCAATTGAAGAAACAATAATTGCCGCTCCCAAACAGGGAATTTTTCGGAAAAATGTTTCGAATAAAAAAATAGCACTTGAAGAATTGTTCAAAAAAGGTCTGATTTGATTTTTCGCTAGGATGAACCGTTTTCGAAAAAAAAATTTTTTGTGGGTTTTTATTTTATTTTAAACCAAAGCTGATTTTTTTGTTTTTTTTTCGAATAATTCACTTTTGCCGACTTGTCACGTAAAAATCATCATCATCTTTTTAGTAGGTAACAAACGGCTCTATCTCGCTGTTTTGTTATTTTTTCGATCTGTCACATAAATTTTGAAAAAAAATCCGAATTAGTCGAATAATGCGAATACGGTGTCCTCAATTTTTGAGAGCCGATTACCGCTCACCTAATTATTTTTTCGGAAAACGATTTTTACAAAGTTTGTACGTCTATCCTTTCCCTAAGTAACTGTACTTGCAGAATCTGTCCGCGACGGACAGTTACCGAGAAACAAATCCTTATGTCGGGACGTTTTAAAAAAAATACGGCCCTGAACGGGGACCTTAAAATTCTCGGATCCGGCCCATTTTCGATAGGTCGTATTCGGGGATCCCCAGCTTCGTCCCTACCGAGTTTCATCCCGTTCGGTGCAACTTTCAGACACTTAGAGTGTTTCCTAGCAGATTCCCGAAAAATCCCGAAATTCCCGAAAAAAAGACATTTCCGTTAACGGATCCCGCTCATTTTCAATAGGCATCGTGGCATGGTGCGAAATTTCAATCGATCAAAATTTCAACCTTCTACGACGACAAATGGCGCCTCTAGAGTGTTTCCTAGCAAAGCGAACAGACACACAGACAGAGTGACAGACATTTTTCGGGCACAAGGCATAGTATACTTCCTCGATTTACGATTTCATCGATCTCGGAAGAACAAGTGATAGAACGGAAAGATGACTAATTGTTATTAATTGATTTTTTCCAAATTAATTAATTTGTGTAATAAAAAATAATACACGGATTGCTTAATAGTGTAAACTTTGACAGTTGGGCTGCTTCATATTCATCTTCCATACATTTAATTTTAATTCATCCGCAGGAAAATTAAATTAAACATTTCGTCATTTCGTTATATTTCTTGGTCGATAATAATCAGAGAAATTTTTAAATAGATACTTAATAATTATTAAGATGCACGTCAATGACAGTAGTTGTTAGTCTCGATTAAAACGGAATAGAATCAGACGAACCAACTATGACGCGAGAAAGTAACTACAACGTAAAAAGAGACGATCGACGAAAATGACACTAACCGTCCGAACTCTGATATTAGGGGTATTCACGAGATTCGTAAAATGCGTGTAGTTTTATGAAATTATCATTTCGTACTACAGATAACCAATCAGAATTGGTAAGTTTGGTATAAAACTACGAACTGTCACTATTCGTAGTCAATTTAATATTCAAGTACATTACCTACTCTAAATTTGAAAAGTTTTATAAAGTTGTCAACGAACGTAAATTATTATTGAAGGAATTATTTAATCAACGCTTGAACGACTTAAGTCAGTTTGAGAGTCACTGACAATTACATAAAATTTTTCACGCAATGATGTCCATTTAATTCTCATTCAAAACCAATGTTGACGTATATTTATTTACGCGGGATGGAGTGTTTAGACAAACTGGACGAATCTAGATATGAGAACCACGTCGTGTATGAAACAAAATAAATCAAACCAATAGGATGTGTATTCTTAATCGATACATATGACTTTTTAAACTTAATCGTACAGACTTTTATCGTTATTCCCGTGTACCCTTCATTTATTTTTACGATACATAACGATTGGCTACAAAATATTAAAAAAAAAACAACAATATTTTGCAAAATTTTATCGAATTTTTATTTCGGGGAATTTATCATCACCAAGTTTATCGCAATTTCGCTTACACATGATGTCACTTTATACTACTTGTCATTGAGTGAATTGGTGATCACAGACGAATTGCTAGTTCCCAACGTCTAATTTTTATTTCCTGAATTTGGAGATCATTTGCTTGATTAAAATTTGAAATTGAGGTAATTAGTGAGTTTCGACAAGAAGTGAGAAGAAGGTATTATACCTTTTAATAACGCTTGGTAGTAAAAATGAAAAATTTCAAAATTTTATCCGTGTTTTAAAAACACTAGCAACCAATATTATAAACGCTCATTAGGCTAACGGGCAGGTTTCTGTGCTCGTTTTTGAAGCTAATATCGACGTCAAATTACTTTTATTAACATTTTTATAATTACTTTCATGTCAAGAATAGATAAATTTAAAAAGTTTCCACTTAGACTCGATACCTTCTTCAGAAATGGCCACAGAAATCTGCCCGTTAACTTAATGAGCCTTTATAATACCCGCTGATAATGTTTTTACGTCTAATAAAAATATGGGATATTTATTATTATAAAAATTACGTAGTTATGACATATTATTATTTACTATTAGGTATTGACCATCTAATGCAGTAATGTAATTAATTCATGGAAATAATGCCTCCCAAATCTAAAGAACCCGGAGAGGAATGGTCCTCTTTAGGCATTCCCAGGATACCAGGTGATGCTGTGAGATTGGGTAGTTTCTCCTGGTTGAAAAACAAAGCCTCGATAGATGGTGCAGAAGGCCTTTGGAGAATTCACGATGATTTATACGACTTCAAAAACTTCATCGATAATCATCCTGGTGGACCCGACTGGCTCACTTTTACCAAGGTATTAGATAATCATATTTACGTATATCTTAATTAGCCACATCACTAACTTTGCAGGGCACTGATATTACCGAAGCTTTCGAAGTACATCACATAACAACTTTACCAGAGCAAATGTTGCAGAAATACCATGTAAGGAAAGCTAAGACCAAACGTGCAGTTCCTTTCACTTTCAAGGATGATGGCTTCTATAGGACACTAAAAAGAGAGGTGAGGAATTTTATTTTTGGCAATCATTACTGTTCAATCCGAATTATCCATTTTTGTTAATACCTTGATTCACGGAACAAACATATGTTTTTCTTCAAAGATTCGTCCAATTATACTAGCTCTACCAAAACAACCGGGTAAGACTTCGGACTTCTTCATCGACACTCTTCTAGGAGCCACATTTCTGTTTGCTGTAATTTCCAATTATTACTGGAATTTTTGGTTGGCAGCTTTAGCCGGTGTTTTATTATGTTTCACCACAATAGCAGCCCATAATTACTTCCATCGAAAGGATAACTTCAGGATGTATTACTTCAACCTCTCGCTAATGATGGTCAAGTAAGTTTTAATAACCTAAAATACTTGCCGGTAGACTAAAAATTACATACGCCAAAAGGTTTCCAAAAAAATATCAGTATAATCAGCATAATCCCTAATCAGTACGTCTTGATTAGGAGTTGATCGTTACGAAAAAGTTCACATGGCATTGACCAATATGGATCGAATAGATTCAAAGATATTGTTTTATAGGATACCGATACCAAAAATGAAAATACAATAAATATTATGGATCCGTCAGTCAGATATGATGGTCAATGACGGTCAATGACTGCTTCCAAGATAAACAAATCCAAACAGAAAAAAGACATTAATTTAGAGATCATGCATCGGTTATTACTCTGAAAAATATTTCGGCAAATCTGAAAAAAGATATTGCATTGGATTGTGGTAATAAAATTAATTTACATTATGAACTTATTATCAATTTATTTGTTATGTTGTTATCAATAATAGGAGTGATATAGTAGGTAGAGAGATGGTGACAAAAATGCCTTCCTTGTATCTCAGAAATGGAACAAAACCAGGTTTTTATACCAGGCTCTCCGTTTTTCGCGTGCCACTATTATGGGGATTTCACTTATCTTAAGAGATACGAAGTGGGTTGAATTAGGGCAAAGATGTGTATTTTTGTGCTGGTTGATAATCTGAAAAGAAATTTGGGCTGTCATTATTAGTTGTTAAAATGTTCCAAAAAAACTGAAATTTTTGCGATTTTTGTTATTATTTTTTTATTCAAAAACCAATCAAGCAAGCCGTTTTTAACTGAAGCACTATTAAGATACTTTTCAACAAGAAATCCAAAAATAATTTTACAATAATTGCTCTTGCACTTGAGATAGAAAGAAAATCGATAGTCAACTTTTTTTCTTATGGGTGTCATTTGAATTTTTCCATTTTTAGATAAAATTTTTCATCTTGTGTGCAGAGTGCTTTGAAGAAATGTCAAGGGTTTTTTGTTTTCAACAAATTTTGATGGTTTATAATTTTATCACTGTTGTCATTAAGTTTATAACGCGAAAATGTCTTTTCAAGTGAAGAACAAAGAGATATGCTACTACAAATACCGCATCTAAATACCGACATAACTGTAGAAACGTATTTGCACCGGTGTGAACTTAGCAGCCAGTTCTCCAGCAGCCAATATGGCGGTATGTCATTCCACATCGCTATGCACGATCATCGAACGGTTACCATAATAATACATAGAAGATTTATGCCCGTATTCACAAACGATAATTTCCTAAATAATTACGTAATCAATTATCCCCATCTCATTCTATTGCAAAAAAACTGCATATCTCCATCTCATCATTTAATTAATTACGTAATTATTTAGGAAATTATCGTTTGTGAATACGAGCATTTATATTTCTAATAAATGAGCAATGTTTATTAATACTTATACTTTGAGTTACTGTAGAATCGAATGCTGAACCGAACCATTGGAATAAAAACATGTATGTCGTGTATAGATTCGCAGTTATTAACTAGGTTAGGTATACCTACCAGTTTGATATAACAGCAAATATAGTCGATTTTTGCCCCGAAGGCATTCGGAGGCTGGGTTTTGACATCACTAAAAAGGGTTGGTTTTTTATTGCCAACAATCGAGCGAAAACGAAAATTCCTTCGGCCCCTCTCTTGGGGGTCAAAATGCCCCCCAAAGTCTTAAAAATGCGTTTTTGCCCCGAAGGCATTCGAAGGCTGGGTTTTGACATCACTAAAAAAGGTTGGTTTTTTATTGCCAACAATCGAGCGGAAACGAAAATTCCTTCGGCCCCTCTCTTGGGGGTCAAAATGCCCCCCAAAGTCTTAAAAATGCGTTTTTGCCCCGAAGGCATTCGAAGGCTGGATTTTGACATCACTAAAAAGGGTTGGTTTTTTATTGCCAACAATCGAGCGGAAACGAAAATTCCTTCGGCCCCTCTCTTGGGGGTCAAAATGCCCCCCAAAGTCTTAAAAATGCGTTTTTGCCCCGAAGGCATTCGAAGGCTGGGTTTTGACATCACTAAAAAGGGTTGGTTTTTTATTGTCAACAATCGAGCGGAAACGAAAATTCCTTCGGCCCCTCTCTTGGGGGTCAAAATGCCCCCCAAAGTCTTAAAAATGCGTTTTTGCCCCGAAGGCATTCGAAGGCTGGGTTTTGACATCACTAAAAAGGGTTGGTTTTTTATTGCCAACAATCGAGCGAAAACGAAAATTCCTTCGGCCCCTCTCTTTGGGGTCAAAATGCCCCCCAAAGTCTTAAAAATGCGTTTTGGCCCCGAAGGCATTCGAAGGCTGGGTTTTGACATCACTAAAAAGGGTTGGTTTTTTATTGCCAACAATCGAGCGAAAACGAAAATTCCTTCGGCCCCTCTCTTGGGGGTCAAAATGCCCCCCAAAGTCTTAAAAATGCGTTTTTGCCCCGAAGGCATTCGAAGGCTGGGTTTTGACATCACTAAAAAGGGTTGGTTTTTTATTGCCAACAATCGAGCGAAAACGAAAATTCCTTCGGCCCCTCTCTTGGGGGTCAAAATGCCCCCCAAAGTCTTAAAAATGCGTTTTTGCCCCGAAGGCATTCGAAGGCTGGGTTTTGACATCACTAAAAAGGGTTGGTTTTTTATTGCCAACAATCGAGCGGAAACGAAAATTCCTTCGGCCCCTCTCTTGGGGGTCAAAATGCCCCCCAAAGTCTTAAAAATGCGTTTTTGCCCCGAAGGCATTCGAAGGCTGGGTTTTGACATCACTAAAAAGGGTTGGTTTTTTATTGCCAACAATCGAGCGGAAACGAAAATTCCTTCGGCCCCTCTCTTGGGGGTCAAAATGCCCCCCAAAGTCTTAAAAATGCGTTTTGGCCCCGAAGGCATTCGAAGGCTGGGTTTTGACATCACTAAAAAGGGTTGGTTTTTTATTGCCAACAATCGAGCGAAAACGAAAATTCCTTCGGACCCTCTCTTGGGGGTCAAAATGCCCCCCAAAGTCTTAAAAATGCGTTTTTGCCCCGAAGGCATTCGAAGGCTGGGTTTTGACATCACTAAAAAGGGTTAGTTTTTTATTGCCAACAATCGAGCGAAAACGAAAATTCCTTCGGCCCCTCTCTTGGGGGTCAAAATGCCCCCCAAAGTCTTAAAAATGCGTTTTTGCCCCGAAGGCATTCGAAGGCTGGGTTTTGACATCACTAAAAAGGGTTAGTTTTTTATTGCCAACAATCGAGCGAAAACGAAAATTCCTTCGGCCCCTCTCTTGGGGGTCAAAATGCCCCCCAAAGTCTTAAAAATGCGTTTTGGCCCCGAAGGCATTCGAAGGCTGGGTTTTGACATCACTAAAAAGGGTTGGTTTTTTATTGCCAACAATCGAGCGAAAACGAAAATTCCTTCGGACCCTCTCTTGGGGGTCAAAATGCCCCCCAAAGTCTTAAAAATGCGTTTTTTGCCCCGAAGGCATTCGAAGGCTGGGTTTTGACATCACTAAAAAGGGTTAGTTTTTTATTGCCAACAATCGAGCGAAAACGAAAATTCCTTCGGCCCCTCTCTTGGGGGTCAAAATGCCCCCCAAAGTCTTAAAAATGCGTTTTTGCCCCGAAGGCATTCGAAGGCTGGGTTTTGACATCACTAAAAAGGGTTGGTTTTTTGTTGCCAACATTCGAATGTAAGTGCAAAAAAAATTTTGCACTTAAATAAAAAATTCTTTTCATTGTCGGCTACGGATTTACAGGCATTCGAGTTCTACCTATTCCTTGAGTTAAATAAAATTTGTTAATGTGGCATTTATTCGAATTTAAAGCTACATTTTCTGAAAAAAAAACTCAAGTAATAGAACTAAAATACAGTTTGTGAATAATATTGGCTCATTGTTCGCAACTTATTGGTTGGAATTGCTATTAATATTTTTCATGTTTCCATGGTTACATCTTAACCTTGGTTTCTAGAGACCTACAGGCACTCTTCTTCCTGATGAAATGTATCCAGTGCAGTGTTGTCATTTTTTAGCACAAAGCAGAACTTATTAGAGAAGGTATTCCAGAGAAAATCGAAAATGACCTTAGAATTCACAAATTCCGGATCACCCTGTATTTTACTTTTAGAATGACTTGATGATTACCGAAGTTTTTTTTCTGATCTTAATAATGTAAATACCCTCCTTTATTAAAGATTTTTTTATTTTTGTTTATGAGAGATTTTGTACAATCCGACAACAGGGTTACGGCGTTACGGTTCCCTTCATGGGCATGCTGACGTTTGCTGAGCGCCAAGCGCCACACTTCAGGCTGCGGGCCACGGGACATAAAACGATGACGACAAATAAATGTCTGTCACGTGTTTTACCTATGTTGGTGATCTCAATAATAAACCAATAAACGTCTTTGCAACTATTGACTTTCAATCAATAATATATTATTGAAATATTCTTAAAATATTAGTGTTTTATTTATCATCAATCAAAAATATTCTTTTTATTTTTTACTTCTTGGAACAGATTCCAGAAGTACTGATTGCGCATTCTGAAAAATTCACTTATTATGGTTCCTTTTCACAGCTTTATTGCCCTGTTCATCAAATTTACAGCTTTTGATTGGTCCACAAACGGGTATTATGAATTGCTAGGGTTTTACTTTAAGAACTTATTTATATCATCAGCATGATAGCGGCAACCCAGTAAAGGGGAATTCTTTCAATTCATCAAATTGTATAGAAATTTAAGAGGGTTTCCCTTACAACCAGTTCTTCGTAGAACTATTTTAAAAATACGGAAAGACATAAAATATATCTGTTACTTTCTTTTTCACTGGGTAATGCCGTACCTATGGCTTGAGAGGAGAGATTTTAAAAATCTAATTCCGAGTTCAATTGTTCAAATGATTTATTGGGGGTAAAAACCGGGGTACACTTAGACTCAAACAGGTAGAGCTCCCAACAATGTATAATAGACTGAAATGCAGGTGAGGTTCTAAAAATGTTCCCACTTTTAAAATGCAATAAACCAAAGCTCTTTGTATCATATAATGTTATATTTTTTTAATTAATTAGTACCTACCTGAAGTATAATTGTTGTATATTATATATTAATTAATATATTAGCTGATTATCCGCTATGACTGATGGAAATTAATAAATTAAATGAAAGGAAAATTAAAATTTGTTGAAAAGTAGTAAAACAATAGTATGTTTTGCTACTTTTAAATGTAACTACAACTAATTTACTACGTAAATGTCTGATTTACTGATGTTTGAAGAAAAAATATATTATCAGAAATGAATTTCTAATAGTGCATATTTTTAATTGGCTACCATAATTAGGTAGGTATTATAGGTACTAATCTAATTTGCCATTAAATAATGTTTTCACAATGCGGTGGAAAAGTTCCGCAAACTTGCATGCGCCTATGTTCGTGTAGATTTTGAGTTTTTTTTTTGGGGCAAAAAAAAAGGCTGGTTTAACAATTCGATGCTCACCATTGGGATCGGAAACGGTAAGAGATACAGGTCGGTTAAATTAGAGAAAAGTTGCAAAATTTTATATGCTTATTAAGAATCTGAAAGAAAATTTATGGAAACTTCAGGCGTTGCTGAAATATCCTGAAAAAACTTGAAAATGGAGATTTCTTACTTCAATCGTATCTTTTTTATTATTGATAAGAAATTGAAATATTTTTGTGAGTTTACATAAGTTATCAAAAGATATCATTATCTGTCATTTCCAAAATTTTCAAGGACTACTAGATCGCAGAGTTTTCATAGTCAACTTTTGTTTTTCTAATTGCCGCCATATTGTTTTTCATGTCATTCGCTATTAAAAAAATCAAGGAAACAATTTATCAAATTCAAAAAAAATTCTTAAAAATTTTATTCTTTATTCGAAAAAAAAAGAAAATGATTTCACCGAATAAGGTCAATATGACGTCGCGACTTGACATTGCTTACATTTTTAAGACATTCGGTTAAACAAAGCTTATTTTTTTCGACAAAAGAAGAACAAACATTTTTAAGAGATCTTTTTTTTTCAATAGATAATTTTTTTCCTTGATTCTTTTAATAGCGAATGACACGAAAAAACAATATGGCGGGCATAAGAAAAACAAAAGTTAACTATGAAAACTCTGCGATCTAATAGTCCTTGAAAATTTTGGAAATGACAGATGATACCTTTTGATGACTTATGTAAACTCACAAAAATATTTCAATTTCTTTCCAATAATAAAAAAGATACGATTGAAGTAAGAAATCTCCATTTTCAAGTTTTTTCAGGATATTTCAGGAACGCCTGAAGTTTCCATAAATTTTCTTTCAGATTCTTAATAAGCATAAAATTGTGCAACTTTTCTCTAATTTAACCGACCGTGTATTGTTTTTGAGTTTTTGAATATTGAAGATTTAAATTAGTTTCCTGATTTTTTATTTTAGTATTTAGATTTTAGTATTTAAGTACTGACTTATTAGTACTGATTTATAATAACTCATCATTTATTAAAAATTAAAAAAGAAACGTAAAATAAAAAGTATTTGTATAAAAGAAACATTTAATGATATTATACTAAGTAATACTATCTGAAAATGTTTGAGAGCCACTGGTTGTATATGAAGTTTTCTGTTTCTCTCTACTTATTTTACGGCTTTCCGTTATCCTTAAATGGTTTTACATTAGTTAGTTCTATTATTATTCAAACTTTAATCCTCCTACCGTATTGGCACCAATTCGACAAAGGAGCTATAGTCCTATGTAAATAGGGTAAATCTTTATTGCCCCATCTGTAAACCATTGTATTATAAAGTACCTGTCTCTATCCTTTTCGAGTTTTATGAGTTGAGGGAATAATGTTGAAATATTATTTATTGTCTTTGAAATTTGTTCCAAAAACTTTAACAAAATCTTTTTGACCCAGAGTCGCGAACGGCGCCTCTGATCTCGGAGTCAAGCCGCACATCTGGCAGCCATTGTTCTGGCCGAGAAGCCCAGACCCGGCGCATTCGAAACTAATGAAATCACTTTGTGCAAGAGCGGTTATACAGGCTGATCAGTAACTCGCGCACTCCGAATACAGATATAGTAGAGCCCATAAAAATTAAGGATATTCTGCAAAAAAAAAAAAAATTGAATCCAACGGTTGGTTTTTAAGTTACAGAGTTTCCCTCATCTGAGTTTAAAGGTCATTTTTCCAATAACCGTGATAAAAATTAATGAAAAATTCAGTTTACTGTAATGTTTGGAACGGATACCATATAATTCATAATTTTTTTTCCACAAAACCCCTTTACAGAGGAATTGAGAATGTTGGAAATTGATACCATACCTAAATCTGAGCGAAATTTGAAGTTTGGCAACTGCCTAAACTCAACTTATTATAGAATATAAAATATTCAAATTCCTTCGTTGCTATGGAAATAAAAATAATAACAATACCATCTAACCCGAACTTATTCACATGTTCAGTGCAGTGTTGCCACCTTTTTTTTTTTACAAAAATGGTCATATCTTTGGAAGAAAAGAACTTACAACACTGCAGTAAGAAAATTTACCACTCTTAAAAAGTGAAGTTCACCGCAGCATGCTCCGAGTGCGCGAATTACTGATCACCCTGTAAAAGAGCGCCAGTCCGCCACACTGGTACTACAAGAATTATTGTTCTATTTGTGTTAAAACTACACCCCATGTTAACTTACGTTGTGTGGCAACTTAGAAGTCATTTTAAATTTTCAGGGATTTATATTTAAATTAGTTTGAGATATTTTACAGTATATTTCCTGAAATATCATGAAAAAAACCGAAAAATCCATATTCCGTATTTTATCGATATCTTTTTTATTATTGAAACTAAATGAATAATTTCTTAATAAGTTCACATAAGTCGTCATTAGCTATCCATTTTTTTTTCGTTTGAAAAATTTTCAAGGCTGACTAATCCCGGAGTTTTCATAATCAACATTTGTTTTTCTTATTTCCGCCATATTTTTTTGCCTTTCTCGGTGTAAAAAAATCAAGGAAACCATAAATCTCTTGAAAAATTAAAATAAAAATTTTTATTCTGCAAAACAAATTCTGGGATAGAAATTTTTGCGGAAAATTTTTATTTTTTTATTTTTCTCCAAAAGATTTATGATTTCCTTCATGTTTTACATGAATGACATAAAAAAATACGGCGGAAATACGAAAAACAAAAGTTAGCTATGAAAACCATAGGTACTCCCGTGTGCGGTAATCGCCGATGGCACGAACGGACTTGTTATTTTTGTTGCACAAACGTGGACAAACCGTGGACAAACGAATGCCGTTTGAAAATTGATGAAATTTACTCTGATGTCTCTGTGCTGATGTCAATTTTTTAAACTTCGTCATGACTTTTTTTTGAGGGTGGACAAATGAAAATTTTGGTTGAACAAACGTGGACAAATGAATTCCGTTTGAATTTTATAAAAATTTGCACTTAGGGGTGCCAGCTTCACTGAGCTATACAAATGGTGCCTAATACTCGTTAATCGATTCAGAACGATTTTGAATTTTTTTATATAAAATAAATATTATTTGCGTATGGAACTAAAGAGCCTCAGTTTCATATCCAAAGAGCCGCATGTGGCTCGCGAGCCGCAGGTTACCGACCCCTGCCCTAGGATCTAGTCGGCTTTGATAATTTTTGAATTATAGTTAGATAGCTCGTGACGACCTATTAATTTTTCTACTCTTATTGAATAATATTCCAATTATGTATGAGAGCTTTTCCCATGAATTATGAAAGTTATTATTCGTAGGTATTGAGTTTTATAGTTCATAATACCCCCGGCTCTTGTCCAATCGCAGCTACACTAACAAAAAATTCATAATACCCGCTGGTGGACCAATAAAACCTGTAAATTTGATGAACAGAGCAATAAAGCTGTGAATAGGAACGATAACTGAAATTTTTACTGAATAAGAAATAAATAAATCAAGTACTGAAAGTACAGAAAGCAGTACTTCTGGAAGTTGTTCCAAGCAGTAAAAAAATATAAAAATATTTCAATATTATATTATTGATTGAAAGACAATAATTAATGCAAAGACGTTTATTATTGAGATCACCAACATTGGTATAACACGTGACAAACATTTGTCGCCATCGTTGCTATGTCCCGTGTCCCGTGGCCTGTGGCGCTTGGCGCTCAGCATGCCCGTGAAGGGAATCGTAACGCCGTAACCCTGTTGTCGGATTGTGCAGATTCTCTTATAAACAAAAATTTAAAAATCAGCAATAAAGGAGGGCATTTAAATTATTAAGATCAGAAAATACAAACTTGAGTAATCATCAAGTCATTCTAAAAGTGAAATACAGGGTGATTTGTTACATTTGTGAATTCTGAGGTCATTTTCGATTTTCTCTGGAATGCCTGCTCTAATTAATTTGTTCTGTTTTGTGCAACAAAGTGACAACACTGCACTGGATACATTTATACAGGAAGAAAAAGAGTGCCAGTAGGTCTCTAATAACCTAGGTTAAGACGTTGCCATGGAAACATGAAAAATATGGAATAGCAATTCCAACCTATAAGTTACAAATATTGAAGTCAAAATATTATTTTCCACAATCTGTATTTTAGTTCTATTACTTGAGTTTTTTTCTTTCTTTACAAAATGTAGCTTTAAACTCGAATAGATACCACATTAATGCCCGTATTCACAAACGATAATTTCCTAAATAATTACGTAATCAATTATCCCCATCTCATTCTATTGCTAAAAAAACTGCATATCTCCATCTCACTCATTTAAATAATTACGTAATTATTTAGGAAATTATCGTTTGTGAATACGGGCATAACAGATTTTATTTAACTCAAGGAATATGTAGAACTAGAAAGCCTGTAAATCCGTAACCGATAATGAAAAAAACTTCTTTTTTTCACAAAAAAAATCACAAAAAATGTTTTTGCACTTAATTGTTGGCAACAAAAAACCACCCTTTTTAGTGATGTCAAAACCCAGCCTTCGAATGCCTTCGGGGCCAAAACGCATTTTTAAGACTTTGGGGGGCATTTTGACCCCCAAGAGAGGGGCCGAAGGAATTTTCGTTTTCGCTCGATTGTTGGCAATAAAAAACCAACCCTTTTTAGTGATGTCAAAACCCAGCCTTCGAATGCCTTCGGGGCAAAAACGCATTTTTAAGACTTTGGGGGGCATTTTGACCCCCAAGAGAGGGGCCGAAGGAATTTTCGTTTTCGCTCGACTGTTGGCAATAAAAAACCAACCCTTTTTAGTGATGTCAAAACCCAGCCTTCGAATGCCTTCGGGGCCAAAACGCATTTTTAAGACTTTGGGGGGCATTTTGACCCCCAAGAGAGGGGCCGAAGGAATTTTCGTTTTCGCTCGATTGTTGGCAATAAAAAACCAACCCTTTTTAGTGATGTCAAAACCCAGCCTTCGAATGCCTTCGGGGCCAAAACGCATTTTTAAGACTTTGGGGGGCATTTTGACCCCCAAGAGAGGGGCCGAAGGAATTTTCGTTTTCGCTCGATTGTTGGCAATAAAAAACCAACCCTTTTTAGTGATGTCAAAACCCAGCCTTCGAATGCCTTCGGGGCAAAAACGCATTTTTAAGACTTTGGGGGGCATTTTGACCCCCAAGAGAGGGGCCGAAGGAATTTTCGTTTTCGCTCGACTGTTGGCAATAAAAAACCAACCCTTTTTAGTGATGTCAAAACCCAACCTTCGAATGCCTTCGGGGCAAAAACGCATTTTTAAGACTTTGGGGGGCATTTTGACCCCCAAGAGAGGGGCCGAAGGAATCTTCGTTTTCGCTCGATTGTTGGCAATAAAAAACCAACCCTTTTTAGTGATGTCAAAACCCAGCCTTCGAATGCCTTCGGGGCAAAAACGCATTTTTAAGACTTTGGGGGGCATTTTGACCCCCAAGAGAGGGGCCGAAGGAATTTTCGTTTTCGCTCGATTGTTGGCAATAAAAAACCAACCCTTTTTAGTGATGTCAAAACCCAGCCTTCCAATGCCTTCGGGGCCAAAACGCATTTTTAAGACTTTGGGGGGCATGTTGACCCCCAAGAGAGGGGCCGAAGGAATTTTCGTTTTCGCTCGATTGTTGGCAATAAAAAACCAACCCTTTTTAGTGATGTCAAAACCCAGCCTTCGAATGCCTTCGGGGAAAAACGCATTTTTAAGACTTTGGGGGGCATTTTGACCCCAAAGAGAGGGGCCGAAGGAATTTTCGTTTTCGCTCGATTGTTGGCAATAAAAAACCAACCCTTTTTAGTGATGTCAAAACCCAGCCTTCGAATGCCTTCGGGGCCAAAACGCATTTTTAAGACTTTGGGGGGCATTTTGACCCCCAAGAGAGGGGCCGAAGGAATTTTCGTTTTCGCTCGATTGTTGGCAATAAAAAACCAACCCTTTTTCGTGATGTCAAAACCCAGCCTTCGAATGCCTTCGGGGCAAAAACGCATTTTTAAGACTTTGGGGGGCATTTTGACCCCCAAGAGAGGGGCCGAAGGAATTTTCGTTTCCGCTCGATTGTTGGCAATAAAAAACCAACCTTTTTTAGTGATGTCAAAACCCAGCCTTCGAATGCCTTCGGGGCCAAAACGCATTTTTAAGACTTTGGGGGGCATTTTGACCCCCAAGAGAGGGGCCGAAGGAATTTTCGTTTTCGCTCGATTGTTGGCAATAAAAAACCAACCCTTTTTAGTGATGTCAAAACCCAGCCTTCGAATGCCTTCGGGGCCAAAACGCATTTTTAAGACTTTGGGGGGCATTTTGACCCCCAAGAGAGGGGCCGAAGGAATTTTCGTTTTCGCTCGATTGTTGGCAATAAAAAACCAACCCTTTTTAGTGATGTCAAAACCCAGCCTTCGAATGCCTTCGGGGCAAAAACGCATTTTTAAGACTTTGGGGGGCATTTTGACCCCCAAGAGAGGGGCCGAAGGAATTTTCGTTTTCGCTCGACTGTTGGCAATAAAAAACCAACCCTTTTTAGTGATGTCAAAACCCAGCCTTCGAATGCCTTCGGGGCAAAAACGCATTTTTAAGACTTTGGGGGGCATTTTGACCCCCAAGAGAGGGGCCGAAGGAATCTTCGTTTTCGCTCGATTGTTGGCAATAAAAAACCAACCCTTTTTAGTGATGTCAAAACCCAGCCTTCGAATGCCTTCGGGGCAAAAACGCATTTTTAAGACTTTGGGGGGCATTTTGACCCCCAAGAGAGGGGCCGAAGGAATTTTCGTTTTCGCTCGATTGTTGGCAATAAAAAACCAACCCTTTTTAGTGATGTCAAAACCCAGCCTTCGAATGCCTTCGGGGCCAAAACGCATTTTTAAGACTTTGGGGGGCATGTTGACCCCCAAGAGAGGGGCCGAAGGAATTTTCGTTTTCGCTCGATTGTTGGCAATAAAAAACCAACCCTTTTTAGTGATGTCAAAACCCAGCCTTCGAATGCCTTCGGGGCAAAAACGCATTTTTAAGACTTTGGGGGGCATTTTGACCCCAAAGAGAGGGGCCGAAGGAATTTTCGTTTTCGCTCGATTGTTGGCAATAAAAAACCAACCCTTTTTAGTGATGTCAAAACCCAGCCTTCGAATGCCTTCGGGGCCAAAACGCATTTGTAAGACTTTGGGGGGCATTTTGACCCCCAAGAGAGGGGCCGAAGGAATTTTCGTTTTCGCTCGATTGTTGGCAATAAAAAACCAACCCTTTTTAGTGATGTCAAAACCCAGCCTTCGAATGCCTTCGGGGCAAAAACGCATTTTTAAGACTTTGGGGGGCATTTTGACCCCCAAGAGAGGGGCCGAAGGAATTTTCGTTTTCGCTCGATTGTTGGCAATAAAAAACCAACCCTTTTTAGTGATGTCAAAACCCAGCCTTCGAATGCCTTCGGGGCCAAAACGCATTTTTAAGACTTTGGGGGGCATTTTGACCCCCAAGAGAGGGGCCGAAGGAATTTTCGTTTTCGCTCGATTGTTGGCAATAAAAAACCAACCCTTTTTAGTGATGTCAAAACCCAGCCTTCGAATGCCTTCGGGGCCAAAACGCATTTTTAAGACTTTGGGGGGCATTTTGACCCCCAAGAGAGGGGCCGAAGGAATTTTCGTTTTCGCTCGATTGTTGGCAATAAAAAACCAACCCTTTTTAGTGATGTCAAAACCCAGCCTTCGAATGCCTTCGGGGCCAAAACGCATTTTTAAGACTTTGGGGGGCATTTTGACCCCAAAGAGAGGGGTCGAAGGAATTTTCGTTTTCGCTCGATTGTTGGCAATAAAAAACCAACCCTTTTTAGTGATGTCAAAACCCAGCCTTCGAATGCCTTCGGGGCCAAAACGCATTTTTAAGACTTTGGGGGGCATTTTGACCCCCAAGAGAGGGGCCGAAGGAATTTTCGTTTTCGCTCGATTGTTGGCAATAAAAAACCAACCCTTTTTAGTGATGTCAAAACCCAGCCTTCGAATGCCTTCGGGGCCAAAACGCATTTTTAAGACTTTGGGGGGCATTTTGACCCCCAAGAGAGGGGCCGAAGGAATTTTCGTTTTCGCTCGATTGTTGGCAATAAAAAACCAACCCTTTTTAGTGATGTCAAAACCCAGCCTTCGAGTGCCTTCGGGGCAAAAACGCATTTTTAAGACTTTGGGGGGCATTTTGACCCCCAAGAGAGGGGCCGAAGGAATTTTCGTTTTCGCTCGATTGTTGGCAATAAAAAACCAACCCTTTTTAGTGATGTCAAAACCCAGCCTTCGAATGCCTTCGGAGCCAAAACGCATTTTTAAGACTTTGGGGGGCATTTTGACCCCCAAGAGAGGGGCCGAAGGAGTTTTCGTTTTCGCTCGATTGTTGGCAATAAAAAACCAACCCTTTTTAGTGATGTCAAAACCCAGCCTTCGAATGCCTTCGGGGCCAAAACGCATTTTTAAGACTTTGGGGGGCATTTTGACCCCAAAGAGAGGGGCCGAAGGAATTTTCGTTTCCGCTCGATTGTTGGCAATAAAAAACCAACCCTTTTTAGTGATGTCAAAACCCAGCCTTCGAATGCCTTCGGGGCCAAAACGCATTTTTAAGACTTTGGGGGGCATTTTGACCCCCAAGAGAGGGGCCGAAGGAATTTTCGTTTTCGCTCGATTGTTGGCAATAAAAAACCAACCCTTTTTAGTGATGTCAAAACCCAGCCTTCGAATGCCTTCGGGGCCAAAACGCATTTTTAAGACTTTGGGGGGCATTTTGACCCCCAAGAGAGGGGCCGAAGGAATTTTCGTTTTCGCTCGATTGTTGGCAATAAAAAACCAACCCTTTTTAGTGATGTCAAAACCCAGCCTTCGAATGCCTTCGGGGCCAAAACGCATTTTTAAGACTTTGGGGGGCATTTTGACCCCAAAGAGAGGGGCCGAAGGAATTTTCGTTTTCGCTCGATTGTTGGCAATAAAAAACCAACCCTTTTTAGTGATGTCAAAACCCAGCCTTCGAATGCCTTCGGGGCCAAAACGCATTTTTAAGACTTTGGGGGGCATTTTGACCCCAAAGAGAGGGGTCGAAGGAATTTTCGTTTTCGCTCGATTGTTGGCAATAAAAAACCAACCCTTTTTAGTGATGTCAAAACCCAGCCTTCGAATGCCTTCGGGGCAAAAACGCATTTTTAAGACTTTGGGGGGCATTTTGACCCCCAAGAGAGGGGCCGAAGGAATTTTCGTTTTCGCTCGATTGTTGGCAATAAAAAACCAACCCTTTTTAGTGATGTCAAAACCCAGTCTTCGAATGCCTTCGGGGCAAAAACGCATTTTTAAGACTTTGGGGGGCATTTTGACCCCCAAGAGAGGGGCCGAAGGAATTTTCGTTTTCGCTCGATTGTTGGCAATAAAAAACCAACCCTTTTTAGTGATGTCAAAACCCAGCCTTCGAATGCCTTCGGGGCCAAAACGCATTTTTAAGACTTTGGGGGGCATTTTGACCCCCAAGAGAGGGGCCGAAGGAATTTTCGTTTTCGCTCGATTGTTGGCAATAAAAAACCAACCCTTTTTAGTGATGTCAAAACCCAGCCTTCGAATGCCTTCGGGGCCAAAACGCATTTTTAAGACTTTGGGGGGCATTTTGACCCCCAAGAGAGGGGCCGAAGGAATTTTCGTTTTCGCTCGATTGTTGGCAATAAAAAACCAACCCTTTTTAGTGATGTCAAAACCCAGCCTTCGAATGCCTTCGGGGCCAAAACGCATTTTTAAGACTTTGGGGGGCATTTTGACCCCCAAGAGAGGGGCCGAAGGAATTTTCGTTTTCGCTCGATTGTTGGCAATAAAAAACCAACCCTTTTTAGTGATGTCAAAACCCAGCCTTCGAATGCCTTCGGGGCCAAAACGCATTTTTAAGACTTTGGGGGGCATTTTGACCCCCAAGAGAGGGGCCGAAGGAATTTTCGTTTTCGCTCGATTGTTGGCAATAAAAAACCAACCCTTTTTAGTGATGTCAAAACCCAGCCTTCGAATGCCTTCGGGGCCAAAACGCATTTTTAAGACTTTGGGGGGCATTTTGACCCCAAAGAGAGGGGCCGAAGGAATTTTCGTTTTCGCTCGATTGTTGGCAATAAAAAACCAACCCTTTTTAGTGATGTCAAAACCCAGCCTTCGAATGCCTTCGGGGCCAAAACGCATTTTTAAGACTTTGGGGGGCATTTTGACCCCCAAGAGAGGGGCCGAAGGAATTTTCGTTTTCGCTCGATTGTTGGCAATAAAAAACCAACCCTTTTTAGTGATGTCAAAACCCAGCCTTCGAATGCCTTCGGGGCCAAAACGCATTTTTAAGACTTTGGGGGGCATTTTGACCCCAAAGAGAGGGGTCGAAGGAATTTTCGTTTCCGCTCGATTGTTGGCAATAAAAAACCAACCCTTTTTAGTGATGTCAAAACCCAGCCTTCGAATGCCTTCGGGGCAAAAACGCATTTTTAAGACTTTGGGGGGCATTTTGACCCCCAAGAGAGGGGCCGAAGGAATTTTCGTTTTCGCTCGATTGTTGGCAATAAAAAACCAACCCTTTTTAGTGATGTCAAAACCCAGCCTTCGAATGCCTTCGGGGCCAAAACGCATTTTTAAGACTTTGGGGGGCATTTTGACCCCCAAGAGAGGGGCCGAAGGAATTTTCGTTTTCGCTCGATTGTTGGCAATAAAAAACCAACCCTTTTTAGTGATGTCAAAACCCAGCCTTCGAATGCCTTCGGGGCCAAAACGCATTTTTAAGACTTTGGGGGGCATTTTGACCCCCAAGAGAGGGGCCGAAGGAATTTTCGTTTTCGCTCGATTGTTGGCAATAAAAAACCAACCCTTTTTAGTGATGTCAAAACCCAGCCTTCGAATGCCTTCGGGGCAAAAACGCATTTTTAAGACTTTGGGGGGCATTTTGACCCCCAAGAGAGGGGCCGAAGGAATTTTCGTTTCCGCTCGATTGTTGGCAATAAAAAACCAACCCTTTTTAGTGATGTCAAAACCCAGCCTCCGAATGCCTTCGGGGCAAAAATCGACTATATTTGCTGTTATATCAAACTGGTAGGTATACCTAACCTAGTTAATAACTGCGAATCTATACACGACATACATGTTTTTATTCCAATGGTTCGGTTCAGCATTCGATTCTACAGTAACTCAAAGTATAAGTATTAATAAACATTGCTCATTTATTAGAAATATAAAATCTTCTATGTATTATTATGGTAACCGTTCGATGATCGTGCATAGCGATGTGGAATGACATACCGCCATATTGGCTGCTGGAGAACTGGCTGCTAAGTTCACACCGGTCGTATTTGCAACGTTATCCAGAGCGGCAAAAACCTTCTTTGAGATATTTTTCTTTGCTGCACAGGAACTTTTGGTTCGTTTAAAAAACTCGGAAAATTCATTAAGTCAACTTTGCTCGCAGATATCTACAACAGTTAGGCGTAAGTTAACCAGCTGCGGCTTTTAATGACATCTTACAGGTCGACACAGCTAAGGTGGCCGCTGAGAGGCGCAGATCGAGAAGCGAGAGGTTTTTAGAAAGAAAGCGACATATTCAAACCAGGCCTGTGGTCGGTACACTGAGTATCAAAGTTCTTGACTAAAAATGAATTTTCTGTAATTAATGTTGAAATACGGAATTTTATTACTTTAGTAACGACTTTTGTATAACGACTTTGGCCAAAAAGTATTTTATTTTTAATATATGAAGATGCGGTCACCATAATTCACAACTCACGAGCACGTGGTTTAGCTCAATATTTTTGAACCACGCTGCACTATTTGAATAGAGAAATGCTGGGTTGTAAAGTTGACAGTACGGTCCGACTTTACATTTAAATAAAACCAAAAAGATAACAAAATTATTATCGAACGCTCCCTTCGCTCTCTTCGCTAGTCCACATTGACTTGACGAGTACTGACATACCTATTTAATTAATAAATAAGCGGATTGGAAAAGACGGCGATTTAAATTATTTGATTGACTTACCGAATTAATGACTCAAAAACACCTCTATTAATGAATTTATAAACAATACGTTTTTTATATGCTGATAAGATAAGACAGTACCGAAATTACTATTATCTGGTGCTTTTTAGTTTTTTTGTCATTTCAATTGATTTTGCATAAAGTCTTAACCTGTCTGCATGGATAGTAAAATTCGTTAAATCTGACAAACTTGAAAATTAAGCCACTCCCCAAAGGCTACTGCGCCACTGGCCACCTTACGTGTGTCAAGCTGTAAGAATTTAATTTTTCTATTTCACTGTGTAAAAATAAATATACCATTTATGTAATTTATTTTAGAAACAATTCCTTACGTGGCAAATAACGACCTCTAGCGGTTGTGGTGGTAATTAAATGAGAAATTCGTAACATGAGATCGACAGAAGAACGTGAACTTCAATGAGACTAATCTTGTTAAACTTCGTTGAGGTTAACCGGAATAATCGACATTTGATTAAACAAAGTTTTTGACGTTCCCCCACCAAGTAGTTGTTGGAAAAACTGTTATTTAAGCATTTTGAATCATATTTTGAATATACCCTAATTTTGACAAATTAAAAGAACAAGATTATTCAAAAATTTTGAAATCCCAAAACTATTCTCCAACGAATTTTTGGGGTCACTGTTCTTAGAAAGATAAGTAATTTTTTATCTGAGGCTGTGCAACTCAAATGGTAGATACTTTTCTAATCGCTCGGTAAATCTGGGCAAAAGAACGTATAGCCACTCATCGCAACGCGCTGGACCCCAACTTGACAAGACGGATTTTCAGAAGGGGACTCGAACTATTTATATGAAAAACCTGGTTTTCTTACATTTAGGAGATACAGAACCATTTTTGTCACCATTTCTCTATACTATAGATATGCTTTATAAATAGCTACCTGCAATATGCAGGTGGATTTCTTTGATACTTGACACTTTTTTTTCTTAATAAGTTCAGTAGGTAGGTGTTCCCGTTAGGAATGAGTATTGTTATTACGGTTTGCTTTTAGGGTCTGGAGAATAAGTCACGCATTAAGTCATCATTTGTACACAAATACAATCAACGACTTGCAAATGTACATCACAGAACCTTTTGTCAGTTACTTCCCGGTGGCCAAATCATCGATATTGACATGGGGAGCTACTATATACTCACCACTTCTGGGATTCTTAGGATTTCCAGCTCTATTTTTCTTCCGATAGTAAGTTTTCATGGGATAATACACAATTTTCAGTAACAATAAGCTTGAAAACTTTTATTGATTTTTTAGTGTACTGGAGATGGTTAGATTTGATTGGAAGTATTTCGATCTAAGAGACCTTCTAGTACCGTTATCTCTACCCACAGTGATGTACATGTTTGGGGGTCACTCACTGCTGTCAACCATTGCAATTTGGCAATATATAATTTCAATAGGAGGTTTCCTGTTTAATATGCTGGGATATGTTTCTGGTCATCACCATCCCGATAACTTTCATGATGGTGATGCACCAAGGTGAGTAATTGAATTTTTTATGTCATTAGAACTTCCTTAATTAACCATTCGTACTGTTCCCACAGTACGAATATGTATATAGCGCATGTATACAGCGTACCTAAATGTATATAGGTGCGCTGTAGAAGAAAAAATTCCCTTTTCGATATAGTTAAGTAAGTGACCAAATATTTGAATAACTAGAATCGTTGTAATAAATTTGGATCTTTTTACTAAAAAAATTATTAAATTAATTACTTGTGCGCAAGTTGAAGTAATCACTTCACCAGAGCAGTTTTTCAAGGAGTAGGAAGCTTAACCTTTATCTAATGGCAAATTGTTTCGAAAAATTAACTATGTGCAATGTATATTACGGTCAGTTATAACTGAGTGGATCAAAATGGAACAATTGAGTTGTGATATTTCTGTAATGTAATTTAATTTTTACAACCCTCCTCTTTCAGATCCACAGAAGATATTGATTGGGGAATAAGTCAACTAGATACTGTGATGGATCGAGTGGATATTACAGGTTCACATTTTCTGGTACTAACCAACTTTGGTGACCACGCTTTGCACCACATGTTCCCTACCCTGGATCATGGCTCATTAGAATTCCTGTACCCTACCTTTAATAAAGTTTTGAAACAATTTAATATCGACCTTAGAATGAACTCAGAGGTGCAGCTTATTAAAGGGCATTTCAATCAGTTGAGGCGGACCAAACCAAATAAGAACCCGCCGGATCTCAACAAGAAATATTTTTGAAATGTACAACTTCTTTTTTTCTTATTTTGTAATTATGTATTATCAATTTCGTGTGTCTCCAGTTAGTTCGTTAGTTAATCATTGTTATTTTTATCATCATGACCTAAGTTATCAATTCATTTTAAATTTTTCTGGAAAATAACTACAGAACCCATTTGGTATAATGTATAATGACCTGTTTTTGTAGTTATTTGGCCCAAAAGTCGCTCATTTTTCTTTTATTTAATCAACGAGTATGCTGCATAATTTCTTATTGAATTATCATTCCTTGAATTACAAGTTTTGTGGTAAAATCTGCGAACAAAAGAAAATTGCATTGGAATCAGAAATGAGCTTGAAGTCACTGTTTCATATCATAATAAGCATACCTTCACATTATTATTTGATTAGCAAGCAATAATTACGTATACATACAGATATTAATTAAGGCATTAAGGTAAATAAATTAGTACGCTCTATTGAACTTTATTTGTAATCAGTACAACGTAGTGAATTGAATGTTCTACAAATTAGATTTATATTTATCAGCCTAGTTCAAGGTCGCTGACCTACATGTAGTGTGTGTCCCAGATTTTCAAGTATATTGCTAATTATTATCGGAATATTAGTTAATTAAAAACAATTAAAGATATCTTTCACCAGCCTTTAAAGAGTATTTAATTTCATTTCGTAATCATAATTACTATTACTGAAATAAAATAAAATTATAATTAAGATCTAGGTACTTTGTTTATGTACTTTTAGTGGAGAGGGTCTGTCAAAAAAAAGGCTCCATCCGCCTTGGACTCGAGAATTTTTTTTGATTTTTTTTTTTCATAAAGTTGGACCCCCTCTTCATTTTGGTGGCATTTTCAAAAATTTAATCGACGCCCTGGCGGAGAAATGTGCATGCGAAGACATCGGCAATGGGTTTTTTGCACATAACTCGCTTAATTCGACTCTAAGTATAGTAAATATCCTGTTAAAAAATGAAGAACTCTCAAAGACGCGTAATTTGAACTTTGACTGGTCCAAATCGGGCAAACGGTTCTCGAGATATCGCATTTTCAATTTTAAGGCCCTTTCTTCAGGGTTCCGCCGCGGTGCGAATACACCTCCGTCCGTGTTCGCGTGTTTTGCATGGAAAAAATCGACTTAGGGACTTAATTTTTTTTTCATCGACAGACAGCCGTGTCCTCAATGATGCCTGAAATTTTGAAGTCGCTATCTCGATTAGAGGGGGAGGGGGAGGGGAAATCATAATTAAAATTCAAATTGCTATAACTTTCGCTAATATTGGGGCCTCGGGCCCAACCAATGGGAGATGACACTTTGGAATGCCTACTTTAAAATGGTTTTTTTTTTCGATTCCGCCAATATTGGCAAGATGCCCGCAGAAAAACCGATTTCCCTCCCCCCTTTTTTTCTTAAAACTGTTTTTTGCCATGAAAGAAAGGGGTGGGGGTAAAAAAATTTTCGTCATCAGACGGGAATTTTTTTATCTTTGATTTGAGCCCCAGTAGACCTGGATCGGACCATTATTAAGGTCACAGGGTCACCAAACGCGTTTGGTCCTGTAGAATGGCAAGGATTAGGATTAGCTGGTTCCACTACGCGGCATTTTTTAGGGCTAAGTGTCCCCTTTCAAGATTTTCTTACCCCATGTCGCTATCTCAATTAGGGCCTGCACGCGGACGTGATATGTAAACCAATTAATCTAGCCGCGGAGCAGCGAGAGCCGGGGGGGGAGCCTAGCGCTCCCTCTCCTTTCTCTCTTCTCTCACAGACACACACGCTAGATTATTTAGTTTACATATCACGTCCGCGTGCAGGCCCTAATTGAGATAGCGACATGGGGTAATAAAATCTTGAAAGGGGACACTTAGCCCTAAAAAATGCCGGGTAGCGGAATCCGTTAACCCTAATCCTTGCTATTCTACAGGACCAAACGCGTTTGGTGACCCTGTGACCATAATAATGGTCCGATCGAGGTCTACTGGGGCTCAAATCAAGGATAAAAAAAATTCGCGTCTGATGACGTAAAAAATTTTACCCCCACCCCCTTCTTTCATTGCAAAAAAACAGTTTTAATAAAAAAAAAAGGTTTTTCTGCGGGCATCTTGCCAATATTGGCGGAATCGAAAAAAAAATACCATTTTAAAGTAGGCATTCCAAAGTGTCATCTCCCATTGGTTGGGCCCGAGGCCCTAATATTAGCGAAAGTTATAGCAATTTGAATTTTAATTATGATTTCCCCTCTCCCTCCCCCTCTAATCGAGATAGCGACTTCAAAATTTCAGGCTTCATTGAGGACACTGCTGACTGTCGATGAAAAAAAAAAATTAAGTCCCTAAGTCGATTTTTTCCATGCAAAACACGCGAACACGGACGGCGGTGTATTCGCACCGCGGCGGAACCCTGAAGAAAGGGCCTTAAAATTGAAAATGCGATATCTCGAGAACCGTTTGACCGATTTGAACCAGTTAAAGTTCAAATTACGCGTCTTCGAGAGCTCTTCATTTTTTGACAGGATATTTACTATGCTCAGAGTCGAATTAAGCGAGTTATGTGCAAGAAACCCATTGCCGATGTCTTCGCATGCACATTTCTCCGCCAGGGCGTCGATTAAATTTTTGAAAATGCCACCAAAATTAAGAGGGCTCAACTTTATGAAAAAAAAATAAAAAAAAATTCTCGAGTCCAAGGCGGTTCGAAAGTTAGACCCTCTCTACTATTTCATTATGCTACTAATTTCTGATAATTAAATTTTGTTCAATTTTCTAGTTTCAATAATAACTAAATGCATTTAAAAAAGTAACTAATATTCAAGCTTCAAGCGTACGGTCACAAGACCTATTATAGTTGCAGTCGCATGACCACTACTTCTTAGTTTCTAACCTTATCCCCTAGTCTAGATTCATACCACGAATCATGGAAACATTTACAACACACGGACCTAGATACATACTGTGCAGACTCCTCTAGTTCCTACAAGTGTAGAGGCTTCTCTACTGTCGTAGGGAGTCCGCGAATCAGGGGAAACACCCGGAGCCGGCAGAACGATCAGTTGGACCCGAAACCGGAGTCGAGAATTGAGACGAGGGGCAGTCTCGTACCTTCATTCATATGAGCCGCGCTCCGTCAGTTAATAATCTATTGACTCCTCTCTGGTAGATCCGATCCACCGACCTGTACTAATAAATACTCTCAAATATATACATTCATTTACGCCCTGTCGTGTTCTTAGTGACCTTACATAAGTCTACATCAAAAGTGGTCGAACATTATGCCCAAATCTGCCAAAGAACGCTATTGCGTCGCTCTCTCAATTTTCCCCAACTTCATGAAACCTCTCGCTTCGATCCAACAATCTCATCCCAAACCTAGATGATCTTATCTCGGCATCACAGTGATCCAGATCGCATAACGTAGTGCACACCTGCATAGCTGATGTTTGGCTATAAAGTGCAAACACATCAAGACCTTTACTTTCCGATAAATCCTGATCTTCTCTGCTGCAAGCTGCATCTCGTCTGGAAGCCAACCGTATCCATCAGATCACACCTTCAATGCTATACATGGTAAGGCCAAAAACTTTAATGTGGGTGACGTGATCTCTAGCATCCCATCCAACGACGGTGCAAGCAGAAAATTGTTACCAAAACATCGAAGTTTCTGCAGAAATCTTACCACAAGGTCTTTATGGTATCAAGGAAGATCTTCACAGTTCCCGAGTTCGTGATCCCAACGTTGGGATCGTGAGTACTGAACATCTTAAACCATTCAATCTCTAGTCAACAAATATCAGATAACTAGTGGCACAAATCTCATCAACTCCTACAACTGCATCAAAATCTCATCGAAATCTCATCGAACTCTCATCAAAATCTCATCAAAATCTTATCCAAATCAATCAAATCAGCTGTCATTGGCTCAAATCAATCAAATCAGCCATCAGTGGGTCAAATCAAATCAGCCGTCAGAGGGTCAAATCAAATCAGTATCAAATTATCTGTCAGTGACTGAAATCAAATCAAACCAGCCTCACGTTTATTTTTCAGGTTCGTAGCTCAAAGGCAAGTCACAGCTTCTTCCTTGCGGCTCCTCTGAACTCCTCTAGTTCGTACAAGTGTAAAGGAAAAGCGAGTTTGGACACACCCGCTTATGCCTAATCAATTTGTTTTTTTTTTTAAATAGTATAATATTTTGAAATTGGTATGATAATTTTTCATACCATCGTAAAGAAAATAGTATCCTCATCTCGTGGAGAATGGCCATTGTTCACTTGGACGTTTGTCCTCGTCAGTAATACCCATTATTCTTTAGAAGTTAAATAATTATAATTGTTCCTGTTATTAAGTTTTTAAATCATTATTAGGAGTAGGTACCCATATTATAATTTAGTGTATTATAAAAATAAGATTCATCTATTATGATAATTATATAAATTATTTGTTTTTGTTTTTATACAATGCTAATTTATGGTTACTAAAACTATGAAAACAGAAAGTTTAATGTACTCATTCATTAAAGCTACTTAACTATTTAAATTTAATCATATTATAAGAAATAATTTAACCTCGTCTTTTCTAAAATGGATACACTCGTACCTATTATGAAGTTTTAATTAGCAAATCAAATGTAAAACAGATTCACTCGCGATTAGTCGTGTTTTCGATAAGATGCTACTAACTGTGAGTGCTTTATCGAAGCCTACGTGATGGCAATATTTTTATAAACAAATAGGATGAACTTTAGTTATTATTAAGGATGTGATGCTAAGTTTTAATAATTTATAAAGTGACGTTGTTAGTAATTTTCTTCTGATTACGAAAATAATTTATTCGGTAAGTTAGTTAGCTATAATAACAATTTTTACTTTTATCGTTTCATCTATTGGGTCAAAAATGGCCAGTTAAAAACTAACTGCAGATCAAATTTGACGGATTTGGCGTCATTGATGGTATAAAAATTATTCTATTATACCTACTTATCCATTTATTTCTCTTATTAAATTCCTTATTGGTATATACAGGGTGTCCCGTAATTAGTATAGTAATTCAACGTAGGCCATGGATCACGGGATGTAATAAGTAACAGTTTGTTTGAAAATTGTGTTTCACGCTAATTAAGTAGAAAAAAAAAAGAAAATTTATTGAGTACTGTTTTGTAAAAATGGAAAATTTCACTAACCAAGAGCTGGCTGAAATGCACTTCGTATATGGATTCTGCAATGATCGTGATCTGGCGGCTGAGTATGAATACCGACGATTTTCAAACCGAAGAGCTACTACACGTCAAATGTTCACCCGCATACGTCAACGTTTACCGGAAAATGGCAATTTTTGACGTGCTCGCGGTCAGGGGAGACCCCATCATAGGAATCATGCTGTTGAAAATTTTTGCCATTTTTTTGCTCGCTAAATTTTCTTTTTCTTCTACTCAATTAGCGTGAAACACAATTTTCAAACAAACTGTTACTTATTACATCCCGTGATCCATGGCCTACGTTGAATATTTTTCTCTAGTAAGTTGTGTTTCAATATGAATTTTTATGCCATGTAAGGTAATTTTCAAATCGATTTTAAGCGAAAACGGTGCATGTTATCGAAATTCAACAAGACGACCTTTTTTGTGTAAAAAACTTCAACATTATTTCATAATCTGATCTCAAATCCTGGCACGAGGTACGTACAAAAAAAGTTTGGGTGATTTTAACCTCACTCTTCACCTATCTGACCCCCCCTGATGGAAATTTTTTAATTTTTGTAATTGCATCTTATTGGCCATAAAAAGTTTGATAAATTCCCAAAATTTCACTTTTCTATCTTGAACGGGTTCGGAGGTATTAAATAAAAACCATCTTCATGGGCTCCCCTTTCGGGGGCTGCAGCCCCCTTAGGAAGCATTTCTCGACCTATTTTTATAGGAACTTTTTTTCATATTTTTGAAAATAGAATCTGCTGTTTCATTATTGCACGCTAATTACGGGACACCCTGTATATTCTTCAACAAGCCAAAAACGATGGGTATTATTCACGATAATGAAACTTTCAATACGACCCTTTAGGAACATCTAAGTAAATAAAGCCATTCTCCGCGAGATGAAGACGTAATTTTCTCTACGATTTTATGTGTAAATCGTGAAAGCTACTGCTTTAAAAATATTACATTATTTAATAACATGGCTATTAGGTTATTAGAACAACACACAAAATCATGAATAAATACCGAGCATTTCCAGATGATTTGTCAATAGCATCAGACCTGAATACTTCCAACAACGAGATTGAAGTCACGAAAACCTGTGTGGCTAGAAACAAATCTTGACCGACCATTTAAAACTGAAGATGAATGGAGACATGATTGTCTATTAAACAACACTTTAATCGAAGATCCTTCATCAGTAGTCAACGGTTTTGAAATAAGACGGAAAGTCTGGTCTGGATAGAAGTAAAGCGCTTAAGAACAGGACAAGGTATACATGTAATTTATTGTTACATAAATGGAATTTAATACCAAGCGATATTTGCGGACATTCTGAGGAATCAAAAGACTGGTTGCAGGAAAAATATGTTTTTTTAATGCAGTTCAGATGCTGTAAAGTGATTGGAAAACTGCAATACCAATCTAAACAAGATGGTGTGTCTAGGTTTTTCATTGGGTTTTTCCTACAGTATATCTTACAAAGCAAACTCTGCACCATGATGTCAATATCGCATCCTGGTATGCAATATAATAAACGGAACAACATGTTAATCAAAAACCTCCAATTTGTAATTTCATTTCATAGTACATTCATTTGTATAGTACATGCGTGCCCAAAGTCGCTCTACCTTCTGTTGCTGCTCACAGCAGCTAGGCTCGCTGAACAAAGTTTTAAATACCGTCGATCCATACCATCGCCGACTTCATCAAATATTTCTATTGAACATCTAAGAGGTAGCTGTTTTAAACAGTTGGGGTTTCTGAACATATTACATATTTTATTTTTTGAATTTCTTCACGGCCTTCTTCAATCATTACCATCAATTCAAAAACCTTCTTTATACTGGTATATTCCGGATGTTCAGATCTGCATGTTTTTCATATTCGGGATATTATTTTGGTATATCAACTTTTGGATCAACTTAACACCAAACATGACCTTATAATAGATTCATAATATAAACTGAACCAACCATTTATTTTGTTTGTGCAAAAATATTTTGAAAATACGATTATGCAACTTTGGATTAGTCAAATACCGTAAATTATTGGTGTATCATGCAGAAATCATGCTTCCACATAACGTAAAGCCAGACTAAAAATATACGATTCATCATGACCACGAGTAAGAAACTTCTTCTTGAATACGCCTAAGTACTCTTGAGGTCAAAAGAATCTGGATAAAATAAATATAAAATGTTACAAAAAACTATTTATTATAATAGTACAGTAATAATAAATTAATGTGTGATTAGGCTTTCATGTCTGGCTTTAATTGAAATCAGAATTGATTGGGTTGTTTTGCCTTGGTCCATGGATATTTGCTTCGAAATTTTCATCCACAACTACGAGAGACATCATCAGCAGTTATGGATGTGCACAATCGATGCTTCGTTCACTGGGCTTCCAGATATTATTTTGGATAACTGGATGTTTCGTATAAGAAACAAAAAACAAATTGAACCCTGATTTTATATCTCCGTGCATGTACCGGTTTCGGAGTCATAGGATTTTCCCTGCAGTACCAACCCAAGTAACACAGTTTCATCTAAAAGATGTATTTTTAACGTCCAGCATATACATCTATAGACAGTAGTTTGTAGACTATAATTTTGAAGCAAAATGTCCGCGGCGTAGACCGTCTATGCGACGTCTACAGTATGCATCTATGAGATGTCTTCCAATATACATCGATTAGATGCCTGCTGTATATATGTCTATGAGACGTCTACAATATACTTCTATTAGATATCTACAATGTGCATCTATAACGTAGATTATTTTGTGAATCTATAGGGTGTATAGCATAGACGTCTATAGATGGTAACTTATACACTATAATTTTGAAGCAAAATGTCCGCGGCGTAGACCGTCTATGCGACCTCTACAATATGCATCTATGAAATGTCTTCCAATATACATATATTAGATGCCTATTGTATATATGTCTATGAGACGTCTACAATATACTTCTATTAGATATCTACAATGTGCATCTATAACGTAGATTATGGGTGAATCTATAGGATGTATAGCATAGACGTCTATAGATGGTAACTTATAGACTACAATTTTGAAGCAAAATGTCCGCGGCGTAGATCGTCTATGCGACGTCTACATTTATACATCTTTGAGATGTCTTGCAATATGCATCGATTATATGCCTACAGTATGCATCTATTAAGCATCTACAAGATGCATCTAATAGACGTGCTCATTATACATCAATAAGATGCCTACAATATGTATTTATGAGACGTCTTATTATGCATCTATGAGACGTCTACAACATACATCTTAGAGATGACGCTACTATGCATCTATGGAACGCCTGCAATATGCATTAATGAGATATCTAATATACAGGGTGGTCCAGTTTGTATGTTCATAATACCGCCTAATGGGGGAATAACTAGAAATATTTTTTTTCCTATAAAGTATGACTCTAAAACGTTTTATTTTTGAGATACAGGGTGGTAAACTTCTAATAAAATATTATCTTTTTCGAAAATATCTTAAATAATATACTTCACCCAATATAGTTCAAATTTGTCAGTTTTATTTGCTATAGTAAGGGGCTAATTTAGCCCAAAATAAATTAAAATTATTAAGTTCAGTGGCGTCCCGGTAAGCACCTCAATGAATATTATTGAGTTATTTTTATGACAGTTTCCGATACTTATTTTATTTGTAAGTTTTATGGAAGAAATAAATATTATTATTATTATTATTATGAAAAAACTAAAAAAAAAGTACGTAAATGGCTTTTTTCAAGTTTTTTTTGTCAGATTAGGCAATTAGGTACAAGTAAAACTTTTTTGTCCATTAAATTTTTTTCGTATTTTGATTTGTTTTTGAAATAATAAATAGAATCCAATTAATTGCTTATTCCTGGACCAACCAAGAAACTTAAAAAAAATTAAGAAAATAAAATTCCTTAGTTTAGATGTTAAGAAATGTATTTCATTTTGTATTTATTTTTTCTTTTTGTTACATATTATTAAAAAGAAGTAATAAAAGAAGTTATAATTGCAGAAAAAATTCCTTATGTTTCTTATGTCGTCCAGGGATATGCATTAAGTAAAATCTATTTTTTATTTCAAAAATTAAGCAAGATACATAAAAATCTAATAAACAAGACAGTTGTACTTGTAATTGCTTAATCTGACAAAACAATAAATATAATAATGCTTTCTGAACGACACACTTACTCTAACGGTATGGTGAAGACAGAGACATCGATGTTTCAATGGTTATTTCCATCTCATCAGTCTGTCATATGTGATATGTGATATGACAGACTGATGAGATGGAAATAACCATTGAAACATCGATGTCTCTGTCTTCACCATACCGTTAGAGTAAGTGTGTCGTTTAGAAAGCATTATTGTTTTTCAACAATCGGATTGCTGTAATTGATATAATAATTTATTATTATTCAATTTGTTTCATAATAAATATAAAAAAACCATTGGGTTATTTTTTTTTCAAAACAATATTCGTTGAGGTGCTTATGGGAGCCACTGGACTTAATAATTTTAATACATTTAGAGCTTAATTAGCCCCTTACTACAGCAAATGAAACTGCCAAATTTCAACAATATTGGGAAAAGTATACTTATTCAAAATTTTTTCGAAAAAGCCATATTTTAATAAAATTTTAATACCCTGTATCTGAAAAATAAAACGTTTTAGAGCAATACTTCTAGGAAAAAATATATTTGTTTTTGCTTATTCTAGCGTTAGCCGGAGTTATGAACATACAAACTGGAACACCAGCCTGTATAATGGGATGTGACTGATGTGAGTAGGTAAACTATATGGCTGAAAATGTAATGACAACAGATAGAGGAATACTTTAAAATGATTTTTTTTAATTACTTTGCTTTTTTACACTAAATTATTGTTATTGCATTATTGTACACATATAATAGGTATATCTGCGTTTATATCTTGTAGATGCAGCAAGCCATAACGTCCCTCTCGAATTCACTGTCCTCTAATTGTGGAAAACGCTCTTTTCACGGCGCCTGAAAATCATACATACACCTAATTAAAAATATGAAAATATTTAAATCTTTTTTATAATGACTTTCCAATAATAAAATTACTTTATAAATTTCACGCATACCATTTTATCTCACTTAATTGTAAATTGAACTATTTTACATACTAATAGGTAAGTTTAAAAATAACACTTACTATTTATGATATTCGTAACATTTAAATGGCTCAGCTTGAAATTTTCTTTCTTCTTTCCGGTCCAAGAACAGTATATTGTCCCAAATAATTAGAAAATGTTTTCTCAAGGCATCGTTAGGTTTTGCTCCGTCAGAGGAAACTGCAGCTAGAAATAAATTTCATTTCAAAGAGAATTTTATAATATTTTTTAATTATAATATTATATAACTCTTATAGAATACACCTGTATATCAAGTGAGTTGAAACTAACACACTATATCCGAAAGGCAAATTAAAATTTTCCCTAATTTTGAAGAATAGCACGTAATACCTAATTATGATAAGTCAACAAAAATAACGTAAAAAATCTCAAAGTAAAAAAGCACTGCAGAGACAAAAAGATTGCATATTATTAACTAACGTACCTAATTGTTATTATTAATCAATTAAACGTAAATGAGTCTTAAATTTTTTTTTGTTTCAAAATACTACAAGTAAGTATGCAATATTTTTGTTTGTTGTCTGTAAAAATACCTACACCTAATACAGTGTGTTCCACTTTACAAATGGAATCACCTCAATAACTTTTTTATTGTTTGATGAATTAAAAAAAAACTTTTTTCTTTATGTAAAGCTCCCGAATCCTTCTTAAATGGGTAAACAACATTTTGGTAGTAGCAATTAAATAACTAGCCTATAGGTATAGTCCAATAAAGTCTAAAAAGTCATACGTATCGATTAAGAATACACATCCTTTTGATAGTTCGATTTATTTTGTTTCATTATACTGGTTCTCGTAGAAACCGTCCAGTTTGTCTAAACATTCCATCCCGCATAAATAAGTATACGTCAACATTGGTTTTGAATGAGAGTTAAATGCACAACACAGAGAATAGAGTGTCATTACGTGGATAAATTTTATGTAGTTGTCAGTGGCTGTCAAACTGACTTAAACCGTTCAATACATTGTTCGAATGATTCCTTCAATAATTTACGCACGTTCACAACTTGACAAGTAACTGTTTGACATTTTCTGGTGAAATTAAAAATATTAATTCGGACGGTTAGTGTGACGTCACATCTGACTTTTTAAAGTTAATCCTACTATAGGTATAGGTACACATTGATCAAAAATTAGCGCTGAAAATTGAAAAAGCATAGGCATTAGTCGCATTAGGCATTTTTTCGGAAAATTTTATTTAAAAAAGTTGATTGAAATGAAATAACCTCAAACCCCCAAATCTCGAGTTTGGTTGAAAACAAAAAATACCAAAAAAAAATTCAACACTATCATTTTAATTTAATTCTTATACAAGATTGCCATGATTTATAAAAAATAGGTAGGTACAGGAGACATTTGATAAATATTATGTCATGTCACTCTCCTAATAAAATAATTTATTTTTGATTTTACTTGTTTAAATAAATTGCATGATTATGACTGCAGAAAGGCAAACATTTTTAGGGATTTTTTGGTTTCAACCAAACTTGAGATTTGTGGGTTTGAGGTGATTTCAAACAACTTTGTTAAATACTGAAAAAAAAATGCCTATAGGATGTTTTTTCAATTTTCAGTCTAATTTTTGATCACGGTAGGCCTAGTTATTGGCTATGGCTGAAATGTTGTTTACCCATTTAAGAAAGCCTCGGGAGCTTTACATAAAGAAAGAACTTTTATTATATTCATCAAAAAATGAAAAAGTTATTGAGGTGATTCCATTTGAAGTAAAACATACTGTACATAGAAACTATTGAAAAATGTTATAGGTAATAAAATTAGGGGTATACCAAATTAGGCATTACCTACTACTTACCTAATCGTCTAATTTTCTTTCTTCAAATGATTAATAATAACACTAACACAACACAATAACATGAACGACTTCTTCTTCGTAGTTCTTTTCTTTTCTTACTTCAGTCAGATCATAAGTTCAGTCACTAGCTTCCCGCACCACACCCACCCCACCCCCTACAGCACAGACACCTCGCTTACACCAGATTAGTAGTTTAATAATCATTATTATAGTTTAATTACGATTACACTACCACTTAAGCCAGATACAAAATAAGGAATGCCGAGCCGACCGAAAGCGAATGAATGATACAGTCAGATACAGAAGGAAGAAGAAGAAAGAACAATTATTCAGCTCCCTGCCTCCTATACTATACCTAATTTAGAAAGAGATGAGAGATGAGAGATTTAGAGAAGTAAAGAAGGTAGAGTAGAATGTTCAGTCAGTTAGGGGTTTGGTTGGACTATTATTATGTATACCAGATGTGGGTGGAATGTCTCCCACCCACTTTACGTCTATAAAAATACCATTTTTTTACCCTTTTCAACTCCTTTAGGTGTAATTCGATTTTTATAATGAAACACTTTGATAAAAACATAAATATGCACTAAATATTTTATAGGGTGTCCGAGATAACAGGTGGTATGTACTACATGGGGATTTTTTTTTCGAAAATATATTTTTTTATTTTATAGATTTTTGGTTAAATTGATTTTTTTAGAATGACATGAAAAACCAATATGTCGGCCATAAGAAAGTGAAAAGCTGACTATGAAAACCCTGGGATCAAAAGTGGGCTTTGTTGGCTTAGAAAATTTTTGTAATGTCAAGCGGATAGCTATTGATAACTCATGTACACCTACCTACAAAAAATAAATAGTCATTTTTCAATTAGGTACCTATAAAAAAGATAATGGCTAAAATAGGAATTCTCGATTTTTCAGTTTCTCTCAGGATATTTCAGCAACGACCGAAATTATCGCAAATTTTGTTTCAGATTCTTAGTTCAAAATGAAATGACCACCTTTGTGTATGCCTATAGGCATAGGCATATACAGGCTGGTTAACAATTCGATGCTCACCATTAGGATCTCGAAAACGCTAAAAAATACAGGTCGGTTAAATTAGAGAAAAGTTGCCTAATTTTATGCTTATTAAGAATCTGAAAGAAAATTTATGGAAACTTCAAGCGTTGCTGAAATATCCTGAAAAAAAAATGGAGATTTCCTATTTCGGCCATATCTTTTTTTTATTACCGAAAAAAAAATATTTTTGTAGGTTTACATAAGTCATCAAAAGCTATCATCTGTCATTTCGAAAATTTTCAAGACCTCTTATATCCCAGAGTTTTCATAGTCAACTTTTGTTTTTCTTATGGCCGCCATATTGTTTTTTCGTGTCATTCGCGATATAAAATTTCAAAAGAAACAAAATAATCTATCACATCTATCACATTCAAAAAAAAAAATTCATAGAAATTTTTGTTCTTCTTTTGTCGAAAAAAAAGCTTAGTTTAACCGAATGTCACAAAAAAACCCATAAGCAATGTCACATCGCAACGTCATATTGACGTTATTCGGTGAAACAATTTTCTTTTTTTTTCGAAAAAAGAATAAAATTTTAAAGAATTTTTCTTTGAATGTGATTATTTGCTTCCTTGATTTTTTTAATAGCGAATGACACGAAAATAACAATATGACAACCATAAGAAAAACAAAAGTTGACTATGAAAACTCCGGGACTTTAAAATTTTGGAAATGACAGATGATAGCTTTTGATAATGTAAACCTACAGAATTTTTTTTTTTTCAATAATAAAGCTAATATGATTGAAATAAGAAATCTCCATTTATAAGTTTTTTCAGGATATTTCAGCAACGTCTGAAGTTTCCATAAATTTTCTTTCAGATTCTTAATAAGCATAAAATTGCGCAACTTTTCTCTAATTTAAACTACCCTGTAAGATATCTTTTACCGTTTCCGAGGATCCGAGGTCACAATGGTGAGTACCTATCGAATTGTTAGCCACCATAAGTGCTGTGTAACTTATAAGAAAATATGACGTCATGCATCACTTTAAAAAAAATTATTATTAAATTTAGGATAATTTGACCATAAAATTGCTTACAAATATAGGTACATACTACATTATATCCCTACCTAGTGTTTGTGAACTGCATCGGTAAATAGGTAGGTAAGGTAGGTACGTACGTACTTTCCAATTTTTTTATTTTTTATTTTAAAAAATAATATAATATCGTATCTTTATTGAAACTGAAAGCAGGTTGAAATGCATAATTTACATAATATTCAGTTATTAGTCAGGAATTCGGTCGGTCGGAATCTGTAATAAATCTTTCTTTATTCAACCATTCACAATTATTCGTCTGCGATCTGCTTGACTGTGCTTGCTTGTTGTCTCCCGGCCCGGCAGGTCCAGGACCCAGAACAGGTTAGCGTTGCCAGATGTAAAGAATAATTTGTAACATCCCTACTTTTTCTGAAAAATACAGTAAACAATAGGTAGGTATATTCTGTACTATATGATCGATAATAATTATTCCAACATAATATAATTATTTAAAAATTAATAAAAAATAAAGTAAATTTATTTTTTGAATAATAACATAAATATTTTATTGTAGTACCTAATATATTTTTTATTATGTATATATTTTACTAAAAATAATGAAATAAATGAATTTAATAATTCTACTTTATAAATTCACGCATTGAAGATATTTGTAGTCCGAATGCTAGTTAAAAATTTATTTTTTCAAGTAATTACTCTGGCAACAGCGCGCAACTCAGAAGACAAACCTACGGGAAAGACAAAGGAATAAGGGGTGAACGGGAAGGGGAGAAGGGACGACTTCGACTATACCTATATATGCGTGTTCGGTGAGCGTAATTTGTTGACCATCTGATGACTGCATGTATTGTTTTGGTTTCGGATGTAGGTACCTATCTAATTTTTCAATTTATTGTATTCGCGAATAAAATTATAGCTTTGAATTCCTCTAATGAGCTTTTGTCGTCATAAATTTTCGATTAAAGTCGATCAACCACATTTCAATTTAATTAAATTGAGGGAATTTTTATATGAAATACACATATTTTGTTGTATTTCATCTGATATGACAAATAAACTCTTATGTGCATAATAATTTGTTGCTGCTTTGTATATCCAAAAATAAAATTACAAAAAATACATCTAGAAAATGTATATTCGTAGACGTAGTAATGTGGACATATAAGATATGTCTATTATATGACGATCGAACTACCACATTTCAATTTAATTATATTGAGGGAATTTTTATATAAAATACACATATTTTGTTGTGTTTCATCGGATATAACAAATAAACTCTTATGTGCATAATAATTTGTTGCTGCCAAAAATAAAATGACAAAATACATCTAGAAAATGTATACGCGTAGACGTAATAATGTCGACATCTAAGATATGTCTATTATATGCCGATCGATCTACCACATTTCAATTTAATTAAATTGAGGGAATTTTTATATAAAATACATATATTTTATTGTGTTTCATCGGATATGACAAATAAACTCTTATATGCATAATAATTTGTTGCTGTTTTGTACATCCAAAAATAAAATGACAAAATACATCTAGAAAATGTATACTCGTAGACGTTATAATGCCGACATCTAAGATATGTCTATTATATGTCGATCGATCTACCACATTTCAATTTAATTAAATTGAAGGAATTTTTATATAAAATACACATATTTTGTTGTATTTCATCGGATATAACAAATAAACTCTTATATGCATAATAATTTGTTGCTGTTTTGTACATCCAAAAATAAAATGACAAAATACATCTAGAAAATGTATACTCGTAGACGTAATAATGCCGATATCTAAGATATGTCTATTATATGTCGATCGATCTACCACATTTCAATTTAATTAAATTGAAGGAATTTTTATATAAAATACACATATTTTGTTGTATTTCATCGGATATAACAAATAAACTCTTATATGCATAATAATTTGTTGCTGCTTTGTACATCCAAAAATAAAATGACAAAATACATCTAGAAAATGTATACTCGTAGACGTAATAATGTCGACATCTAAGATATGTCTATTAGATACCGATTGATCTACCATATTTCAATATAATTAAATTGAGAGAATTTTCGTATGAAATACACATATTTTGTTGTATTTCATCGGATATAACAAATAAACTCTTATATGCATAATAATTTGTTGCTGCTTTGTATTTCCAAAAATAAAATGACAAAATACATCTAGAAAATGTATTGTGTAGACGTAATAATGTCGACATCTAAGATATGTCTATTATATGTCGATCGATCTACCACATTTCAATTTAATTAAATTGAGGGAATTTTTATATCAAATACACATATTTTGTTGTGTTTCGTCGGATATAACAAATAAACTCTTATGTGTATTATAATAATTTGATGCTATTTGTGTATCCAAAAATAAAATTACAAAATACATCTAGAAAATGTATACACGTAGACGTAATAATGTGGACATCTAAAATATGTCTATTTAATGCCGATCGATCTATCACATTTCAATTTAATTAAATTGACAGATTTTCATATAAAATCCACATATTTTGTTGTGTTTCATCGGACATAACAAATAAACCTTATGTATAATGATTTGTTGCTATTTTTCAAAATGCATCTATTAAATGTATAGCCGTAGACGTAATAATGGGGACATCTAAGATATGTATATTAGATACCGATTGATCTACCATATTTCAATATAATTAAATTGAGAGAATTTTCATATGATATACACATATTTTGTTGTGTTTCATCAGAGAAAACAAATAACTCTTATGTATAATCATTTGTTGCTATTTGTTCATCTAAAAGTATATGTAAAAAATACATCTAATAAATGTGTACCAGTTAGATGTAATTATGGTGGCATCTAAAACACATCTATTACTAATCGACGACTAGACCGAAACGTGTTTTAGACGTGATCGACCATATATAGACGTCAATTAGACTATGGGGTGTTGCTTGGGAACGTAGTCGGGTTAAAAAAAAAAAAAAAAAACGAGAAAACGAGAAATAATGGTTGTTGTTTTCTTGTCTACCTTTCTTGTCACCGTTTATATAACAAAATTATTTTCTTGATCAATAAATTAATATACAGGGTGATTCAAAATTCAGTGCAAATATTTTAAGGGCATATTTACCAGCCAAAAATAAGAAATTTTTTTCATATAATCGTATGTCATAACTTGCTTCGTTTTCTAGATACAGGGTGTAAAATTTTGAAAAAAAAATCGATTTTTTATTAATTACTCAAAAACCTTCCAGCCGATTTAAATAAAATTTGGTAGGCTTATTTGCCGTTATAAGGAACTTCCTTTGATGGGAATAACATAAATTTATTAATCCCAGTAGCGTCTCAGGGGGCTACCTACTTGAAACTTATAGGTAAAATTATGGTACGCCACTGCTCTTTTGACAATTTATAATTTTTTTTAGATTAAGCAATCAATAATGTAACTTTCTTGCCTCCTGAGCTTTACTCGTCTCTAGCTTTGTTTCAAAGAAAAAAATCAAAATCTGTGCCAGGCCCTATCAAAACAAGTAATAAATTCACATCGATTATTGAGATTCACTTAATTTAATTCAGGTAGCCCCCTGAGACGCCACTGGAATTAATAAATTCATGTTATTCCCATCAAAGGAAGGCCCTTATGATAACATATAAGCCTATAAAATTTTATTTAAATCGGCTGAGAAGTTTTTGAGAAATTGATAAAAATCGATTTTTTTTTCAAAATTTTACCCCCTGTATCTAGAAAACAAAGCAAGTTAGGACATACGATTATATGAAAAAAACTTTTTGGCTGGTAAATACGCCCTTAAAATATTTGCACTGAATTTTGAATCACCCTGTATAAGTAGGACTTATATTATAAAATTTCACAAAGTTCAAGGTCCTCAATTATAACCCTTGATCTCTCTTAAGGACTATAATAATACAGGTAAAGGTGATTAGTGACAAGGAGCCAGAAGTATAAATTCAATTTGCATAAAAATGAAAACAATGGAAATATTTCCAATCTAGAAGTCAATGTTAAAATAATACTTAAAGAAACCACATTGACGTCAGAATCACTAATGGTAATTACTGAAAGTCATCTAGTAATATGAGTTCTTGTTACAACTCATATTATTATAAATCGGTGATTCTGTCAGTGTTATTGTGGTAAGCAGGTTATATAAAACGCAGGTAAGCTTGTTAGCCAGTCCAGTCATAGAGTAATTATTGTTGATAATGTAAATTCATTCTTCGTTGCGTGAATGCTCTAATATACTTATAGGTTGCACAATAATTATTAATTATTGTGTTTTTTCACTTTTTTTCTAGATTTTCTTACAATTTTTTCTGTTTTTCTTTTCTTCATTCTATTGATTTTCTTATAAAAATTCTAAAATTATTATTCCATAAAAATATATGAGCTATTCCCGTTCAGATTAAAGTACAGTCATTATATTAATTACATAGTATACATATACTACTGACGATATATAAATTATTTTCTTCCTGTGACGGTTATTACTTGAAAAGTACTGCTCGGAAGATCCTTCCTGCAATCTAAATATTCGTATTATCTTATTCAGCAGTAAATACATAAATTATATTCAGGGAGAAAAGGTAAGGGTATATGGAGCGGCCTAATATTATAGGTAGTTGGGATGCCAGAACTTTTTGTAAATAAACTACTTCATTAATTTAAAATATCCTCTTAAAAAGTTCAAAATCAAGGATACAGTTGAAACAAAACTTTGTTCTTGATTGTAGTAATGGTAGTCTATGAATTACTCATGACTAAAATATCGTATTTGACAAATAACGGAAAATATAGATATCTATGTCTTTCACAAGTAAATAGACATGGAGGTCATAAGGTATATGACTTAGATAGTAATTACAGTAAAAGAAAGTCTCTTTAAATTGATAATAAGTTTGAAACTTATATAAAACTTGGCTTCTTGGTTGTTTTATTCCTCGAGATGAAAGAGAAAGATTGGTTACGGTTTACGGTAGCTTACATACATTTTCTTCTACCAAAAGGTCGTAAATAACACTTCTAGAAAGCGCAGTTCGTCTTCCCAGTAAGAGAGCGGGCACCTTCTTCAGGGCCATTATGGGGCACAGCGCTGGGGCCTTAATGAAAGCACGCGGTCAGAAATGGCGTCTTTTGGTAAATGGGCTTAAGTCCGATACTCCTAAATATTTTAACAGGGAAATTAGTTTCCACTCCTGACGTTAGATGAGCGGATAGTTCCTCAGAAATTTACGGTGATCCGTCCAATAATACCAGATATATTTCTGTGTATGGTAAAAGATACAAAATGGCGTCTTCGAAGGGGGTAGAACTTCGGTAATATTCCAGGTATAAAGACAAGGTATTTAATTCCAAAAGTAATTCCAGGAAAAAGGACTAGAACAAGATTAGGTTCAATTAGCATTTAGATAGACACATAAAGATTGTTTCCTTACCCGAATAATGTCGGTCCTAATAAGGAGATAAACGAAGAGAAGTTTTGGCTTCGGTGTGGTCAGCCTAAACTTCCAGGGAGAAAATGATCTTCTAAAGGGGGAAGAAATCCGCTTGCTCACGAACTTTTGCGCAACAAGTTGCATTGGTTCGAATAAAAATCTGCACGGTCTGAGTATTTTGCAATTTTTATAAGTATTTCTATCATTCTATAAAATATGACTTGGAAATAAAATCTGTAACGCTGCTTGAAAGCAATAAGAAACTCTTTACTAACTTTGCTCAATGCTAAACGCTGGTTCCTTTGTCAACAGATGGCGCTATTGTATTGAAAATAGGAAAATATTCGACTATCCTGAAAAGATATTTTTGCTAATATAAAAAGAAAATATGTGAATATACACCGTGTTTTATATTAAGTCGGCACTATTGCTAACTTCGTTATTATTTAACCTAGAAAGTCGGTTAAATTAGCAAACTAGTAGTATTTTTGCCGCTGAATAAAATAGCGAAAGCAGAAAAACAATTGAACATCGCGTTTTCGAGATATTTAAAAAAATGTAATTTTTTTAATGGAACACCCTGTATATTTTTAGATGGATCGATTGCAAATTTTTTTTTAAAGGAAAAAGTCTTTATACACTATGATCCTAAAATAATAAATTCATTAATTATTCATTATTTTATTACTCCCAAAGTAGGCTGCGACAATTATTGTAATTTAGTGTACCTACGTAATGTAAGGTAAAAAAATTATGTCGTCCTCAATAGTGTATTTTTCAATAAAAAAATACACTAAAAATAAGAGTTGTTACCTTGAAAAGGATTTAATTTTACATAAACAAATAACAGAACTTGTTTGTGTGTAAAATTTTATTATTTTAGGATCATAGTGCATAGAGACTTTTTCCTTTAAAAAAATTTTTGCAACCGATCCATCTAAAAATATACAGGGTGTTCCATAAAAAATATAAATTTTTTTAAATGTATCGAAAACGCGATGCTCAATTGTTTTCCTGTTTTCATCGTTTTATTCAGGAGAAAAAATACTACTAGTTTGCTAATTTAACCGACTTTCTAGCTCAAATAATAACGAAGTTAGCAATAGTGCCGACTTAATTTAAAACACAGACGAGTTCTGTTATTTGTTTATTTAAAATTCAATCCATTTCAATATTACAACTCCTTTTTTTGTGTATTTTTTTATTGAATAATACACTATTGAGGACGATATATTTTTTTACCTTACATTACGTACGTAGGTACAGGGTGGGCAAATTTGGATGTTTCTATAGGAGATCTCGGTAACTATTAGAGCTATGGAAAAATGGATGGCACTTTCTCGATCGCTTTTTTTGAGGGGAACTCAATGGTGAAAACCGGAACTCGCTATCTTCTTTTGTTTTCGAGCTATAATGAAAAATACGATTTTTCACGATATCGATAAATGTCGATATCTTTCTTGGTTTTCAAGTTAGAGGAAATATATTTGCACATTCTTCAGGCGCTTTTATGAGTAGAATGGAATGATCTCAACAGATTTTGAATATATTTTCTCATTTTTCGGTTATAACATAAAGTTGTATTTTTTTTAATGGAAGTCATAGTGGGCCATGAACTAATTAAATAGAGTATTTTTTTCTCTTTGCAACGATATATAATATGTGTGTTAAAAATTTATGAAAAGTTACATTTTTCAAAATAAGCTTAATTTATCATGCGTACCTTAGAAATTCGTTTAAACTATTTACCTAGTAGGCGTGAATGTCATTTAGAAAACTGTGCGACAATTCCTGTCAAAGCCAGTTTACGCAGTTTTTGAGTTAGAAAGTGCTCGTTTCACTTGCAAAATCACAAATTTGGTTTATGAAAACTATATACGAAAAGTATGATGTTAGAATGCTTTATTCAAAGTATGTAACAGCAATTCTGATAATGCATGCATCCGAAACATACTTCAATCGTTATCCAGAGAGTAGACAACCCCACAAATCTATTTTTGAGAGGTTGAAGGCCACCACGGTCACTTGTCACGGCCACGGCCACACCATATTGTTATATTCATTTGTTGACATTGATTTGTGGATCTGTCTCTCTTTCTGCATATCAGATGATATAAATATCAGAATTGTTACTATTTTGCATAAAGCAATCGAAGATAACATATAAAAAGTTTCATTGGTCAACAGCCAAATTTTACTTTTTTCAAAGCGGAACAGTCACTTTCTAACTCAAAAATGTAAGAGAACTGGGCTTTGACAGGCGTCTTCATATACTATTCTAAATGACATTCACGCCCACTAGGTGACTAGTCAAAATAAAAATAAAAAAATCTCAGGTAGCTAGATAAATTCAATTTATTTTGAAAAATGTAACTTTTCATAAATTTTTAACACACATATTATATATCGTTGCAAAGAGAAAAAATACTCTATTTAATTAGTTCATGGCCCACTATGACTTCCATTTAAAAAAATACAACTTTATGTTATAACCGAAAAATGAGAAAATATATTCAAAATATGTTGATGCAATTCCATTCCACTCATAAAAGTGCCTGAAGAATGTGCAAATATCTTTCCTCTAACTTGAAAACCAAGAAAGATATCGACATTTATCGATATCGTGAAAAATCGTATTTTTCATTATAGCTCGAAAACAAAAGAAGATAGCGAGTTCCGGTTTTCACCATTGAGTTCCTCTCAAAAAAAGCGATAGAGAATGTGCCAATCATTTTGCCATATCTCTTATGGTTACCGAGATCTCCTATAGAAACATCCAAATTTGCCCACCCTGTACACTAAATTACATTAATTGTCGCAGCCTACTTTGGGAGTAATAAAATAATGAATAATTAATGAATTTATTATTTTAGGATCATAGTGATTAAAGACTTTTTCCTTTAAAAAAAATTTGCAACCGATCCATCCAAAAATATATAAAAAAGTTCCATTAAAAAAGTTACATTTTTTTAAATATCTCGAAATCGCGATGTTCAATTGTTTTTTTTTTCGCCATTTTATTCAGGAGAAAAAATACTACTAGTTTGCTAATTTAACCGACTTTCTAGATTAAATAATAACGAAGTTAGCAATAGTGACGACTTAATATTATAAAACACGGTGTATAAATAATATGAAAAGATATACTAAAAAAAAATTATTGAATGGTGGGCTCTAGCGGTCATAATATGATCGCTAGTACACTGAAGTTTTACATAGGTCATATAAGTATGCTCGCCCTGGCAGTCAACCTGTTAACGTACCCAGAGGAAGATTTCAACCGAGGCCGCTTGCGGCCGAGGTAAGGCAATGTCGAGGACGTTATTAAAGAATGACGCGGCCGTAGATAGTGTACACATAATTTTTTGTGCAATTGTATAGAATCCTTAATAGAATAATTATTATTGTTACTGATAAATAATGAAAAATAATAATTTTATGCCCGTATTCACAAAGTGTTCAGGTTATGCTTGTTGAAATGACCTCAAAAAGCCAGAAATTATGGGCACCTGTATTCAACTATGTATTTATAAGAGCATCAATACACATTTTTGTATAACTTCACCCTGGAAAAATAAATAGAAATAGTCCAGTAAATGGTCAAGAAATACTCTAAACTAGAACGCAAATATTTACTTTTCGTCTTCTAATAAATCTCCCCAATATTCAAAACTCCAGATAGATCCGCCGCAATGCCGCCTCGCGAGCCGGCTATCGCGTCTGACCTAGCGACCAGTGAGGGATCCAAGGATCCTCCCTCGGACAAGGGATTCCTTTCCAGTTTGGGGATCCGTTATCCCACCCTTCGTGACCATCCCTTGCACACCGGACATCAGTGGCTGGAAGGGAAGCGAGCAGACGACGGAGCTGAAGGACTCTGGCGCGTTCACGACGGCCTTTACGACTTCCGGCAATTCATAGCCAAGCATCCTGGCGGGGAGGAGTGGCTCAGTCTTACTCAGGTTAGTAAGATAAATATTCTTTTGTCCAGTACTTGTGTTTGTAGGTTCCATAACAAGCTGGAAATTGCTTTCCAAACTCTTAAAATTCCAGGTCAGCCCTATAGAATATTGTTATTTTACTTTTCGACACTCTCTATTTTAAGAATTTACGAATATAAGAAACATTAGTTTGATTACACCGACTGATTACACCGACTTTGATATTGAGACGAAGCTAAAGCCAAACATTTCAATTTGGTTTTTGGCAGTCAACTAAACGTTTCTTCTAGCCAACCACATGAGTAGCCCTCAGATAGTCACATTATGACACAAACTTTCCTCAGACGGTCTAAACTGGAATTATTTCAATAATGTCGATAGAACTTTAGTTTATTATGGTAATAATTCTTGAATTGGAACAAACTTTTGGACTAAACCTTACAAGATAACAAAACATCCCTGAATTGGATGATTACGTAATCGAACCTCAATCGAAAATTATCATTATTTATTATTTACAGGGTACAGATATAACAGAAGCATTCCATTCCCATCATATATCCTCCACGCCACACTCAATACTTTCCGAGTACTATATTCGCCCAGCTAGTTGCCCTCGCAACTCGCCCTTCACCTTCCATGAAGACGGTTTTTACTGCACTCTAAGAAAGCGGGTGAGCTCCGAACTGCAAACTCTCCCACAGGAATCAGCACGCAGATCTCGATTTCTGACTGATTTACTGCTAGCAGGATACTTGTCGTCCGCCGTGCTGGCAGCGGGGCTCTGCAGCTACATCCTGGGAGCAGCTGCTGGGGTGCTGTTGGGATTGACGGCTATCGCTGCTCATAACTACTTCCATCAAAAAGATAACTTTCGAATGTATTACTTCGACTTCACGATGATGAATTACAGGTAAGAACCAAAATATGAACGTTTAGAAAAAATAATCGTAGGTAAATGTGCAAAAAGATGCAAAAGGAAGCTTACACTTCCGCTTTTGACCTTTCCTAGATAAACTAAAATTTTGACGTGAAGAATACTCACTAAAATGTTTTCTGCCTTGCAGGGAATGGAGAATAAGCCATGCGTTGAGCCACCATCTATACACAAATACAATCAATGATATGGAAATATCTTCACTAGAGCCATTTCTTCAGTATTTACCTTCCGAAAAAGCTTTATTTTTCAAATATTTGTCATGTCTCTATTCACCTATAGTGTACTCTTTGATGTTTTTTGGGCACTACATTAAAACGTAAGTGTTTATATTCAATTTACTTTTTGGAAGATATTCATACTTAAAACTTGAGGTATTGAACATTGTATTGAACTCATAAACGCTGCAATATAACAAACTAGCTTTACAAGTGTCAAAATATTTCTGCCGAACGAAATAAAAGAATGATAAATAGATAGAAAATGACCTCAATGAGGGAGGGGGAATATCGACTTTAGGCCCTTTAGGGGGTTCCAGCAGTGAGGAGTTCTCTCCCCTTTGCTCTAATCCCTTTCCGTCGATGACCATTTGAACGTTCTCTCCTATGGAGAGTCGACGTCGGAGCATATGTTGATGACTTGATCATTTTGATCAAAGGACGATCTGAGGCGACCATTTATAAGGTTGCAAGAGGGAACATATTTCAGTCAACCCTCGCAAAACTTTCATAATACAATTTTCTAGAAAGAGAAGGTTGAACGGTTTAATGCCACCAGTTCTTCTGAGAGAAATATTCTATTTGCAGAGGAAGCTAAGTACATAAACGCCATCCTAGATAAAAAGCTTACTTGGACTGCTCACCTGGTCAAAGTTATACATAGAGCCAAACACTCCCTGTGGACACGTAAAAATAACTGTGACAAAACATGGGGAATTGTACCCAAACAAATATACTGGCTTTATGAAGTGGTGGTCAGATCAATGATTGCGTATGACAGTAGCGCTTGGTGGGAAAAAGGCTATAGCAGGTTATGGCCACAGCAAAGCTCTCTTCCCCACAGAGACAAGCTTGTCTGGCGATATGCGCTGCTATTAACACTACACCTTCAGCGTCTGTGGAAATCCTACAGGACTAACCACCTCTCAATACCTATTTATTTGGAGACAGAGAGGCCAAAATGCTACAGAAGACCAGAACTTCGCCAAAGGCTCATAACTTGGAACAAACTAGGCTACTGGATGACATATAAAGTCACAGTCTACTGGGTATGCCAGGGTAAGCAGAGCATCATGACCCGCTCTGCTCACAAAATCCTTCTCGCGGGAAGATTTGTGTGGGAGGACAGCAGAAATGAACTTCAACGACAAACTTCAGATGGTTCACCGATAGACCTAAGCCATCCATAGAAACTGGGGATGAGGTCTTCTCAGAGAGTCTTCTCGAGCTTGGGCCTTCACACAACAACTTTTCAGGCCGAAATCCATGCCATAGAGCTCTATTATGCGCAGATGCAGGAAAAGATGCATTGCCAACGCAGATTAATAAAGATATTTTCAGACTGTCAAGCGAATTTGAAAGCCCTAAGCTCCAGCCGCCAAGTTAGTCTGGACCTGTCATTTAACTCTAAATGCCCAAGCAAGGAGCAACAAAGTCACTCTGATCTGGATTCCGGACCTTGCCGGATATGGAAAAAACGAACTTGTCGACTTTCTGGCTAGGAAAGGTGCCTAATCCGAATTTATTGGTCCAGAACCAACAACTGGCATATGACCGAATATTGCCAAAATAACAATAAGCAACTGGGTTGAGGGGAAAGTACTGACAAAACTTACTAAGATTGGACTTAGACCACTATAAGGCCTTTAAGGGCACGTCGTAAAAAAAAGGACCAAAGAACTTTTGGAGTTTAACAGGAACGAACTGATAGTTTCTGACCCGCTTTGGGAACAACCAGACTACAAACCTTCGGGAGAAACTTTCTTATACCGGAGAACATGCTTACATTACATTACCAATAACCAAGATAGTCAGCTTTCTCAAAGAGGCTCCCTAATTCAGACTACTCGTCCACCAGCACCAGCACTTGCCGATGCCTCCTACCTTTCTCGATCTCAGCTGCAAAACAAGCTCCCAAAAAAAGTCCATTCTGATTCTTTAAATCAATCAATTTAACGCAACAGTTATGACACTATCTGAAGAAACAAGAGAAACTTTAGGTACATTGTAACCTTGATGTGTTTATAAGTTCATAATATTTGCTCTAAGGCCTCAAATAATACCTTAATAAAATTAATCTTACAGATTCATTCAAATTGCTCTCAATAAGGGTAAAGGATTCGGACTCGAATTACTTCTTCCACTTTCGGTACCCATCTTAATGAAAACTTTAACTGGTCAAAGTATTCTGTATTGTCTTCAAATGTACGTCTTCATCCAAGTATGTGGAAGTATTTATTTTTCCATCGTTGGAGTAAATGCGGCGCACCACCACCCAGATATTTTTCATGATGGGGATACACCTAGGTATGCTTCTTTAGATTTAATTTTTTACTATTTTCAAACTCTTACATATCCTTAAATTTAATTTCAAATTTATTTTTTATAATTTTTGGAAAACTTGTTATTAACCTTGTTATTGTAATGAGCAATTAAAAATTTAAATTCTTCTTTTATTGCATTTCTCTGTTATGTTCTGTGATAATGATACAAACGGGCTTTGAGAGATAAATTTTTTTTAAAACTGATTTTGATTTAGGTAGGTATATGGCTATACTGGCTGGTTGACCATACCTCTGTACATAGGACATTGCCTAATTAATAATACAAAATAATTTCCAAGTTAACGAAAATTGTTGCCTATTTATCCAAGTATTTTGACGTATTCTTATAAATATTAATAATTGTATTATTAGGCAATGTCTTATATACAAAGGTATGGTCACCCACCCGGTATAACTCTCAACCATCCCTACTAATTAATTATTCAAACACAAATCTCCTAAATGCTATTTTACAGTCATCTTAATTAAGGCATTTTCCACAGCCAAATCATATTTGGTTTACTTGTCAAGAACCTTTAAACTGATGAAAGGCAAATGCCCTAATTACGGTCACTTTAAAACACCATTTAGAGTATTTGCGTTCAAATAATTAATTAACAAATTTCCCTATGATGCCAGCTTTTTGTCGGTCGCTGTATGTGCTTCACATCGGATATAAGCACATCCACATCCGGTGTTCAAACAAAATAGCAACTGGAAAACCTTTCAAAGCAACAATCCCACTTCTGACGTGAGTCTCCTGTCCATAATATTCCTCGTTAACGATCTTTATTTATCTGTATACTTAGATACTTACTTTCCTCTCACACACACGTTTCCGTCGCTCATCAGGAAACTCATCATTCAACTATTTCAAACGCGTTTGTACTTCCAAACAGTTTTTCCTCCAATGTAATTCTCAAAACTTAGTTCCGTCCAATATCTAATACTTCTACTTCACCAATCATATTTTTCCGGTACTTCGTTATTTACTGAGTTACTTCCTCAATATATCTTTAAATTCAATCATGTTACTTCTTTTCAAGTCTATGAGAACAATAATTTTAAGTTTTTTTATGAATAATATTAAGCTCATTTTTCTTTTACTTATCTTTTGATCATTCAAACTTAGCCCAGCTTCCAAAATATATTTGGTTTCATATATTAATTAAGTGGATTCATCATATCATATCAAATGATAATAATCATTTTTCATCTCATAATGATTTTACTTACTCAATCTAGTTGATCCTATTGTTTCGTTTTTAGACCCAAAGAAGAAATGGATTGGGGGCTCTACCAGTTAGATGCTGTAATGGATAGAAAAGACATAACCGGATCGCATTTCTTGGTGCTCACCAATTTCGGCGATCACGCTTTGCATCATTTGTTCCCAACAATAGATCACGGATTGTTGGAGTATCTTTACCCAATTTTCTTGAAGACATGTGATGAATTTGGAATAGAGTGGCGTCTTTCGTCCCAAATAGAACTCGTTAAGGGACAGTATAGACAGCTCATGAAGACGGAGCCTTCAAAACATCCTCCTAAACCAGTTAAAAAAGTTCGGTGATGGTCTATGAATGGTTGTAAATAAATAAAATAGTAACGTTGTGGCAAGCGATGATTAGTCCATTTGCTTGAGAAAGGACTCACCTAATCTATTTTTTATTTTTATTGATTGTTTGTAACTTTTATCACCAGTCAAGAGGGATTTTAGCGAATTGTGATAAAATTTTAATTAGTTTAAATATAATTTTTAGTCTTGGTTTTATGTTTTATTAATAATGCTGTTGTTAAACGTTTTTTATAAATATTCTTTCATGTAATAAAATGAGGAGCCGATAGGAGTAGTTTTTATTGAAATGTTGACGAGGTATCAGCAACGAACCCGCTCTAAAAGACCGACTGTCAATTTATGGTCGCAGTTGGGAGGCTGTGACCCGAGAGCGATTACAGGTGCTGATCGAAGCCCCTACCCCTCCTTCTTATCAGGTGAGCTGAGCCGATAGGAGCAGTTCTCGTTTGGGCCGATGTGTTGAATCCGCTCACACCAGCCATCGACGATCAGTTTTATTTGTTTTTGTGTTATATTTGTAAATATGTTTTATTAGTATTAATAAATGATTGTTTCGGAGCTTAGGACTACGAAACTCCTGTTTTAATTAGATAGAAAATCCCCTTGTAAAGTAAATTGTAAAATAAAATAAAACATGACAAACTATAATCAATATAATCTATATTTATTTTACAATAAATAATAGTTAACAATAAACATCGAAATAAATACAGAGTGTAAGAATGATGTGTGGAAGGACAACGCTAAAACACTCTTAGATTATGATTTTCGATACGGTATATAACTTTTGGTGCCTTAAGCCATACATAATGTCACACATACAATATAAGAACCTATCATTATGATCCAGAGGGCTAGAGGACCTTGGGAGCTCTCTTAGGGCTATTTAGATGTTAGTACGTGTCTCTTTAAAAAGTCTAGGCTCCCTAGTTCCTATGCCCACCAGCGATGACCGACGGAATCATACAGTTACTGAAAATGAGCGAAAACTAAACATAAAATACATAATTAAAAAATAAATGAATGTAAAGTAAATAAGAATTAGACGACCTTGATGATAGGGTCGTCTGGTTGACAGTTCATAGATGATTTTACACAGCGCTCCACTTTTAGAAATCCATCTCTGGAGCTAAGTCGAACCTTGGTGGAAATGGCATACCTCCATCGAATTGTGGACGCTGTCTTGGCTATAAATTGGAAAGTTGTCGTTATTAAAATGAAGTTCGATTGTTAAGTTAGTATCAAAATGAAACAAATTGATATTTAGAAAAAAGCAGAGGTTTTTAAATATTTGTTGCATTTCGATTTTCTTTCTTATTCTAGCGTACAAAATAATTTATATTTTCAATTTCTATTGAAATTCTAGAGAGTCAGTATTTTTGTGATTGATAAAACTAATTATTTTGTACGCAGCAAACAACAGGGGAAAGTATTATTACGAAAAATATGGGGAAATAAACTAACAAAAATTACAATAACTATCATAACTATTATTATTACTAAGACGGATAAGACAGCCTCATGTGTTTTTACTGGTAAAAAATAAGACAAACAGGAGAGTTAATTGTCAAAGGACCAACCCATAACTTACAGGGTATTCCCCTTTATTCCAACGAAATGGGTAGGCGCGGTTTGTTTGGCTAAAAATAAATATTTTTTTATGATTAAATACCAGTTCGTATCTGAATTTTGTTATCAAAATAAGTATCGTGTTGTATTTTTTGTATTTGTATTCAAAATGTAAGCTGATTTGAAAAAATTCCATTTTCCTAATACTAACGATTTATGACTTCTTAGATTTTGATTGAATTTAACGACGTGTCTCATCTCAACCGGATGTAAATATGTATTGGAAAATATAAGGGAGACTAAAAGATTCTTGAAGCAATGTTGAAATTAAATAAGAATTAAACAGTTTTGAAGGCAGATGTTTTATGGTAGTGGCGTGGTAAGACCTGTATTAAATAATAGAAATTAATTTACAGTTCGACTCATCTGTAAATTAATTTCTACACTGAGTAATAATAGTGGAATTAAAAAGAAAAATTTCTCTTACCGCTGGACTGGCTCCCCTAACAGCGGATCCGGCCCGTCCCTTAGCTCTGAACTTGGCAATAGCCTGTTCGGCAAGGTCGGCTCGCTCTTCGGCCTCTTCGAGCTCCTGTTGTGCCTTTCTGAATTTCGCCAAGTTGAGGGCGGCGATTTCTTCTGCTTCTTCGATCTGCCTCTTGTAGGTCTTAATCTTCTGTTGCAGTTTGTCTACCAGATCCTGCATGCGCTCGTGGTTTTTGCGGTCTTCCTCGGCTTGGAAGCTCAGTTCCTTGATACGTCTCTCTGACTTTCTCAAGTTCTTCTGTGCATCAGCATGCCGTCTCTGTTCACCATCAAGCTCATTCTCCAATTCACGCACTCTCTGTTCCAACTTGGCAATAGCCTTCTTGCCTCCTTTAAGGGCATTAGCTTCAGCTTCGTCCAAGCGGACCTATAAACAAGAAGATTTTATTATAGAATGCAACAAACATTTAAATAATTTATAATAAACGCACCTGTAAGTCTTTGATTTGTGTTTCTAAGGCTTTTCTCAATTTCTCTTGTGTCTGAGCATGATCTTGTTCTGCCCTAAGTTCATCAGCTAACCTAGCGGCATCTACCATAGCCTTCTTGGCCTTCTCTTCGGAATTCTTGGCCTCATTCAATAACTCATCCAGATCAGCGTGCAGAGTTTGCAGTTCGGATTCGAGTTTCCTCTTAGCGGCGGACAATGAGGAGTTCTGTGCGGAGAGATCGTTGAGTTGTTCATGGGCATCTCCCAATTCTTGCTCAGCCTGGCGACGAGCACGGTCAGCTTGTTCCAGGAGAGTGCGGGACTCTTCAAGTTCATTCTGGAGAGCATTAGCGCGACGTTCAGAGATGCCGAGTTGTTCACGGGCTTCATCGCGGGCACGTTGTTCTTCCTCAAGGGCAGTCTGGGTGTCCTTAAGTTGTTGCTGATAGCGTTTGATTGTTTTCTGGGCCTCTGCGTTGGCCTGAAGTAAGTAAATACATTATGTATCATATCATTCTTCATTACTCTAATAATTGTTAACTTACCTTATTGGCGTGGTCCAGAGCGATTTCTAGCTCATTGATGTCAGCTTCCAACTTCTTCTTCATTCTAAGAGCTTCAGCCTTGCCCTTGGCTTCAGCTTCGAGAGAAGCTTGCATGGAGTCGAGGGCACGTTGGTGGTTCTTGCGTGTATTTTCGAACTCTTCTTCCTTCTCTTGGATTCTGCGGTCGATTTCTTGGCGAACCTGAGAGAGTTCCAATTGAGCGCGGAGCACCTTGTTTTCTTCTTGCTCGAGAGCGGCTTCTGCTTCTTCCAAAGCAGCTTGGAGCTCATCTTTCTCGGCTTCTAGACGCTTCCTGGCCTTCTCGATTTCGTGGATGTTGCGGCCTCCTTCACCGATTTGGTCGAGGAGATCTTTGACTTCATCAGCCAAGTTCTTGTTCTCGCGACGAACGGCTTCAAGTTGTTCCTGTCCTTCTTCGTAAGCTCCCTTAAGTCTGAACAGTTCGGTGGAGTAGTTGCGGCATTCCTTCTGGCTAGCGTCTAATTCAGCAGCGAGATCGTCAACCTTGAGTTTCCATTCTCCAATGATCTTGTCGAATGCCTTCTGTTTCTTCTCAGCGGCGTTGGCAATGGCATTGGCACGGTCGACTTCCAGTTGCAAGTCTTCGACTTCGGTTGCCAAACGTTGTTTGGTCTTCTCGAGGGCTACAACCTTCTGGCCAAGTGATTCGATTGTTTCCTCAGCTTCAGCAAGGCGAGCCTGCAACTTCCTCTTAGCTTCTTCGAGTTCTTCAGAGCGTGCGACACCCTCTGATTCGTATTTCTGGCGCCAGAGCTGTGCTTCAGCATTAGATTTGCTGAGTTGGCGTTGAATGTCAGCCTTGGCTTCGGCTTCTTCTTCTACCTGTTCGCGAATGTTGTCCAGGTCGTGTTCAAGGTTACGGAATTTGCCCAAGAGAGTTGCACGTTCACGAGCTTCTTCATCAGCCAACCTCTTGGTATCTTCCAGTTGGGTGGTGAGGGAGACCTTGATTTTGCTGAGTTGGTTGACTTGAGATTCGGCTTCTTCGAGTTGTCTAAGGAGATCGGAGTTTTCAATAGACAACTTCTTCTTGGCGGAGTCGAAGTCGTTGAGAGTGCGGTTGGTTTCGTCGAGTTTGCCTTGTACGTCGTTGAGTTGTTGTGTGACTTGTTTGGATACTTTTTCAATAGCAGCCTATATAAAATTATTGATTTTAGAGAGGGTAATAACCAAGAAATGAATAAACAAATAACATAATATTTAAAGCAGGACGCTACTAAGACATAGTTAGATTGGAAAAATGTTAGCTGGCGATCACACAAGAAGCTGTCAGAAGTTACTTATCCACAGCTGAAAAATCTGAAAATACGAAAGCAGGTTTTTTTGCTGCAGCTGGCTAAGGCTTAAATACCTTTTCGTTTGCCAGATGATCTACTGAAGCACGTAAGTCGTTGAGTTCTCCAAAGTATTGAGCCTTTTCCTTTTCAGCCCTAGAGAAATAAATAACACAACATTGTAACAATCAAGACTAGTCACATCACAAGGGTGGATAATGCAGGCTTTTCACTCTAAAAAAGGGTGAAAGTAGTTGCAGTTTGTACCTTTTCACGACCTACTGCATCTACAGCACCACGCGTTTGTTGAAGTTCTGTATAAATATTAGCGCGATCTCTTTCAGCCCTATGTAATATAATTTATAGATTTAATAACTCCTAATATTTTAAAGTTTTAAACAAGTTCTATTTTTGAATTTACATCATGTGGCGAACAAAGTAAATTAGTTTGTACTTACTTAGCCTTGAGTTTGTTGAGTTGATCGATCTGTTCTCCCATTTCTGATACGGCGTCATTGTGTTTCTTACGTAGGTTAGCCAATGTGCTCTCATGTTGAATGTTAGATTCTTCCAAGTCGCGTCTCAGTTTAGCCAGTTCAGCTTCTCTCTTCTTGTTCAGTTCAATTTGGGCTGAAGTAGCACCACCGGCTTCCTCAAGACGTTCACCCAATTCCTCCAATTCGCGAGCGAGATCAGCACGTTGTTTCTCAGCCTTGGCACGAGCTTGACGTTCGGCTTCGACTTCCTCTTCGAGTTCCTCAATGCGAGATTGCAGTTCCTTGATCTGTTTTTGCAGTTTACCAACAACGGATTGTTCGTCTTCGAGTTTAGCGGTCAGAGATGAGATTTCCTTGTCTTTCCTTTGGATGGTCTGTTCTAATTCCTTCTTGTTACGTTCCAAGTCAGAAACGGCTTCCTGGGTCAGTTTCAAGTCACCTTCTACTTTACGTTTGGATTTCTCAACATCACCACGGAGTTTCTTCTCGCGTTCCAATGAGTCTTCCAACTCATCCAGGGTTTGTTCGAGCTTGGCTTTAACTTTGTTGAGGTGGTTAACTTTGTCTTCGGCAGCCTGGAGTTCTTCAGCTACTTTCTGGTTGTTTTCGCCGGACATTTTCTTCTCCTTGTTGAGCTTGTTGATGAGTTCGTCTTGGTGGGCAATTTCGTCGTTCAAGTTCCTGATTTGGTGTTCTTTGGTCGCTTTGTCTTGCTCGGATTTTTGGAGGTTGAGCTCGAGGTCTTCGATGTCTTTCTTGTAACCTGACATCTCTTGTTCGAGTTTCTTCTTCTGTTGCATGAGTTGATTGCGGGCATCTTCCTCTTGGCTCAGTCTGTCTTGTGTTTCCTGAAGAAAGATATAAGTTTATTATACCTATTTGTAAGTATTTGTGGTAGGTAGTATTAAATTATTTATATTGACGGTAAGTTGTTATGATGAGTCAATTATAGTGTTTTAATAGGGCAAAGAATTATGAATGTTAATGACTAACTGCAGTAATATGTGGTTTACTGTTTCTCTTAGAAAAATAAATTTATACACACCATTAAAGTGTCATAATTTGGCTTCATTCCAGAAATATGTTAGGTAGATTTTTTATATACCGCATATAATCTTGATTAATAGGCTTTACCTAGTTCTTTCTTTGAACGACAGCCAAATGATGCTATTAAATGAATATCAAGTACCTAAGGAGATACATCAATGAAAGCGACATTGAAGTATCAAATTTACCTGTAAAAAATCCTAAAACTACCTAGTTATTTTTCACCCACTTTTGAAATATAATCTTTTACCAAAAGCAAATAAATTGCAATGTTTGCCCTGTTAAAATAAACCTACTTGAATGTATGAAGCATATGTTTACCTTATTTTTTCTAAATTCGCTTTATAAACAAATAAAATTCCAAATAATTCAAGTTGAATTTAAGCAGCTGAACATATAATTTTAGATAATGGCCGCTGGAACCATAAACAGATTGAACTCGCAAAAAATAGCGCCATTTACATTTTTATAAAACAAAAAATCAAAATTTATAGAAATGATATAGGGTTTGATATATTGGAGGAGTAGTTTCGAGATTTGGGTCTAGAAATATATCAACGTTAGTACGTATGTATAATAAATGAGGAAGAACAGAAATTTTAATAAAAAATGTTTTCTAAGATACTAATTATAATTTTCCAAACGAGCGGTAGACTTTCAAAAGGTAAAATTAAAGAAAGCTTAATAAAGTAGGTTTCTATACCTAGACATTATAAAAAAATATGAAGAAAATTTATAATGTTAATTTCTGGAAACCTTTAAAGGTCATTTCTTTTGTTTTATGGGATAGATAAAAAATATTTGATATTCCATCATTTACATTCAAACTATTGCCTTTTTTATAATCTTATAATTATTGTGAGCTATTAAATAAAAAAATTGATCTCTAAATTAAATTCTAAATTCTATTCGAACCAAATAATAAATCAAAAATATATAAAAAGTAGGTACTTACGCTCAGTTGTGCTTCAAGATCGCTCTTTTGCGCCTGGAGTTTGTTAGCCCTTTCCTGGTACTCAGACAGGGAACCCTTCTCTCCTTCAAGAGCTCCCAACAGCTCAGTCTTCTCGGCGAGGATTTTGGAGTACAGAACTTCCAGCTCCTTCTTCGCCTTGGCCTCCTTCTCGTAGGCTTCCTGTGCCTTGGCGGCCTTCTCCTCGAGTTTCTGCAACGTATCCCTACTGTCAGGTTTGGTCAAATCCGCGTCGACCATTTTCAGGAATTTTAACCGATCGGGGAGAGATGTTGTGAGATCGACAGCTCGGAGAACTGAACTGCTGGAGTCTCTTGGAAATAGATCGCGTGGGTTCCGCGATGAAAGATCGTACAAGTATGCGATCGCTCATGTTGACATATCAAGGAGGAGGGGATATAAATATATAGAAGATGTGGGACATACAGGTATAGGTAAGTATGAGAACATGGATTTTTATATGCGAGAAGCGATATATAAACATGGAGGGGTTAAATTTAGATCCGATGATGGTTACGTCAAAGTTTTTGGTAAATTGGTCTGGCAGGTGTACGGGCTGAGGAGGAACTCCGTTTTAGTCCTGGATCTGGGGGATTAATAGCGAAAGTGTAACTGCACTTAGTTACTGTACTTGCAGATCAGGTTGCTTTATAGTGAGGTATTTTTAGGTTTATTTATTGGTTGTTAATGCTGAGGAACAGATTTCATCATTTCAGGAAGTAATTCCTGATTAGTAATGCATGTATGTTTTTGGTAACGCTGGGGAATTAGAAGAGAAATAGTGTAACGAAAAAATATTTCTGAAAGTATGTAGGATTTGCTTTTTTCAAACCAAAGCAGAAATTAAATTATCGTTTTATGGGTATCTTAGAGAGAATTCAGAAATTTTCCTTTTTCTCTAAATGAAGAAGCTGTTTGTTCATAATTTTTCAAAAAATTTAAGGATTTTAAAATTGAAGAATACCAAGCAGGAGTGCGAAAGTTTTAAAATCCTAAAGTTATAAAATATTTTTTATCAATTGTGGGAACTATAAAATTTATACTTTGAAATTTAACTTATTTCTTAAATATTTTTTGTTGCTCCTCTCCCGAATAACTTGATGTTTGATATCACAATATATAAAAAATTAAAAAAATTGGTCGTAACTCGATTGGGTTTAATAAACTTAAGAAGATATATAGAAAATATTTAGTTTTTTTATTTTTGCAAAAATTAGGTATGTAGGTACATATAACCAATTGAATAGGTATATTGAAAAGGAGATTCACTCATCAGTAACCTAATCCCCATCTGGTGTTTTCCTAATCATAGTGTTTCCTTTACATTTGTTAAATAAAAATTAAAACAATCAATAATTCGTAAAAAGGAAAATACATCCCTAGTCGAAAATTTGTATCTTTTTTTTGTATATTATAATAATGAGTTTCGTAGTTTTCAGGGAAACTCTCCGATTAAAAGTTATAATCATTATTTATGCATTATTTATGCAACTATGCATTTACTTATTGTAACTGTAGCAATACTGAAATGGAGTGAAAAGAACTAAAAACCCAAACCTATCATTGAAAATTTTTTTAATCCAATAAATTAAATGATTCAATATTAAATTTCATGTTCAGTTGATAAATACTTTAAATCACGAATAAATAATCGCTTTAGTTTGCCACCTCAAAATATATCATAAATTTCATAAATCAACTGAAATATTTTATAGATGATTCCATATGATGAGTGTTGATATTTATTTTTAAAAGATATTTTCAATCTATTTTTAAAATTTACTATGAATATTTAAGTAATTTAACTATTAATATTTTATATAGAAAATATTTGTAAAATATCCCGTTTTCAATTTTTGAACAAAGTTAAGAAAACATAAACAGAGGTAAGAGGAAAGAGAAATATAGAACCCTAAAACTGGCATCAAAATGCCTTCATATTAGAAATATTTAAATTACAATACTTTTGCCAATAAGCCCCCATAGGTACATAAGCTACCAAATACATACATCATACAGATTCCCCAACCGTATCAGGAATAATCAAAAATTGGTTTAATAAATCAATAGATATCATAAATTATCATTTATTTTATGATATACTAAAATAAGACGAGTACAAGACTATAATTATTTTTATGACGGTTACAAAATCAAAAATAATAATAATAATTGTTGTCATGTCTTGATATTATCAATATACAGGCTAGGTTGTTTTAAAAATAATTCAAATAAGAAAAAAAAAATTTCTATTACTATAAATTTTCGTAGAAAGCCTGTATAAGTAGGTACAAGTACCACTACAACAACAAAAAAAATATAATCGTCATAAAAACAACAACTTAAACTTATCAAACTTTTACTAAAAAACAATTTCTTACCGCGATCTCATCCTCGACTCTTGTGACGTTGAGTAAAGGCTTGACCTTCTGCCAGAGTTTGTACCATGGCCATGTGCGGAGCTTGAGGTACTTGCGCAGATTTCTCTGGCACACCTGCAACGCGATACGCTGTTCCTGCAGCTTCTTGAATTCTTTCCTGGAGAGGTAACCTCTGACCCACGACTGCATCCAGGTCACGATCTTACCCAAACGATCGTCACGCAACTCCTCCATCTGACCCAGGACACCGGCACGGAAGAATACCTACACGAACGCAATTGTTAGGAAAGGTATACGAAATTAAGATTGTGTTGAAATGGAAGAAGTCGCTCCTGAGCATTTTGGTTCATGTGGAAGTGTGAATTTAGATATAGAAGATGGGTTTTTAAAATGAGTTGGGTAAACATTTAAAAAAAAGGAACTTGGGAAAGGTGATTTAATAAATAGAGCAGAGTCTCTCTTAGTATTAAATGATGAAGAATTGGTTGATAAACAATTAATTGATTATTTAATCTGGTCAGGATAGAACCAAGTTGTCATGGAGAAAGATCTACCATTTTTAAGTCCAAAAAGCAGCTGAAGCAACAACAAGCGAAATGAATGAAGGATTTATTATATTTTCAGCATAAGAGTTATTTTTTCTATCCAGACCTGAACGTGTTATTTTTCGTTACTAGGCGTAGGTAGTTTTTCAGTCTGTTGCAAAAACTAACGCCTAGTACTGATAAAAAGATATCCAGGTCCGGAGATACTCACTATTTTCTGCGCTATCTATTTTTTAAACGCATATTTTCACTAAAAACCGGAAATTGTTGCAGAAAGCTAGGAAAATCTTCATAGATCGCAAAAAGATTAAAAGCGAATGAAGTTGCATAGCTGTATTAAAGCTTCACAGATCACTAGCAAAAATAAATCCAAACACAAGTGTACGAGTGTTGGAAAAATGTTCTGGAAAAAATATTAGTTCACGTTTATCACTTATAAATTTTATTTAGTATTAACAGTTATCAGCTGTAGAAATAATTTTTTTGAATATTTTTTTATATTATAAAGATGCTTCTAAAATTTCAAGCAGATTAGATATCTAGCGGCTTTAATTTTCCATATTAATTTATACCTTGGTTTTACCAAGCCTGTATTGTTCTGGATCTAGCTGAATAGAATCCAATATAACTTGAGCTGCTTTCTCTGGTGTAGTATTGTCTTTAATTTGACTTGCTGCCAGAATTTTGTATCTGTTTAGGTGCAAGGCTAGTATTAGTAAAACAAAAAATATTAACAGAGGAAAAACTTAAAAACTACAACCTGAAGAGTCCTGTCAATTGGCCCTCAAGTACATATAGACACACTAACTCACGCTTAAGGGTCTTTGTCAAAATTTGACCCCCAAACTGGATTATAGGTAACAAATAAACACGATGGGCGGTGGCATTCTTCTGTCTAACGAGAACGCTTTCATGGGATAAGGGCAAACAACACGTGAGAAAATTGAAAAGGAACATGCCTTGGTGTGACCCAGACGGTAATTTTCGGGATCTAGACCTGTATTATCCAAAATATGCTGAGCACATTTCTGAGGGTCACTTTCTTTGCTTACGGCGGCAGGGTTCAGGATCTTGTAACTAAAATACGGTTGTGCTATTATAAAAACGATACAAACATACAAAAAGTGGTGGTGTGACATAATACATAATCTACACGACATATCAAACATGCTGGTTCAGGTGGAGATACATGGGTGCCCTGGGGAACAAATTGTTTATATACGAAACGATTACACAAAGGAGTTGATTAGAATTAGGGTCGCCCCTTGCCTTTGTGTGTCCAACTCGGTATCCTTCAGGATCTAAGCCGGTCTCTTCGAGACATTTTCTTGTTGCTTCTTTGGGATCCTTTTCTGCAGCCATTGTTGCTGGTGCTAATATCATGTAGCTACATAAAGAGTACTTTTATAATAATAATAACAACCAAAAAAATTTAAAAGGTACAGGATATGCACGGTTTATAAATATTAGTAAACTATTGTAGAATCGACTGAAATGTATTTGGTTTACTGAGTGTCAGAAACACAGAGAGAAACAAATAGTCTTTGAATTGAAATGACAAAATAAATAAAAATTTTAAAATTAACTTTGTATTGATTGAAATAGCAAACTTTGGATTATCTTACAAATAATAAACGATTTATTCTAGTCTTAAAATAATTCACTTTAGCATTTTACTTAGAAACAATAACTTTACGCGATGCATATTGCAAGCACTTCCCAAAGTTATATTACTTAGAATTTGATTTAAAGATATTTTTACATATTTTCTTCCATGTTTACTTACACGTCGAAAAAACAAAACTTTCAATTCTACCATTCAAACAAAATACAATAATTCTACAAAAACTCCATAATAAATAGGTGCTTTAGGTCATTAAGAATAAATTTGAAATATTGATCTCATTATTTGACGTATAAAAGTATACTTTATTATGTACCTATGTACCTAATCCATTCATGATATTTTTGCGTTGTACTATTTATTAGGTACAACTTAAGTAAATTTTCGGAGCTCGTAATATTGTAGTACTATCTTTGACAAAACGCACCCTTAAAACTTAACGTGTAATATAATATAATAATAAAAATTTATAACACCCCATTATTTTATACAGCATCCATGTAACAAATATTAAGAACAATAGAGATGAATATGAAACCTGAAAATATGACAAATTCTTATGTTACCAGCTGGTACTAGCGCTTCAATTCACTTAGAAATAACTGATAAAATTAACCATTTCTTGCAAAAAAGCAACAATGGAGTGGTTTCCAAAAGCATTATGAAAACAAAAGAAGAAGAAAGAAAGAAGGAAAAATTCAAGAAACAGAAGAACTTGACAATTAGCATGAAGACTTTAATCTTAAAAAAAAAGTATGATGGAGGTGAGAAAAGTACCACTTGAAAGCAATCTTGTGAAGAAAGCCGAAGAAGTAATGTCAATCCATTTTTTTAAATGACAGCTCATGATCCGATTGTATCGACGAAGGAACAGAGAATGTCTCCTGTAGATCCCCGGAATTTGGATAATCTATACCGAAGAAAAAACTAAAAAAAAGTATTTCATAAACTTATGATTAAATTTCAACCGTTACTAAGATATTTTTGAAAATATTTTTCACTCAAGAAAATTTACTAAAATGCATTAAAAGCAATTCGACCATGAAGAGAGACAGCAATTTTATGTTGGCTGATTTCCATCCTTATTAGTAGATAATATACAAGAAAAAAAAAGAGAATCTATGAAAATGTTCAATGATTTTTTTTTAAACAGTCACTTGGTCAAGAAGTTTCCTTTGTGTTCTATTATTTAGAAAAAAAAATTGTTAAAATACAAAACGGTTTTCCTGACTATACCAACAATGATAGGGCCCCAACATTCCCGTCAATCTTGTAACAACTCCGCAGCAAGACGTCAAGAATTTCTTCTGGAATAAGGCGAAGCAAGCTTTGAGGTTTTGAAGAAATTAGTAGTCTTGACAATTTATGTAGCAAACCGACGATGAAAAACCTTACCGCATGATAATCAAAAACGTTTTATACAGAGCTTCACCATATTACATTTTTGTTTAATATTGAAGACTTGATAAATAGGAACATCTAATGCATGACCTACTTAAGAGGTTTAGTGTTTGGGTCTCATTTGAAGAGTCTCAATCAGATGTCATAATTGAATCGTGTCCTGACAATGATGTCCTGAATTGAAACGGGGGGGATCCATGGTGAAAAAAAACCGCCATTGGATTACGAAAGTTATAAAGTGAGGAATTTCAACGTTTATTAAAGAGGAAGTATCACAATGCCGCATCCTGGAAAACTCGCATGGACGATCCTGAGGGCCCAAAAATGTAGGAAGTACTGCATCATATTTCATAAATTTGATTTTCACCAATTTCGAAAAACTTGGTCGCTCAGCGAATGACGTGATCGATTTGGCAGCTCGATTACAGGCGCTCTCCCCGCAGCTAAGAGGCTACCCCTATAGTCTTCAGAATCAAAAACCATCTAAAATATGTGTGGATCATCAAAAGAAAAGAAAAAATCTTCCATTTCTGCCAAAAACTCCAAGACCTGTAATCGATGTAAATACGAGAAGCCAGTACAAGAATTCGAATTCAATTTGGAAATCAGATGCTGTATAAATATTGTCATAAGTGACTATAAAGGAACTTCACTTCCCCTATCATTATAACTCCTTGTCAGTCACATTGTCTAAAACTATTACTACTCACCGAAGTTTGAAGTCAGGGTAAACCATCCTGTTGGGGAAGCCCTTCCTACAAATACGGATACCTTCAAGTACACCGTTACAGGTCAGCTGGTGCATGACAAGATGGGAGTCGATCACTCCAGGTTGTTTGCATTCATTGGGAATGATACAACGGACGAAGTGAGGTTGAGTGGATCTCAAGGTGGTCATCAAGTTGTTCAGTTGTTCCTATAGACATCCAAATTCGTAAATATCCGGTCAGCATCTTGATGGACGGTTAAGAGTGAGTTGTTTTAGTGCAGGGTCCAAGCAACACTAGAGGAAATGCTGACATTGACTGTTAAGGGTTAGTGACTGCGGCCAACAGTAGTGCGAGCCATTAGTTAAAAGAATACTAGAAGAGACGTCTTGAAAATAATAATTCCTTTTATCTGAAGTTCTAATAACTAAGTAACAAATATAACGGTCTCTTCTTGTATTTATCTATAGGCACTAGATCGACTAAAGTATTATGTTCATGTCGTTCTCAGTTACTTATAGTTAGATTAAAAGTGATTAAAATTGGTTTCACATTACATAAACCTCACGTATTCGAGGTAGATGAGTTGTGACACAAAAGTATGTTTAATTATTGATTTTAATGATTTTTTGTTTATCACATTGATGGCATATGGAAGAAACAAATTCCGTCTTTGGAGTTCTTCTGTTTCTAACTACTAATGTTGACTTTCATAAGTTTTTCCATGAAAGTGTATACATAAAAATGTGTTTTGAAGTATTGGGTGTGAACACAAAAACATTCCCCGTGTATGGGGAATGTAGAATTATGACAAAGTGCACTAAATCCACGAATATCGTTTTAAAATAATTATTATACCTTGTAAGCGGATGATACAGTGGCAAAGCCACCTCCCTTCTTACCGCGACCACCTATATTTTAAGAAATAAAAGCAAACGTAAAGCAAACTTGCAGCAAAGAATTTACTTATATAGACATATGAGACATACTAAGAAAAACACTAAACGGGAATAATTCTCCCTAGATCTGAATAGCACACGCCTAATGTTGTCTTGTTATCTACTCCAGGTCATAATTAGCGACCCAGTGCTTTCTGGCCAAGCAGCTTCAGATCTGGAGAGAAATGGATTTCAGGCTTACTCACAAAGTGGAAGATAGTGTCAAGGAGAAAACGATACTTATCAGGGATGCATTTTGGGAAGGTAATATCATTTCAGCCTTATATAGAGCAGTATTAACCTTGTACATGGCGGATACAGTCTGGAAAGCGGAACCTTTGGTTCTCTTACCAGCACCTAAGTTGGAAATTAGAGTTGTTTCAATTTAAAATGATTTTACCTTTACATAATAAAATACAAAACATAGCTGAAGTACTTACGGGTGAAACTAGGAATTATGTGTGTGGGGATATTATCTTATATCTGAGATTAAATAGGTACCGCAAGAAAATTTGTAATATTCTAAGATATATCACATATTAGGTATCTTAGAAATCTGAAGATATGGACGATTGATGGTCTAAAAATGATAGTTCCTTGCAATACTTATATCTGAGATTTCATATTATCGTGTGAGAAAATGAAAACCTAATTTAGCAGGCTTTGGTTTACATTTCTGATGGATTACAGCTTTACAGATTCAATCTCAGACATGATTTTTTTTTCAAAAGTCTGCTGGAATTACGTCTTTATATGCTCACACGATCGATAATTATTGATATGAAGTTCATTATGAAGTAATGAATTAGATATCAGGTTCAAAAATGTTCTTGAACTAGTTTTGGGTAAGCAGATCTTTTCAGAGAACTAACGACATCGGTTTGAGTCGATTAATAATAGATGAGTTCTATTGGTGACATTGTTAACTATTACCCTATTGTTACTGGCTAAATTCCGAGAAATAACTTAAGTTGAGACCAAAAAAATTTAGGTATGTACTACCAAAAAAATTTGGAAATTCTACACGACTCTCTACGTATTTTTTTTAAATACCACAAAACAGGTAACTTTTTTGAGTTAAAATTCTGTAAGTTTCAATAAAGATTCAAATATCGAAAAAATAATTGATACCTATATACAAAAACTTAACCAGATTTATTCTAAAGTACCTAATATCAATTTTTTTCAAAAATTGAAATAAAAATAAATGCATACATGAATTATTATCATGAAGATAAGAAAGATAATAATCATAGAACGTCTCATACCTTTAGCCTCAGGACCACCAGATTGTCCAGGATGATCAGCGAAGATTTCTACCAACAGTTTGTTGCTACCCTTCTTGAACAGATCGACGACAGTGTCGTTCAAGGGGTCCTTATTCTTTTCCAACCAACCGGTTATATTGTAGGGTACCTTTGCAAAAAATAACAATAATGCATTTAAACTCTTTACACGTTTTAAAAGATAAGAGAAATATTTGGGTATCAACAATTCGCTTCTGTAAAGTCACCAAATGAGAAAACATTCGAGTGAGATACTTACGTTGCCAGCATAATGGCCAATGGCAAAGTGGGCAGCTTGCTGACCAGGCTTTGGTGGTTTAGGTTTAAGGAAGTTGGGTGATTTGCCCAAGTGGTTGGTGTTCAATTTTTCTTCAAAGGTCTTGTCGGTGGCTTTGGGGAACATAGATTCTTCTTCAAGGATGGACAAGATACCCATAGGCTAGATAATATTGGTTAAGATTAGAATAGTGATTTAAAGGCAACATTGTGATTAGGACGTCCCGGTACTAAGAGAAATCCTTACCACAAGTAATATGACATGAAAGAGACCTATAATCCTTTTTATTTGAAAAATTATATTTACATTCGTGAACGAAGGATTAGAAGTCTTTATTTTTAAATAGCATACTTTACCTGTCATTTAAAATCATCGGCTTTGAGAGTATCAAGCATAAAAATTAACGTAACTGTGCATAGACTAACTAAACTAACTAAGGTGGAGTATTTGCGTTTTCAAACAATATAAATCCGTGATTCTTGTGATTTGAAAACAAGACTTGACCGAAGTGATTATTAATTATTATTAAAAATGATGTGCTCGGATCAAAATTTTTGGGATATTTCTTGTGCCAGGTGGATCATTGTTATTAAGAAAATACCTTCTCGATTAGATCAATACATGGTTGAAGATCTAACCCGAAATCAATGAAAGTCCAAGTAATTCCTTCCCTTTCATACTCCTCCTGCTCTAATATAAACATATGATGGTTGTAAAACTGCTGAAGCTTCTCGTTCGAATAGTTTATACACAGTTGGTTAAATCCGTTGAACTGAAAGTTAGTAAATTAACAGCTTCAAAAATCTACCTACTCTATAATAGGCTTTATAAAATTAGTAATATTATCAAGTACATACAAAGATCAATAAAAAACGTTCTCACTGTCATCTACCAAACAGAAATAACCTTCCAGAATCATTATATTTTTTATATTTTTTGTTAGTTTCTGAAAGTATTTCTGAATTGGTAAGACAACTAGAGAGCAGTCATCATTAGCAGCTTGCTAGCTCTAATTTTCTTTCGTTTTATGGCAATTAAGCACTCACGGCTTTTTTCTCAGCTTATGACAGCGATTTGACATATAGAGTGCCCAATTACCTTTTCGATTAACTCAATACAAGCCAACAAGTCCATTCCAAAGTCGATAAAAGCCCATTCGATACCTTCCCTTTGGTATTCTTCTTGTTCTAACACGAACATGTGGTGGTTAAAGAACTGTTGCAACTTTTCATTGGTAAAGTTGATACAAAGTTGCTCAAAACCATTAAACTGCACAAGGGTAACAAAGAGACATGTTAAGACATTAGGAAAGCTACATGCTATGCACCGTTATATATGGGTGGTGTTGTTCTACACTACACTTCTAAAACGTAAACTAAACACAGACAAGATACAGGGTTATAAAAACGGTGACCACATCGTGGTCATCAGTCCTAATACAATTTACAGCAGTAAACATACATTTGAACAGTACAGACGACCACCAACTTCTTTTATGTGTTGGTTTATACATAAAATAACACACTATCACAAAAGAACGTATACAATACATATACATATACAAATGCTACTCAAGCGTCGCGAGTATTTTCTTCTCGTTAGACGACGAAACATTCAGTCATCAAACCTGCTCCTCCGAAGACATTGACTGGACTCTCAATACCTGTAGACGAATTACCTTTTCAATTAATTCAATACAAGCTAGCAAGTCCATTCCGAAATCAATGAAAGTCCATTGGATGCCTTCTCTTTTGTACTCTTCTTGTTCCAGTACGAACATGTGATGGTTAAAGAACTGTTGCAATTTTTCATTGGTAAAGTTGATACAAAGTTGCTCAAAACCATTAAACTACATAAGGGTAACAAAGACAAATGTTAAGACATTAGGAAAACTACAGCCTATGCACCGTTATATGGGTGGTGTCGTTCTACACTATCTACATTTACTAAAACGTAAACTAAACACAGACGATATACAGGGTTATAAAACCGATGACAAAATCGTTGTCATCAGTAATACGAGTACAATTTACAGTAGTAAACATAGATTTTAAACTATACCGTCGACCACCAACTTCTGTTATGTGTTGGTTTATGTAACTAAAATACTACCACAAAAGGACGTAGGTACATAATACAAATACATATAAGTACAACAGCTACTAAAGCGTCGAGAGTGTTTTCTTCTCGTTAGACGACGAAACAATCAGTCACCAAACCTGCTCCTCTGAAGACATTGACTGGATTTTCAATACCTGTAGACGAATTACCTTTTCAATCAATTCAATGCAGGCTAGCAAGTCCATTCCGAAATCAATGAAAGTCCATTGGATGCCTTCTTTTTTGTATTCTTCTTGTTCCAGTACGAACATGTGATGGTTAAAGAATTGTTGGAGTTTTTCATTGGTAAAGTTAATACACAGTTGTTCAAAACCGTTGTACTACAGGATAAATACAAGTCAACATAGGTAAACGCAACATTTTACTTCAAATTGGCATTGGTATGTGTGCTAATAGTTAGTAAGGTTGCAGCGAGCATTAAAGCAAATTAAAAATATGAAAGCTTACCTTTGAAATTTTGAACAAATGCAATTCAGATATTGAGGTGGGAATCGGGGAGGGGGGAATAAAATTTATATTAATGAAAGTATAAAATTCAATATGTAAATTGCATTCGTTGAAAGAACCTGGGTACTTGGGATAATTTATTTTGTCATTGTTATGTACCTTTTCAATGAGCTCAATGCAAGCCAACAAGTCCATTCCAAAATCAATAAACTCCCAATGAATACCCTCTCTTGTATATTCTTCTTGTTCCAGTACGAACATGTGATGGTTAAAGAATTGTTGCAGTTTTTCATTTGTAAAGTTAATGCAAAGCTGCTCAAAGCCGTTATACTGCCAGAAAAATTAAATAAATATAATAAGCAATGAAAAAAAAATCATAAAGTACAAAATAAATATAAAAAAGCCAGCAAAAATAATTTTGTGTTCTTAATTCATATAAACAATTAATTATAAGTACCTATAAATAATTATTATAAATAAGTTATAATTAAGGTATAAATAAGAGTTTTCTGTAATTGTTATTAAATACAGTCTGAATAGTAGTTGTATATTTTGTAGATAAATATTGCAGTGTAGATTTATCAAGTGTATAAGAATTTGATTTTCAACATAAGAATTTTTATCTGTACCATCTCAAAAAACCTTATCCAAAAAAACTTCAATTCAGTCAATATGCATTTTAATTTAAAAAAATCCTCATGATTTGATCAAATCCTTATCACTCCCACCCTTTTTCCAATCGATCATAATATCACCTCCAATACTTACGTCGAAAATTTCGAAACCGGCAATATCCAGTACACCAATGAAGTGCTGTCTCTTCTGTTTCGTGTCCAGAGTCTCGTTACATTTTTTCACCAAGAATTTGAACACCCTGTCAAACATACCCTTGGACATGGCACCGACAGAGTAGGATACTTGGGCGACATTACGACCCTGGGTCACGAACTCGTTACCGACCTTGATGCGGGGTTTCACCAGGGCTTGGTAAAGAGCTGGGGCTTCAACGCCCAACAACTTGCTGACGCGCTCACCCTCCTAGAATTGGTGAGAAAATTGACATTAAAGGGAGTGATGGTTAAGATGGAATTTGTTGTCTTTGCGTATATAAGGAATTAAAAATTGGTTCAGAACTATCTGGGACTATGATTTTGGTACTTGGTGGTAGTAAAATAAATAGGGATATTGGAAAATAAGCGAAGAATTTTTATTGATTTTTGATTTAATTCTGGAAGGGAAAAGCTGATCAATATCGGGGAAAATTGGGTGTAGCAGTTATTTTGAGGATGACTTACCTCAGTGCCGTCAGGTTCAGCCTGTTCTTCGCGACCTCTTTGTTTGAATTTCATGCAACCCATGTGCATGACAGCGGCTGTGATCTTGTAGATGTTGTCTTTTTCTTCTTGAGTGAAACCCAGTACATCGAAGGCTTGCTATTGGGATAATCAAGATAGTTAGTATGGTCATCCCCTTATAATAAAATTATATTGCTTTATATACAGCAACGCTTGGTTTGTATATACAGCAATAACTTACCCATGTTAGAAACAACCAAAGCAAAAACGTAGCATTTTGCAGTTTTAGATTTTTTTATTATTTTACTTGATTGTTTAAATAATAACGGAGAGATCTAATTTGGATATTTTTGGGGACGATTTAATAATAAAGAGGAGAAATTGTTAAAAAACAGGTTATAAAAAATAACATCTAAGTTTTCTTTTTCTCCTACTTATTTCAAAATCACTTTCACTAAATTTTTGTTACTTACATCTGTCAGTTCCAATTCCTCTCCGTCATTTACATTTGGAATAGTAACTTTACCCTGGGCGACTGAGTGATAGTCGTAGATGTCATTTGAGAGCAAGCACTTTTCTGTTAAAAGCAAATTAAAGCACATGATTAAAAAGCGAAGAGAAGAAAATAATCAAGAAAGAAGAGCTGCGTAGCTGAAAAACTGTAAATTGAATATGTTATATTTATTTGACAGCAAAATGAGTTAAAATAAAATAATACAGACAGGCTGAAGTAGAGACACATAGAAAATAGGCACATTTAAAAGAAGACGACACAATAAAATTAAATAAGCACATAAGCGCAAAATATATTTCCCCAGGGGTAAAGATAATATCCAGTATGATTGTTTTTAATCGTTCATTGCTTTAAGTTTAAGCGAAATCAGGGAGCGAGCGACATCTAAGAATCACCAGTGAGTGTCCTAGCAAATTTTTGAACATTTTCATCAATTTTTTAGAAGAGACCCCAGAAATAAATTATGCAAAAATGGTGACGTTAAATCAAACTATATACAGTACATTTCTGCACAATCACGCGCGCTCCCTGAACAAATGCAGGGATCCAAATCAATTATTGTTGATTTGATTACTCTTACGTCAGTTAAAGTCCCTTCTTCGCAATCGTTGATCCCTGGAATTCTAGTCTTACCCTGACTTATATTGGGGTAGTCAGATACTCTATTACTTAAGTTGCACATCTCTAGGAAAAATAAATGAGAATCAATGGGGATTCTTAGGCGTAGTTTGCTCCTGCGTGGTATGTCGTAATCATACTGTGCCAAATCTGCTTTTATGAGGACGTTCGGCAAACTTTCGGACCGTAGTTTTATTAACACACATGGACACAGTATAAGGTACAAGACATAAATGATTTGTTAATACATTCAAGGCTACAAGATACAATACAATACAACAATGTTACACATAAAGGTAATGGTTGGAGATGTTAGGGTCAAAACAAGTCACTTGGAAGCTTAAAACTGAAATGTTCCAAATATTTTCACTTGAAGTTAAAAAAAAGTGGAACATGCAGCTTAGTAATATTACCACCTCATTTGCTTATAAAATGTGTGATTAATTAGTTTAATATTAAGTATATGCCATCCACTTATTTCATGAACATGAACATGTAAACATTCATAGATATGGCGAGACCTTGACCTTGGTCTGCAACTTACGTCAGTAATTTGGGCTTCTTCGCCATCATCTACATTAGGAATGGTAGTTTTACCTTGTGCTACAAAGTGGTAATCGCTGACGTTATTGGATAACAAACAAATTTCTGGGGGTTAAACAGAGAAAAAGCATTAAGTAAGTCGAGGTGAAACGACTTCACTACTACTACTACGTACTATGCATATACTAGGATAACAGGGGTACACAGATTTTTACACAACTGGTACAATTAACGTTACTTGGTTGGGCGAGGGGGTGTTAAGGGCGACTACTACTGCAGTATTGTCTTGTTATACCAGATCTACAAGAAAATGGGGATACAAGTGTGCTCCAGTTACTTATATCCAGGTTTGAGAAACTAGTACTACTGGGGTAAAATTCAAATATAACACAAAAAAGTGTGGGTGATTGAGTCACCCACTTACATCTGTTAAAGTGCATTCTTCGCCGTCATCTACATTGGGGATTGTTGTTTTGCCTTGTGCGATGAAGTTGTACTCCATAATGTCATTAGACAAGAGACACATTTCTATATTTTAAAAATAATATATTAAAATTTGAAAAAAATATTTCTCAATTTTTTTTAATCCATCGAGTTTTTGTACCTTTTTCTTTACCTGTATAAAATATCTTAACCTACATATTGAAGAACTTTAAATAACTTATCATATCTCTTGGGCTATCTTAAAGCTAGATACCCATCAGTGGCGTAGATAACAGTTGATCAAGGTACTGTTTCCTTGAAAGCTCAAATATAAGTTTACGTTACTCTGGATCGACACGATCAAAATTTACGGACAATCGAACGGTTGTATAGAATCGAAAAGGATTGAAATCGTATTTAAATGTAAAGTCCAGTGTTACCATATATCGACTATATGGTAGAGCCAGAAGCTTCAAAGGGAGATGTCTGGCTATCAATTAAGTTTTCTGCCAGGGATGTGGGCACGATTGGTGTCTGGAACTAGTCAGTTTGAAGAAAACCAGGCAGCACTGAACGTATAGGTCTAAATCTGTGAAGACCTAGGTAGGGATCGGTTCAGTGTATCCATTTTAAAATCAACAGAAAATTGTAACTTATTGTGTATAGATAGCTTAACTTAAAGTGAAGATTTCGTGTTGTGCAAGTAGGAAGTACCATTTAGAATCACAACGAAGAATTACACAAAACTGTCATAAGGAAAGCTCTCCCTTAGAGCAACTATCGATCTACGCCACTGTAATAACTATTTAGATTAATATGAGACAACTGAGTTGTAAATCGAACGCATTGTATCATTTTGATCAAAAATTCTTCATCATTAATTCAAAAATTTGAAAGATCTCATTTATGGTTCAAATTCAGAGCGTCATTTATAAATCAGGTCTCAATTCTCCTCTTTCTGTAGATAATCAAGTTAAATTAAAATAAATGCTATCGAATAAAGAGTAATAATTATAAGTTATAGTGTTGTTAAGTAAATGGATATTTACCCTTCAAGCCCTTGACTGAACCAGACATCATCTGGTAGAAAATGTGGTAAGATCTTTCCAAAGTCTGTTGAGAAATTACCCTAGCTTTCTCAAGTAGGTCTGTATTGTGAAAAGAAATCCCAAATTACTATATTTATCTCATATACAAACTTAATAATTTAACTTACAAGTCTCAATGTCAGCACCAGCCAATTTACCGGTGGGGCCGAAATGAATACGGATGAATTTACCCTAAAGGAGATAAAATTGTGATTTTTTTCATTGTTTTTTTATTTATTAGAAAAGACTTACGAAACGAGAGGAGTTGTCGTTACGGACTGTCTTGGCGTTACCAAAGGCTTCAAGTACAGGGTTAGTCTGGACGACCTGATCTTCCAAGTTACCCTTCTTGAGCTGCTCTTCTGTCTTCTGCTTTGAGGAGGCGCCGACGGTGGCGAAGTACGCAATTACTTTCTTCGTGTTTTCAGTCTTACCGGCACCAGACTCACCGGTGATCAACATAGATTGATTCTCGTGGTCTAGAAAGAAACAGTGGTTGTAGGAGAGTTTCAGCTTGAGTCATGGTCGATGTTTTTGTCGTTAGGAAGGAACACTTTTAATACTTGAAGTATTTAGATTAATAAAAAATAGGAACTTTGCAGATGTTTATTAGGAAATCTTGATGCTGAGTGGTGGAAATTACAAAAATTGAGGAATAATATGAAAATCTTTTCTACAGACATTTTGCTATGTTCAAAACGTTGTCATACAGATGTTTAAGAGACTACAAGGGTTTAATTTGTGCTTTTTGGCGTAAGAAATATCAAGAACAACAATATTTATGTGGACAGTTTTTCCAGATCTAGGTATGAAGGTTTTTCCAAATTAGTTTGCTGGTTGTCTCTAGTTTATAGATTTAAAAAAATAATTTGACGATAATTGAGGAAAAAATCAATAAAATATCTATTCGATATAATTTTCAGGACATTGTCGTCGGACCTTTTTACAGGAAATAACCAGGTGTACCTGGTTCACCCGGTTTTGGTGAATTTCTACCTAGAATCATGAAGGTTGGGAAAATAAGTTGTTTTATGATTAAAAAGAAAAAATCAGAAGAAGATCGAGAGTGGCAGGAGTGAAATGGAAGAAAATAAAAATGGGACTAATAGATACTTACTGGTCAACATGTTTACGTAGGCGCCGTCAGAAATGGCGAAAATGTGTGGTGGTACTTCATTTCTCCTTTTGCCACGGTACAATTTGGCGCAACGGTTCGTGTAGACGGGGAAACGTTTGTAAGGGTTGATGGCGACGCAGAAAAGACCAGAGTAAGTCTGTAAGCATGTAATGATTCATTATTTATTCAAACAAACACTGCTCCATTTAAAGATGTAAAATTGATGTTAAATAATTTTACTTTAATGGAGGACTGATTGATATAGGTAAAGGCAGAAACACAAAATAACACAATAAGGGTGATTTTGAAGATAAAATATTTTTCATATCTTAAGACTTGTTTAAAAATTTTACTGAGACTTTGGATGGTTTTGGAGATAATTTATTCTATTTTATGAATTTTATAATCAATAACAGTGAATTGGTCTGTTTTTTTTTTCATAATTTTAATGCAATTTTGAAACGACCAAGCAAGGTACTTCTGGCAAACGACCGTTCATTAATAAAATATCTTCATAAATCACCCCGACGAATGGTCATATAAATAGTCAAGAAAAACAACACTGAATCTTAGAACCAGATACGATAATTGTATTGGTGGATACCTAAAATAGACAATAAATTTGCATCTAAGGATAATGTAACATACAAAAGGTTTGAGCTATATTACAAATAAATAAATATATAAAATTAACAATTAAAAAAATAATCAAACAAATTATTTTTTAAACATGAAAATTTTGTATTTATGGTTTGTCCAAATGAAGAAAGTGTCTAACTTAATGGGTCAATAAAAGTTAGATGCGTTTAAATCTGAGTCGCTTATTTATTTTTTTCAACGAGTTTTTCATAGCGCTCACCCTTTTATATGTCAAAATAGAAGTTTGCAGTTTTAATAAAAACCGAGTGGTCATATGAATAAAAATTAGTTACTGCATTTACTTCAAATAAATTAAGTGAGAAAATAAATATTTTTGAGAATAAGATAAAGATGCGTGTAAGTACGTAATGTAGTAAATGCTATGTTCAATTTTATTCATATTGACCAATATCACGTTAACAAGAAGATCATTATACGTTGATATTACGAGAACAAGTTCCTTAAAAACACAAAAACATAAAAATACCAATAATAATAATAATAAAACCAGAAAATAAATCTTGCAAGGGATTTTATAAAGATCCTTTATCTTGCAGGATATAGCACACATCAACAAACTAACATAAAACAATTTTCATTGTTACAAAAATTGCTCCATGTTCCATATATCACATCATTTAGTACTACCTACGATACTATTTTAAACCAAATACGTTGAAAGTATAGGTACGGAAATGAACACTCAAAAAAACACATTCATAAAAGCACCACACATAACTATAATATTATAATAGTAATAATAATAATAGTCTAGTTCTTGCAACGGTCCTCTAAAGTCGAAGAACAATAAAAGTTAGTAACAAAACTGTCGCTGTCTGCGAGCGAAGTCTCGTGGAAAGCTCCTCCACAACGATACAAATTTCCTCACTTACATAAATAAGCTTAGCGTAGTATCTTTGTTTCAAGTTATGCAATACAGAGGCGTCGTTGAGGTATGTCAAGTTTGACATATCCTCTGCTTTCTCGTACTTGGGAGGATTCACTTGAGTCACCTGCTCTTTCTTGAAGTTTTTCTCCTGTTCGGGGAAAAAGACGCAAAGTTTAGTAACATATATCTGTACTTACGTAGATAAGTTTCGCGTAGTATCTCTGTCGGAGATTGTGCAATACAGCTGCTTGGTTCAGATAGGTCAAATCGGCCATATCTTCAACTTTCTCGTACTTTGGAGGGTTTACTTGATGAATGTTGTCTTTTTTGAATTGTTTTTCCTGCTCGAGAAAATTTGATTAGAACTAGAAGAATCATGGATACTTATTAATTTAAACAGGACCTACAATCTGAAAAAAATGTGTTTTCCTGCTATGCTTGAAAAATAATACCATTAGAACTGGAAGAGCTACATGGATGCTGATGGAGAGGTACGTGCCTATCTAAATCTGGGAGAAAAATTATGCTAAGAAAGGTAAGACTATAATAAAGGAAAGAATTATAAGTTTATCTTAGATGGAAGATTAAAGAGAAGAATTAGAACTCTATTATTGGTGAGCACCAAGGCTGGAATTATATACATATAACTATATCTTCGTATTATTTTTGTCATAAATTGTATTAACATCTCACCTCTCCTCCGGGAATACCAACAGTGACAAGGTCGCCCTTGGTTCCCTTAATTTCACCCAGCACGAAGCCCTCCTTCTCGTCTGGCACCCAGCATGACTTCTTGGCATCGTAGGGCTTGGTCTGGTCGATACGCTTTTGCTCCAGAGAGACGAACAGATACGGGGTAGGATCGGGATCCTCCTCGGTCGACTTTTCTACCCTCGGCATTGTGATGGAGCTAACTGACCTTGACTGGGGCTAGCGAGACACGTAATAATAGAGCCCTAGAGCCTTCCTGTAACAAAAAATTTAAATTCTTAGTTCTTAATTCTTTTTTGTGTGGCTCTTAAGAGTTACTTCTTAGTAAGTATGAAGAGACACTTAATATATTTTTTGAAAGATTTACTTCTGAAAATTACACATAATGTTATACCTAGTGGCTTTATAGGTACGTTCATAATTTCTATCGATACGAAGTTATTTATTTTAAATATTGAATTGCTTTTACAAAAAAATTAGTGTATTTTTTTTAAAAGAAACAAATTTCAAGCTAGAAAAACAAGATTTCAGAGACATGTCACAAAATTTAATAAGTACTCTTTCCACTTACACAAATTTAGATTAAATGCTAAACAAAATTAAAAATATTGAACTATTGATAATACACAATCAACCATACACATATCATCAAGATATTTTGAAGTTGTGTACCACGTTTAACCCGTTTAACAAAAAACTGTGTGCAGGGTATTATTTTCTTTTACTTGTCGCAAATGGAAGAGAAAATCTTTAGTTTGGTTCCTTGACTGGCTTCATGGAACATTATAACTAATTATTTTCCATTTTGTAACGTGAAGAAAGTGGATTTTACCACAGGTGTGCTGAATCCAAAGACTTTGAAAACAAAAAAGCCTGGAGAAAATCGTAGCTGTCAAGAAATTTGTAAGGGGGTTTCTGATTGGAGTGGTGCGTGGCAATTAATACGAAATGAATTATATCAAAGTGCAGAACATACTAAAATTACAATATTTTTGTCATAAATTACCGCACTGAAACCGCATCACAAATCCACTTAAATTTTTGGTAAGTATTTTTGAAGAAATGCTTCCTCGACCAAAAAAGATGAGGACATCAAGAAGAGATCTCAAGAAGTGCCTCTTTAGAAATGCAGGAACATATTTGTGATATCGACATGACATCAGAGCAGATCGATACGTCTTTCTACGTGTTCCGAGCTAACTTGTTTTCAGAAGAAACTTTCAGAAGTTGGTTTTTTGATATAAATGGTACAATAACCTCTAATATGGAAAAAATCGAAGCTATTTTTGAAATTTTTTTATTTTTAATTATTTTTAATCCAAAAAGTGTTTTTTGGTAATAAATAATCGGACCCCTGAACATAGTAAAATGTCCGAGTACCAATTCGAAGAGCCCTGTTGTGTCCTCATGAAATTTTCTTTTATTTAAAGATTACCACTTTCTTGTCCAAAATATGTCATAAGATTTTCTCTTTCATTTTACTTGTGGTTATACATTTCAAAAATTAACTAAAGTTTATAAAGTTTATTTCAAAGTATACACTTGAAACCAAATATCTCATTTTAAAACCTGACTAAAATAGAACCACATAATAGGATAGACTGTGAAGGTTTAAAACTCTGAATTAAAAATATCCCACATTCATAAACATTGCTACTTTTCAATTTCAGAATATTTCTTACTAACTTACTTAAATTTCTCTTTCGTCACCAGAAGTTAAAATTAATTTGGGTAATCACTAATGACCTAATATTTTATTTAAATAGGCTACCTTCCTAGCAGTTAATATTCAAGGTCATTTTTTTAAAAAAAAAAAAGCTGATTATTATTCTAAGTCTTACTACAAAAAAATATATAAAATTAAATATCTAATAAAATTATCTAATAAACTACCCTCAAAGCTAACATTATTTTATTCTATTTGATATACTTCTTTTATCCACCTAATCCCATATGCGATATTTTATTTTTTTTTTGAAGACAGCTTAGAGTCAAAAATTTATGTAACCGAATTTATGTACCTAACATATCGCAATTAACACGAGTTTGAGCCATTAGGTGAACTTAGAAAAGAGTCTAATTGCAGAACAAATTAATTTCTCGAGAATTTAGGAAAATTTACTTACTTATATCAGCAAGGTGCACAGACTTGGACTGAACTAAAACTAAAATTAGAGAGAGCAAAAAGCTTCTAATGTAATTTTATCTTTTCAAGTATTGTTGCCAACTTTAGCTTTATTTCTTGTGTGATCAAGAAATGTTTTTCTGATCTAATGGTCTCTAAGTAAGCTCTCATAGAGAAAATTTTTATTTTTGAGACTTCTTTTTTTATTAATCTTGCCTACAAATCGAGGATGGCAACATTGCTCACATTTAGACTTTCGCGTCGTTTAATGCATTTTTATTGATCACTTTTTGAGCTTAAAAATAATAATTTTAGACAATTGGTTATCCAGATTTAGTTACTTAGATAATAATGTAAGGTGCTATTAGCTTTGAACTTGATAAAAATGTTTATTTATCCTCCCAAATACAATTCTGATGCACAATTTGACAACAAAGCGAGATGTTCTAAAAACCTGGCAAAGCCTAGTGGCAAACTATTATTAGCCAATTTTAAAATTAGCCATTGGATTGTAGCTGATAGCTCTTAGAAAATAGGCGAGTTAAATAAGAAATGGAATGTATGCCGGATTTCATGTTGTTCGGCATTATTAAAAACAGGAGCATTATGCAATTGAACTGGCCAAATTAGAATCGTATGTGAATATTTGGCAAAGTCCTGATTATGTGGCAAAATGCCGATGTCCACTACTTACTACTTACATAGTAGCCAATAAAACATTTGATTCATTGTTTAATTCATTCATAATTAATGCCTTATGAAGAATTTGTAGAATGCAGAAAATAAAATAATGCAATTGACGAATAACAATTGCAGGTTGGAAGAATTTTTGTTGACGGAAGTATTTAACAGTAAAAGAGAGTTCGTTTTCTGGAAAGACAATTTTTAAATAAAAAATAACATGTTGTGAATATTGAAATCTCGTTAAAAATTGCAAAACGATTGGATTAGGTACAACTTTACGTCTTTGAACGATGAAGCTGATGAAGCTGCTAGTAGGTAATACGTGTCAGCAGTATAGCTGACTGTGATTACGCTACAGATTCGGATACTAACCTGGAAGAGGTGATGCTGAAAATACTCAGACTGAAAACTATACGACTATTAAGTCCAGCATAAATTTAATAAAAGGAAAATGAGCGACTTTTGGGTCGATTTATGTTTTTAAATTCTCACTTTTCCCTCTCCCTGTACTTTACAGTCAATTTCTTTTGGTTTTCCTCTTTTGTCAATTGCTTTTCCTTATTTGTCAAAAGATTTTCTTATTTTTCTATCTATCAATGATTATAGTCATTGATTTATCAATCAATTTCCTTTTATGTCAAATCAGTTTCACTTTATGTCAATTGCTTTTCCCATTTACGTGCAATGACAGTACCATGAATATTGGAAAAGCATTTGATATAAAAGGAATCTCATTTGACAAAAGAGGTATTTCAATTGAAAAATCACACTGACGTTTGATAAATGGGAAAAGCATTTGACAAATAAGAAAAAGCAATTGACAAAAGAGGAAACCCAAAAGCAAAAGACTGTAAAACCACGTTTCAAACTTCAACCCCTCCTTGGAGGAATAACTACCCATCTGGAAGTTTCAAATTTGAAGGTGTCATTATTTGATGAAATTTTATGAAATTCTCTATTCAGGAAACATCAACTTTTTGGATTCCGATTATCATTATTTTTATTGTTTAGTTGAATTTAATTAGGTACCTTTCATTTGACATGTCACATGTCATACGAGTCTTCATATTTAAATATTCCAAAGGGGTAGTTTGGTAGCTTCAACCCCTATGAGGAGGTTGAAGTCTCTCATTTTTTTTTACTGAATTTATGCGAGAAAAAATAAACTCAGCTGGTATAATTATTGATGATGAAATATGCCAAGAAAAAAACCGGTTAAGAATCGCAAAAAACTATCCCTAAAAATGGGCTCAAAGCGACCAGTACCTTATATGTATAACATTTTAAAGTGTTACTGAATTCTTATTTTTTGATATTATCTAATAGACAAAAAATTTGGTTAAGCTCCATTGCTCTGAGCTTTTCAAGAATCGTATAAGTATCGGAATACGAATTTTATAACAGGATAAATTTCTTGATTTCATTGAGAATACGCTCCTGAATTTGCGTATAAATAAGAGAAAAACGGGTCAGGAGAACCGACCAATTATCTTGAAAATCTAGTGAAATTCCAAGAATATTCTCCTCCTTCATAGCAAAAGCAAAATGGGCCAACAAAACCGAAATCCCAGGTTTATACAACGGAGGGATCAAAGACGATGAAATTGTAGCTTCATAAGGCAGAAATGTTTGGGAATGCAATTACTTGAGCAAGCAGCTCTCTAAATTAAAATTGTGAGAAATTGTTTATCCTCCAGCATTATTTGAAAATTATAATCGAGAATCGGAGTCCTTATTAGTTTTATTCATTGCTAAAATAAGCCGATTAAATAGATCAGCGGTGCACTTAAATTATTTGCATGATTAATGAATCAAAAGACTTTTATAAGTCCTTTAAACCTTGCTAAATTTTGAAAAACAAATACAATTCGTGCCGTCATTTTTGTAATAACCTTGACTTAATTGTTACAATTACAGGTGACGTCAAATGACTAAAATGACGCCACATCAGCAAACTGAAAACAATAAAGATGACGTCAGAATAGAACATTTTTTCAAGGTTTGTTCTAGAATTGCTTGACACTAAAAATGCATTTAAGAATATCAACTCAAGCGGTTTTCAATCCTGAACAAAAAAAAAAATTCAACATTTCTCTTTTAAACAATTGGGGGAGATAATATTTATTCGACATTTAGAAATGGAATTCAAACCGATAAAAAGAAATAGATATTTCCATGAGAACTACCTATTTTTAGAATATCATAATTCACACCTAAAAGTTTAAAAAAATTCTACTGTTTCCGCTTATCCATTTTCAAGATGAAGGTACCAGGGTAGCTACAGAGGTTAATTATTATATTTAACAAATATTTATGCATTTGTTAATTATATTCAACAAATAATAAATCTGGGTTAGTTATGGCCTTACTTTCCCGGTATGTCTGAATAAGGAATTTAAGAATGTCATTATGGTTTCTTTTTTTTTCGTTAACATGAAACTAATAGGTTAGTAGCTCTTAACCTCTTTGGTATACATCGATGTATCTTAAGCTTTAAAAAAATAGGCTAAAAATGATTCAAATGTCTTATCAATCTTGTCAAATGTCAAATGTATAAAATGTCTTATCAAATTCTATACGTCTTAGAAAAAGATTTTTTTACTAGTCTAAATTACTGTGAGGAGCAACAGAAACAAGACAATTCGATAAATCTTTAAATCTTTAGTTGTGAAAAAATCCGAAGATGTGTTAATTTTCAAATTCAATTTGAATTCTGTTGATGTATTTTTTTTTTATGAAGTCCAGTAAGGTACAGTAAGGATGACTTCCTCGCTTATTTTCAATTTTTTTAAATAGCAATCTAAGTTTTTTCGTCTTGATTTTGGTAGACATTTCACCTATCAAAATATTATTTTTTTATTGTACTTTTGAGGTACGTTGCATAAAAAATGAATCAGAATGTTTATGAATTTAAAAAAATACTTCATTAAGTACCTATTCCAATTATTGATTATATTCCTTGATATCGCCATCCATTTTAAAACGTTATAACACTTTATACTTTATTAGACATAAAAGCAAGTAGCACAAATGACTAAAAGTAATTAATAAAGTGTTATAAATTTTCCAAATATATATAATAATAATAAATAATAAAATAATAATAAATAGTAACAAATTAATAAAAGAAACGAAATCAAATATATAAATGTATGCTTTCCATTTTTCAAATAAAAATTCCCAATTTTTAGTGCTTAATGTTTCATTATTAATGCAATTTTTAATAATAATTATTATCAAACATTTCCTTTATTATTTTGACAGTTAAGAGCTGTATCAAAAGCATGACACAAAAACATCGATTGCCGTTTAAAACAATAGATGATATCGTCATTACTGAATCAAGGAACACTCTGTGTATTAAAAAAAAAAAGTATGTCAATAAAAATTAAATTAAATTGTATAATTAGTGACCAATTTTTTATTAGATTTTTTTAAACTCAAAATTTAAAAAAATACGGAATTGTTGAGTTTTCTTTGCCCCTCACTGTATATACTTTTATGAAACTGTATCATAATATAAAGTTTGATGGGCTCTTAGCCTAATATTTTCAATAATGACGCCATGAAAATTATGTCGTATTTAAATAAAAAAAAGTAACTTACAATAATTATTCTTTCAAAATTTTGTGTATTTTTTTCAAACTTACTAACTCAAAAATATGTACCTACCGAGATTAATTTATTGTTACGGATTAATATTTTAACAGACACCCTTTTGAAACTATAAAAACTTTTAAAATTATTCCGAAAATTTTTTGTTGATACAATACATACATCAATTTGAAAAATTTTATTGCTATTTTTTTTAACAATTACTTGTCAATATTCAAAAGCTTCATATTATTTCCATATTTATCTCTAAGCGTTTTTTATTCTCCCTTATTTTAAAGCAATCAATTTGGCTTCAGCTTATTTGAGGGTATTTTTGGAAAAATATATTGTGGATTTGCAAAACTATCTCAAAATCGAAGTAAATATCGTTATTCAATGAAGAAATAGACCTTAATAAAGATCAATCAAAGGTGTATCAAACATCCAACAGTAATAATTAGATCATTCTACTCCCACAACAACGTTTCGTTTTTTCTTTCATGGTTACGTTGGGGGGAGGGTGTACTACTTGAAGATTCATAATGATAATCTCAGTGATAACTAACCTATAAATTATTCATGATGATATAGTTATGCTGTAAACAATCGTCACCTACATAAGGTAGGTACGAGAAGCGTCTACGTAATTAGATGTTACACAATGAATCATTTTCGAGTTGTTGGTCAGTTCGAGTATTAAATGTCATAAGCAATTAAATCTGGCGTATCCATTGTCAACGCCCCGATTTCTGAAAATAGCCCGAGCAGAGCTAAGTCAGCCATGTAAGGTGTGATAGACATCCCAAGTATTCAAGATGGCCGGCTCGAGTTTCCACAAATACATGCTCCACATTTCAGTGATTCATTTATTTTCATTTTTCCGCCGACCGCGTTTATTTTTACAATTCACCTCTCAAATCCAAGGATTATTATTAGTCAGATGTAGTATTGATGTTGGATAATAGATGATATAACAAATAACACCCACAACTTATAGTTACGTCATAATTTTTTTTTTCAAATTGGCGTCTAAATAAAAAATGAGAAAAACCGTTCAAGTAACTATGTCAAATTTGTCAAGAAACAAAACGTCACATTTGACGCATACGATTAGTAACTGTAACGCAACAGCTTTTAACTAAACACTTGAATTTATTTTTAGAAGTCATAATTATTTGTTTTTTCGCAAATTGCAAGATCAAAATTGATATAGATCATTACGAAATTATGACTTATAGCAAATTAAAAAAAAATAAAATAATTTTTTTATAAGTTAATCTTTTAATCGTTAATTTTTTTTTTTGAAAATTGTTTTTTTGATGCACCAAAATACCTCACACCTTTGAAACCAGAAATGTAGGTATTTTTTGTCTTATATCCGTTATATCTTAAAATACAAAATTACTAATAATATCTCAAATAAATATAAAAATGATCATATTTTTTTAATCAAATCAGAAGTCCTAAATCAGAACTCTGAATTAAAAAGTAGCATTTCTGTGGATATTAATACACCAGCCATGAACTAAAAAAAGACACTCTAAAGTGTCATACTAGCACATTAGTTAGCATCTACGTGAAGCTTTATTACATCTACATTTCACGACCTTTGCATGCAACTTTCGATATTATGCGCCAGTAAAGTTCACCCTTACACCAGTGAATTACAAAATATACTGCGCGCGCAACAGTGAAACAAAAACTGCATTCAAAGGCTACTCGAAGATAACTCGAGATAACTAATCACACCAGCTATTTTCCTTTACACAAACCACTATTAAAATCCCATGGAGCATCAAATAGATCACTTATAGAAACTATAGGTACGAGGCTAGTATGACACAATAGAATGCCCAAAGGATTGGCTTATATCCTCTTGAAAACTTCAAACAAACTTGCACAAACACACAGCAGCACAAAACACTTCACAGTCCTTTAGGGTATTTGCAACTTCAAAAGCTTAGTCCTGTGTATGGTTGATCACGTGGGAGCACAGAAAAGGAAGATCGACGTGCAGCACTTACGTTCGAAAGGCGATCTGAACGAGTTGTCTGCCGTTACGACAAATATAAATGTCTGCAACCAGATACCAATCTATTATTGGCCAGCTCGAGGAGCCAATGGGATGAAGCGTTATATACCGACAGGTCTGCCTTTTTAGGCGAGGGGGTCCAGGAGAAACAGGACTCAGTGAATACATTTTGGGAGTCTTCACAGGGGGGGCACGGGGGATGCATGATATATGGAAGGGGTAAGTGCGGTGACCTGATCACCGGTGGGCATTTCATTGGGGAAAACGGTTGAGAATGGTTACAGGGTGAGTCTTCTTAATAAATGTAATCCGATTTGTAGATCATGGGCTTGTTTTTGTTTTTTGTTACGGTAACCTACTATTTATGTAATTCAAGATTATAGTTGTCAACTTGGGTGAACTCGGATTAAGAAGAAGATGCTGTGAAGTTTGTTAGGTTTTATGGTCATATAATTTAGAGCAGTTTGGAGCATGTGAGTCTTGACTTGACGAATGATATAAATATTAAAATCTGTCAACCGCCTCAAATGTTATTAGGTCAGACAGGAACCATGTAGACACAGAGAGAGTCATTAGAGAAATATTTTAGTCATCCTGTGATTATAAAATAGCGCGGTAGCACTTGCCTTAAAAATATACCGTGTGATTCTTCACTTGTGTCTAATTCGAGCCTAAGTTGTGTGGGACAAGTATTTTAATTATCTTCTAACCAAAAAATATTTACTCTGTTATTTTTGCTTTGTGTTATAAATATATCCTCATAAAAGTAACTATCTGTATTATATATTTCCAAAGACTGGACTTTTGTTTATTTTTTTATTTTTAGTAGGTAGAGAGTTAAAGTGGTAATTTAATTAATTACTTTGACGGATATAAAATTACTAAAAATACTTGACTATGGTGAAAATATGTAAGGGCTAATATTTCCGAAGATATACTCAAAGAAACAAGTAGTGAAATTGACTTATAGTTTCTTGGAACTTTGATAGAAAAATGAACTCAAATTAATATTTTTAATACCAGTCGGGTCCTATTATTAATGATTTTCGAAAATTTTTAAGCTTTTATAATCATTGTCACCTCTGTTTAACTTCTTTGACAGCAAATCCAACCTCAAAAACTTCGTCGTATTTTATTTTTACAAGTATCCAACATTCAGTACTACCAACAGTAAAACTTACCAGTCTACATCAAAATTTGAAAATATAAACGTAAAAATACTATAATTTTCCCCACTAATAATAGGCCAGTCAAATTAGGATCTTTTCAGGGGTCACTCATTTAAAATGAATTATTGTTTTGATTGATTCATTTGACGCCAAGTGCAAGTATTATTAGATTTGCGCCGCTCTTGTCAGGAAGTCCAAAAAACTCTGAAATTCTCTGACCTTTATCAGTTTTTTGCCTATAGCTTCGAAACAGTGCGTTCTGGTAAATGCCTACTTGTTCTGCCAACGGGGAAGGGATTGTGTGATGAAAACCACTTATAACTTACATTAGGTACATCTGAATTGTATCTATAGTCCCAGTCAATATCCAAAATAAACAACCTAAATTAAGCAAAATATTCCGTTGTCGATCTTTCTTGTTCTACCCGTTAGGGGTGGGGGGGTTGGTTCTAAAGTCTAAGCTCAAAATTGTAACCAGATCGCCAGAGCGCGCGTCATTGCCATTTTGAATTTTATGATAAATAATTGTTTTTCTTTTATAACTCGGCCATTAAAAAGTTTTTCAGGTAAAAATTGTTGAAAAAAAAACTCAAAAAGGTTCCGAACAAACCTCTAGGATACTTCTTGTAGTTGACGTCAAATGAACCGATCAAAAAACTAGCTTTCCAACACTTTTTTCCAATTGACCCTCTAGTATAAGGTGAAAATATTTTTTTTAGGAATCTTCATTTCTTCTTTTCTATTCCTATTATTTTTTTGAATTTTATTTTAAATAACTGTAGGTATTTAAATTTTTGAGAAAGTTCCAAAATATATAGGAGTTCTTTAGGTAAATGAGAATGAACTTAAAATCTACTATATTAGTAGGTAGTCATCAGAGAAATCAGTGAAAATATTTAGAAACACTTTTGTAGGCCACATGTGGTGGATTAAAGACTTTATGATTCATCTTCTATATTCAGAAGAATTTTATACAATTAACTTGGGTATAAATAGTTTACAAAAACGATCAAGTTTCAAGCAGGAAGATTTTATTCTGTAGGTATGTATGCCCACCTTTATGAATTTGACTTTAATTTCTGGAATTCCACTTCTGCATGCCCACCATGCTGAATTCTTCAGATCAGCAATATAATTGTAGAACAATCAGTAAACAAAATCATTTTGGTCAGCGGTTTTTGAGAAAAATGCCTATTGGGCGAATACATTTATTCCAAAACATTATACATTTTTTTTATTATTGAAAAGAAGGCACATGCACTGCAGGGAAATCCCTATGGCGCTCTGGGAGCGGTGTATAAGCGGAGATATCGATTCACTGAAATTAAAGTACAGAAAACACTGTGTTTTTATTTTCCTCAAAAAGGGAATTCCCATGCAAATATCATTTGTCATAAATATTAGCTCCACTAACAGAACTATCTTATAGTAAAATGATACACGTAACACTTGTTGCTTCATCAATTTTCGAGAAAATCGTGGAAACTATTTCAATGTGTGACGTCATTTTCATTATTGACATTACTTTAACAACTAAACATTATGTCAAATCATCAAAATGACGTCATATCTAAATAAAAACATTGAAAATTACGTCATAAACTGAAAATAATTTCACGATTTCCTTGATAAAGGCTGAACCAACTGAAAACCCAGTTGATGAAGCAAGATGCATCAGAAGCACAATTTTTCCCTCAACAAGTGTTACATTTAACAGTTTAATTAGGGAAGAGGAGCCAATTACAGTAATTGATGTATTCATGAGAATATACCCTATGTTCAGAAAATGAAATGACACAGTGCAGATGACATTGTTTAAAAACCAGTTATTTGCGTTCCAAAAGGCGGTGAGTGAACTTTTTTATCTGAGGTGGTCGTTTGAGGACCTGAGGTCCAAAAAGTCACCAAAGATAAAAAATAAGCTTAATAACGCGCAACTTATTACGTTTTTCTCACTACCGCAACTGCAAACCACAATCTAAAGTAACAATAATTTAAAAAAAAATTTAAAGCACTGAAACATCCATGTCTCTGTCTCCACCGACCATTAGAGGTTGTGTCGTTCAAAGAATTTTGTTGTTATCAACTGAAATCATATTAGTAGAACCTTAAAAAGTGTGAATTTGTCACAGCCAGGACCGAATTATCCATAAGAGAATATAGGCAGTTTCCAATGGCGCAGACGACTTTTGGAGGGCGCAGAGGCGACGTAGCCCAATAGGTAAGTATAATATTTAAGAAACTATTCAACAGAGCGAAAAACTGCGTGAATTTGCATAATTCTCTAGTACATACAATTATTATAGTTCTGGATAAAGGTTCTGATGTGCAATAAATCACAATGTGTGAGAGATGGATGACGTTGGCAGACAATTTTCTCCCGAGGTAATAAAATAACATAGTGCCGCCGATGCCTGATTTATTGCTTTATTGCATCATTATTCACGAATCACAATTACAAACCCAACACAGATGGCATAATTATACATGTATATCATGTATCGTAAAAAAACCTTCTCGCGTATTACCCTAAATGAGTGTATTTTTATTAATTATTTCCGAAATTTTCAACATTTCCGTCATTTTATTACGATGCTTCCTAAAATTTTTCGATGTTTTCGAATTTTTGAAAAAATCCTTTAAAAATGTGACAATAAAAATGTACCTATAGGTATATAAATTTGTCCATTTTACTCCTTTTCCTTAAAAATGCAAAGTTCGGAAAATCTTCTTTCATTTTATTAGGTTTCTTCCATTTTTTATATACAGCAGGGGTACAAAAGATAGGTACTAATTTTTACAAAAATTCAAAAGGCAGGCTGGGAAATTGGGTGACCTTCAACGGTGAAATAATTTTTGTCTTAGTTTCACCTACTGCCTCCCCTCCTTTCCCCCGTTTATCGTCATTAAATTTATTTACGCAGACCTGCATAAGCAAAACCTTAAAAGCCCCGAGTGACAAAGTGGTGCTATAATAATTTTTTTGCCTTTGAGAAAAAAAGGTCAGAATTCGACCCTGGTCACAGCAAACCCGCACAGCATAAATTCACCAATAGAGTGACCAATAATGTTTAGTCAGACCCTAAGCACCATTGTGTTATTAGACTACAAGTCCTCACAGCAGGTCAGATCGACGATACAGACTGGTCCAGACACTTATGTCCACCCCCGAAATACAAGTTAATTTTAAATATGTATAAAAAATTTAAATTTGAGAATTCGTGTAATTAATATGACACCATAGAATGGCGTTATCAGTTTCAATATTTTTTTTTTGTTCGATCATCAGAAGCAAACAACTGTTTTTTTTTTTCGTAAATTGGCAAAAAAAATCGATTTTTCTTCAATACATCCGTGAAAATCTATTAATAAAATCAAAATCGCTGTTTTTAATTTAATAAAATACATGAAATATGGAAATGACAGGTAGAATGATTGATATATGGTAGTAATAAAAGCGATCATGATCAACAATCTGAATGGGGTAGGTATCTACCATAAAACCATAAATCCTAAGTAAACAGTCAGAAGAATGCCCATTTGAGTGCAATGGCACACTACATTTTGGGGACTGTTTACTCAGGCTGGTTAAGGATTTATGGTAAGTATAATACTCTCTTCTGATTATTGGTAACTTTGATAACTTGATCATATATCAATAATTCTACCTGTCATTTCCATATGTTATGTATTTTATTTAATTATAAAAGGTTGTAATTGCTTTTTGGCTGGTGGCCTAACGAAAAAAAAAAATTCATTAAACTGATTATGCTATTCTATGGGCCTGTATTAGTTTCACGAATCCTCAAAGTTTCAATTTTTTTATCTTTGAAATTGACCTATATTTCGAGATGGGCATAAATGATGAACCACCCTGTTCATATTCTGACTCACACCACCTTATTCGTTTTGATTAGCGAATTAACAATAGAAATTCAGAAGAAATTTATCCAGTAGGTATGGGAAAATGTTAGGAGGGACCATTCCTTTCTCATCTATAGATCAGATCCAAAGCTGATCTTTTGAAATAAAACCATTTTTTGTAATAAAGTAATTATTTGCAACGTAATTAGGGACTGAAATACTTCTGCAATCTACTTTTTTTGATTTTACTTATACCAAATGGTTTTTATTTATATCATCAAAAACTTTTTTCGATTTAAATAAGGAGAAACTTTCGAAAGCAGCTTTACACTTGATCTTATACATCAACTAATTTAATGTTTTTGTCAACAAGATCATTTTTAAATAATTGGAATTACCTAATGAATGACCCATGAAAACAAATTTTCCTGACCTAGACCAACCCATTTTATATTAACATAATATTTTTTATAAATGTTCAACATAAACAAAACAAAAGGCAATGCCTCTTTTCCACCTGTTTTTATATTATACATATACAGGGTATACCTTTGTTCAGTCCCTTTTTATGGCCGCCTAGGTCATCTGATCTTACCCCAATGGATTTCTATCTTTGGGGTAGAATTAAAAATATTGTTTATGCAACTCCTTTAACAACTAAGAAAGATTGCATTGAAAGGGTGCGAAATGCATTTAACTCCACTTCCTGCAGAAGGAATTCAAAGAGCTACAAATGGAGCTGTGACAAGACGTATTGAACAATGTCTTAGATCTAACGGAGAACATTTTGAGCATTTGTTGTAAATTTTTCATATTTTTTATTTTACGTAATTCTTGTTTTAATTTTTTTTTCATTACACTCATGAAAACATTTTTGTTTCCTGGAAAACATTTTAGATTGATTATTTCTTTTTTTTCAGTTTTCGTAACACGTTCTTATTTTTGACCCTTATAATGCATATCGATTTTGTTGAGTTTTTTTTTGTCAATCTAATGAAATAAAAAAATATACAGGGTGCTATTTGAAAAAATGATTTTTTTTTAATTTTAAAATTCGAAAATTAAAAAATTATCAATTACTTTATCCGCGTTTTTTTTTTATTTTTCGAATTTTAGGTGTTAACTTGTTAATTTTTTAGTATAATTTATTTCGTCAATTTATGTCATACAGTTTCGTCATACAAAAACCGTTAATATAACGGTTTTTGTGAGACTCTGCAAGTGTCAAAAAATTCATAAAAGTCGAAATAACTGAAAAACAATTGAAGATCGATAGTATGTTGCATTATTAAAGCCACATTGATTTTTGATGAGAAACATGAATCCATAAAAAAACGGCACCGTGCCATTTAAAATAACGAAGTTGGTGTTTACTTCCGGTATAACCGGAAGTGGTGTTGTGCCGAAAATATTTTTAAAATGTTGTGTTTTTTCTATAATACAGATATGCAAAAAATTAGAACTGTCAGACTGACAGTTTAGCCTATACAAATGGTATCATCTCCCAAAGGTATACCCTGTATATAATATTATATTTTCTTACTCTCTAGTCAAGGATTTGGGAATCCTTAAAGGACGTTCAAATTTTCACCCATAATATCCTGAAATGAATTTTTTTCTGCGACGGGCGAAAAGTGTGACCTTTTTTCACCGTTAACAGGTAGAAAAATGCCTCATTATTATGAGCTGCATCTTATCGGGGGTAATTACACGAGAGCTTATTTTTTATCCGGATAAAGATGCAGTTTTAACGAAAATTTGTTTTTTATTGGCAATTTAACGAGTCAAATTGTCTGATAAAACGACGAGTCCGAAGGACGAGTCGTTTTATCTGACAATTTGACGAGTTGAATTACCAAAGAAAAAACAAATTTGAGTTTAAAAGTGCATCTTTATCCGGATAAAAAATATAAGCTCGTGTGTAATTTAGGGAGATAATTTAACGAATAACAAAATTTATTTATTTATTGGAAAAAGTACAGTTATTAAATACACAATTGGAGTAAATGATTTTATTTTCTTCGCTGCTGCTTTCACAGACACTCATTGTAGTATTTTCACTTCTTGTTATTGACGAAGAAGAAGATTTTTCTCTTAAAGCTGCTACTACCTTTGCATGGTGTTCGTTGTCTAGTTGAAGATAGGGTGCAATGGATTTTGAATTAGAATGTCCTGTGATTTTAATTAATGTTTGGTCGTTGATTCCTCCTTTACTTAGAGTACTAACTGCGGCGGCTCTATTTGAGTGGTTTGTAATCTTAGCTCTTTTAATATCCAAACCAATTTTAGCGGCCGATAGTTTTGTCCATTTAGATATTTCGTTTACTCCAATAGGAGAGTCCTTGAACCAACCCTTCGAATTGAGCTTTTTCCAAAAGCGATTTGGAGTCAGAAATAGTCTGCTGGATTTTATGTTACTTTGAGTACGTTTTTCAAAGAGCAGTCTATATAATCTTACAGGACAAATATCGGGATCAGAATTAGGTATTAAATATTTGTTATCACATAATTTTTTTGACCCACCTTGTGTTGTTTTAGAAAAAATTGGGTTATATACAGGGTGTTGATTTTCAAAGCGGGCCATAGGGGATTAGCATTGCGAAAGTGGTTTTTGAGGATTCCTGCTCGCCGTTTAAACTGACAGAAATGGTTTTGGTATCAAAATGAAGCTAAAATTATTGCGCATAACGCTTGACATCAGAAATTAATTTAATTTCACGTTGTTTTCTAAAATTCTTCAGTAAAAATTCAAGTAATTGTTAATGTTTAATCACAAAATAGCATGCCTTGCCTAAACAATAATGACGTTTCTACGTTTTGACAATCCAATAATAGAACCAGACTTTATTATTACCTACTGACTTATAAATTTTTATTATTGGATTATCGAAACATAGAAACGTCATTATTGTTTAGGCAAGGCATGCTATTTTGTGATTAAACATTAACAATTACTTGAATTTTTGCTGAAGAATTCTAGAAAACAACGTGAAATTAAATTAATTTCTGATGTCAAGCGTTATGCGCAATAATTTTAGCTTCATTTTGATACCAAAACCATTTCTGTCAGTTTAAACGGCGAGCAGGAATCCTCAAAAACCACTTTCGCAATGCTAATCCCCTATGGCCCGCTTTGAAAATCAACACCCTGTATAATCCTTCCAGTATTTTCGCCATTATTTTGCTTTTCTTCTTTAAAATACTCTATCAAGCAATTGGCGGCTTCACCGCCACGCCAGGCTAACTCAAAAGCTACAATATGGTAGAATTTTCTTTGTAATCCTTCCGGTTCATCCTCGCTCCACAATTTAGCCATTGAATGCACTTCCATTTTGGTCAAAGCGGTAGAAGAAGTCTTTCTTTTATGCGGTTGTGCTTGCAATATTTGTCGTTTGGTGTCCCGTGCGTCCCTGGCTTTTTTAAAACAAATGTCCGCGAATGTATCAAAATTTATCCCAAATTCTTCAAAGTATTTTGCTTGTAGCATTTTTGCTGTACTATTCCACATAGTTTTTATAACATACTCTTTATAATCTTCACCAGTTCTCTTTTTCATATTGAATGCCCAGTCCGCTAAAATGTCAGCCAGTTGTTCTACATGTGGTAGTTATGGTAGTTACGTAGTCGCCTGTTCAATTGACTACATTGTTATTTTTATTTATTATAAACAACTGATATTATAAAATATGAGATGTCATTGTAATATGAAACGTAATTAATAGATTCTTCCTTAAACGGATTATATTATTGAACATCCCCTACATACAGTCGTAGTTGATTCCAGGGAAAAGTTTCTTTCATTACAAAATGTCATAAATTGTCTCCATATTGAAGATTTCGTATTTACTGTGTTCTTCGGAATTCTGTTTTCAACTTCCACCAATATTTGCTCACGCGAACAAGTCCCAAAACGCTTTGAATCACTCATTTCTTTGTTTGCAACAAATCGTTCATATGATAATAATTATTAATAAATGACGTTTATTAATTTGTCAATTAATATCACCTTGGTAACTACTTACTTGATTTTGCGTCTAAAAAGCTAGTTTACATTTTATCCAGATGCAAAGTTAGGGCTAACTTTATCCGATGTCAAAGTGACAAAAACACTATTCCTTATGTCATTTTTAATACATGAGTTAAATTATCGGGGAAATAAATGAATTAGCAGGGAAATAAATGGGTACTTATTTCCCCGAAATGGCGGCTTAGGTATAGCTACTATTAACACTCAGATATCATTAAATTTATATCAAATATACGTAAAGGAAAATTACCTTATTATCCAAATGGCAATTATTAAGGGAATTTTCATAACAATCACTATCCATATTAATAAATTCACTCATTGAGACCTTACAAGAATCTTTGCAAAACTATCTAAAATTTTAATTACATTAATATGACGTTTACGTAATTAAATCGTTTTTAATTAAAATACGCCAATAACACTGTCTCAGAGAAAGAGCTGGATTTTTTTTGGCATTCCATTGCATTAGTCTTGAATACGCGTTTTCATAAACTTTTTGTGATTTACTTGGTAGTAATTTCGCCGATGCCTCTTCTGCTAATTTTATTAGTTCTGGAGGTGTAAGTGAAAAGGATTTTTCACAACAATCACTATCATTATCCATTGAACAATCAAACTCATCCATCTAAAACTTTATATGTACCTTAATTGCGAAATAAACTGTCATGAATGAATAATTAAATTGACATTATAAGGATTTTTAATATTTCGTTTCCAGGCAACGTCAATTACGATAAAAGACAGTTTGAAAATCCAAGTTTAACATAAATCATTTTTCCGACATAATTTTCAGTTATCTAACTACGTTTTTCGACATTCTAACACTGATATTTCTTCTCGCAGAAAAAAATTGTATATTACACACGAGAAAAAAGTGCGATTTTAGCTCTCGATGTGTTTGTCCCCTCCGCTATGTATAATAAATAACTATAATTTAATGGCTTACCCTTAATAAGTGGCGTTTCTACTGAAAGATAGAACTATCACAACGCGTGTGCTTGTATTTTTTTTCTTTTACTTATTTAAAAAATCTGGGACAATAGAACACTTTACATGAGCCAGTACCTAGATATTGTGTAAACAACAACACTGCCTCCACAGAACTCGGTATATACTCAAGCACCCAGGCAAATTAATACAGGGTGTCCCAGCTTATTCGAAGCGGTCTCTGTAGGCCAAACGATTGATTTTTTCCAAAAAAATTTTGCAAATTCAAGTACAGGATCACAATGGCCATAATTTAAAATTATTTTGGAGTATACAGAGTGTCCCATATGACAGTGGCATATCAAAGTTATGTTTTTTTAAATGGAATGCTCCTATGTTATTGCATTTTTAGATTGTCTGAGAAGAGAAAATAGGATTGGCTTTTACAGTTGGTGTTTAAATTCAGAAGTTTTTGAGTTATAAACAAGTGAAAATCGTCATTTTTCAAGTTCAAGGCCCTGTACAATGAAAATGGTTCAAGATAGAGAAAAACGGCTTACATGTCCCTATTTTAACTTTTTATGTACTATCTTATGGTATAGAAACATTTGTATTTTCTTTGATTTTTTGATTTGGCGACGCGTGGAGAAATCTCAGAATTTTTCAAATTTTTTATCACCCTGTATAAACATTTCATCTACATCATAGGATAGTACATGAAAAAGTAAAATAGGGACATGTGAGCCGTTTTTCTCTATCTTCAGCCGTTTTCGTTGTACAGGGCTTTGAACTTGAAAAATGACGATTTTCACTTGTTTATAACTCAAAAACTTATGAATTTAAACACCAACTGTGAAAGCCAGTCTTATTTTCTCTTCTCAGACAATCTAAAAATGCAATAACATAGGAGCATTCCATTTAAAAAAACATAACTTTGATATGCCACTGTCATATGGGACACTCTGTATACTCAAAAATAATTTTAAATTATGGCCATTGTGATCCTGTACTTGAATTTTCAAAAAAATTTTTGAAAAAGTCAATCGTTTGGCCTACAGAGACCGCTTCGAATAAGCTGGGACACCCTGTATATATAATCTACCGCAAGTAAAAACTCTTCCCCCAAACAATTTAGAAAAAGGTTATTGATCCGATTTCTCGAAAACATGTTTTCATCTCCAACTATGCTATAAAAAAAAACACCACAACAACTTTACGACGAATCATACGTATATAGTATTAGAAAGCGATTCAAAAAAATTTACACTGAAGATAAACAACAGAAGAGAAAAAATATTAATAAATGGGATTAAACTGGTATACATAGAATAAACAACTGAAGATTTTGGCAACGACCAACCCATTAATTGGAAATAATATTTTCAATTTCATTCAGGATTTAATTAGATCAATTACCATTTTTAGGGGATGAACCTCGATTAAAAATATACGAAGCTTATAATATAACTTAAGATTATGATATAAGGTTTTGAAGAATTAGCTCTAGAATTGGTTAAAGCAAAACTATTTACAGTAAGTAAAGATTTTAGTAAAATTGATAATAAATCAGCTTTTTCTCCGGTTTATATTAGCAATTCTATGTTTTCCCTTAAATTCTTTACAGACTATTCATACTGGAATCGTGCCAATGAATCATTTACCTACTACTTTTCAGTTTTTATGGTTTAGGCAATTCGGGTTAAAAATGGTAGTCTCTGAATTATATTTACGACTGCGGAAATGAAGGAATGCAAAAATTATCATTAACTTTATCCAAAAACTGATATCACGCATCGGATCGAAAAAAGTTTGAAACGAAAGTTATTCGTCTGAAACGGGGGATGAACCCTACCCATCCACCCCATACCCCAACCTCCTGGGGGGAAGTAACACTCAAATTTTAAATCGAAAATCCACTTTTTATTGCAGAATCGAAATTTTACGGCGGGAATACGTAGGAAATTGCTCCTCCCCTTTCTCGTCTATGCATGTGTGGCGGGAAATTAGATTAGATTTGTCCTGAGTGGGTCATTGTGACGCCGCCACTGCGACCAAAGGACTATTGTGACTGTAGCGGGAGCTAAATTCTACGTATTTTTGATCGTAAAATAAAAATCTGTAATAAAAAAATTAGGTTTCTAACTAAAAGTCCAACATCAAAATCCCACCCTATCACCCCTCCCCCATCCTCTCTCATCCCCTCTCCTCGCCGCTGCAGCTTTTTTTATCAGTTAATCGGAGCTCATCGATGAACAGAACATTCAAAGAAAAAATGATGCAAGAACGATCGACAAAATTTCGTTTACGTGAATGATGGTTTGCATCAATTGAGAGGTTCTTTCACTATAATTCTCTCCCAATAAAATGGTCAGTAGATATCCATCTCAATCACAGTTCTGCGTATACATACTTATCTAGGACGTTCAAATATGTGTATGTTCACCAATGTCTCTGCATGAGTGAGTCTCTGCATGAAAGACGATACGACAGACAAATCGATCATCTTTCGATTCTTCGAAAGGGTTTTGCCTACAAGGTATTCTCATGAGCACGACCAGCTGATTAAAAAAAAAATTTAACATTATTAAAGCTGAAAATGCCGATCATCACAGAGACGGATAATGTTAGTAACGAAGCACGAATTTTACACATTTCAGTTTTAACACCCTGTATGTTATAGTATATGATTTGCATGTAATTATTTGCCATCCTTTGACTCATATCATATTTACCAACACTCGGCGTGGAAAGACGAGTGACCAAAACTTACTCAAATGCATCAGTTAGCATATACCTACTTGGCAAGCTTCTGGGGTTGTTGATTAGGCTATATTTTGAAATTTTTCAATTCCACAGGATTCTCTACATGCATACGTTTTTCGGTTTCCTTCCAAAAATTAATTTAGCCAACACATCGCATGCTACCTTTCTATCACCACTAAAATGCTTGCCAAATTTAGTGGTATTATAAACTTAACGTTTACTATGCTACTGAGACACAGAACAAACTGCATGGTTATGGCTATGAGCACAATCTTAAAATGAGTGACTCAGGTCAGCAACGTACATTTAGGTGTTATATGTATAGTTACGTACATTTTTTTTGTTTTGTTTTGAATCGATATTAATTTCCTTGCGAGTACTGAGCTTTTATACATAGGGGAATGTTATTTTTAGTAGTCACTGTAATAAAATGTTTCAGTGTAATTTTTGTGACAATATCAACTTAAAACTCATTTAAATGGGACGCAACAATTTTCCTATGTAGGTACAAGCGTACAGTATTCATTATAAACTAAACATCGTAGGGAAACTGAAATCACAATTTTGAAATTTGCTCTGAATGTTTCGTCTTCAACTGCGGTAGACATCATCAGCGGCTACTTGTGCGCAGACGATAAGCGATTCTCCACTCTGTTCACTGATGATAACTGACTGGATAGTTGTAAGAGCGGTCTTATATTATAGGTTGATTGTCCGGTGACGTCATATACCCTCCACTAGCTATCACCACCGCAACAACGGCAAGTATCTCTTACACAGAAGAAGAAGAAGAAGTTGAAGCGCATGACCATGACCGTACAGTGTACAGTTGATTTCAATGGAGCTCTTCATCCAATTCAAGACTGAGTAAAATGTTCATCCTAGAATCACCGAAATTGTAAAACATATTTTTGGTACACTACCACTTTGGTAGTGTGCCGTCTTGTTGAACAATATCTTGGACCTCTCCTGACATTCAAAAATTGAAGGTGTTACTTTTAGTGTATTTTTTAACAAAAAATACACTATTTATCGAAGACAAGACAACCTACCCGACATCGTTAATGATATTTTCTTCAGTTAAAAAAATAATCGATGACTCCTTCAGATCAAATTCCGGCAAACACATTTTTTCCAGACCATTAAACATATTTTATTCCCATGACATCAGAATAATTATTAATTAACACGATCGCATAAATTAAATTTTGTTTTATCAGAATATAAAATGCGATCTAGAAGATGATTTGGATGAACTTCATCCGGAAAGAAGGTCTGATGGAAGTCTTCCTGAAATTATGGACTCTCGATCTCGATCATCATCACTTAGATGCTTATAAGCTTCGGTCTCCTATAGAATAGCGGTGCCGTACTAGAGTAATACTTTGCTTAGTTGGAGCTTTAAGTTTTGTTTTCCATACCAGCTGAGATAAGAAATCGCTAGTGTTAATAAATGTTAATAAATTTCAAAACGGCACTCGTTTTTTGGATTTTTTTTTTCGATCAACTTAGTTGACCACTCTTGCTATGTGGCCGACTTGGTGCAAGTCTCGAATCTGGAGAGGAGATAACCAGGTAAAAAAACATGGGAAAATGTTTTTTTGCCCTAGGTTAGCTGCGAGTCTTCGGACAAAAAAAAAGGTTCACGTAAAAAACCGAGATCTCGCTAGGGCTAGGACACACAACCTGGTATGATAGACGCAATAGCGAATCCGTCCATTACTCACCGAAATATCCCCGTTTTGGTTCTTAGTTTTTTTTTTTTTTTTTTTTTTGCCAAAACGGGAGTCACCGGGAGTAATGGACGGAGCTGGAGGCATACAAAAATTCATCCCTGCAAATTAATGTTTTCCCAAGGGTTTTTGTGTGGTTCTCCCAACTTTTGTGTGGATTGCTGTATTATGGGCGAAGGGGGAGCGAAAACTTAAAATACACGGAATCGGACATAACCCCCACTGTTTTTACCCCATATTGCGCAGCAAAAAAACTAATTTTCTTGGATTGACCGCCTATCGATTGATTGGATTTTTCCCCAAAAATAAATAAATGACCGCCAAAACAAAAAATTTTTTGGCCAAAACAAAAAAGGTTGGCGAGATTTTTTAACCAACCGAAAGGTTTTTTCAATCCTTTGAAAATGAGCCCGGCGTGGGCTCTAACAATTGATTAGAAGGGGCGGGAGAGGGTTTTAAAGAACTGGATTTCTTTTATCGATAACATGAAAAGGGAATGGGTTAGGGACTCTTAGCCGGGCACATTTTCAAGGGAATTAAACAATCTTTCAGGTTTTTTTTTTTGTTCTGGAAATGTGTCGAACGTACAGCGGCTGAACGCGTGCGAGATACAGCAGAGACATGTGGAGTGGTAGAACGCTAATTAAAGATTTGTCAGATAATTTATTATTGAATTTAAATTGCAAATTTTGAAAATAGGGTGAATATTTTGAATGGTCTTTCATTGTTTATCAGTAATTAACTCTTCTAAAAGGGGGTAGAGTTTATTTCCAGTAGCAATATCAGACCAACATTTTGACAATGCAGGGCATTTTAAAATCAGTAATTATCTGGCAGATCTCTAATTAACGTTCTAGCACTCCACCGTTTAGAGAGGTAGGTTTTATTGATTATGAATAAAACAGAGAGGTAGGTATAAAAAACCATATACAAAGCCAAGAAAAATAAGGAACAAATTCGATAAAACGTGAAGTACCGATTTACGTAACTTTGTTTTATACAGGCTGTTCCTTGGCTCAGTAATGACGACATTGCCTATTTTTACAAAATAAAACAACCTGTATTTTATTGTATTTTCATTAATTCTGAGAAAATCCAATAGGAATGGTTTTTACAGTTGCAGTTTTAATTGAGTACGTTATGAGTTATAAACAAATGAAAATCGCAATTTTCGATTTTGAAAGCAGTGTATCTCGAAAACGGATCAAAATATTCCCATGTACACTGCTTTCAAAATGAAAAATTGCGATTTTCATTTTTTTATAACTCATCAACTGCAATAATTGCATAAATTTCTTATATGATTTTCTCAGGAAAGATAAAAATACAATAATATACAGGTTGTCCTATTAAAAAAAAATAGACAATTTCGTCATTACTGAGCCAAGGAACAGCCTGTATAAAATTTTATGTCAATATGACATAAATTAAATTAAAAAATCGACCTGTTTTATTGTTTCTCAAAAAATCGGTATACCAACTTTCCGTTTTATTGTAGTTTTTCCTTTCTTTTCTCGCCCACTGTAGGTATATGGTTTTTTATACGAGTACATTTTCTATGTCTCTGCCGTACCTTGCGCGCTTTCAGCTCCTGTACGTTCGACACATCTCCAGACGAAAATAACTAAAAGGTTGTTCAATTCCCTTAAAAATAACACTTCCCGTGTTATCGATAAGAAAATCCAGTTTTAAAACCCTCTCCCGCTCCACCTAATCAACGGACAGCGTCCAGGCCGGGCTCATTTGCAAAGGATTGAAAAAACCTTTCGATTAGTTAAAAAAATTAACTTTTTAATTAAAAAAAAACTATTGGTTCAAAAAATTATTCCCCCCCTTTCCTTCATGATAAAAAAAATATTTTTTGTTTTGGCCGTCATTTGTTTATTTTTGGAAAAAAAGATTCAAAAAAAAAAAACAGTCGATAGGCGGTTTTTTTTGCTGCGCGATATGGGGCAAAAACTGTGGGAGTTATGTCCGGTTCCGTGTGTTTTCTGTTCCCTTGTCCCTAATACAGCGATCTACACTAAAATTGGCCCTTTTGCCACATGAATTTACGGGGGTGAATTTATCCGCCTGAATTATGCATTCAACTCCGTCCGTTACTTACTCTCGCTGACTGCCGTTTTAGCAAAAAGAAACTAAGAGCCCAAACGGCGATATCTCGGTGAGTAATAGAATTAGGATTCGCTATTGCGCCACATCGGGTTAAGCGCTCTAGCGAGAGCTCGGTTTTTTACACGAAAATTTATTTTGACCGTCGACTCACAGCTAACCTAGGAGCAAAAAACCGTTTCCCCCCGTTTTTATACGTAGTTTTCTCCCCCCTCTCCACCTCCGAAATTTGCGCCAAGTCGGCCACATAACAAGAGTGGTCCACTAAGGTAATTGAAACATAAACAAAAACCAAAAAAACGAGTGTCATTTTTTGGAAGTTTTTCACGCTAGATCTACCCCATTATATGGCAGTCCCTGATAGGAAAATAGGATTTTTTTGGTAACAAAACCATCGAAACTGCACAACTGTTCGTCACCGAGTATCATCGTTCCTTGAGCAAGGGTTTAAGTATATATAGGCTATTCTATTGCGAGAGTAGGGATAATAAATATTAATTATTATGATTATTGAATCATAAATGAAAAGTTTTTTTATGTTATTTTTCGTAGTAGAAAAATGAAAAATATATTAGCTTTATATTATGTTTGCACGTTACGATTTTTATGAGTGTGTGTGTTACAAAATCTTCTTGAGAGTGTTCTAAAACATTAAATATAAAAATAGATTTTGGCATCATATGCATTTTACTATATGTATTTAATTACCAGTTTACCTAAATCTACATATAGCATTAACATTTTCCAGCCCGCTGATGACAAAGTGAATTGCATTTGATCTTGATAAAGTAGATGTCTAAAATTAACATTCTGAAATACAGCTGTCCAATTAGTGTGTCTCTAAGTTCAAATTCAACTTTAAATGTAAAATTTTTATTCCAGATTCTTGCGATTTTTTTTCAGTCTCTGACCAGTTTTAGTGATAATTCTCCTTCCATTAAAATTACTATTCATAATAAATTCATAATTTGTTTAAACAACTTCGTATCTTTCAAAACACTTATAACCCAGCGGGACCGGTAAAATAAACAGCTCGTAAACAGACCGGGGAAATCTATTTTTTTTTTTTTTCAGTCGATGGAGTCGGACCTTCCCTGTCTTTTGACATGTGTCTTAGGTTGGATCGGGGTGAGGGGGAGGGGGGGGCACGCTTTTAAAATTTACTGAAAATGAATTTTATCGACAAAAAGAGGATATCTGAGCCGGATTTGATCTGACAAAAAAAATTATGGTATTGAAAACTGAAGAGCTTGACCAAACACGGAAGTTCGTTCCGACCTGAATCCTTTAGCTCAACTGGTTCACGAAATATTTCGATATTAAGGGTGCAAAAATGAATAAAAATTACTGACTTTTGCTCGGCAGGTGGTGGAGTTAGGGCGTCAATTTTTTGCGAGAGGAAGGGTGCCACCGAGTAATTTGACAAGTCGGAGGGAAGGGGTGGTGGGCCAATTAGGAGGGGAGATATGGGGGTGAGAAGAAAAATACGGAAACGCTCGTAAAAAGTTTATTTATTAACCTAGAGAGACCAGGCACCGCTCATTTTCTTCGTATTTTTATCGACTACCCGGTAGTCATGGCAAAAAATTTAATTTTCGAATTTCGAAAAAAAAAATTATTTTCGCAAATGAGCGCTTGGCGCGCAATTTAAAAAAAAGTCATTTTTTTCTCGCGTTTTTGGGGGTGAAGGAAGGGGGTGGGGAAATTTTTTTTCACCACTGAACGGCTTTTTTTTATCTTTAATTTGAGCCCCATTTGAACCCGATCCGACCATAAATAAGAGCACAACGAACCGGCAAAGCCTAGAGAAAGTTGGAAAACACTCTTTCATCCATTCTCGAAATAATTTTCTTACCTGAAGCAGCCATGTGCTGCACTCGCTTGACCATGAATAGATCGAGATGCAGTCTTTTGTGTAGCACCTCTTTCTATTGTGTACCTGCCTATTGTTTTCGTGAACCCGGCGCGTCATCCCGGGAAAACAATAGAAGGCTATCAAGATAAGAGAGCGCGACTGAGAATGAAAAACAAGGCCAACAACGGCCCAAATGTAAGAAAAATCGACCCGCCAGCAGATGAAAAAACAGTAACTCGATGTGTTTTTTCATTCCCGATCGTTCAGCGATCAAAAGCAAGCAAGAATTTTCAAAATCGATCTATAATTGAGCGAGGTACGAGCGAACAAGCATTCGAAAATAAATTCCGAGCGCGCGTTCCCGGCCGATCGTGACTGCCCGGAGTATAGACAAGCGGAGAGCGTAAGCTCCGCCCACGGCTGCTCGGGTATCTTTCTCGCCCGGTTTAAAGAGAGATCTTCATGTATATAACTCGCGCGCGCGGGCAAGATACGCACGAAAAAAAAAAACAAATAGATAAATAAATGTTTTCTCTTTCCAATGAGCCTAACAAGAACCCCCCACCCCTCTCCGTTCGCCCGCAATAAAGCCTAGACTTTGCCGGTTCGTTGTGCCCTTATTTATGGTCGGATCGGGTTCAAGTGGGGCTCAAATTAAAGATTAAAAAAATGCCGTTCAGTGGTGAAAAAAATTTTCCTCACCCCCTTCCTTCACCCCCAAAAACACGAGAAAAAAATGACTTTTTTTTAAATTGCGCGCTAAGCGCGCATTTGCGAAAATAATTTTTTTTTTCGAAATTCGAAAATTAAATTTTTTTGCCATGACTACCGGGTAGTAGATAAAAAACGAAGAAAATGAGCGGTGCCTGGTCTCTGTAGGTCAATAAATAAACTTTTTACGAGCGTTTCCGTATTTTTCTTCTCACCCCCATATCTCCCCTCCTAATTGGCCCACCACCCCCTCCCTCCGGCCCGTCAAATTACTCGGTGGCACCCTTCCTCTCGCAAAAAATTGACGCCCTAGCTCCACCACCTGCCGAGCAAAAGTCAGTAATTTTTATTCATTTTTGCACCCTTAATATCGCAATATTTCGCGAATCAGTTGAGCTAAAGGGTTCAGGTTAGAACGAGCTTCCGTGTTTAGTCAATCTCTTCAATTTTCGATACCATAATTTTTTTGTCAGATCAAATCCGGCTCAGATATACCCGTTTTTCCGATAAAATTCATTTTCAGTAAATTTTAAAAGCGTGCCCCCCCTCCCCCTCACCCCGACCCAACCTAAGACACATGTCAAAAGACAGGGAAGGTCCGACTCCATCGACTGAAAAAAAAATAAAAATAGATTTCCCCGGTCTGTTTACGAAATACCGGTCCTGCTGTGTTATTATTGAAATTAATAAAGATGAAGCTTAGTCTCATCAGGCTAGTTAGTTTTCTTTTTTAAGGTAAGTAAATTTTTAACAATCTAAGCTAATAGGAAAACAAGTTGTATAATTTCTGAAATCTCTGGCGCTTAAACTACCTATATGATTTTTTCAGACGCTGAAACTATTTTTATGAAACAATTTGGATCACCTTCAATTCAATTATTTATATTCAATAAAATCACTGGTGCCGCATTGTTTAAACGATTTGGCACACCTAAAGGTCTAGTTGAATAATAATAATTAATAAATCAGATGATTAGATGTTGTTAATTAAAAAAATTACTTAGAATTAAATTATTATGATATCGAAACTCGTATTTTATCTCTATTTTATTTCTTTTAAGAATGTTGTAAATATTATTATTTTTGTAGAATTGAAAACTGCTTCCAGCTGCTTTCGACTGTACATTAACTATACACATGCCACGGACTTCAAATTCATATTCGTTTATCTAAATTGCGAGTAAAAATAACACCCACCTGAAAATTTCTTGTAAGGTTTTATTTAGACTCTAAATACGAAGATGCTCGATTCTAACTCGAAAACAAGACGTTGGTTAAGCTATCTTCTCTTTCGACATAGCGGTCAGGAAATGATGTGTATTGAAAGAACTAGAATAGTAGATACGGTTCCTGCCTGGTTAAACTTTTTTATTTTGTAATATGACTCTCGGCGAGCTAGCCTATTTAGTTATAGCTGAGACTATTTATTTTACAAAGCAATGAAACTTATAGGAGTGGATATAACTAAATATCGAACTTGTGCTGATAGAGCTGTAACTTGTAACGCATTAGTGCGTTATAGTTTCTTAATAAATACCTTAAATTATTAAAAAGGTGAAAGCAAAATTATTTTCTCAAGATAAAAGTAGAAATGAATATCAACGACCTTTTTAATTAAAATACCCTGTACAACTTCAACGTTCTTGGTTAACATGGAGGGACAGTTTCTGGCGCGCAAAGATGACGTGGAAAAACCTCTTTTCTAAGGTTTTTTTTTTGAAAACTCGTTGCTCAAAACCAAGGGGACGCTCGAAAATTATGCAAGGGATTCGCTGAAAATTACATAATTTGAGGTTACATCTAGATTGATAAAAATATAAAAAGTCCTTACTAGGCGATGTTGACATAAGAATTATTTTACACCTGTTACTACCCACCTTACCTAAAAAATTTAGATTTCAGTATCTTTAAAGCCTCTACCTTTTTTACGTATGGCAGTTCCGCTTGGTGGTCGAAAGGCCGACAGGTCATGGCCAAAACAAAGCTCTCTAACCTACAGAGACAAACTTGTCTGGCGATCTGTGGTGCTATTACGTACACCACACTGCGGCGGCTATGAAAATCCTACTGGACTTACCACCTCTCCATGCTTATTTGGGGAGAGAAGCCAGATGGACTACATATAGAATTCTACAGATGGCAAGAAGCTTGTAAAGATTTATAACTTGGAGCGAACCAGGTTACTAGATGACATACGTGACATACATGATGTATGCCCTTGAACATAATGCCTAAGACCATCATGAACCACTCTGCTTATAAGGTCCTTCTTCCGTGAAGAGATGTGTGGGAGGACAACAGAAATGAACTCCTAACAGCAGTTTTCAGATGGTTCACAGAATGATGTATACAGAGTGGGCCATCGAAAAGGTAACAGGCCTAATAATTTGGAAAGTGAAGATGTATGCGAAAAACGCCGAAAGAGGTCGATTTTTTTTTTATCGAGGGGGACATATTTTCGTGACAAATTTAACTACCCAAGTTCACCCCCTTGGCAGGGGTAGCTACCCCTTTGCTTATCATCATAGGGAACCTATATCGGCTGATACATCATTTGAAAGCCACTCGAATTCTCTTTACAACGATATCCAAAATTTTGGGTTTCGCTCACATACAGGATGGCCCCACGAAAACGCAACTCACCTTAATAACTTGGAAACTGAAGATGTACGCGAAAAACACCGAAACAGGTCGATTTTGTTATCAAAGTAGGCATATTCTCGTGACAAATTCAACCACCCAAATTCACCCCCTTGGCAGGGGTAGCTACCCCTTTGCTTATCATCATAGGGAACAGCTATCGAGTGATACATCATTTGAAAGCTACTTGAATTCTCTTTACAACGATATCCAACATTTTGGGTTTCGCTTACATACAGGCTGGCCCAACGAAAACATTTTTTTTAGGCCACCCTGTATGTAAGTGAAACCCAAAATGTTGGATATCGTTAAGAGAATTCAAGTGGCTTTCAAATGATGTATGCGAGTGGTTTCGCTTACATACAGGCTGGCCAAACGAAAACTTTTTTTTTGGGCCACCCTGTATGTAAGTGAAACCCAAAATGTTAGATATTATTGTAAAGAGAATTCAAGTAACTTTCAAATGATGTATCACTCAATAGCTGTTCCCTATGATGATAAGCAAAGGGGTAGCTACTCCTGCCAAGGGGGTGAATTTGGGTGGTTGAATTTGTCACGAAAATATGCCCCCCTTGCTAACAAAATCGACCTGTTTCGGCGTTTTTCGCTTACATCTTCAGTTTCCAAGTTATCAAGGTGAGTTGCGTTTTCGTGGGGCCACCCTGTATGTGAGCGAAACCCAAAATTTTGGATATCGTTGTAAAGAGAATTCGAGTGACTTTCAAATGATGTATCACCCGATATCTGTTCCCTATGATGATAAGCAGAGGGGTAGCTACCCCTGCCAAGGGGATGAACTTGGGTAGTTAAATTTGTCACGAAAATATGCCCCCCTCGCTAACAAAATCGACCTGTTTCGACGTTTTTCGCATACATCTTCACTTTCCAAACTATTAGGCTTGTTACCTTTTCGATGGCCCACCCTGTATAATAAATCCACAGGAACTGGAGTTATGCTGTGTAGCGCTCGCTCGAAAAAAAAGAGTCTTATCGAGCCTGGGACTTCACTCAACAACTTTCCAGGCCGAAATCAATGCCATAGAAACAGTGCACTGTCAACGATCAATAAGGATATTTTCAGACAACTATATAAGCGGTTCCAGAGGCGTTTAGCTCAAGACACTGCAAGTCCAAGTTGATCTGTAACCGTCAATTAACTTTCAATGCCCTAGCAAGGAACAACGAAGTACATAACTCTAATCTGGATTCCGGACCATGCTAGATATGGAGAAAAAAAACTTTCTGACTCTCTGACAAGGAAAAGTGCCGAATTCGAGTTTATCGGACCAGAACCAGCATTTGGCATACCACCGAATATTGACAATACGCAACTGGGCTGAGAGTAGTTGAGGCCTTTAGCAATGGCAAAACTTACCAAGATTGGACCGTTCGAAGGCCTGTATGCTGGGCACGTCGAAAAAAGGACCAAAGAACTATTGAAGGTTAACAGGAAAGAACTGGAAGGCATCATAGGCCTATATGTATAGGCCCAGTGTATGTACACTGGGTACTGCAAGCTGAACCAGTCTAAGAAAGTACAACGTTCAGTCACTATATCCATACCCTTCTATTACGGATAGGTAGGTATCTGGATTGTATAGGGATATGAATTATACTTATGAAAGTACAAATTCATTTCAAGTTATTCTCTCAAGTATAGCTATAAAAATAGCTTTCTGACTAAAAATAGGGAAAAAATTACACGTAGTCCTGTCAAGGAAATAGGTGTAAGATGCGTCAGTAGGTATCTTAGCAATTCCTCCAGAAACTTGTTCAGGGTGCTTACGGTGTGATCATAAGAAAAGTCCTCACGTCTATATGGGTGATGAGCCGGGAGACGTGAGGGGAGAAAAAAACTGTTTTGTGATTTCTTGTTATATCTCAAAAACAGTGCGTCGTAGGGAAACATTTATAGTAAATTTCATACAACTTTTATTTTATACGTGATTTTCAAGTTCCCAGCCGTTTTTGAGTTACAAGCTCCACAAAAGTGAATATTAAAAAATATATATTTTACTCCTCATCTTCCACTTCCATCAAACATTCTTTCATACCGTTCCAAATTTTCATCATAAAAATTTATTAAAAAAAAACGGTTGAAAATACGAAGGAAACTGTTTTAGATAATTTTATTAGCTTTTATGTACTTATTATGAGAAAATATAAGCGGAAACCCTAAATCGGGACCTTTCTTCCCCCCACCTCTTTCCCTGGCTCTCCACCTATTATAGATGTCATGACTTTTGGTATGTTCACGCCCTAAGCACCCTGAACAAGTTCCTGAAGAAATCGCTTCGGTGTCTGCTCACGCACGTTTCGCCGTTTTGAAAAATAGCAAAAAAGTTATTTTGTGAAAAAACTTTGGTCAGTCACCTACGGCTTTATACAGGATCGCCATTTTTAATACTGGTCATGGGGAAAATTAATTGAAAACCACAATCCTGCATTCCCAAATAGAAGAGGAGGGAATTTTGCACATGTGGTGCAACGTCTCTTAGAAATCTCACTAAAGTCTTTAGAAAAACTAAATTAGAAAAAACTTTTATACAGGGTGTCCCGTAATTAGCGTGCAATACTGAAACAGCAGATTCTATTTTCAAAAATATGAAAAAAAGTTCCTATAAAAATAGGTCGAGAAATGCTTCCTAAGGGGGCTACAGCCCCCGAAAGGGGAGCCCATGAAGATCGTTTTTATTTAATACCACCGAACCCGTTCAATATAGAAAAGTGAAATTTTGGGAATTTATCAAACTTTTTTTGGCCAATAAGATGCAATTACAAAAATTAAAAAATTTCCATCAGGTGGGGTCAGATAGGTGAAGAGTGAGGTTAAAATCACCCTAATTTTTTTTATGTACCTCGTGCCAGGATTTGAGATCAGATTATGAAATGTTGAAGTTTTTTACACAAAAAAGGTCGTCTTGCTGAATTTCGATAATATGCACCGTTTTCGCTTAAAATCGATTTGAAAATTACCTTACATGGCATAAAAATTCATGTTGAAACACAACTAGAGAAAAATATTCAACGTAGGCCATGTATCACGGGATGTAATACACAACAGTTTGTTTGAAAATTGTATTTCACGCTAATTAAGTAGAAGAAAAAGAAAATTTATTGAGCAAAAAAATGGCAAAAATTTTCAACAGCATGATTCCTATGATGGGGTCTCCCCTGACCGCGAGCACGTCAAAAATTGCCATTTTCCGGTAAACGTTGACGTATGCGGGTGAACATTAATTTGACGTGTAGGAGCTCTTAGGTTTGAAAATCGTCGTCGGTATTCATATTCAGCCGCCAGATCACGACCATTGCAGAATCCATATACGAAGTGCATTTCAGCCAGCTCTTGGTTAGTGAAATTTTCCATTTTTACAAAACAGTACTCAATAAATTTTCTTTTTCTTCCACTTAATTAGCGTGAAACACAATTTTCAAACAAACTGTTACTTATTGCATCCCGTGATCTATGGCCTACGTTGAATATTTTTCTCTAGTTGTGTTTCAATATGAATTTTTATTGTAAGGTAATTTTCAAATCGACTTTAAGCGAAAACGGTGCATGTTATCGAAATTTAGCAAGACGACCTTTTTTGTGTAAAAAACTTCAACATCTCATAATATGATCTCAAATGCTGGCACGATGTACATACAAAAAAAGTTAGGGTGATTTTAACCTCACTCTTCACCTATCTGACCCCACCTGATGGAAATTTTTTAATTTTTGTAATTGCAACTTATTGGCCAAAAAAAGTTTGATAAATTCCCAAAATTTCACTTTTCTATCTTGAACGGGTTCGGAGGTATTAAATAAAAACCATCTTCATGAGCTCCCCTTTCGGGGGCTGTAGCCCCCTTAGGAAGCATTTCTCGACCTATTTTTATAGGAACTTTTTTTCATATTTTTGAAAATAGAATCTGCTGTTTCAGTATTGCACGCTAATTACGGGACAGCCTGTATTTTAAATCCAGAAAAAAGTTACAATTTCAACAATAATTATTACATACATACTTCACAACAATGTCATCATTTTGAATCTGAAAGCTTGGCTAAAAATTTAAAAAAATGTATCAAATATAGGTACAGAGAGCCTGGAAATAGCAGGTACTTAGAAAAAGAGGTTTTTTCTTATAAACTTATACAAGGTGTCCAGGTATGAGTGTAAAAGCTACACGTGGCGACCTTCCCTGGACTATTTTGAGTAAAAAATCTTTATACAATAATGCTCTAAACCTCTTCACGGTGCCACACGAGGTCATCAAAGTTAGAAATTCTGGGTCACAAATATGCATATTATTGAACTTCCATTTCCTTTTGCAGTTACGGTTAACATTTTCAAAGACTTTTGCAAAGTCTTATTTCATTTAATTTTCGTTAACAGTGCAATTATTAACTTTTTTAACATTTCTTAAAGTGCTTTTTTTAGAAATGTTAAAAAAGTTAATAATTGCACTGTTACGAAAATTAAATGAAATAAGACTTTACAAAAGTCTTTGAAAATATTAACCGTAACTGCAAAAGGAAATAGAAGTTCAATAATAACCATATTTGTGACCAAGAATTTCTAACTTTGATGACCTCCTGTGGCACCGTGAAGACGTTTAGAGCATTATTGTATTAAGATTTTTTACTCAAAATAGTCCAAGGAAGGTCGCCACGTGTAGCTTTTACACTCATACCTGGACACCTTGTATAGGTACCCAGACGTACAGTTTTTGAGATACAGGGTGTACAAAAAAAATATATTTTTCCCTGTTCTTTGAAGATATCTCGGGAATCGTTTGAGATATAGACCTCAGCTTTTGTACATGTCATACCATTGATATGAAGCCGGCTACTCACTACGCAGTACCTACTTAGCAAGTGAATTATCTGGCCAGTACTGGTGACCACTTATGCAAGTAAAATTAAAACCGTATACATTTAGGTACATCCGCGTGACAGAGCAGTGGCCTTCATTTTCCGATACATGTTTTGAAACATCCGAAGCGAGGTTTTCGTCGTAAGTGGCAATTTTTCTCGGAAACGGTTAACGTTAGAGTTATGATGCTACTTTGAGAGCAGCGAAGCACGTATAACATTTATAATATCCATCGGTATACTGTAGAATTTTTTAAACATTAAAGTGTTTTATTTACCATCCATCAACGTTATAGCTATTAACTTAGAGTATTTTTTGCTGTAGAAAACATGAGCGGTTCTCAAGGGTTTCTCAAAAATAAATTTATCTCAGTGACGTAGAAGTTAGGGGGTTGAAGCTCACAAAGTGAACCTAAAATCCACGCTTCTATTTTTTTAACTTTTATTTTACAGAGACGACAAAGACTTTATTAATGAGCACAAAGTATGTATAAGATCTGAACATTGTATCTCACACGGTTCTCCCTGTATCTCAAAAATGCTACGTCTGGGCATAGGTATAAGTTTATAGGAAAAAAAACTCTCCTTTTTTTATGTCTAGAATTACCTCCAATTTCTATAGGTGCATGCTATTTCCGGGCATCCTGTTGTAATGTATTTGTTGAAATTATAGATTTTTGTTTAGTTTTTTTCTGAGAATATAATGAGAATTCTGTGGATTGGTCACATGATGTGCAAAATGTTTACCTCTTCCATTTTGGTACAATTTTTGTCCTTCTATGGGGCGCATTTGGAAGCATCATTCCTGCATGTTTGTGGTTTTCAATGCATTTCCTCATAATTATAGCCACTCTTAAAAGCGATGCTCATCGCTTTTAATAGCTACCTAGTCACAAATACTAAAGAAAATTAAAGATTTTTATCAATTTCATCTATCAGTACCTACTTACTTCTGTAACATAATTACAGTAATTCAAAATTAGAGTATTTATGTATATGACGAAATGTAGGCAATATTAGTTATTTCACATCCAAAGCTTACACTGTCCTCAAATAAAGTTATTTAGTTGGTGCTTTAAAGTTGGTTCACTTCATAGGTGTCTGATTTTATATCAAAGTATATTTGGCTTATAAACGAGGCATCGCATGAGTGAAATTGTAATTGGCTTGAAACTGGTCTAGAATTGACAGTCGTGTCTATAAATACTTGATTACCTACCTGGTGATTACCACTGCATTAGTTTTTGATTTGAATTAATTTATCAAATCCTGCGTCCAATCTAATTAATTATTCGCTTTGTAAATTAATTGAGATTAACAAAATACATCATAATTTATCAAATGGAATAATTTATGTAAGCAGGTGCATGATGCACTGATTTAGATTGGGTAATTAACACTTTTTGAGTATTTTGAAATTATATTTATCACAGTTTTTGTAAAATGAAAGACAATTATATTAGGTATAGTGCAAAAAATAGCTTCTCTTAAATTATAATATTTTTAATAGAGTAACCCCTGTTTAATTATAAATAATTAACAAAACTTAATAGGATTTTTATTATTTACATACGATTTACTGACAAAGTTGTTCAAAGTATCAGAAAGACACGTTTAGGTGGGAGCAATATAACCTATATCTGCTTAATTTCCACGTTATAGACGCGGTTCCCAGGCGGCGGAGTTGCGCCTCTGTGGCGAAAATAGAAATATAAGGAGAATTCTAACTAAGAAGATATCTGGTAAAGAAATTAACAGCTTTATTTTTATTATACACCTTTTAATGAATATTTTTACCATGACATCTGATACTTTGACGGACATTTTTTATCATGCACTTTAAACTTGAACTATGCAATTTATTTTTATTCGCATCATTCATCATAGCAGGTGAATAATTGCATGTTTATAAAATAGCAAAAAGTGTCATAAACTGCACTTAATAATAAATGTAAATCATGTTTTTGATTTGTAAGGATGAATCTCTGAAAAACAGTAAGTTTCTGAGTAAGAACCCGTGAATCAGGCAAATACCTTTCTGATTCCCAATGCCAGAATCACTATTGGCAAACGACCAGTCTGAAACATTTTTATTATCTAATACTAAGATCATTCAATTTTAGACCAGCCTGACACCTTGTTTCCTTTTGATATAGTTTTATATGATGTAATACTGACTGCCTCTATTATCATTATCTTTTTTCTTTTATCTGCAAATGGGTCAATTTGGCCGTGATGATTTATTTTAATTAAAGAATACTAGAGCTTCATGGCTACGCAGCAGTCAGATCTCTTTATTCTGATAGTTTATAATAGCAGCTTGTAAATATTTGGATAAAAAAAATTCACAAAAAAAAATCGTCCAAGATATCGATGCAAGATAACTGATGTATATTTTCAGTCACCTGAATATAGGAAGAAAATTCTGAAAATTAATTTAGAAAAAATTAATGAGTGGTTACTACATAAGCTAATAGATCACGATTATATTGTCAAACAGGGCTGAATGTAATGTAACTTATTCTATTCTTTTCATTCAATTTTTCTTAAAATATTCTAAGAAATCGATAATATTAGATAGTGATGGTAGCCAGAGATGTTTTTTTTTCTGAAAATAGATTTTGTGACTATCAATAAATTGAAGCTACGGAGATAAAAATAGAAGAGGAATTTTTTTCTCAACTTTTCTTATTATTTTTACTTCAAAAACTTGGGTAATAAAACCAAGGAAACGATTTTTAACTATATTTTGAGCCAACTGATTTTTATTAATCCTTTAATGCCATGCTTTGGATGGCGATTGTGAGGATAATAAGGAGGTATAAATAGGCCAGGAATACATCCCTGTGACAAAGTATGCAGGTTGGCAGGCACGCTGTTCCAATAACCTGACAGATATGCGAACTCCATGCGCTGTTTGCCGGTATTTCAGACCGGTGTGGAGCCCCAAAATAGCCCGTTCACCTCCGCCGATAGTGATGAACTTTGTCGTTATTCTGGCCGACACAGTGATCCTGTAACTGCTCTTTTTACTGTTATTTTTGCAGTTCATCTCATATCCCGAAATCCCAGGTAATATTTTAATCCTATAATTAATGGATTAAACGAACTTACTTGAAATTAAATCTTGATTATACGAACAACATACGCTCATGTATGCCACTGTGCGGTAGTCACTGTCTTAGAAGCGAAACGTAGTAGCAGGAATCCTCATTACGTAGAAGTGTGAAAAGTGAGATCCAGGAAGGGTAATGCCGGGTCACGAAGGGTTTATAGACCCTTATAGATCATTGGTAGATGTTGAAACCAGATATGATCTAACTTTCAGGAATAGTCAATTTAATGTATGTAGTAGTGTGTCTAGGATTTCACCACTTGACCATCACTGGACTGCCGAGGAAACAGCCGTGCTGGCCAAAAGGGGAATCATTGCAATTACACCTTCCACCCTGCCAGTTGAGGATATAGTGGCCAGTATTGATTCCGGTATGAGAAAGCTACTGCAATGCCGAGGAGATTCTTCGCGAATGCTCAATAATTTTACAGCATTCCAAGCCGCCAAAAAGCAACATGACCATACATGGAAGAGCTACATTCAGGAGTCTCAGCGCTAACAGAAACATCATTATTCTATCCGCAGACATGGGAAATGTCTGCTGTATCGAATGTCAGAGACTACGAGAAGAAAATCGAAAACCTCTTAACCCCTCAAACATACGTCGTATATACAGAATACCGCATTGGAGACTCGAGTCACTTCAGAAAAAAACTTTAATCTTTAACCCTTCATTCCAGTGACATTCTCATCAGTTTTGATGTCGTTTCCCTCTTCATCATGGTGCCCATCGACGAGACCCTTCAACATATTCAGCGCTTCTTTCCTAGAAACATCACCGCTCGCTTACACCATGAACTCACGACAACCTGTTTTCAATGGAATGGTGACTTATATATAAACAACTAGATGGAGTTGCTATGGGCAGCCGTTTGAGTCCTGTTGTTGCCAACTTCTACATGGAATTCTTTGAAGCCACAGCCCTAAACTCCGCCACCAACAAACCGTCTTGTTGGTACCTCTGCGTAAGTGACACCTTCGTCATTTGGCAACATGGAGAACAGGCCCTGAAGGAATTTCTCCACCATATCCACAGTATTCACCCCCGCATTCAACTCACGGTGGAAATTGAAAAGGATGTAAGAAAACTACAATTTCTTGATGTCCTCGTCAACAGGAATGAAAATGACACTCTAAGGCACAGGATCTACCGAAAACCAACACACACAGATCAGTATGTATTTACACAAAAGCTCGAATCCAGGTCAAAAACGAGCAGTAATAAAAACCCTGGCGAACCATGCATCCCGTATTTGTCAGACACAACACCTCCAAGAAGAGCTCGCCCACCTAGATAATGCTCTGCAGGCGAATGCCTACACCACTCAAAAAATTAGGATAGCCTTACGACTCCGAGCCCAACATCCCACGGTACCCAGCGAACAGCCACCAAGCGTTTTGGGGGCTGCATTTCTCCCTTACATTAAAAAAATCACCGATCGAATCGGTAAACTCCTGCAGCGCCACGACGTCAAAACCATCTTTAAACATACACAGCAAGTTAGCAATATTCTCAGTTAAGCTAAGGACCCCATTGATCCATTTTCTTCCGCTAGAGTTTATTGAATACCCTGCTCCTGTAGTGCTGTATACATCGGAACCACCAAACGCAGTGTTAGATAACACCCGCGAGATCGAACACAAGAGAAACTATCGCCTAAAATCTTACCTACTTACACAATTATTATTACAAAGCTTGTCCCTTCCAAAATTTGTAATTTCAAAAATCTACTAAATAGTTAGTTGCACTCTAATCGGATTGCAACCCTGAATTGATTTTGGTAAGTGCAGCAGAGGCGGCACATCAGGGTTGGCAAGGTCCAGGCCATATTTCCATCTGAATAAATTTTGATGTTTCGATAATATACATACAATATCAAGCAACTGATATATGAATTGCTACTTAAGCTATTACGAGAACTAGCAAAAAATAATAACGGTGATCCAGGTAATCGTTACTTAATTTCAGTTACAGAGATAATAACCGCCATCGCTTTCCAAAAGATGAGACACCGAATGTTATACCGGGCTCGTATGCACTGGGCACGTCTATTATAAGCACCCGCACTATAATTGTTGTATTCCGTGTAAAAATAATAGCGTGGAGACCAACAAGATCTGGATGTGCCAGCTAATCGTTCTGGCGAGAAATTAAGACGATTGTACTTAGACTTAGGTATCCTAATAATTATTAATTTTAATTTAAAAATAAAAACTCTATTGAAAAGCAGACAAAATAAATAGGGTGGAACCTTCAGATGACGAATCTAATAGGTGGTCCAGCCATATGAACTTCTTTTTTATTCGGAAATTAAAAATAAAATACATTTGAATAATGAATTTTCCATATACGCGTAGTCTTTGTGTGAACTGTGAAGTTGCTTAAGAGTGGCGTTCAGATTCAAAATCAACTTCAATGAAAAAAAAAACAAATGAAAATTACAATGGAGGGGTTGTTTTGTTTGCATCCTTCGGGGTTAAAAAATTCAAAGAAAGTAAATGTCAAGATAACCGATCGAACACTTTAATTTAAAAATGAGAGTTTCGATTGCTTTAGGATAAGGATTTTTCGTGTCATTCTTAAGTCAATGCTTTAATTTTGGAACATCTTCAGAATCAATGCTTTTGCCATAAACTACGCAATAACTAAGAGCAAAACAATTGCGTCAGAATTGAAGCAAAATAATTGGAATCGCGCCTATTATGTATTGATTTTTTTGTAAATATTGTCTCCCCTCTGATAATTATTTGACATCAAAATCTGAAATAATGAACTTTAAAAAAAACTCACCTATTCAATCGGGTCTACGATTTCCGATGAAAAAAAATCAAGACCGTTTCTCTACAAAAGACCCTTGACATTTCTTCAAAGCACTCTGCACACAAGATGAGATCTTTTATTTTCGCCAAACATTCAATAATGAAATAACATGTGTGATACATCGTTGTAAAGAGAAAAATTTAAGTAATCCAAAAATGGAAAAATCCAATATGGCGCCCTTAAGAAAAAACAAAGCTGATTTTCGATTTTCTTCTATCTCAAGTGCTAGAGCTATTGTAAAATTATTTTTGGGTTCCTTGTTGAAAAGTGTCTCAACAACGTTTCAGTTAAAAATGGCTTGCTTGATTGGTTTCTGAATAAAAAAATAAAAACAAAAATTGAAAATTTCAGTTTTTTTGAAATATTTTGACAGCTAATAGTGACAGTTCAAATTTCTTTTCAGATTATCAATCAGCACAAAAATACGCTACTTTTCCCTAATTCAACCAACTTCGTATCTCTTAAGATAAGCGAGATCACCATAGTGGCACGCGAAAAACGGACAGTCATAGTCAAAAATTAATACAACATATTTTTTTTCGTTTATTATTTTAATGTAGAATAACAACAGAATTCAAACAATGAAAACAAAATAATATATCCTTAACCCTAAAGAGATCAATTGCCTCAAGGGCTCATAAAAATGGCCCCGCATAAAAATGAAAACAAAAAGATCTGAGTGAAAAGTAAGTACACTAAAAAGATTGAAATTCAACAATCTTGATGCATTTGATAAGATGTTGAAATAAATTCATTTGCACCTAAGCCAAATCCAAACTAGTCGCAAAAATGTCGGTGTGAATTTGCCAACATTTGCATGGGAGATTTCTTGGCTGTTCCATATAATAATGGCTTGTTACTCGAGTTAGAAAAAATATCAAATTAATTATTGCTCTTTATATAATTAATTTGTCAGGCAGCTCTAAACGTGAAAAAAATAAAGAGCCAAATCTGTTTAGCGAGCTGGCAGTTTATGACTGAAGGTAACAGTCAATGGAACATGGACCAATTATTATTATTCAATATTCTGATTTTTAAGAATGAATGCAAAATTTTCGATACGCACCTATATCGAAAATTTTGTCGATTATGAGTTCTAACTGTTGAAAATAAACATTCATCCGTAAATAAAATCAAACTCAAAAAGTTTCAAAAAGAATATTATGCCATGTTCTTCGCAAAATCATTCTTTCTTCAAATCAAAATCAAAATCTTTATAAAAATTTTTTTCTGCGGATATTTATCTTTATTATAAATTTCCTGCTATCTTATGAATTTTTTCTCAATGGTTCCTGAAATTTACTTGGCTATTTAATTTTTTCGATAGATTTGGGCAGGTGTGGTGATTCTTTTTCAAATTGTTTTCGCCAATGTTGGTGGAGAGTTAGGGAAAATCTTCTTAAAGTAAGGTCTTTATTATTACATCTACGTTTCGACCGACCATTTGGGTCATCTTCGAAATTCTAAACATGACATGAATCAGACAGTAGTTAACGACAAATTAAAATAATCAGTTTCAGAAAAATTAAAGTACCTGGATATTAACAGATTTTTTTGTATAATGAGTACGCAAGGTAAGTGTCATTTTCCTCGGACGTCTCTTTTTATGTTCCAGTTACTTTCTCGCGTCTATAAGGGCCGGTTGTTCGTACGTCAGTTAAAAATTTTTAGATAACTACTGATTTTAAATTGCGAATTTTGAAAATACGGCGTATATAATTAATGATCTTGTATTTTTAATCAGTAATTAAATCTTCTTAAAGCGAGCAGAATTCATTTTCAGAAATATCAGACCAATGGTTTGATAATACAGGGCATTTTAAAATCAGTAGTTATCTCAAAATTTTTAACTGACGTACGAACAACCGGCCCTAAGTTAGTTATACGGTTTTAGCTGCGTGGAAGAAACAAATGCATAAGCGTACATAAGAAAAAGATTTATTTAATACTTTATTATTGTTTAATTAATATCAGTAAGAAGAAAATAAATACATCTGTGATATCAGTTATAATTTTTATAATTTTTCTATCTGTACCTTGGTCTTGTGAAAAGAGAAGAAATGTGTAAAAAAATATTTGAAATAAAAAACAATAATTGGGCATTTTCTAGTAACGTCCATGTCACCTGCAATTAACCGCTTCATCACACCTAGTGGATTCTGTGAGTCGGGCGATTGTGTTCGGATTTCTGAATCTAACGAAACTAGACCTCCCCCCCCCCCGTTTTCGAGGATGCTGAATACGATGGTGATGGTTTAAACTCTTCTCGAGTTGACCGCATCCCCTAAAAGTGTCAAAAACCACCCCTATGAAGGGTAAATCACGGAACTTCTTTCTCTTGGCGGTCAAACTTGTGTCACCCCCCGTTTTCGAGGTCGCTGAACGCGATGTTGACGTCGAGGTCGGTTCTCGACCCCCCTACGCGGCCAAGTAGAACAACCCCCGGACCCCGGAATGGGTGAAACGGGAACTCGCCGCGTGAAATCGACGTAAATCCGTCCCCGCCCGTTTTCGAGGTCGCTGAACGCGATGCTGACGTCGAGGTCGGTCCTCGACGCCCGTTAACCCCTCTACGCGGCCAAGAACAACCCCCGGAGGGGGTGAAAAATTAACATGAGAACTTTTTATAAAAATAAAACAATCATGAGTAAGGGTGTCAAATACAGGGTGTTTTTTATTAACAAATAAAATATAAAGAGGGGTGGGCAGAGCGTGCTCTGATTTACGTACGACCGAGGGATTGGCGGGCGTCGAGGAACGACCTCGACGTCAGCATCGCGTTCAGCATCCTCGAAAACGGCGGGGGGGTGGCACAAGTTTGGCCGCCAAGAGAAAGAAGTTCCGTGATTTACCCTTCATGGGGGGTGGTTTTTGGCCGTTTTAGGGGGTACGGTCAACTCGAGAAGAGTTTAAACCATCACCATCGTGTTTAGCATCCTCGAAAACGGGGGGGGGGGAGGTCTAGTCTCGTTAGACTCTGAAATCCGAGCACTTTTCGGGGTTTCTCCGACTCACAGAATCCACTAACCTGTCAGGAATGAGAATTAACTAAAAAGTCATTATATGAAGAGAGATAGCCTGCGCTCTCTCAGATCGCTCAGATTGAAAGAGAGGAAAGAGTAGCTTCTAAGGTGAGTCTGGCAAATTTCCTCTTGGTACATCGTTGGGGACAATTCGTGCAGCACAGGAAAAATGGTAAAAAAAAATTTTTTTTAAGATTTCTTGTAAATTGACCGGAATATGGAGAGGTAAAGTTCAGAACTCAAGTTCTTTAAAATATTGACAGTTTAAAAGAATTTTTTGCATAAAATTGAGAACATGCATGGCCTCTTCTTTCAAATTTTATTTTTTTCAAAAATGTGTGGAATACAATAAAACTGAAGTTAGTTACATTCGTATCAATTTTAAACGTTTTTGAAAAAAAATTTAAAAAATTTTGAAAAAAAAAAATTTGAAGGAAGGTGTCTGTTTTATGTGAAAAATTCTTTTAAAATGTCAATATTTTAAAGAACTTGAGATCTCAAATTTATTTCTCCATATTCCGGTCAATTTACAAGAATATTTTTTTACTATTTTTCTTGTGCTGCACGAATTGCCCCTCACAATGTACCAAGAAGAAATCCACCATTACTCACCCTGCTGTAAGTACAGTAAGTACAGTAAGTAAAACCACCCCATTTAAGTAAATAAAGTAAATGGGGTGGTTTTGCCTGGGTAGATAAATTGGTAACTTCAGATTTATAAAGAAACTCGTCAACTATTTCCTTTGACAGATGTTATGTCAGTAAAACTGAGAACACTAACATTAAAGTACAAAGACCTGGACAACTGATAATCAATATACTAGAAAAACTATATTTACCCTACAGCCAGTATTATAAAGGCTCCTTAAGCTAACGGGCAGATTTCTGGGGCCGTTTGTAGAAAAGGTATCGACCATAGGTGGAAAATAGAACATTTTTATGATTCTTTGCATTAAAGGGATTACAAAAATGTTAATAAAAGCTATTTGACATCGATATTAGCTTTAAAAATGGTATTTAAAATCTGCCCGTTAGCTTAATAGGCCTTCATAATATTGGCTGCAAGAATTTTAATATTGTTGTCTGACATTTATATCTGATTTCGTGTTAAAAGAACTAATATCTCCATTTATGTGGCACAGCTCTAAACAAAATCTCTTTTTATTTTTTTTCTAAGAACAGCAACGTCATCAAAATTTACTTGGTGAATTTTTTTATATCTAGTGACGTCAGCGCCATCAACGCGAAAACGCTGAACTAAACGGTATACAATTTTTAATCCGGGTGTAAACTAAATTTTTTTTTTCATTTTTAGAACTGAAGATGACCCAAATTGTTGAGGTAATAAAAAAGACTTTAAGAAAATTTTCCCTAATTTACCTATAGCGCAATATCAAGATTTTGAACACGAAAAAATTTGGCAATTATTACTCTCTTATAATAATCTATGTAGAGATATACAGGCTGTCCGATTTAGGCTTCAAAACAATTCGTGTAAGGGTACCTAGATACATTGTTAGCAAGGTGTTGAAAATCTAAAAAAAATTAGCTTTTATTCAAAATAAAAAAATAAAAATTCGAAAGATGAAAAAAATCATAAAATCCACAAAGAAATGCCTCAATTCTTAAACTTCCCAAGAGGGCGTCTAGACCTATAATGGACACCATAGACTTTTTTAATTTCTAGAGCGCGTTATCAGTGACCATGCAGTCTTAAAAATTATGAAAAAAGAATATTGAAAATATTACAGATAAGTCGATAAGCTTATCAAAATTCTTCAAATCCCAGTAAGAGGTTTTTGAACCACGCCCCAATAGCACCAAAATTGTAGCTAATGATGAAAGGCCACTAACAACACAACGACAGTAACATCATAAAAATGAAAAAATAATAAATAAGGATGCTGCCTTTCATGAATTTTTTGGATTCCTTTTCTCGAATTAAAGAAAAATGTTTCACCAAAATTATATAAAATTTGTACTTGTCTACTACTCATTGTCAAATACTATAATTATTAGCAGACAGGTACTTCACGTATTTTTGAAAAATATCTATTTGTAAAAAAATGTCAGGCAGAAATAATATGGAAGGTAGGTTCGAATAAGTAAATATGGCAGGGCTGGATAAATATATTTAATTATTATAGATGCTACCTATAATGGCTAAGTAATCAAGTTCTTAATATTTCTCAGAGGTAATAATATATTCTTCGTTTATTGCATTATTTGATTTCTTGATTTTATTTGAATTTAAGTTATTAATGCTGGTACTATTCGATAAATCATTAACGATTTTGATCACATCTGTCTCAGTTTCAGAGTTGCTTTCTTTGACTTCATCACGTTTACTCACTTCCTCTTTCTCTGCTTGTAATTTTTGTTTCTTCCTTTTTCTTCTCAAGATAAGCTCTATTAATTCTTCTGCAATTTCTATAAGTCCGATAGCTGACAAACCTGTAAATAATAAATTTTCTCAGCGTAAATCCGTTACTTTCAAAAAAAAGTCTCTTACCTAGTAAAAATCCTAAAGATCCGCCAATATCTGATACGAAATTATTCCAGTCGTAACCAATAATCTCTTCCACGTGCTTTATAAGATTAGTTTTGTAATATAAACCAATAGCACTGTACTTTAATGTAGATATATCGGTCTTCGTTTCGACATTGGTTTCGTACATTGAAATGTCGCAACGTATTTTGTCACAATTACAATTTTTCAGAAAATTGGTTTTGTTCCTGCAATAAAATTAAACCCCCAAAATAATTCGCTGGTATAGTATTTTAATATCCTATATATTAAGTTGATCCTTAAATACTACTTACATTTCATTAAATCCTGAAATTAACGTTTTGACCAAATAATAACTGTCACATTGAGGGAATTCCTTTTTATTCCTAAGCCATGGTAATGTGCAGCCAACTTTCTCAGCTATTTGATTGTGAATGCACTCTTCTTCACACTGCAACATATTACTGAATAGAATATAATCAAAAAGTTAGAAGTCACTTTTACAAATATTTTACATAGGTACCACCTTGTACCACTTTCTTATGTTTGTAAAGAGTCTATCAGAGGTAAAAATTGTCTACTTAACCCTTGCTTTTTTGTAGCTGACTAGAAGCAACAATGGTGGAGGAATACATAAAATCTCCTATAAAATACATCAAAATACATTGGTGCAGAGAGAACAGATTGGACCTTAATATAAAAAAATGTAAAATCGTTTCCTACACGAGAAAGAAAGAGCCCATACAGTATTCGTATTCGATTTCATCTGATTCTTTGAAACGCGAGATGTATATAAAAGACCTTGGGGTCTTGTTTGACAGTCAATTATTGTTTGGTCGACTGTACAGGGCGCGGTTTCTGATTCACTCAGGATGCTTGGCTTTATTATCAGAAATACGCGCAGTTTCGCCAACCTGTCTGCTGTGAAATCGCTCTACTTTGCGTTTGTTCGCAGCAAACTGGAGTATGCTTCTGTTGTTTGGAATCCATATTACGAAACTTACAAGAGTAGTATAGAGAGAGTACAGAGGAAATTTTTAAAGTTTTTGTTTTTCAAGAGGCACGGAACATATCCGGATAGGGGATACGATTATGGATTGCTTCTTCGTGAATTTGATTTTCAGTCACTTGCCAGTCGAAGAACAGTGTCAGGTTTGGTCCTGCTGTATAAATTAGTTAATAGTCGCATTGATGCTCCTGTGGTCAGGGATATGTTGGAGCTCCACCCAGCAAGAAGTGTTTCTAGAACGCACCAAGTATTTAGGTTGCCTAGGGCTTACACTAACCTCATGCTAAAATCACCTTTATGTTATAGCAAGCAGTTATAATCAGATCTCTGCACGGTGTGACATCTTCAGCTGTACATTGGGAACCTTGTTGTCTGTTGCTAAAGAGTACTTTTGTAAGCCATGAGACCTGTTGTTTTTTGTTTTTTTGTTTTTTTTACCGACTGCTTTTACCGACCATACTAATGCATGTTTAATTATGTTGGTTGATTAATTATGAAATGCATATTATGCATGTTGATCTTATATCGAGATGGACTGTTATCGGTTTGGCAACCTTTTACTTTTTGTGTTTTACTATTGTTGATTGCTAACCTTGTAATTGGAATCTGTATTCCGTTGGGTGAATAAAGAATAAATAAATAAATAAATAAAATCTGCTGCTACATAAACAGACCTTGATGATATTGAGATACTAACAGGGGAAGAAATTTTTGTGAACGATCCACCTATCCTGGAAGCGCTTATCGTCCAATCACTTCCCTGCAATCCATTAGAAGAAATTCTCTGGAGAGGGAGATGTGGCAGACATGAGAGTCTGTCACAACCTTCTAAAAAGTCAAATTCAAATTATTTCAGGTTAAGACGTTATTATTCAGAAGAACTCAGCATTCAGAGAAACGAATGAAGGAAACGAGCCATAATAATGTAAACTAGTGAATAGCGTAACTGCTACTTTTGGACATCCCAGGAACGAGACTTGGACTGCCGTTGGTTAAAACGAGTAGAATATTTGACGGTGTAGCGGCAAATATTATCCAGCATGTGGTTACTTCACCTTGGACAAACCAGACGCCTCAATCCATTGAGTATTCATTCAAATACTTAGATCGCATATGGTCTTATGATCGTATCCGTGAATGCGAGAATTTTTCACATCTTCTTTTCAGTGATAAGTTTAATGTACAAACTGTTAGTAGAACGACTTAATAATTTGGGCATTCTCAGAAAAAAATGTTGAAGGTGACGATTAGAACTCCTCAGAAACATTTCTTTGTTTCTCTGCAGCAATGTATTCGATATGGACATTCGAAATCAAGAAAAAAGTTTTGCAAAAAAAGTTTTCATATTCCCAAAATTTAATCTATATTATAGGTTGGAAATAATTAGATAAATTAGGTGGAAATAAAACAAGGACCGTTCTATAAATACCTCAGGGTTCTTGCTATACTCATTAGAATTTAGAAATAATGATCAGGGCCATTCGAAGGAAGCAGTCCTATCTTGAGTAAACCAGACCTGAAGCACTTTAGTTTCCATGAATAATCAATGATGGACATTGAACTTTCATCCCATTCTCAAATATGCGAATTGGCATATGTGCCACCGACGAATTCTAGCATAAAGGATAGAAAGAGTAACAAATTTACAGGTACTCCTACGGATGCTCAAAGAAAAATACCTGATAACGACTATTAAAGAAAGAAAGCTCCAACCAGCGGTCAAATCATGACTCATGAGAGAAGAATACTACGAATTTCTGCGAGTGGTCAATGAGGATTGTGAGAAGGAGATCTGTGGAGAGGTGACATATTTCATGGCTCAAGGGATTAGATTGATGGTTCAGACGCACATATTTCAATAATTTGGAAAACTGAATTTATCAATAAACACTGTCGTTTTCAAGGCAATATAAATAATTTATTTTTAAGGCTTTTTCACTCAAGACCTGAGATGAAAATGACAGCTTTTCTGTAAAACAAGATTTAAGTACCTACTTACACGCGATTTGCTGTAGGTCGCATTACTGACGCAAGGATCACTCTCGGTTGATACTTGTTTGAATGTTGCTACATTTATCACAACTTTTAACATCTGGCCTGGTTCCAGACCTAAATATTCCATAAAACTGTTGGACTGATCAGAATCATCTGCAAGAAGATCTCTTTGAAAATATTGCTAAAAATAATAATATTCCTACCTGTTATTGTTTCACTGGGATCATGAAGGTATATATCGTAACCAGTAACGGAAACTCCATAACCATCAATATCTAACTTACTACTCCTATCATCGGCGAAAGATAACTTGAAGAAATAGCCACCGGCTTCTGAAAATGAGCTTGGAGCAACTTTAGGTGTCACTAAATGACATCTTCCTCTTGCGATGTAAAAAGACGATTTTATGTCTATCTCTGGAACAAGTATCAATCAAATCAAACCAATATACGATTATGATAATACTCTTGAACATCAGTGTGTTAAATAATTTTATTTTTAAAATGCTGTGAAAAGACTTACCACTATTAATGCCTATAAAACCAGCAAAACCATAAAGAGAAAGCGCTTCTTTAACATCGTACGTCGTTTCTGCCAGGAAATCCTCTATTGTATAATTATCAAAATTAAATTTTGAAAATGCATTATCTAGGTATAAATAATCCCCCTTAGATACAGTTATACCATATTTCTGAAAAAAATTTGACACTTCTGAGCAAGTTTTCATTTAAATATAATACGTATAAGTCCTTAAAGTTATAGTTCTGAGCTCAGCATTGGTTAAATAATATTAATTTTTCTATTCGCAGCATATAGTCATGTCAACCAGTCAAATTTTGTCGTATTTATATCCTAATGAGAGCAGGCCTTAAGGCACTATCACGCCCTTATTTACTACAGTACCACGCTCGTTGTTCTATACAGTAAATACTCCCATATTGTCTGTACCAGCTAATTGAGTCGAGCTACAAAATACGAACACCAGGATGAGAACAGCAGGACAAACTGAGCAGGGAGAAGCAGATATGTCAGGGGAATCCCAGCCACTAGTTAAGAAAAAATTGATGTTTAAAAGAGTTTAAAAGAGACGAAAAAAGAGTTAATAAAGAATAAGAGGTGAGGTGTTACAAAGTTGAACCGGCTCTCTCTTTATCCTACCCCACCGTACTAATTTGCATTCTGTGTTCAGGATTTCTCTGATAAGACTTTGAGATGTTTTTTCCATTATTAACTTGGCATTCCTTTTTCCTGGTACACGGCTCCAATATTCAGTAGCTTGGAGTCTCTCCCACTGAGCAATTGGGCCATACGTACCATGCTTCTTGGAATACGAAGCACTGGTTCAGGTAATACGCAGGCAAGAAACACACCAATGGCTTATGTCATAGAGCGTACCAAACTACTGGACGAAATTCCAAGTCACAGTCTTCTGGATATGCCCTCAGACATAATGCCATACACAACCAACTACTATACTTCGTATAACGTCATCTTTCCAAGCAGAGACGAATGGGAGCGCGACACATACGACCCCCTCAAAACAGACTTCACATTAATAAGAAGAAGAGAATTTTTCTCGAGCCTGGGTCATCATGCAACAGTATTTCAGGAAGAAATGGATGCCATTGAACTCAGCACATACGCTGCTACATACTTAAAACAATAAAAATCTTCTCAGAGAGTCAAAAGTCAAGTGGCTCTCAAAGCCCATCGCTCCATCCGTTGCAGCTCCAAACTGGCATGGAACTGTGCAAACAGCACTCAGTGCAATAGCTAAAATCAATAACTTGTCCCTGATCTGAGTTATATGGATTCCAGGTTACTCTGGCGTTGGATATAACGAAATCGTTGACTCTCTGGCTGGAAAGAGAACTGAATCCAAATTTACAGGACCAGAACCAGTTGTCGATGTATCTTCCCGAAACTCAAAAGGACAAACCTTGGGGCCTGATAGACTTGTACACAGGACACTGTAAAGTGAACCACCACTTACACACGATGGATCTTAGTCGATAACGCAGAATGCCGCCTGTGTTAGAGGATGAAGAAACAGCAGAACATGTTTTATGTAACTGCCTCGCTCTGGGAAGAACCAGGCACTCAACATTCGGAAGGCAATATCTGGATACATTCTAAGGCCAAAACGGTGACCTGCTGGAATGGATGTAAGACGCTTAAGGTGAGCCATAATAGGCCAACTTGATCCCAGTTGGAGGAGTCGTAATCGACCACTCACTAAATAACTAAACTAACTCTCCCACTGACCAGGTGCCATGTTTCTTAGGATACCAAGTTCAAGCCAGGGTCACTGAAATTGACTACAACGCCTATTCTCGGCCTCAAATACCCCTCAGTGGACTGGTACCCAAACAGGTATAAGTTTTTTGTATCTGTCTAGATATATAAAGTCTTGTAAATATTCCCAGGCCCTTTTATCTGGTTTTACGGCATGTAAGGTTCGTAATGTCAGACTTGCTCGACTGTCCGAGAGAATGTACCTGTCTAAATCTTTGCAGTTTCTTCTCAAATAACCCTCCATGCCGGGTCAATTATCCGATTTTTTTCCGAGTCAGAAGAAATGAAGTAACAACTGCTGGAGTAAGGATTGATTTCGCCTATTTTACGTAAAAATAAAATCTACAAATTACAAAACATTTTTTTTTATCTAAGTGTACTTACTGCAAATAGAAAACTTTTATAGGCAGGTCTTCTACAAATGGTCAAGGAAGGGTATTTGACTGTTTTATTTAAATGTAGCTTATAACTGGTCGATACAGAGGGATGCAATAATTTATTAGCACATTCAGAAAGCTAAAAGAATAATAATTATCAGAAATTAATTGGAAATTATACAGGGTAACCACTTTCAAAACTCTTTTATTTGGCACCTGTTTGATGTATCCTTTAGGCCAGAATGGAAAGCAGAAATCTTGTTTCCATTAACTGTCCTATGGCTAATCTTGGAAGTGGTAACCCTATGTTTTTTTTTTAATAATGATTGAACCTACCTGATTAACAGTAATGCAGATGAAGACAAGTAGAATTAATAGTTTCACCACTTGTTTTGGATCTGACAGACAGTTACTTAACTGGAGGAACATTTTAGACAATATTTTAACACTTTTATTTAACAAAAAGAATTTCCATGTACCTTCATCATAGCGGTTACATTTTATGAATATCATAACTCTTGGATGGCGAATATATCAAAGCAAAAATATTGTCATTTCGTATCATTGTTAATATAATTTATAGCTGTTTGATTGGTGTCTAATATTGAAGTTTATACTTATTGATTACTTATAATTTATGCTCAGAGAGGATAGAAAAATTAATTAGGTAGGTATTATGATTTATTTCAACCATTATTGTTTTGATATAAAATACACCACTCAGCTACAACCGGTTTTATTAAATATACGGTTTATTTGGTATAACAACTCTAATAATGGTAAGACTTGGATATTTTTTGTTAGCAAAATCATTATTTATCTCCACCCCTCGTTGAAACCTTCTTCACATTACAATTTTTTCTTAATTTTGAAAATAAAAATAATTTCAGGTTTTATTTTGGCTAAAAGGGTGATCAATAAATTTATAACCAATCTCATCAATAATCTGCAACATAATCAGGGCTTAGTGAGCGGAAATTATCCTGCAAGAAAATGACATATCTGGGTTTCCCTTATCTGGAAAGCGGGATAGTTGAGGACAATAATAGTTATAGGGACGTAAAATAAAGAATATAAAGGCAAAATATAACAAAAAAAACACTATTAACTTAAATGGAATGTATTTTATACTAAATTTAATGATCACATTCGTTTAACTTAAATTTAAGTAAACCTATACAATAAATAAATAAAATTACTTTCAAAGAAAGACGTGTAAAATTATGGTAAACTGTACAAAACATACAAAATGGAACGAGTCAGTAGAAGAATCAGTGATGCACATACATATAGGTACATAAATAAAATTTAATCGTATTTTTTTAACAAAAAAAAATATTTCAGAACATATTGCAGTAACGCCTCTTATCTGACTGCATCACCGAAAAAATACTGCACTTAATTTAAGTCAATCGATGAAAATATACAAAAATTTACAACCAGAATAAAAACGTCGATACAATAAATATGGTCAATGAAAGAGTCTGTTGAGCATTCGCAGCACCTGTTTTAACTGTTTTATTATCTTTAGAAGGAACAATCGGTTTCAATTTCTCCATCATCTTGGGCGAAACTACAAGTTTCGAGTCACACGCTGTACCCTTTATAGCTTCAGCCACGGGAGCTGTCAAAATCCTGAAATTAATATCATCTCTATCAAGGTGATGGTACATGAACTTCGGCAATCTATCCGACAAAACCCACAAATTATCCTCGTAATCGACTTTAACGTCGTTGGGAAACACCATAGATACATTACTCATAAAAATTCTCCCCTGGGATTCCATAGTGTAATTGGGATTTGTCGTCCTCCAACAGGCCACTGCATTGAGATTAATCAAAGAATAAAACAGCACATTAGTCTTCTTATGCAGAAAAGAAGCTCCGCTTTGTCCTTTAGGGCCTCTACTTCCTAGAAGTTTGTAACTGAAGTAAGTTGACTTGTTATTCGCCAGATCTTCATCTCTGAGATACTTGGTGCTAACTGCGAACTCGTTAGTCGAGCAAAGAGGGTGGAAATACAGGGTTCCGAATCCTTCGTTATCGGGTTTGGATAAGGATAACCCAAAAAGACCATCGGTCCACACAAAATTTATTCCGTCAACGTTGAACTCGCCTGCTAGAGGGTCGATATGGAAGAAATGATGGGACACCCTCCAGGAAGTCTTCTTTTTCCATGAGTAGACAACAAGGGAAGGTTTTCCGAGATCCCCCAGATAAGCATAGGAGTCTTCACAGTCAGTGTCTTCCACTGCTATATTAGCCAAAAGGCTTTCTCTGAAAAGTAAAATAAAATATTGAAGTTTACTGAACTTTACTGAACTTAACTGAAGAGAGACAAGTTTTTGTATCTATTCAAGGGAGACATGCATTTTGTAAACTAACCTGTCTAATTGATTCTCTGGCAATTGGTAATTCCTCAGCAGATGATCATCCTCAAGATCGTAGATCAGAAGTCTGGTGGCGGTGAGATTCTTTCCCTCACCGAGCATGTCGACGAGGCCTGTATCTAACACCCAAAGTCGGGAGCAGTTGTCAGCGCGAATTCTGAATGGAGACACTATTTCTGGAGTGGAGTTGAGGCTCAAACTATGTGCTTCCCAGCTCGGGTAAGGACGAAGCTTTGGAGAGTCTACCGGATCTAAACAGACAGATAGATTTAATTTTATGTGAATTCTGCATATGGTATTAATTAAACTGTTTAAAAAATTACTAAATTTTATTGATATTTTACTGAATTTTTATATACGGTGTTTGAAAATAAAAGATGTGATTCACTGCCTCGTTTCAAGAAAAAAAGTTCCTATTAACATGGATCCGCAAACCTACCGTTTTCGTGATACAGGGTGTAAAAAAAAAAACACGATATACCTATTAGGAACCGTTCGAAATACAAAACTGAATTTTTCAATCCCTAGTAAGAAGTGTAAAAATAGTCAGTTTTATATCTCAAACAGTTCTTGAGATATCGTCAAGAAACCGAAAAAAAAAAAATTTTTACACCCTGTATCTCTAAAACGGCCGTTTTGTGGACACCCAAGTTAATAGAAACTTTTTTCTCAGAACGCGCCAAAGAATCACATCATTATTTTCCGATAAGTACCTACATGTTTTTAAACTCCCTTTTTAATTTCAGCTGTGAAAAATTTATTCACTCCAGCACTGGTGTCCAGTGTTCTACATATTTTTTCTGGATATGTCTTAGCTTTCCTACCGCACAATACATGAGAAAGCGAAATTGAAATAATTCCTAAAATGTACAAATTTCAAAAATCTATTAAAAAGCTTGAACCTAACTTCCCCCTTAGTCCTTGGAACCCTAAATTTTAATCTATGCTTCTAAGAGCTTTTCTTTCCAAGACAAGTCTTTTCTTTTCTATTAAGTAAGATTATGCCTTACCTGTGACGTTGATCCAGGTTAAACTAGCAGGCACTCCTGTCTTCCATCTAGGTACAGTAATAAAAACCCTGTCCTTATACACCTCTAACCCGAGAGGTAACGCATTTTCTGGCACGAATTCTCCGCTTTGTAGCGCCTCTAATCGTGCCTCCTGGCTCGGGTACTCAAAGTCCAACTCCCTCCATTGAAACGCTACCCGTAGGTTGTCCATTGCAAGAAGGCCGGGATGGAGGAATATAAAGGAAAATAGGGTGAAAATGAGATAGTTAAGGGGGTGGGCCATGATGTGTGGAAAGCTGAAAAAAGGAAATGTTATAGTAGTTATTTTCGCTCTTGAAGTATGGATCAAAAATTATTTCCAGTACAAAAATTCTTAGTTTCCTTATTATATCAGGAAATAAGATTCATTAGATAAAGAAAACAGTTACTATTTTTTGCTTACTATTTAAGTTATATTCTTCCACGTGTGAAATCAGGTAAGTATATGCTTAATTATAAGAAGTATAATAGCATTGTAGACAAAATAATATCATCATGTAATCGAAATGAATAAAAAATGGTTATAAATAATAATAATTATTGTGTTAGTGAGAAGACTATTTTTGAAAGGAAAACCCGCTATTTGTTCTATTATAATTTTTATTGTTAAATGAAAAGGCAAGGTCTAATCAGGATGCATATCACTGAATAAAATAATAAATTAGAAAAGTAAGTGTATTTGTATTAATTCTTAATTCATCATTTCCTGCAAGACCTTGAAGATTTACCGTATTCTTTTATGCGCTATTGAACACGAATAACAAACAAATAATTCAACTTTACGTTATAATTCCTTCACTTTGTTTCCCTTCCGCCTACAAAAAATTGCTACAATCAAATAAACAATTAGTATACAATGACAAAACTGATTAAATACAACAAAGATGAAGTAAATAAGCAAATTAAATTGTTGCCAATTAGACATGTTAAGATGTTAAATTTTTTATTTTTTATAACATGTTGGTAGGTAGGCAACTTCGACACAGGCAACAATATCATCAATAATACAAGGAGGCACGTCTTTTAAAGAATAATCCAGAGGCACTGCTTGCAGATCCTGTCGTGCAATGCAACCAGCATAAAACGCTATCCCGTCACGGGTCATGAATAATACTTCGTAGTTTATATCTTTGCGGAAGACTTACACAGTTTTGTAGTGCACTAATAAATATCTTCTTGTAATCAAGCCTCAATACACGCTGCAACCTGAAATTCATCTTCTGATACTGGCACAAAAGAATTGACTCTTTGATGGAAGTCAAAATAAACGAAAGTCCATGTAATTTGCCGAACTTTCATGTTATAGTGTCAATCCTACCATAAGTGCCATAAGTCTCTTCCCTTATCCATGGGTATGGAACATAATATTTTCAACTATTGACTAAACGCACTCTTCTGGGAGAAACCATTCCATTTGCAGAGAAAGCTAAGTACTTAGGAGTCATCCCGAATAGGAAGCTTAGAAGAAAGGTATACCTACACAAGATCCAAAGTCTCCTTATATGGACGTATAAAAGGTTTTGTGGCAAAGCATGGGAAATTGGACTCAAACAAATATACTGGTTTTATGTAATGGTCGTCAGCCTTACTTTTGGCAGTTCCGCTTGATGGTCAAAACCTTCTTGCGCATCAATCGCAGAAATAGTGTATTTTTATGCGAAAATTTTGGCCGCTTTTTAAATTGGCTTTCTGAATTTTTCCATAGTCAGGTCGAATTTGCGTAGAGGTTTACTGATGTGAAAATTCATTTCATTTCGTTTGAAAGCGTGCCATAAAATAGATTTTTACACATAATAAACCAAAAAAAATTTACAAAATTCAACAATTTCGTCCCTTTTCCTATACCCGCCACTGACTAACTTTAAAAAGTTACAGGCGAGTTCTGAAAATCGAACATTTGAAATTTTAGAGAAATAAACATCATGTAAAAAATTCTAATAACTCCGCCATTTCTCTTATTTGCTTCTTGAAATTTTGGAGAGTTAAAGTTTATTAGTGTAGTTGTCTACTCTGAAAATTTCAGGTAAATTCTCTCAAAAATGTGCTCATAATCAGTTAAAGAAATTTAGCCATTTTTACCATTTTCGTACCCACGCCACTAGCTTATTATTAAAAATAATTAAAATTTTATTGCATTAATTCACATTTCAAATCATTTTAATCCAATCTTGTTAATATAGGTGTGTAGGAGTTTTTATTTTCTGCAATTGGGGTTGGCAGGAGCAGGCATATCTGCATGGGTGGTCGGTGGTCCCGCCCGAGCCGAGCGCGAAGAAAACGGTGCGCTGGTGCTGGTGCTGGTGGGTACACGACGCATCGCTGATGGGCTTTTCCTCATTTTTATATTATTCTAATAATAAACATTCAATCGTTAAGTTATTAGACAAGCCTTTAATTGCCATTCTCATTATTTTGTTCGGCGAAAACCATGCCACATGGACCGGATTTTTCGAAATTTTAAAGGACACCCTGTAGAAGTAACACGACTTTTGAAAAATTTTTTCAACGAAAATTTAACGTCATCCCAAAGTTTCACAAGAGTAAAAAATTTCTTTCACTAATCTTGAAAGATGAAGTTACTAGAACGTTTTTAAAATTTTAGAGAAATTAACATCATGTAAAATAAATTCAAATATCTCCGCCATTTCTTTTATATGATCCTTGAAATTTTTGAAGATTAAAGAGTATTAGTATAGTTGTCTACTGTAAAAAATTTAGTTTAATTCCTTCAAAAATGTGCTCAAAAACGGTTATAGAAATTTACCCATTTTTACCCTTTTCTTACCCACGCCACTGGCTTATTAATAGAAATAATGCAAATTTTATTGCATTAACTCAAATTTTAAATAATTTTCTTCCAATCCTGTTAATTTTATTTCAAAGTTATTTTACCATCTTGCTCATACAGGGGTTCAAAAAATAGTAAATTTTCCAAAAATTCAAATGGTCGCCATTTTGAAACGGCTTGGCCGATTTTGCTCAAGTGCAATACCAGACCACTCCTTGTGGACATCTTACTCTCACAAAAATTTCAGCCCCCTAGATTGAAAACTGCGGCCAGAAACCGTGCCTCAAAGTCCGGATTTGGGGAACTTTGAAAGGACACCCTGTAGAAGTAACGTGACTTTTGGAATTTTTTTCAACGAAAATCTAAAGTCATTCCAAAGCTTCACAAGAATCCAAAATTTCGTTCACTAATCTTGAAAGATAAAGCTACAGGAGCGTTTTTAAAATCGAAAAATCGTGATTTTGGAGAAATATATATATATATAAATATATAAATATATAAATATATTAATATATATATATCGTGGGCAGGTGAATTTTGGAAAACCACTTTTTCGTGATCTGGGGGTCATGATCGGTGGACATTTGATGATTTTGGGTGATTTTCGAAAAGTGATGTCGTCCTCAATAGTGTATTTTTTTATTAAAAAATACACTAAAAAGGCCAGCAGGTCATGCCCAAACAAAGCTCTCTAGCCTACAGAAACAAACTTGTCTGGCGATCTGTGGTGCTATTAACATCACACCGTCGGCGGCTATAGAAATCCTACTGGACTTATCCCCTCTACATATTTATTTGCAGAGAGGCCATTTATAGAATGCTACAAATGGCAAGAAGCCTGCCAAAGACTCACAACTTGAAGCGAACCAGGTACTGGATGACATAGAAAATCACAGTCCACTGGATATGCCCTCGGAGGTAATCCCAAAGACCATGATGAACCGCTCTGTTTATAAGGTCCTCCTCCCGAGAAGAAACGTTTGTTAAGGCAACAGAAATGAACCGACAGCAGATTTCAGATGATTCATCGATGGATCTAAGACGTCTCCAGGAACTGAAGCGGGGGTGTGTAGCGATGGCTTGAAGAGGAAAGTCTTCTCGAGCTTGGGCTTTCACGCAACGACTTTTAGCTCCAGCCACTGCAAGTCCAAGATAATTTGGACCTGTCAATTAAATCTTAATACCCTAGCAAGGAGCAACGAGGTAACTCTGATTTGGATTCCGGTCTATGCTGGATATAGAAAGTACGAACTTGCCGAAAGAGCAGGAAAGGTTCCGAATCTGAATTTGTGGGACCAGAACCACCATTTGGCATTACTATCGCCGAATATTGTCAAAACAGAAATACGCAATCATGGGCTGAGAGGGTTGTATCATTCGAAGGCCTTTATGCAGGTCACGATGAAAAAAGAACCAAATAACTATTGGAGCTTAACAGGAAAGAACTGAAAGCCTTTAAGCTGGGTTGTAAAAGAATATTCCTTGTATAGTGGGCACTGCCAGCTGAATAATCACCTGCACAGGATGGGTTTAGCGATCAGCGGTGGATGCCGCTAATGCTTGGAGGATGACAAGAGGATAAAAACAACGAAATACATCCTATGCGCATGACCTACTTTGGGAAGAACCAGACTACAAACCTTGGGGAGTAACCTTCTTACACCGTCGGACATGGATACATTACCAATAGTATAAGCATGGGGTTAATGTAGCACGACTAGATGTAGGCCACAACAATAGACCTTTGGTTGCATTTATCACATATCTCGAAATATAAAAAGATTCTCGCTATTGTTTTTGTAGACGTATAGTTTGGAGATATTCAATTCACTCTCTTCTTCCATCCTATAATTGTTTTTTTTTCTAACAGTGAGATGGTCTAATATTGAAGTAATTAAAATAATCGTAATAAAGCTGGTGAAAATATGAATAACTAAATGTACCATAACAAATTTTCTACAGTAATGTTATGTAAATTAACTCTCTATTAATTAAATATTAGTGCAAAAGAGGCGTCGAATTTCTTTCAGTAGAATTGAGCAAGGAAACAATACACAATGCAATTCCCACTAGTAAGATATCACACAAATAAAATGTCACAAGTACCATAGGTACATACACTTTCTATTTCAATTATGTTCAACCTGATTGGGCAATTAAAAGCTGACATTTTTACACAACTGTTAGTACATGGGTGTAGGCACCAGCATTACAGATCAAGCAGTAAATTATTCTCAAATATGTTATGTGATTATCTTTGTAAGTAAATAGAAAACTTAGGTTTCAGGATTACTTTTATTTATAAAAACAATTACACGGACTGCCAAAACAAGTACCTACCTATGTGTGTGTATTTGTGTTTAAATAAAAATTTTGAATAAATCGATAGTAAAGGGGTTCATTAGTATCAAAGGCGTTTTTGGTACGCTATAAAGGATTAATTAAAATTCGTTTAAAAAAAAAAACATTAAAAAAAATACACGCAAATAATTTGCAGTTAAGTCACTGGAGCTGGTATGGCATGCAAAGTTAGTTAAGTGTCATTCTACACAAGACAAGGTCCGGTCAGCTCGAAAAAGCGTTTTTTGCGAGGGGTAAGACACTAGCAATGAATATGTACAACACTGCCAAATATTTCCAAACATTGTCAAACATTTCCAAACATTGCCAAACATTTACAAATATTACCAAAGATTTCCAGATATTTCCAAACATTGCCAAATATTGCCAAACATTTCTAAATATTTCCAAATATTTCCAAATATTTCTAAATATTTCCAAACATTTCCAAACATTGCCAAATATTTCAAAATATTTCCAAATATTTCCAATTCCAAACATTGCCAAATATTTCCAAACATTGCCAAATATTTCCAAGCATTTCCAAACATTTCCAAAGCTGTGTACAGACATTTCCACAGAGTGTCCTACCCCTCGGTTTTTTGTAAAGTCCGGTCAGCTCGATTTCTTTTTTTCGAGGTCCGGTTTGACAGGATCAAAAGAAGCTGAAATTTTTCGTACCTTGCAGCGCGACATCAATGAATGGCAAATTGTTTGGCAATATGTCAATAATCTCTTGTAAAAAAAAATCAGAACCGACCGCGAACACTACAAAAATTGAATCTTGGAGCTGACCGGATCTTGTTAAGCCGGACATTGCAAATTCGCTTTTGCAAGGTCAGTTTAGCTGCAAAATTCGATTTTTGCGAGGTTCGACGAACTCTAAAATTCGAATTTTTCAAAAGTCCGGTCAGTTCGAAAATGCTTTTTGGCAATATCCCGTCTAACAAGGTCCGGTCAGTTCGGAGATTCGATTTTTCCAAAATCCGGTAAAATTGAATTTTTTGACAACGTCTGATTAGACAAAGTCCGATAAATTTGAAAATTCGAATTTCGAAAAATTAGGTCAGCTCGAAAATGCGATTTTTGCACTGTCCGGTTAGCTCGAATTTTTTTCGACATCTTTTTTTAGTTTTCTGTTGCTACAATATCCAGTTTGACAAGACGCGGTCGGTTTCAAAATGTGTTTGTGCAATATCCGGTTTATCAAAGGCCGGTCAGCTCGAAGAAGCGTTTTTGACAATGTTCGGTTTGACAAGGTCCGGTTAGCTGGAAAATTCACTTTTCACAGAGTCTGATCAGCTGAAAACTTCTTTGTCAAATAGGACCTTGTCAAACCGGACCTTGCCAAAAAAATGATCTGACCGGAACTTGCAGCAAAAAAAATCTCAGCTGAAAGGTCATTGTCAAACCTGACTGAAATTTATTAAAAAATTATAACGAAATTGCTCGAATTAAACAATACCTACATGATTTATTAAGAAATACGTGAAGTGGCACTTCACTCTATTCATCTCCAAAGCCGCCACTGAATTAAATTTCTATCAAAATTCAAATCAATTCTTCGAACAGTTTTGCTAACAGCGCCTTGACACGATAAACAGCTAGTCTGAACCATTGTCGTAACGAATAAATTCATTTTCTCAGTTGATATTTTGTAGAATTAAAAAATCCAAAACAGGTAGACTTTTTAATTTTTATTATTAAATTACCCTTAGCGTAAAAAGTTCAACCCTCGCTTTTATTGCAAAAAAAAAATCAAGAATCCATTTTCATTTAAGATTTGGATATTGCCAAGATGTTCAAGGCGAGCATTTTGAACATCTCCTACACTAGATTAGTAATTTTTTGTTCTTTACAACATCAAGAATTTAAACGGTATTGTTTGTAGCAAATTTTCTAAATCAGATGATTTTTAATGTAAATTTTTGCAATAAATTTGAAAGCAATCCTTCTATCTAACAATCCAATTTTTCTATAGATAATGAAGAGACCTCTCATAAATGATGTATCACAAGCCTAAATTTAAGAATTTAGGGGTCTCAGCTGTTACTCGAAGAGGGTTATTGATTTTTGGGATGAATTTTATACACTGCAGGATGTCATGTAATAAACAAAAATCGACATGTTTGGTTTTTTGAAATACTAATATTTACATGCACTGAATAATTTTTAATAAGATGCCTTTGTCTGCAGAGAAATAAATCTACAAGACTTTCGTGTTCAAATTAGACAGTTCCTTAATAACAGTAGCATTTATTCAATAGAGAAGTACTACATAAGTATAGGTACCTACAGATATCAGGTATGAAAACTATCTCATTATTTTTTTATGCATTTTTTTTGCATCTTTTGCGATTATTTTTGGAAATGTATAGCACATAGAATAAATAAATGTACTTTGTTAGGAAACAGCTGTTATAACATCCCATGCAAATTTAGTTATGCTAAATCGATCCTATTAACTATAGTTATTATTGCAACAACTATGCGTGCATGTTCAAAGGTCTGAAATGGTTCATGAACCGAATAGCATGTAGATGACGTCCTTCTCCTTGACCGCCTTCACTAACTTGTTCCCCATTACCTTCGTAGCCCACTTCTGTTTGTACTACAACCTCACGCTAACATTAAATAAGTTCACAAAATGTAACATCTACTTACATAGGTACAGTCTTCACACTACTGTATTAAAAAAATTGATTTCGACAGAGCAGGTATTGACAGTACATGATGAGTATCTACTCAGAAATTGTAGAATAAGCCACAGCTTGTTGGTACCTATGTGGTAATAAATAAGAAACAGGCATTCATTGTTAACCAATAATAGAAGAACTGTTCGGGCATTACTTGTACTATTTGATTTTTGGTCATATTACGGTTTGTAGTAAATGATAATGTGTTTTTATTTCCACCTTAGTGGTGCGATTGAGGTGGAAGAAATGACGTCATCCACCAATAATCAACTGAATTTAACTCAAGAGTTTTAAAGAAACGCTCTAATTTTTTGAAAGTGGAAACACCAATTCGAATATAATAGTTGTTGTCTACATTGGAACAGTAAATTTTATAAAAAGTCACTACTTGTTTTTTTTTTTTATAGTCACTTATTATAAAAAGCTTTACATCGACTGAATCGGGCAATCAAAACCGTTACCTTTAATATAAATTTTTACAACAAATTCAATAAGTAAGAAGGTACCTGATGTCTAGTTCTCACAGCGGTATCGATTGTGATGAATTCTTACTGTTAGTTTTTATTGTTGGTAAAAGTCACAGTTTCTCGTCCTCCATTCTAAAAATTTCTTAATAGGCGACAAAATTTAGATAAAACGAGCCCTAGAGTTGTCATTATTCCAAAAGCAATACTCATGTCGTCTTTGGAATTAACAAGTCAGAATAATGGAAATGTAATTATTAGTGATTAACCGCACATCGAGTTGATTAGTTAATTATGCATTAGTAGTCATAGCTTAGTCGATCATGTTTGAGAATGTTGCGAAAGAATGTAACTTGATGCAGGTCATTAACTACCTTTTGATTGTTATGACTTCATTCTCTGAAGGCTTTATTACCTATGTGACGGAGTTCCGTTCTCTTTTATTATTATAATCACAATTTATGTAATCGATAAGTTATTTGTTTTTAACTAGCAGTAGTGACTTGAGAGATTCAAAAATGTAAACAAAACCTGCTTTAATACCTACTTCTTTGAATATTTTTTAGCATTTTTGTTTATCTATCCAAAAACCGCCTGGTCGACGAGTCCCAAAATTTTGGTATCAATAAAAGAAACATCTTTGTAATAAAAATTCAAAAACAAGTTCAAATGAAGTTATTTTTTTTTCTTTTGCACTCTTTTGCATAATGACCTCGATTCCTACAAATATTACAAATGTTCCTGCCAGTGGATCTTGACAATTTTTGATTTGTGAATCTGGACCATTTCACTTTTTTATAACTTGTTTTTTTGAGTGTTTCGCATAAGAACCGACACACAGTAGGGGCGTGTAGTATCTTGATATAGGTGTTTCAAATTTCAAAAAAAAAAACAATGTCTCAGTTCTACTTTCACTTTTAAAAACCACACTTGCGAGTATACCAAGACCATTACAGTAAGATAGTAAGTTGAGTTAAATTGTATCATTTTTAAGGGATGATAAGGAATGATGCACCCTTAAAATGATACAGGACTTTTTTACCCGTTGGCCTATTTAAGAAATGATTACTTCATTTTATAGAGAATTTAATTCTGAAACTTTTGTATGTTTTTTATTTTTCAAAAAAACCTTGTCGTTTTCCACAAAAAGCCAAATAATTTAAAAAAAAAGTATTCCATTTATACAGGGTGTTAAGAAAATGACGAATAAACTCTTCAGTATACATTGTAGGGGACACTCAGTAAAGTGCGGGAAAAATAATTTAAAAAAATCCGGAGCTACATTTTAAAAGATATAAGAAAAATATTGAACAATAAATTTGGCAACGTTTAACACGATAACAGTTGATATTTGGTAGTTTCGTCTAATTTCTAACAATGTAGGTAGTCAAGGTATCAAAACCATTGTTGCCAAATGCTTTTTTTTCAGCATCTTAGAAAAGAAAAAAAATTCTTATTAAATTTTCCAAGCTAGTAATACACCTTAACACGTTCGCTGCCGCTGCACTATCCAATAAATAGCCCCAGGAGCCAGCAGTACTTTTTGATTACTTCAATGAGCTAGTATGCTAGTCTGCTTTATTTTGATCATACTAGTCGTAAAATACAAATTTCCAAACGAAAAAATGTTTTTGAAAAAATCACGCGCCAGAGCGTGGACGGCACCTGCCTCAAGTAATGCGACCACGCGCCAGCGCGTGATCGGCAGTGAACGTGTTAAGCAATTTTTTTAATTGATAACGATTAAAGTACCCTTTTTATATCTGTAAAATCATTTATTTTTTGCAAATATGTACTGAAAAACAAAGATAGTAAAATGTTAACTTTGGCATTTTGTATCTCACCAAATTGAAGACCAGAATTTTTTTAATTATTTTTCCCGTAATCTACTCAGTGACCCCTACAATGTACTGAAGAGTTTATCCGTCATTTTCTTAACACCCTGTATTATTTAAAAAGATATTAAATTTAAAATTTGTCTTTTTAAATAAAATTAAAAACTTTTTTCTAAAACAAAAAAAATATTTTTGAAAAATAACAGGAGAAAAAACGTTTCAGAATTAAATTCCCCCCCATTGATGATTTACTTACTTTTCTAACTTTTTCATTATTTTTCAAAAAACTTTGTGGTTTCCAAATTCCTTCCTGCTCGTCAAGTTTGACATTTAATTTAAAAGCCATTTTTTTGAATTTTAGATGATTTTAGATAACACAACTGCAATAGTTTTTTTTAAGCTATTCGGGTTTTTGTTGAAAACCCGAATTTTTTTGAAAAATACTAAGAAAAATAATAAAAGTTTGGATTTAAATCCCCCATAAAATAAAGTAATAATTTCTTAAATCGGCCGACGAATTAAAAAATTCTGTAACGTTTTAAGAGTGCATCCCTTATCAACTCTTTAAAATATTACAATTTAACTTTACTTACTTGTCAATTAATGCTCTTGGCACACTCACAAAGTGTATCAGATTTGGTTTTTCTAGTTTCAAGTATGTATTACTGTTTTCCTATACTAATATTTTAATTTCAATGTATACAGGGTGATTTTTAAGTTAAATAATTTTTTTTAACATCCTGTAGAATTCATTAAGGCAAATAAGTTTTCAAATAACTTTTCTCAATTAAATCAAAAATATAAGAGCCTTTGGTAGTTCTCAGCAATCTAAATCCATATCCCTGATGCGGTCAATTTTGTATGAAAGTCTGATTGTTGTCAGAAACTTTTGTTTCAACATAGCACACTTCTGTAGATACATAACTTTCCTATGTTTTTAGAAAATGGTTTCCAGTGCACTGACGTTATTGAAACATAAACCTCTCAAATCCTGAACAAGCGGGCTTTCGACCAAACCGCTGTACGCTTGATAACCTGGTAACCCTTCACACAGAGATCGCTGAAGCCATTGCCAATAAAAGCGAAGTCATAGCAGTCACTCTCGACCTAGTAAGCGCTTTCGACTCCACATGGAGGCATGTAATTTTTGATAAACTCAACTCTCTGAATCTGCGCGGTAACCTTTTCTCCTTCCTGAAAACCTTCCTGACGGAAAGATCTTTCAAAGTTTCCATAAATGGGACAACCTCGTCGAAGAGTCGCACCATAGAGAACGGCATACCGCGAGGATCAGTCCTAAGCACCACCCTATTCCTCCTCGCCATCAACGACATCTGCTCCTTCCCGTAAAACACTAAATTTACGCAGACGATCTTCTTCTTTTCTGCCAGAGAAAGAATACAGCCACGACATCCATATTACATCAGAACGCCCTAGATACCATCTATAACTGGTCTGTCGGACATTGTTTTAACTTCTCCACCTCCAAATAAAATGTTATTCAGTTCACCAGCAAACACACCCACACCAACCAAAGATAAGCCTAAATGGCGTTGTGCTTGAAACTGTTGACGATATCAAAATCCTGGGAGTCATCAACTTCGACAGAAGACTCACCTGGAGACGCGACACACAGGAAACCAAAACTAACTGCCACAAAAGACCGTCAAATCATCAAATCACTGTCACATCACCAGTGCGGCTCTATAATCTACATGTCTTCTAAGTCCACCCTGAAGCCCCTCGACGTGATCCAGAATACAACCCTGCGAATGTGCCTTAGTGTCGCACAACCCCGTATATAAACTAATTAACCCTTCCCCCTCCTCACTCCCCGATTTTATAATAAATTTTAGTCAGCTCTAAAGTCTCTACAACATATTTAAAAACTACAGTAACCAAGATAGACTTGGACTTTAAATTTTATGGTGACTTTAATTCTATTATGAAACGGGCCCCATGACTTAAATATCAAAGTACGTTAATGAATCTCATTATGATACAAAATTCCACTAGCTCTCAATGAACTATACCTTAATATTGCATTGTGTTAATTTGGGACACTTCAGCAGCGCTGCCAAGCTTATCTGGGTGAAACTAAAAGATATTTGATGAAACATAACGGGAGTTTTAAATATCAACATTGAAAACAAAACTCGTAAGCTCAATTAGATGGATGATTTTATTATTAGGAACTAGTGCGGAAATGACAAGAATGATATGAATGTCGTTTAACTGTGAGTGCGTTCAAATGTGCATTATCATCTAACAATATAAATAAAGAGTTATCAATTGAATTTAATGTATTCGTAGAAAAATTAACGTTTGCAACTCGTAGATAAAGGCTATTAATACACTCATTTATGATGATTAGAGCACTCGCCTACGGCTCGTATCTTAATCATGATACTCATGTATTAATAGCCTTCATTATCAGCTTGTTGCATAAAATACCTACTATTATTGCCCTGATGATATCATGAAACAATCAATTCGATATCACGCTTAAACAACTTGTTTTATTGTATGTACTATGTACAATAAAAAAGTGAATTACTCTTGAAGCTTGAACATGAATTGTTATTATTTGAAGATTGATTGTCCTGCATTTGTGACTCCGGGATTGGTCGCTTTAGGAATCCTGTTAACTTGTTTAAAGCTCAGGACATTCAATTTATTTCACTGTTTTGAGAAAATTAATATGGTAATTGTTACGTAATTCAGCAAAGAATTTTATTAAATAAATCAAAAGCACTCAAGTTCCATTGAACCTCTCAAATATTTCAAGAATCTTTACATTTATTAATTCACATCTGTAATAATAATTAGAAGACGCATATAAAATTGAACCATCAATATTTTTAAAAAGGATGAAAAACTTTCAAGAATCAACGACTTCTGTCACATCTGAGAAACGCTCATCAGCTTTTCAAGAAATCAAGATGGCAATTTAAACTTAACAACAACTATGAGTTCGTAACCTCGTAGCTCTAACAGTTTAAAAGAAACCGCTTGAGATTAAAGAGCGTCTTCATGCAGAAAATTTCAAGCGTCAGGCATTTATTGCAAGATTCATGGAAAGCAGAAGAAATCGACTTTTCGCCATATTATCTCTGGCTGCCTATTTTGGAATCCGAGAGCTCTGCTTTCATGCGAAATCTCTATACTAAGTGATTAGTTTACAATGAGGCAGGTTTCATCGATATTATAAAATGAAAAGTTAAGAAAATATAATGAACGGATTCTCATTAGGATTAATGATAAACATAATTTTGATGCGACACAACTCGCTCCTCCAACTAGTCCATCATTGCAGCGCCGTATCTGGTGGAAGGTCGCCTTTTAGCTCTGGTTTCCTGTCTCATAATCGTGTACAACAACGGTACCATCTGTAGCAGAAGTACATTGTTTGAAATGCATACTTTCACACAATGCGGTTTTCAGCGTGACTGATAACGGCAGCTACTGAAAGGTGGCAGTACGGCTGGGAAACTTCGACGCTATGGTGTCAAAACCGTGTTGTACGAGGTCTTGTTCAGATAATACGCGGACTAATATTATAAAACAAAATGTACTTTACTTAGGGCCGGTTACACAAACGTAAATTAATAATTTTCAGATAATCACTGATTTTAAATTGCAGATTTTGAAAATACGGCTAAAATATTTAATGATATTTTATTTTTTATCAGTAATTAACTCTTCTTAAAGGGAGTAAAACTTATTTTCAGCAGTATGAGACGAATATTTTGGTAATACAGGGCATTTCAAAATCAGTATTTATCTGAAAATTCTTGATTTACGTTTATGCAACCGGCCCTTAGTCTTGAAATGTTTCAAAGCACTCTCCTCCCCAACGCACACAATTATCCCAACGGTGATTCCATTTGTACACACTCCTAGTACGCTTCTTTTGTATTTCCCTTCAGCTCCTTCATCGCATTTGCCTTAATCTCAATAGTAGTCTCAAATCTTCTTCTCTTTAAGGGTCTTTTGAGTTTGGGGAACAAGAGAAAGTCACAAGGAGCAAGGTCAGGTGAGTTGACGTGTTGGGGAAGAACAGCGATCGAGTGTTTGGCCAAAAACTCACAAATTCGGATGGCTAAATGGGCTGAAGCGATGTCATGTTGGAAAAACCAGTCGCCATTCCTCCACATTTCTGGCCCTTTGCGTCGGATGGCGTCCCTCAGACGTTTCAGAACTTAAGCGTAGTAAGCCTGATTCATTGTGAAGCCATGGGGCCATGGGGAAGGTACGCCTTTAGGATAAAAAAGTCTGAATCACCTTGACATTTGTTTTAGCTTTGCGAGCTCTTTGCGTCTGGGGAACGTTTCACCCACCCATTGGGACGATTGGACCTTCATTTCTATATCAGTATTCATCACCTGCTATGGTCGGTAACAAGAAGTTTTCATCTTCTGAGCAAGCAGTTCCTGACAAACCTGGACGAGATAGGCTTTTTGATCATCCATCACGTCTAATGGTCAGACGTCAATTTGCCCGCAATAAGGTGTTGATTTAGCGTCAGTTGAGGTGGAAGGACGTCCAGAACGCTCATCGTCTTTAATCCTTAACGTTTTAAGGACCACCCATAAAATGTTGAGCATAGTAAATGTTTCAGTCGCTGATTTTCCAATTTTAACACAAATTTTACAGATGCTCGTGCTCCTTCAGGTCAGGTCAAGTCACTAATTTTGAGCCCTGACAAACGAAAAATCACAATTAACTAAAAACCGCTTAGCTACTCAGCAAATGAAGATATCTTCAATCGGAAAATGAGGTTTTCATCAACTCATCTCTACAAACGTAGGGCCACTAAGCGGGTTCCTCTGGAACGAACTGGACCTGTGCAATTCAAATAGTCCATGTATTTTCTGAACAGACCTCGCAGTTCGCAATACATGCAGGGACAGCCTGGCTTAAACAGATTTACACAATTGACTTATTATGAGACGGCCGCCTTCGAGAAATAAATCCAATTTTGAAAAAGTGAGTTAGTAGTGGCTGCAGTTGCATTTAAAGACAGATAATAAACAAAAATAAATCATTTTATCAATTTCTTTCAAAAATGCGTTCAGAAGGCTGCAAACACTTTTTCGTTGAATTGCTTTTTACTATTATGAATTGCAGCTTTTTACAGTTTCCTTCCGATATAATAAAACACTTATTAAGAGCTTAGCAGACCTTGATTAAGCAATTTCATAAATGATTATTAATTGCTAATAAACGGAGCGAAATTATTGAGAAATTCGTCAGGGTCGATCGAGAAAAATTATAATAATTTTCTTCAAGTTAATGAATTGTTGTTCTTGATTTGTGCTCAGTTTATTCATCTTGCGCAATAATATTGAAATCAAGTCAACGCATTTTCAATAGTTTCTTCTAATTTCAATTATTACAAACAATCAAGCAGATATTTTCAAGGTATTTATCAAAAGTGCAGTTTGACGTGTTCACCAAACATTAGGAACCTTGAAAATTGCTCAGTATTTAGCCGCTAATCCAGAATTTAATTATTATATCATAAGTCACCTTCCATTGAAAACTTTCAAATCGTATTCTATCAGTATTCTATCAGTATCCAGAAAGAGATAATAGAGCCATAAAAATATTTTGTTCGCATTTTAAAATTTCCATAGATAATTATAAATTATTTAATAATACAATACTTCTAACTCTAATTATTATTTATCGACAGATAACTAAGTATACTATGATTTTTATAAGAAGGCAAGAGTCTGGGCGTGAACTACGCATCTTGCCGGTTTTAATTGTTCCACCCATTGAACTGATAAACGCTGTTCCACCATAACAGACTAGAAATAACATCAGTGGCGCCGCGCACATAATAAAAAATATTTTATATTTTTAATATATTTTAAATGTTTAGGTATAAATGATAAGTCAATTATCAATCTTCAATTAAAAAATCAATATGGACATCTACGTTTAGTATTCCAATTTATATGAATTAGTCTCGGTTAAATTATTTCGAATTTATTTAAGATAAGGTACCTATGCGGAAAAAAACTAAAATAGTAGATGTGTACTTATTTTACTGGCAAGCAATATATTAATAACAAATTAATAACAATAATATATTAATCAATAAAACACATGATAACAAAAACATCGGTACCTACACACGACACGATGACAGAAACCACCTATTTTAAATAAATATACGACACGAGCTAAACAGTACACACCACTGACTTTTTACCTGTTCGATGAACGGCGGAGTTACTCTTATCAGCCTTATCTGGTTGGTTGTTTTTTTTACGCGGACACCGACTAACATTGTTGATATTGGACAATAAACATTTATGGATTCGGAGCCCAATCTGCGCACCAACCAATTCTCGTCAAACTCTCGCCGTCCTATATTATTCAGGCTGTAAACAGTTTTCGAATCAGACATAGCTTGCAGATCAAAGATCAGGTAAGTCATGAATGAGAAAACAAGGTGAGGCAAACTTAGTGTATAAATAGTATAAATAAAAAGAGAAAATTATATTTCCTTCTTTGTGATTTTAAAACAAAGAAAAAATATTAAGCAATCATTTTTGTTTATATTAATTATTTAATTACAGGGAATACCAAAAGTGTGCCCACTAAAACCACTGTGGCACATTTTTTTGTCTCTCATTCACACAGCCTGAACCATGCACCTATACCTATTGTGATTATTCCTTGTGCCAATTGATGGAATAACTCCTTGGTCCAAAAAGATTGGATTCCAGACACTTCTGCTGGTTACATAAAAAGACTTTTAAGGAAAATGATTACAATGAAAATACATTTCTTATATATTTTTAGTGATATATTCACTAACCGTGGATATAAGAATTTGAACAACGACGAGGAGTATTGAACGTTTACTATTGAGTAAAAGATAACAAGAGCACCGCTTGTTCTAAGTAGGTCAAGTTCGTGAATTTAAATTGAAATATTCATGTAAATTGAGTAAATAACATCATGGAAATTTTCTAGATGGCTTCTCACTACATATTTTCTTTCAGCCTTTCCAAGAGCAAGGGAAATCATTAGAATTTGATTTAGTTGAGCTGAGTTGTAGGTGCGCTAGTCCATGTATAGCGATGGATTGTTCCCCTCCCTCAATAGAATATGAGATATACAGGGTGCACCATGTATCCTTCTCTATATTGCTATCTCCTGAACGCTAAGAGATACAGGGTCGGTTAAATTAGAGAAAAGATGCGCAGTTTTGTGGCCATCTCGAATTCGTCAAAACATGCAAGATATCTGTGACCGTTCCTGAAATATCCTGAAAAAACTGAAAAATCGAGATTTCTTATTTTCCTCATATCTTTTTTATTATTGGAAATTAATAAATAATTTTTTGTAGGCTTACATAAGCCGTTAAGAGCTATCCATCTGATATTTCAAAAATTTTCAAGGCCTACTAGATCCAAGAGTTTTCACAGTCAACTTTCGTTTTTCTTATGGCCGCCATATTATTTTTTTATGTCGTTCGATATAAAAAAAATAATGGAAACCAAAAATTAATAAACTTAAAAAAAAAAATTTTTATTTTTATTCTTAATTTTTCAAAGAAAAACCTAATAAAAAATCGTCGAAAAACGTCAACATTTGTAAAATACGCCGAAATAGTGCTTGCCTTATGGTTTTTTAATTTATCTATGAAATTCGGTCTAAAAATGTGTCTATTTTGTAAATAAAAAAGAAGAATACAATTTTTTTTAATTTATTTTTTGAAGTATAACAATTTTTTGTTTTTTTTATACCGAACAACATAAAAAAACACTATGGTGGCCATAAGAAAAACGAAAGTTGACTATGAAAATTCTGGGATCTAGTCGGCTTTGAAAATTTTTGAAATGTCAGATGGGTAGCTCTTGACGACTTATGTAAGCCCACAAAAAATTATTCATTAATCTCCAATAATAAAAAAGATATGGAAAAAATAAGAAATCTCGATTTTTCAGTTTTTTCAGGATATTTCAGGAACGGTCACAGATATCTTGTATGTCTCGACGGAATCGAGATGGCCACAAAATTGCGCTCCTTTGGACTTGTTTAACCGACCCTGCATCCGTTAGCGTTAGGAAATAGCAATATAGAGAAGGATACATGGTGCACCCTGTATAAGGACGATGTTATTGGGACTATAGATTATTGTAAACAACAACAAACATAAAATAAATAAGCAAACTCTTAGTAAACAATCTTGATCAAAATCTTGCGTCGAGTTTGTGGATTATTATTCTTGCATCAGGATCTTTCAATCAACCTTATTAACAGCTGCTTCCCTATTTCGTAATAATATAACTACTTATAGCTGAAGTAAAGCTCTGCATAACACATGAAGTATCATTTTCCATGGAATTCTGGTCCTAAAGCCTTGCTTGTAATATGTAATTATTAATAGTATTAATTATAGCAGATCTCAATTTTTTCGGGACTCGAGTTCTTCAGTGATTTGTTTTTGGCGTTTCTAACTTGCACTTGACGTAGACCTGAGTAACATTAATAGAAATTTGGGAGATATGTTAGCGTAGCAAATGTGTCTATTAAACTGAGAAACAGACCTTTTTAAAGCCAAATTGCTCTCTAGAAAGGCAATTAAAATGTTCAAAATGTAGAAATTTTAAGATTGAAACCATGAATTTATATCCGGAAGACCAAACAGCACAACCTTCTTAAAGATTGAGCAGAATCATCCATGGATCACCAATTTCATGGACATTTTGTTTGTTACCCAATCAGTAGGTATAAACTCACGTCCGTGGTAAGTGCAGTGGAGGTCACGGAATTTTTCCCACTTCTGGTAACTCGACTCATGCAAAAAACTTGTTTTTGAACCGATGTTGTAGTCTAAATTACGTAGCCGCAACTCCATATATACTGCTAATGATCATTCATTTACATCCCCAATCATTATACTAAGTGAGGTTTGAAAATGTTTCCATTGTCTTAAATAATGACAAGGCAATAAGAATCTTGTTGACCAGGAATTTTTAGTATCATCTCACCGAATTGAACTACCTTGATAATATTCATGATTCACGGTCTACTAAGAAGGAAGTGCATGTTTGACCGGCGTCTGCTTGGTTATATAACACAGGTGTTATGGTCTAGTGTGCTTTGGAGGATAGCCGTCAATTGTTCTGCTTATCTGTTATACCTACACGTTTTTCCACATTGATGATGGAGTGGATCGCGTTGCTATCGAGGCTGCCTGTCCATCTTCATCGTTTTATAACATGTTTACCACATATTGGTTATTGGTTTTTTCGGAAATGAATAACTTTATTTGTTTAAAACTTATGATTTCTGATGTATTTTCTATCAAGCAGAACGAAAAATTTATTGGCAATAAAATAGTTTGAATTTCATTGTGTCGTTGTGGGAGTTGATTAATTTGCCAGAAAAAAATTGTGAGAATTGGAATGCGCATCGCAGCCTACCTTCGTCCTGCTTCCATTGACATCACAAAACACAGATATCACATTGGACACAAAATAACAGAAAAATTTAATCTAATGATTTTGATTTGAATTGGTCACCCAATGACGATGAATCTTGTAATAATAAAAGTATAATTACATCGAAAGATTGTTAAAAAGTCAATTCTGTATGTATGTCATCGCACTTGGCAGCTAGCACCCTATTTCTCAAGTAGATATTAGGCTCATTTCTACGGTAAAGTCGAGTTAAAAAAAAATAAATTAAGTATCTATGAGAAAAAAATGTCAAATTTTTTCTTGAAAAGATGCATTTTACCCAAGACAGTTTAAAAAAAGCTGTTCAGGTTAAATTCGCTCGAAAAAATGTTCAGTTACACTTTTATTTTAACTAAAACCACGGTGAAAGATAATAAGGAGAGCAAACAGGAGATGTATTTCAACAGTGAGCGTAATAAGACTAAAACCTCATAGTCAGTGTACGAGAGAGACGGGCCATGCAGGCTCTGACCTCTTACTCTCGTACACGTGGCAATTTGTACTTTCATTATGTTATGCTATGCCACTGTATTCTATTTTTTCTAAATGAGTGGGTAGAAATTTTGTAGTGTTAATTGTCGAACTGATACGATGAAACTACCATGGGTATCTCATCGATTGGCATACCAAAACTTATATATTATCAAAATTTAGAGCATTAGAGCACACACTTATCACTGAATTAGGGTGAATCATGATAGCGTTTGCCCAAGTTTTAACCGCTCGCCAGGTCCGAGCCGAGCACCAAGACCTAACGTGACGATTTCTACTCCCATTTAATGCTCCCGTCAGTTCATCTCAAATATCTTACATTGTCACTATAAAATTAACGATAACGGTCATACGAAAGGGCAAGCCCTGTGAAATTTTCAGTAGGTACTTTTGCAAAAAACCCGCTTTTCAAAAACTAATACAGTATAAAAATTGATTAAGCAAAAACGTAAGTACAAGGGTGAATTAAGTATGACTGCTGAGTTTCGAGCTGAAACGAATGTGCCAACGCATGAACAAAAGTGGCAGCTATCAATCGAAATTGCATACAAAAGTTGTCTTTTCCTGTATCTGAAGAGCTTTGAAGCTACTGTGACCAAGAACTGACTGATCGAATTCCAGCTTCTCACGCTGGGCGAGCGCAAAACCCTTTCAGTTTTTTCCTTGAAAGTGTCACTGACGTCCTCCTTATTCTTCTTGCCTTCACTGATCAACTTAAGTGCGACAAAGCAGAAATGATCAGATCGTTGCCCTTAAAAATGCCCCTGTCAAGTTAATCACTGTAGAGCCAAATAGATGCAACAGTGTTGATATCACCAAAATTCTTTTGAGATTCCATAGCTTCACCTGATTTGACAGAGCCTCCAGTATTTGCCGTGACACTGAATTGGTGAAAAATGAATGGTGAGTGAGGATTTAATACTTAATATACATATGTATATATGCAAGCATTGAAAGCTTTGTTTGTAAAATTTATAATGCGAAACAAACTGAAGACATAAGATATGATTTATGCTGTTCGAAAGGAGGAAGTGTTCTGCCTGAGCTCTTGCCTTCTTGTCGATCAACGCTGCTACTTGTCAGGGGAGAAAACTACAATATAGGATGCAATATGGAGTGAATCATAATACCTATACTCATCAAATTACTCCAGCACCTTTAGAATATTGTTGCAATTGTTAACATGGTCAGTTACTTGACTTGGCAGTAGTTGTTGATCAAGAAATTTTAGAAAGAATTTCATGCAGCATCAAATGCAAAATATAGAGAGCGAAAAAGACTATACAGATAACATAATAGTGACTTTGTTGAGTATTAAATCAGCAAAAGGTTGTGTAACTAATTAGTGTAGGTATTAATATGTGTACGTACCTACCTACCTACCTACCTACTATTTTTGTCTTTGTAAAATAAAAGAAGGCTCACGGCAAATAACCTCACGGCCCAAATAACGTGCAGTATATTTAGATTAGAGATTAAATTCATCGTGAGTGGGCCATTGTAACATCTCCACTGCGACCGTAGGTCTATATTGTGACTCACATCTAGTCGTGCTACATTAACCCCTTCAGGTCAGTCTCTTTGAGGAAGCTGACCATCTTGACTGTTGCTAATGTATCCAGATCCTCCTTTGTGAGAAAATCTCTCCCGAAGGTTTGTAATCTGGTTATTCGCGTTTCTTTTTCTCAGGGAAGATCGAGGTTTTGGCTCTCCTCTTCAGAACATATCTCTTTAACACACTCCATGGATGCCCCAGGAGTGGCTGGGAAAGGTTGGTCCACTCCCCACAGATCCCGCATGCGAGGAGTAAGGCTCAATATAGCGGGGTGCGCGCGGTGCCCCGAGGTTAAGTTTTTCGCTAAGACTGAGCTACTCACAGTCATACATCTCTTCGGCGTGCGCAATACTTTGAGATTGGGGAAGTTTTTATAGTGGTGCCTCATTAACGCAGTCCGGACGGTTAATTCAAGACCAATATCTCTCTGTGCGCGAGACATCCCCACGACGCAGAGTGATATACGGTTTGACGGAGAAGCCACATTCGGACATTCTCCGGTGCTGTGGCCTCTAGTGTAGACCTTTAGTCACGACACAACATCACCGCTGCTAGCCTTATTCACTGACCCCTATTCGCCACCTGGATCGCGCCCGATGGGTACCTCAACCGCACGGGTAACGTGCAGTAACTGACGTTACCAAAAAAGCGATTTCGGAGTTACCAAAAAAGCGATTTCGGAAAAACGGTAATCAAAAACTTACGTTTAGAGGAACTTTTTTTTCCGCTTCTCCATCAGTGAAAATATTCCTCCAAATGAAAGTTTCTCCGAAATCGATTTTTTAGTAATAACAGTCACTGCACGTTATTTCGGCCGTGATGTATACCTGGTTTCGATTTCTGAATCTTCGTAATCACAATCTATACAAAAAAACTGAAAAAAATTGAACCCTTCTCTTTAAAAATCTCTTTAAAAAAACATAATAATGATGGGGTGGGAGATACTATAGACGACAAAAAGTGTGCCTGACCTCACAGTCGCTTCAATCTCTAATAATTTCGATCCAAATTTTTTTAAACTTTAACACGCCGGTGAAAACATGTTGAAGTGCCGTGTAACAGAATGCGACTATGGTCATGACGGTATTCGTTGTACTCATGCAATAGTACTTATACTTATATAATCTTCGCCACGGAATTTTAACTTTACTAAGAGTTACTATTTTGTTCCTAATTTACTGAGAGTTCTTAATTTACTTTAAGTTTCAAACTCAAAATTTAAAAATAAAATCAGAAGACAACAATAATAGGGAAAACTATGAATAGGAGAGAGCCAGTGGAAAAACTCTGCAAATACAAGTACCTACCTGGTAACGAAACAATAATCGAAGTCAACGAAAACAATAAGTATACGGAGACTGTTACTGTAAGTATACAAACTGAGATTTTGCAATAACGACCTAAGCGTAGATCTCGAAATCAGAATGCTTAAGAGAGCATATAGGAAGATGACTCATTTCTTGGTTGAACAATTTAAGACTACGGTTCGGCAGCAGTGTAATTGAACTATTCAGAGCCGCAACGAAAATCAAAATCGCCATGATGAAAACCAACGACCTTCGCAAAGGAGACTGTAAAGAAGAATCCATAAATCTTTAAAAATGTTAATCATTTTATTGAATTTTGGCACTCATGGAAATTCTTAAAACTGCAAGAAGTTCCGGCGAAACCGAAAGTTGAAGTAAAAGAGGTTATACTAAATCAAACTAACTATACCTGCTGTTATTATGCTGATTCATAAATTTGAACACCTGTTAGTTTAATGTAAATTTTCAGTAACGTATCGAAAACAGCCTTGACAAAGTGACGATAAATAAAACAATATTCAATTACATGTTTGAAGATGCCACTCTAAAAGCAACGAAACACGTATTATATTGATAATCTATCAATAGAAGTACAGCAGAATCTTAATAAAACATTATTTATTACTTTATCGTCATGCAATTATACATAGAATTTTTAAAGTGAGGGTTAAGAAGAAAAGCTTTGACAAAATCTAACGCTTTGTATTTTTTGATTATTGTTGAGGTGTGCAGTGCAAAAGTAGTACCATTAGGTCGAGGATAAGGCATTATTGTTAAAGAGAAGCAAATATGTAATGTTGCCCATTTTAGGGCATATCTGGAAGTTCAGGATGTTTCTGAAGTGGCGGCCTGACATGCAAAGAAACTTCTTCTTGATATAAACTTCTTCTTCTTGCAAATAAACTTCTTGACGTAATTAAAAAATTACCTCTATTATTAATTGAGCGGAAATTGAGGAACGAACGAAAAAGGTTACGGAAACATAACTCCGCTCCTTTTTTCTCAAAAAAAAAGGGTTTTTTTATCGATGAAGCATTTTTTTGTCCTTTTTCAATGCAAATGAACTTTTCGGGTTTTGTAAATTTAACAAACCCTTATAGCAATTTAGGGGTAGTGTAACTCCTTTGGGAGAAGATTTTTGTCTCATATGCCTTAGTGATGATAACTCGTCTCGCTTCATATCATTCCCTAGAGTTATTTCAATATTCCCATTTAGGTCCTATGTTCATTATTTTCTGCGATATTTCTCTCCTTACCAGGATTGCGACAACTTTTGGAGTATTTTTGTCTCCAATCAGCAGAGGTATACCTAAGTAACTATCTAAAATTTTGAACAAAATATAATTATGTCAATAGGTAGGTAGGACTAAAGCATTAATCGATGCATTAATGTTGTAAAAAAATCAATTAACCTTGTATCAGTTTGTAGGTACTCGTATGTACTTAATCGACATAAACCTCATGTAAAAATATTTCCATTCTGTGTAAATTGTAGAACTGACAAGATCACCTTGTATACCTACTCAGGTAATAATGACAAGGCCTGAAACAGTTTCATATTCATGAAAATCGAAATTGCAGATCTCTAGAATAGGAAGTGTATGAGAGGAAGGTACATTTTTAAATCTCAAAAATTACGACAGCAACCACCAAACTTGCCAATGTAATATTGTTGGAGTTATCAACAAAAATCACCAAAGGTCATCTCCGGTTCAACTTGAACACCACAAGACATCTCAATTATTATTATTATTCTCGACCAGATAGATAACAATCTATCAGGCCTTCTTACAACGATTACTTACGTCGTGATAATGATAAGCGAAGACCTCAATGCACACAACAACTGTCATAAATGATCCTGATCTCGATGCAAGTCGCTGGTATTTCCACGGGAACGGCACACACCCGATTATTGAGCACCGGAGCACATGGCCGCTGGAATAGTCGACCAACTCAACTGACCTTCGTCAGAACACCACTGGCAACGACACCGTTCAGTGAAAGTGTGATAGTGGATAACGTTCGTTGGAAGAAATCGCGACGGTAATGCTTATTCTTTTATTCTATCTGCGTACTGAACTGTTGAGAATGAGAATAATTGCCGAATATCGCAGCGGCTGGTACCTACTCCAGTCGGATTATCCGACTAGGATTTGTGGTGGTACCGAAATGACGTCATGTTATCTCTTCGCTCTAGCGCCCGCGGTGCTTGACAAATACTCTAAGACTCGGTCGATGGCATTCGCGGACAACAAAACTATAATAATTAATTATTATTCAGCATATATTTATTTAATATTCATTCAGAACACTCCCATCGGCAGCTATAGGCAAATTAAGTTGGTTCAATGCATAACGTAATAAAAGATACGGTAAGACCAAATATGTCATTTCCTTGAGTCAATTCAGAGTCTCATAGGTACCAATACTTGTGCGGGGAGTTTCGAGACAAGGCAATTTTCTTACGCTTTCCTCAGAAATGAGAAGAGGAAACGATGTAGCACTTAATAAAAGTGACGCTAGACCATTAACCTGGATCTGAATACCAAGGACACCAAACATATAAAATGTCAAGATGTTCTTGTAAAATAAGAGCAAACTGATATCAAAGGACAGACAACAAGAAAAAAGTTTAAACCTTTTGCTAAGCGCAATTCTTTGGTCTCAATAAAAAAGTCTCAGTCCGAATCCCTGAGGGACACCTTTTGTAGAGGATTGGTACCCCGAATCTCTAGAACACGTTTGAATTATTTTAGTATCTGTTAAGCTAAACAAATAGTGGAAAACTGTTGGGGCTGGAGTGACCCGCTCATATTATTACACCTACAACCACAATGGCGGTCTCTACTAAACTCATGAATGATTCTTTTTCTTATATATTACTTTTCCTTGCTGAACTGAAAGGACCAAAGCATACCTAAAATTCGTTGTGCTTCCATTGACAAATCCTCCTCATCTTCGGCCTAGCTAATGTCGATGCGAACCTCGGGTACATTTTCTCAGAACTTACCACTTTCTCAGAAGCGACAAACATACTCCACCACATCCTTTCCTACAATAAGTGCATGAAATTAATGTTAATGGGGTCTGGGGTGCTGATTGCTCTGTCATTGTGAGTGGATGAGCGTGTCTCTTGCCGCAATGTTTCCAGCCGCAGTCTTCTGGATCGTTTTGGATTCCATACCATTTTTGAACTTGCAGATACGTCCTGAAGTTGTGGAAATACCCCCATGATATTGAAAAATTAAAGTGAATACCTCAAGCGGGCCTTATTATTATAATTTTTATTGAATTTTTAATCGAAAATAACAGAAATAATTTTGTTGACTTGAAAATTTTTTACTTGAAAAGATTTCCTGTGGATAATTTTGCCAAGTCATAATATGTATTGTCTTAATAATAGGCACCTATACCTAAGCCACAAATCAGGACAGTTGTACCTTTTGTATTTAGGAAATTTTTTCAGATCATCTGTAATTTTAATGCCTCCTTCCTGAAAACGATCATGGGGAATTCTTTGCTTGCGTCATAATCCAAACTCGGTTAACGATTGTAAATTATATTCATATTATGTACCTTACCTATATCTAAGTGATGATGGTAGGACCTACCTGTTAATGGTTTTTCCAATGTTTCCCCCTTCACGACAGATAAGCAAACATTATGTTAAAGTGTAAATAGAATTACTGAATTTTTAAGCTTGCACTTCTATTGTTAGTATATTCTATTAGTAGAACTTGTTTTTTTTTAGAACTTTTAAGGAATAAAAGTTTTCTTTCCGGAAAAGAATTCCGTTCGGAAAAGCTTAAAAAGAAAGCCGCATTGGGACACTTGGCACACTTGGGTATTTCTCAATATTTTAATTTTACACTAAGAGGTTATTTATTATAATTTAGACTTAGAGCATAAAAACGAAGAAAAATACGGGTGAAAATTAATCAGTGGCGCAGATACAGGGTAGGTATATGACCCCTTTTTCGCTCAACAAGTTCTACGCCCATGAACTTACAAGACTTGACTTATCAAAAATTAATTCCCCGGAGTGGTATACATACTTATATACATATACAGGGTGTTTCATTAATCAGTGCAGAAAATTCAACTGGAGATTCCTTGCTGAATTTTAAGGGGGGGTTTGTTATAAAAAATTTCTTAAAGCCTCTCCTAAGAAGTTACATCCCCTTAAAGTACGGTAAAAAATTCACATTTATCGATTTTTTTCTGAAATTACTACAAATATAAAAGAAAAAAAGGTATTCGAATACTATCACCTCCATAATTACATAATTTTATCGATCCTGGTTCTCTGCAAGGGTGTGAATCATACTACCCCTAAAAGTTTTTTTTCCAGAACTTTTTTCCTAACAATTTTTTTTTACCTTTAAATTCACACTTTGGAGGGCCAGTGTGTGGCCCTCTGTTTTTCAATAGAAAAAAAATTGTCTCTTAAAAATTTCACGGAAACTCAATACTTTGCCACTAAAGAAATTATACAGGGTGTATCTAAATAACACCGAAAAAATTTAAGAGCTGATTCTTTGGTCAAAAATAAACAAAAAATTTCGTATAAACGTGTGTCTAGAAATGCACCCTTTTTGAGATACAGGGTGTCAAAAAAAGATTATTTTACCAGTTTTTTGAAGATATTTGGGAAACCGTTTGAGATCTGAAACTCACCTTTTGTAAATGTCATATCATTGATATTTATAGCTACTTTTTTAATACTGAGTTTTTTCATGTGTCATTACAGCGGAGATCTCAGAAATGAGCGAAGTTTTTTTGCCGTTAATTTTTCGACACTTGTCTTGAAACATTCAAAGCGAGTTTTTCATCGTAAATGCCCGTTTTTTTCGAAAATGGCTCACGTTAGCAGTTATAACCAAGAGTATCTTTTTGTGTAGAAAACATTGACGATTAAAAGTGTGCTTTTAAAATATCAATTTGCTCAGTGTCGTAGATATTAGGGGCAAAAAAATCCTCCCAACCCTAAAAATCTCCGGCACTGGCATACTTAAAGAAGGTAGTTAGCATTAAAATAGTTGCTAATATCAACGATAAGATCTGTACAAAAGCTGAATTCTGTGTCTTATACGGTTCCCGAGACATCTTCAAAAACCTCGAAAAACAATCTTTTTTTGACACCCTGTATCTCAAAAAGGGTGCATATCCAGACACACGTTAATAGGAAATTTTTTGTTTATTTTTTATCAAAGAATCCTCCCCTAAATTTTTGCGGTGTTATTTTGATACACCCTGTATAAGGGAAAATATAATTTATACACGTTGACTGTCCTAATGTTATTCTTATCTAATCTACAAGAAGTCCTCCATAAGAAATGGCATGTTCCACATATGGGTCATGGGACTCTGCGCCTAACTTTGATTAGGTAAGACGTCGCATGACCCATATATGGACAAATTCATCCAGAGGTTGGACGTGTTTGTAAAAAATTGATCGCTTACTCAGTGCCATTCGAAATAATATTCACAGTTTATACACACCTGGCGACACAATTGTTGTTGATGAGATCATGGTCCCTTTTCGTGGTCGGTTAAAGTTTAGACAATATAACCCTTCCAAAGCCCATAAGTATGGCATTAAGTTATTCAAATTGTGTACACCAAATGGATTCACATGGGACGTAAAAATTTATGCAGCCCAAGAAGAAGAGTAGAGGGACTTGATCTACCTGGTAGTACCGTCGTAGAGCTAATTAGACCTTTACTGAATGTTGGGCGTTTGGTAATAACTGATAACTTCTACACAAGCGTTCAGCTAGCAAAATATTTATATGACCACAATACTAATTTATTAGAAACTATTCGCAAAAACCAGACAGACCTGCCGAATGATGTAATAACCAAAAACTTAAAAAAAGGTGATGTAGCTGCGAAGCAAAAAGATTATATGACTCTGATAAAGTGGAAAGATCAAAGAGATGTTCATATCCTATCTACTTGTCACGACAATAAGATGGTCGTTGTTGGTAAAGACAGACTTGGTCATGACAAACTAAAGTCAGCTGCTGTTGTGGACTACAATTCTGGCAAGCAAGGAGTCGACATCTCTGACCAGTTATCTAGCTACTATACTTCTCTTCGTAAATCTCTATCTTGGTACAAGAAAATTGCGATAGAAGTAATTTGTGGAACTTTAGTTGTGAACAGTCATATATTGTTCAACTCGATGCAGCCCCATGGAAACCATAAGGGAATAAATTATATTTTTCATACATATTTATAAAAATATGTAAATTATGTAAAATATGTAAAATATTTATAGAAATAAATAATAAACATTAAATATCACAAAAGATATAATAACAAAATAAACACAATCATATTTAACTAAATAACAATATTTTGTTTAAGATATAGTGCTCAAAATGGGCACCATTTTCTTGAATATACATGCCCTTATTTTATTCTTTAGTGGAAAAGCATTTTGTTCACTTGAACTGACCCTCCAAAGTGTGAATTTAAAGATTAAAAAAAATAAAGATAAAACACCCTTGTGATTATACCCAATACGATAATATGATTCACACCCTTGCAGAGAACAAAGGTGGATAAAATTATGTAATTATGGAGGCTTCCTGGTAGTAGTGTTCGAATACCTTAGCCGTCTTGTTTTTATTTCAAGTCATTTCAGAAAAAAGTCGAAAATGTGAATTTTTCCTACTTTAAGGAGATGTAACTTCTTAGGGGAGGCTTTAAGAAATTTTTTTTATTAAAACCCCCCTTAAAATTTAGCAAGGAATCTCCAGTAGAATTTTCTGCACTGATTAATGAAACACCCTGTACATATATTTGAAATTTACATAGTTTTTAAGTAGAGTCTAAAATTCTTCATACCATTTACTTATCTACACAAAATCACAGATTTTCTAGCTTTAAATCCAAATATAACAATTAATATCGAAAAAATGAGCTTATTTTTGGGGCATGAGGGAGTTTAGACTCAATTTGCTTAAAAACTATGGTGAATTTCGAGTATTCGTAGGATACCTTTTTTTAGTAATAAAACTTCAGGAAATCAAACGCTGTATATGGTCTTATAAGTCCATATGGTGAAAAAGGGGTCATATTATATACTCTGTATCCACGCCACTGATGATTTTTTTCACATGTGCTTTTCTTCGTTTTCTGTGCTCTAAATTATTATAATTAATAACCTCTTGGTATAAAATTGAATTATGGAGAAAGGTCCAAGTTATGCGGCGCGAACTGAAAAATTTTTTTCTTCAACACTCTGTATCTTTTTTCCAAGCTTTCCCGGACATTTGTTTATAGGAAGGTTTATTCCTTAAAACAGGTTTTTTGTAAACTGGTGATCCTGTTACAAAAAAAACTGACTTACTCTGTAAAATTGAATTGTTATCCAGGATGTTATTTACCCATACATTGTATTCTTTATACAGGGTGAAATTGAGGTTTCCATTTTTTAACCAAAAAAAATTTACTAAAAATCGCAAGGAACCGTTTGGGTAACATCGAAGGGGAACCACAACGACGTAGTCATGGCTCACCCTAACCAGCTCTTATTAAGGCTCCACCCACTCCAATTATAAAATTTTAAATGACAATCCTTTACTTGTACGATACATCATTGGACAGCCCTTGAAAAATTCATTTTACCAATGCTAATAATCAAAGTCACATTTTTTTTACATATACACATACAGGGTGCATGAACATTTCAACAGTTACCATTTGCGGTACCTACCTAAAACAGAAAATATATAAAAAATCGCAAAACCCGTTCAGTGACTCACACTAATAATTATAAAATTTTAAATAGCAACCCTGTATATTGGATGCAATGTCACTTTTTTCTGTAAGCACTGAAAAGCGTTCTCAACAGCTTTCCAAGAATGTATCGCAAGGAGGGGTTGCCTTTTTAAGTTTTATAATTGGGGTGGGAGGAGCTTTAAGAGTTGGTGAAGGTGAGTCATTCTCAACATCATTTTGATTCTTCTTTCTGGGATACCTTTTCTGGGTTAGGTTAATTCTTCAAAATTACGTATTTTATAAATGATTTATTAACAATAATACCGTTGGAATAAATTTTTGATTAATTAAAGAAGTCTTATTATTATTAAACTTAAGATTAGGGGTAACATTTATCAGCAAATTACAAAATTGAATGCAGTTTTTTGTGGTTTTAGGTTCATGCTTTAAGGCCCGGTTACACGGTCCGTGGTTCGGCGAACCTGTCTCGAAGAGCCGCGAACCACGCACCGTGTGACATAGGTAGCTCGCTATGGGCTCGCGGTTCGTGGTGTATGGTTCGCCGTATCCATCGGGAGTCGGTAAATTTGCACAGAACAAAGCGGGCGAACCGATAGGTTCGTGTAGGTTTGTCGTCGGTTCGTGCTGGTTCGCCATATCCCGAACAAATGATCAGTTTTGCAATTTATTTTATGACAATTGTGTCTTTTATTGCATGCAGGCGGAAATTAAAAGTGATCTTAGTTAGGTATTTGATAGCAAGTCTTCGTATACTGCTTTTTAATGCTATAATCGTAATTGATTCCCTGGAAATTTTCTCCGAACAGACATGATCGGTGGTTACGTGTACACTGATAATTGATTTGACAGTTGGGAGAGCGCTCCTATTGCTTTCAATAAAACAAACTGGGTTCCATGTTGTCTCGGCGAACCGATTGCGAAAAAACACAAACGAGCCACGAACTGTGTGACCATCCCTGGTTCGCTAAAGTGCGAGTCTCTGCGAACCACGCACCAGTTCCGTGGTTCGCCGAACCACGCACCGTGTAACTGGGCCTTTACATTCATTTTTAAAAGTTGTTAATGTTGTAACGTTTTAAGATTGGTTAGTTCCTTGATCACAATTCAGTAATTAATAAAAATGTAGTTAAAAATTAAATATACAAACTGAAAATTAATAAGGGCTAGGCAAAATCGAAAGTATCTTCTTAAGGTATGGTCTTTATTATATACTCAACGTTTCGACCAAATAATTTGGAAGAAAGTCATTGCCAAAAATCTTTATTTTTCGCAATTACTTCTGTTACAATAATGATGAAAATAATAATAACATTATTTTTAATAATTATTAATTAATTCAATTAATAATAATACAGGGTGTCGCAGCTTATTCGAAGCGGTCTCTGTAGGCCAAACGATGGACTTTTTCAAAAAACTTTTTGAAAATTCAAGTACAGAATCACAATGGCCATAATTTAAAATTATTTTGGAGTATACAGAGTGTCCCATATGACAGTGGCATATCAAAGTTATGTTTTTTTAAATGCATGGAATGCTCCTATGTTATTGCATTTTTAGATTGTCTGAGAAAAAAAAAAGAGGCTTTTACAGTTGGTGTTTAAATTAAGAAGTTTTTGAGTTATAAACAAGTTAAAATCGTCATTTTTGAAGTTCAAGGCCCTGTACAGCGAAAACGGCTCAAGATAGAGAAAAACGGTTTACATGTCCCTATTTTAACTTTTCATTTACTATCCTATGATGTAGATGAAATGTTTATAAAGGGTGATAAAAAATTTGAAAAATTCTGAGATTTCTCCACGCGTCGCCAAATAAAAAAACCAAAGAAAGTACAAATGTTTCTATACCATAGGATAGTACATAAAAAGTTAAAATAGGGACATGTAAGCCGTTTTTCTCTATCTTCAACCGTTTTCGTTGTACAGGGCCTTGAATTTGAAAAATTACGATTTTCACTTGTTTATAACTCAAAAACTTCTGAATTTAAACACCAACTGTAAAAGCCAATCTTATTTTCTCTTCTCAGACAATCTAAAAATGCAATAACATAGGAGCTTTCCATTTAAAAAAACATAACTTTGATATGCCACTGTCATATGGGACACTCTGTATACTCCAAAATATTTTAAATTATGGCCATTGTGATTCTGTACTTGAATTTTCAAAAAGTTTTTTGAAAAAGTCCATCGTTTGGCCTACAGAGACCGCTTCGAATAAGCTGGGACACCCTGTATATTAAATATAAATATAGCTTACCTACTTTAAAAAAAAAACCTGAACCTAAAGCCTGAACCTAAACCCCCAAAAAGACTGTTCAAAATATTACATGCAATTATCAGTAATCTAATCTCACACTCTTTTTTTAATAATCTGGTTCGGGGTTGTTTTCATGATAATAATCATCTTCTCTAGCATCACTGGAATTTTCTAGAAATTCATTTTCTATTTCAAAAAAATTCCCCTCCCGATAACTATTTTCTTCCTCATTTTCTTCAAAATTTTTACCCATTTTCCCATCTTCAGAATTAATTTCAATATTTTCCTGCACCATCGTATCTGAAGACGTGCCACTTCCTTCTGACTCTGAATTTTTATCGTTCTTCTCTTCAGCAGTAGAATTTAAATCACCATGCTCGATTTTTCTAATCAAGTCGAGCACGTTTACATCGCCCACTTCTTCCCGAATTTCTTCATTTACAACAGAGGAGGTACGTTGGATTGGTTCACAAACCAGCACCTCTTGCTGGCTGCTGAAAATATGGTCATCTGTTTCATCTTTTGATAATTTGCCTTCTATAGTGGTAACTATGTTAGACACATCTACATCGGGGATTTCTTCGAATTCTTGTGGGGAATTGTTGATTATTGTGTTTTCAGCTTGCGTATCTTTGGTTTGATGTACACCGTTTGAAGTATCTTTCTTATTTAATAAACTACTGTACCTTAAATAATTTCCATCAAGGGAATATCTTTGAGGAATGTCTTTTGATTTTTCATTCATATTTCTTCGTTCAAAATCTTTGACCTCTCGCTTCCTGAATTCGATTTCATTTACAGACCTTCGTTGATTCAGTTGATCATTTCTGGGGGATTTCTGTTCGAAAATACTTCTCAAACTCTTAACTGACTTTATGACACCAAATTCTTCATGACTGATGAAAGAATTTTTATTTTCGTTTGACTGAACTTGAGTTTTATCTACGTTATGTGATGTTTCAAAACTTAATTTTGTTTTTGGATTAATTATTCCATTCACGGTAGGTTGGTGGGTTTTGTTGCCCTCATTAACTTGGTTAGGTAATTTTCTTGTCAAAATTTTATTACACATTTGAATGACAAGAATCAGCTCCCTTTTCTTCTTAGAAATACCCTCTTGATTCCCTTCGATGTTCACTATCTCGCTTAAAATCGCTACAAGCTGGATTTGATAATAGGCGTGTTGGTTTTTAGAATATGAATCGTAATTGTTGATTTCCTTTCTCATTTCCTCCAACTTTCTTTCGATAGCTATCAAATCTTGGTTTGCAAAGTCATATTTAAACAGACGTGGGGACTTTGGCTCTTGATACCGTATACTGGTCTGTGATCTAGAAAATGATTTAGATAAACGTAAATTTGGTTTTCCTTTAGGAAGTGGTTCTATATTTTCGAATATAGAAATAATACTGCGGACGTCGGTGGTGGGGATCTCAGAGTCTATCATCTTTGATAAGAAAGTCTTCCGGCCTGAAACAATATTTTTAACCAAGCATTAGGTAAGCATACTCAGGTAGATTTATTAACTAGGTATTTCAATAAGCATTATTATGACACTGATTAATGCATAAATTATTAAGGAATTTTGGGGTACATAATTTTTTAATTTTTGCTGTAAAAATTAGCTCAGTAGTAGGTAATGAAGCTTCGACATGATAGTTTAAAACTTTAATAAGCGTTATTGCTTTCATTACAGCAATAATTTTAATTGATGTAAATGAGTTTAACAATTTTAATTTCACCAGAATAATATTTAGATGTCGCATAGTACTTGCTTAAAATTAGTACCTAAACTAGAAGCAAACAAAGTTTAATAAATTTTCAGTCATTCTGAAATAGTTCAATAGTATAGGTATCTACTTATTTAAAAGTTACATTTAATTTTTTCTTTTTTTTGTAAATTTCAAGCAGCTAGTTTAAAATTAATAACTTCAAAAAATTATTGCTATGATTAGAAAAACAAAATTGGCTAAATAGTAATAATTACAATGGTCTATTTTATGTAAAAACTAAACCCTTTGAAATTACCAAATCTTTAAAAAATAAGTACCTATTATTACTAATATCTCACTAAATCTTTTTTTATACCTTTTAGGCGATAACAATGTATTTTAAACTGGCCAGGTCAGGTCAGGAGGAGGTTCAAAGATAATAATAATAATAATAGCTTTATTGCTCAACAGTATCCACCATTTACAGTGCAATACAACAAAAATAAATACAAATAGTTATACATTACAAAGATAGATAGACAACAACAAAAAAAAAATTATACACAGAAAACTCCCCAACAGAATTAAAATAATAACAATGGCAAGCAATATCTTACAAGATTAAAAAAAAACAAATCAACTAAATTTATAAAAAAATCTATAAAAAAGTTTTACGGGCAGTGTTGACCAGGAACTCAAGACCAGAGAAGATGTCACAATCATCACATAAACTGTTAAAGTCTCTAAACATCTCATTGAAAGGCGAAAAAACAGCAAGTTAGTTCTTGATCCATTATCATAAAAAAAATGGCATTCTGGCGAGAGCTAAACAGGGTGCCCACAAATTAACCTGCGAAAGCAAATCCGGACAGTCAATCCCACCATGTAGCAGCCTACATAGAAATAACACAGACATACATCTCCTCCACCTTCAAGAGACTGGAAACCATGTCATGTTCACAAGTTCTGCATACGCTATGTCTCTCTCCGGATAAGCCCCAGTAACTTTAAACACAAAATACTTCAGAAACCTTATCTGCACATTCTCAACAACGGATTTGTGACGGGCGCAAAGAAAGGAGACCCAATCACTGATGCACACCCAAGTTTAGACCTCACATACCCATAATAGAGCAAAATCAATGGTTGAATGTTGTTATCAAACCTCCTACAGTTGCCCACAATGAAACCAAACATTCTACTAGCATCCAACACAATACTATCAACATGCTTGGCAAAACTGCTCAGAACAGAATCAAATAAAACTCCGAGGTCTTTACAACTTATTGTAGTGCGAAAGAGTGTAAGTCCATCAACATTGTAAGGAAAAACTATATTATTCTGTTTTCTAGAGTATGTCATTACCTTACACTTCTGAGCATTCAAGTGAAGCCTATATAGCGCACACCATGTCTGAACAGCAGTAGTCTGTCTCTAAAGATCAAGGCAGTCATCATTGGTGGAAATGTAGAAAATATTTTCAGGTCATCAGCAAACAAGAGCTCACCACAGCAGTGCAAAGTATCACAGAGATCATTATAATAAACAGTAAAAAGAACAGCGGACCTATACTATACCCCTGTGGTACAACCTGGATGTTGCGATATACTGCTTAGAAGCAAAGCCATTATATGTATACTACAAATTGTCTACGATTAACCAAATAGGATGAAAGGAACAAAATCATCTCTCTGTCAAGACCAATCCGAAATAATTTCCCTATCAGAACTCTGTGATCTATCAAAAGCTCTCGAGAAATCCATGTAGACAACGTCAACCTGTCCCCGCCTATCCAGAAAATTTGCTATAAACTGAGTAAAAACTAACAAATTAGAAACAGTTAAACGACGATTCACAAAACCACGCTGGAATGGAGATTAACTGTTTTATCAGCGATGCCGGTTATCTGCATGCAGATTCCTTAATAACATCGTGCCCTTTTGTGTCTGTAGTCATGTCTACAAGCAGGAGGCCGCGCTTGTCTGGGACAACAAAAACCTGAACCGAGAGGAAATAACCTCATCAAAAAACTAAACCCAAAATCAGGATGATGGGATGAATAACTGAATAGAGGATCAGTCGATATTGGATGTAACCTAGGGGCACCTGGCGAACCCCGTTACTATGTATACAGCTTCCGCCCCACTCCATGCGGGGCTCAGGTTTGGGGCTACATTTTCCCTTGCTATACTGGAATAACTGGGATGAGTCGAGAAACAAACAAAAACCCAGGACATCATCGTAACCAACGTCTTATAGGACCAGAACTTTTTTGCGGGCTGGAGAAAATGTTTTCAATGACAAAATAGTGTATTTCTTATAAAAAAGATACACTAATAATGAAAGAGGTGGAAACCGGAAGCGGAAATATCTGGGAAGACCTCCCATGCAGGATTAAGACAGGCCAAAATAATGCTTGAGGAATGCAACCTAACAAGATTTTGCAAAACAAAATGACCAAACCTGTAGATTCTACTTTGACAGGGAAGAAAAGAAACCTCATTAATACATTTCCTGGTTGAGATCCATCAATACAATGAAGAAAATTCCGCGCTATCGTTAGGTCTTTACTAATTTACTATAGGACAGAATGGACTTCCGTATTTTAAGAACCGTTAAAAATTATCAAAATTTTCCGATAAATATTATAGAATTGGATGGAGTGCTATAATCGAATAGTCATCAGAAGGGAGGCAGTGAGGTATTCTAGGTCTTGGTGTAGATGCATCCTCATAATTCAATATACCTACATCATATCCTCATACATACATACATACATAATCGTGTTGAAAACTATTTTTTTTTATTGATGCATTATGAGATCATTTGTTACACAAAAAAATGTAACGCATATATAGTTGGACCAGAGATATAACGAAACGACTTCTGTCATTTTATCAATTTTTGGATTATTGAAATACTGTTATGAAGTCATAAAATATGACAGTTTAACAATTAGATCATTTCGTTATATCTCTTGGTCGACTATACTTATAGGTACTTCTAAAATTTGTCACTAGCCAAGTGGTTCTCTCTGCTATGATAAACAATAAACTTCACCATAAGTTTAGCATATTAAAATCATATTAGAACTCCAGAATTTCACTTTCAAGTCGTAATATTTTGAATGGATAATAGTTTTTACCATAAATTCACCAAAAAAAAAACAACAATGGAATCCTCTGTGATACCATTGTGAAGGAAACATTTATTGATAAAATACAGAATCTGACTAATGTGTATCTACACCTATAGGTATCTGCTAAAAAAAATTAAGACAACTTACCTGTTTTATTTGTTCTGAAACTTCAATACTTAATTTTATTGTTAAAATATTATTAGATAGATATTTGTTTGTATGTATCACGAATGAATCTGATAATACACTGATATATCAGCTTTAATCACAATAGGGTAAGGATGACATTTTTATCTGATGAGGTAAGTTGCAAAATTAATAAAAATCGATTGTTATGTTATAATAGTTCTCTTATCAGGCTAAACAAAATACGTATAATGTAGAATTTAATCTCTCCGTAAAAATTTATGGAAATATCTGATAAAATTATATATTTATTTGAAATTTGCGCTTTTTACGTGACGCATAGTTAATTGATTGTACCTTAGGTATATCACGAACTACATATACTACCTAGGTATATGCATTTTTTTTCTATTTATTATCTATTATAGGTAGGTATACAGGGTAAGTCATTGATATGGGAAAGCTCGATTACACCTATACCATTAAAGATATCGAAATGAACCAAAAAGTGTTGTAAATGGGAGGGTAAAGTGCAGTTTGTAAAATTATTTTCAGATACACAGGATGGCCCAATATCGCTGTACGCCATACAACTTTGTTATTTTAAATAGGACACCCTCTATATTATTACATCTTTAGATTATTTGAGAAAAGTAAAAAAGAATGGTTTGTAAAGTTGAAGTTTTTAATGAGCAATTTATGAGTTATAAACAAATGAAAATCGCAATTTTCCATTTTCAAAGCAGCTTATATTGAAAACGGCTCGAGATATGGCAAAACGGCTTACATGTTCCTATCTTAACTTATCAAGCGGTATCCTATTGGATGGATGAAATTTTTATACAGAGTGGTAAAAAATTTGATTATTTTCATCACTCGGTATAAAAATTTAAGCTACATGATAGGATACCAAATGAAAAATTAAGATAGGAACATGTAAGCCGTTTTCCTCTATCTTGAGCTGTTTTTAAGAAAAGCTGCTTTGAAAATGGAAAATCGCGATTTTCATTTGTTTATAACTCATAAATTGCTCATTAAAAACTTCAACTTTACAAACCATTCTTTTTTACTTTTCTCAAATAATCTAAAGATGTAATAATATAGAGGGTGTCCTATTTAAAATAACAAAGTTGTATGGCGTACAGCGATATTGGGCCATCCTGTGTATCTGAAAATAATTTTACAAACTGCACTTTACCCTCCCATTTACAACAATTTTTGGTTCATTTCTATATCTTTAATGGTGTAGGTGCAATCGAGCTTTCCCATATCAATGACTTACCCTGTATATTCTTTCGTTCACTGCGCTAAAGTTTTAATTTTTTTCTGCTTTAATTTTCTCCGGTCGCAGTAATAGAGCCTTTCAATAAGGGACCGGATGTTAGCATCGAAAAATCGCAAAATATCCACAGACCTTCTGAACTTGACTTACCTAAGTCACGTACTGCGCATATTTCATTCCCTCCTTAATTATGTTGGCATCAAAAGATACATTTGTACAATCTTTCGAGTTGCAGCCGCAATTACTACAATACGAGCAAAAAATTGGTGGATCGGTCAAAGAACGTTTTGTGATACATAGCAGGTAGGTACCTCACTACGTTAAAAAGGGGGCCCCGGCTGCTTCACTGCAGTCGTTAAGTTATGTCAGAGACCCTTGGGCTACTTGAAAACTTCTGACACTTGGGCTTTACCACAGCCATACGATATTTATTTATTTATTTTACCTCACTATAGTACAATTTCTCCCAGAGCAAGATTATACAGATGTCAATTTGAAAACTTGCCACCCTCAAATTCTCTTTTGAAAACTGTTTCTCATAGAAATCCCGAAACAGGTCAATTTTATTAATTTAATTTATGTTCTATTGACGTAAAAAATATATACAGGGTGTTCCTTGACTAAGTAATGACGACATTGTCTATTTTTTTTGGGACAGCCTGTATATAAGTATATTTTCAGACGATTGTCTGAGAAAATCCAGTGACAATGGTTTTCATAGTTGGAGTTTAAGCTGAATAGTTTATGAGTTATAAACAAGTGAAACTAGTAGTTTTTCATTTTCAAAGCAGGCTTGTTTTGAAAACGACTCAAGATATCGGAAAACGGCTACATGTCCCTATCTTAACTTTTCAAGCGTTAGTCGATTGTGTGGATGAAATTTTTATACAGGGGATGAAAATTATAATATTTATTTTGATCACTCTCTATAAAAATTTCATCTACATCATAGGATATCGCTTGAAAAGTTAAGATTTCATTTTATTAAATTTTATCAAGGAACATGTAAGCGGTTTTTCGATATTTGGAGCCGGTTCCGATTTACACTTTTTTCGAAATGGAAAATTGTGTTCTCATTTGTTTATAACTCATAGTCGTCATAACTTACTCAATTTAAGCTGCAACTGTAAAAACCATTCTTACTCAGACAATCTGAAAATATACCTACTAATATACAGGTGTCCTATTTAAAAAAAATAGACAATGTCGTCATTACTGATGAGTTAATGAACACCCTCTGTATAAATTTTTTACGTCAATAGAACATATAAATTAAATCAAAAAAATTGAACTGTTTCGGGATTTCTTTGAGAAACATTTTTCAAGGGAGAATTCGGGGGTGGCAAGTTTTCAAATTGGCACCCTGATTATGGAAGTATCAGATCTGTATCGTTATCTGTACCTGATATAAGTATGAACATTTCGAAGATGTAAATAACGATTGCTCAATAATTCAAAACGGTCTTCATAACTTCTGAAAGAACAAAACTTATTCATATTACCTACTTTCAGAAGAAAGTATCACTACCTATAATAGGACTTCAAATCCAAAATTCATGTTCGAATTTCTTGGAATGCCTGATTCCTTATTATAAAGGTGTCCCAGCTTATTCGAGTCGGTCTCTGTAGGCCAAACGATGGATTTTGTCCATTTTTTTTTTTGCAAATTCAAGTAGGTACAGGATCACAATGGTCATAATTTAAAATTATCCAAACGAATCTTATTTTTGCTTCTCAGGCAATCTAAAAATGCGATAACATAAAAGCATTCAATTTAAGCCACTGCCATATATGGGACACTCTGTATAGTCCAAAATAATTTTAAATTATGGACATTGTGATCCTGTAATTGAATTTGCAAAACAAAATTTGAAAAAAATCAAAAATCCATCGTTTCCAGCTAGCACATCATGTATATTCCAAGGATCAAAAAATGTTTTATCAAATTATCAAAAAACGATTACACCCACATTCGAAGAGTCAAAGAAGAGAAAGTAAACACACATTTCCAACCGAGATGAGTTACACGTTCCGCGAGCAAGAGCCGTGAAGTTTTTCAACATAGTCCTAATTTCATTTTTTCTTTTTTTTAACAGTGTGAAGAAGGTATCTATAGTAACTCATTTGGAATGCTCCTAGAGGTTATTGCATTTTTAGATTGTCTGAAAAGAGAAAATAAGATTGGCTTTTACAGTTGGTGTTTAAATTCAGAAGTTTTTGAGTTAAAAACAAGTGAAAATCGTCATTTTTCAAGTTCAAGGCCCTGTACAACGAAAACGGTTCAAAATAGAGAAAAACGGCTTACATGTCCCTATTTTAACTTTTTATGTACTATCCTATGATGTGAATGAAATGTTTATACAGGGTGATAAAAAATTTGAAAAATTCTGAGATTTCTCCACGCGTCGTCAAATAAAAAAAATCAAAGAAAGTACAAATGTTTCTATACCATAGGATAGTACATGAAAAGTTAAAATAGGGACATGTAAGCCGTTTTTCTCTATCTTTAGGCGTTTTCGTTGTACAGGGCCTTGAACTTGAAAAATGACGATTTTCACTTGTTTATAACTCAAAAACTTTTGAATTTAAACACCAACTGTAAAAACCAATCTTATTTTTTCTTCTCAGACAATCCAAAAATGCAATAACATAGGAGCATTCCATTTAAAAAAACATAACTTTGATATGTCACTGTCATATGGGACACTCTTTATACTCCAAAATAATTTTAAATTATGGCGGTTGTGATTCTGTACTTGAAATTTAAAAAAATTTTTTGAAAAAGTTCATCGTTTGGCCTACAGAGACCGCTTCGAATAAGCTGGGACACCCTGTATAATATAGGTAATAGTTAGTTGTCTACACATTCCCTGATGACCCCAAATACATACTTATTAGAGTAGGTACTTATGCTATATTTAGTTTATGCAACGTGGTCCCACGAAAACATACCAGGCTTACTAACTTGGAAACTGAAGATGTGCCCGAAACATATTTCGGGGAGCATATTTCGGTTGCAAATTTAACTACCCAAATTCATCCCTTTGGCAGGGATTAGATATCCCTTTTTTCGCTTATCATCATAGGGAACATATTATATCGAGTGTGATACATCATTTGAAAGCTACTTAAATTCTCTTTATTATAACGATATCTCAATAATTTAATAAACACTTAAAGAAAACCTTCAAAAGGGGAATTCATCCATGGCACAATAAGTCAATACAATAAATTCAAATTTCGCGCGCTTATGAGATCCGACTGACGTCATTGCGCAGATTTGACGAAAATAAGACCGCCTATACAATAAATGGAAATTGTGTGCAGTAACTGACAGTAGGTACTAAAAAAGCAATTTCGGAAAAGCGGCAAGCGGAAAATTTTTCTCACAACGAAAGTTCCTGCTTTCCGCTTCTCTGAAATTTCTTTTTTGGAAATTTCAGTTACTGCACACAATTTTCACATGTAATACCACTAGAGGTCAAATTATTTCCGGAAATTTTTTCGAGCTCACGAATATTTTGAAAATTATCGCGAGCCGAAGGCGAGGGATAATTTTCTTAAAATATTCGTAAGCGAGAACAAAATTTCCTGGTATAATTTGATTTCGAGTGGTATTTGGAAAGAAAATTTCACAACAAAATTAGTTTTGAATAGAAAAATTGCAATTTAATTGTTGAATAAAAATATGACATGGCGGCGTAACATAATCACGTGACAACGCCAAACTGACGTTTAATAACTGAGCCACCATTATTAGCACTGTCTAACACAAATTTTAGTTTCTAAACTTCACCAGCCGAGTGTGGTTTTTGGTAATGATAAGTCGACAATTGTGGTACAATAGTAATTATGATTAGTATTGATTAGATGCCATTCTTTCCAAAGCGCAAGGATTTCCTCAGCAGATGGATTCTATCAACAAAAAGTGCCATACAATTAATTATAAAGATAAAGTGGTCGAACCCCCATGAATTCGCCGTGAGTTAATCCGAAAAATTATGTAAGTACCTACCTATTTCACATAGAATTACTAAATTAGGTAAATTAGGTTTCTTCAGATCATTTTTTCGATAGTGAATCCGTGATTTCATACGTGGTAATACGCGAAAACATCACTTTAATATTAAATTATAATAGAAACTTTAACAAAACGCATTGGTTGATTAATATTAATAACAGCAACAGTCAACAGTTGACATTTATAAAGATCCGGTTTGTCACTATTAAACGTCAAAAAAATTTCCACTATAATACTCTCCAGCTTACCCCTGCAGGAGAAAATTTCCGATATAATACACAAATAACCATGGCAACGGTAAGCAATGCTCGATCTTTATTGGCTGAAAATTGATGGCGTGAAATTTTCATACCAATGTATGGTATCATAATTATCTTCTGTATTATAATAATTATGTCATTGTATAATATATGTATATGGTTGCGTCATCAAAGCCGTCAGCTGCTGAGTTGATAGCAAAGTCGCTGTCTTGACAATTAACTGATGGGTGTTTATTGAACGAGCAAAAACTATCCTGTACTGCTGAAACTGATGTCATTACTGTCAATTTTTAAAACAGCCTACTATACAGGGTGATCAGTAATTCGCGCACTCCGAATACAGGGCGATATAGAACCCATTAAAATTAAAGACATCTGCAAAAAAATTGAAATAAACGGTTGGTTTTCATGTTACAGAGTTTCCCTCATCCGAGTTTAAAGGTAATTTTTTCCTTAACCGTGATAAAAATTAATGTAAAATTTAAGTTACTGTAATGTCTGGAACGGATACCATATAATTCATCAATTTTTTTCTCACAAAACCTCTTTACAGAGGAATTGAGAATGTTGGAAATTGATACCATACCTAACACTGAACGAAATTTGAAGTTTGGCAACCGCCTAAACTCAACTCAGAATATAAAATATTCAAATGCCTTCGGTTTATATAGAAATAATAGTTATTTATGTATCAAGGGAGTTATGAGGATGTTAATTACAGAGGGCAACATATTGCAATTCCGAGGGACGTTAGTCCCGAGGGATTGTTAAGTTGCCCGAGGTTATTAACATCTAATAACTCCCGTGATACATAATCTATTTTATTTTATACTAAATGAAATATAAAAACGAAATCTGTTGGTTTTTAAAATTAAACGAATGTTTTTAATAATTGAGTAACCATGATTATTGATTACCATGGATATATCAACTGAAAAGTTTGTAGAAAATGACATATGAAATCCAAATATGCAACCAACAATGCAATAACAAAAGCAACATCCAATGGTTACCAGAATTAAACCAATAGTAATATTAGAATTAGAGGGAGTTATGGATTCATAACAGTCCCAAGGGAGTTATGAGTATGTTTATAGTTACGGTAACCAAGCGTTTATCTAGTTATAATCCCCTGCAGCACATTATATTGTCCCAATATTGGATCGATATGGGCAGCATATCTTATTTAGGCCCAATATGTGGATTATCTAGCCAATATTGGCGTTATACTGGATCAGAACTGGCGCACAATATTGGTTTGGTAATATGTCTCACATGATGGCCCAATATATGAACGGCAGATTTAAATTAGTATGTATTTTGGTTATATTTGATATACATTGGACTCATATTGTATACGCGCTACATATTTATCAATATAGGTAATTTATTGGCTAAATATAAGTTATGAATAGATATCTTTTTAGTACCACAAAGTTTTTCTTCTTCAAAATTCATGATATACCCATAGTTAAGCTTACATTATATTTATTGTATTAAAAAATGTGTACGGGTGCAAAATAGTCCATCCGCATTTCCATTATATCTTCCATATTGGCTGTACATTGACTACCTATATCTGTATTGTCTAAACAAAATAGGTTATGTATTACACGCAGTTGTACCGCGTGCTCCGTGCGTTCGTGTGTACTAAGTATAAATTAATCATTTATACATAAGAATAAGAATAAGAAACAACTACTGTTGACTACAAGAAGTCAAGAAGAACTGTAAGTAAGTACATATTTAATATAATTAGTATCGATTTTGCTATAGTGCTGATAACATTGTTGTACTTTATTCACCTAACGACGTGTGAGCCAAAGGCAAATAATAAATAATTTTTTTGGTGGTTGTAGAACGTAAAATTTTCAATTATTATTACTAGAAGTCTAGAAGCCTAATTACAGTTGTTATTTTCCTGTTTTTATGATTATTTAACACGGGCGTAATTTCAAATTAAGATAAATTGTACCTAACCTCTAAACAGGTAATTTTATTGGCCCCATATTGAGCCAATATTTATTTTATATCAAAGTGATTCAATTAAATGTATATAGGTATATCAAATCCTCAAAATGTTCTATGTGTTATTATATCATGTGAGTAATATTGAATTGGAAAAGTGGAGAAGACAGGTTTTTTGAATCGCTTTGAGACTCAACATCTGTCTGGGGAGGTAACATTTCTTGCAAAATTTTGATCATGTCGCTATTAAATAATTGCAAAAACACTCGTGGTCGAATAGGTATCCCGGTACTTTAGCAACTAGGTATAATCTAACATAAAATATAGATAAACTTGGTGTTTCTAACAATTAATTTTTTTGAAGTTTTTCAAATACAAAATAAAATTTGGTAAGCGCAGGCACACTAAGTGAGCTTTGTAAATAAAAAATAGCTGAATGAATAAGTCTGGAGCTCATCTACAGTTGTTGAACACCAACACATAGAACAGGAAGTTTTAACTGACCAAGATGTAAATTTAATTCTTTGGTAAGAGAAGTTATTTTAATTAATTTTCAGTTACTCTCTTACGTTATATTAATTGCTCTAGGATGAAATGCTGTGTACCTACCTGAGTGGATGCGGAGGAAGAAAAGCAGAGGACTAATATGCCATGCCTAATAGTGACAATACTGACAATAATTTAAATTATCTTTCTTGTTAAAATTTATATCATTTTATACATGCTTTTTCGTAGCTATTTTGATTATGTTATGTAGGATTTTAGAATTTAGCGATCTATAATGTGAAAATCAGTGTTTTATTGATTTTGAAATTTTATAATTTGTTTGTCATCATCTCATTATCTTCCATATTAATTTTTATTTTTAGTTTACCTAACTAACATTATATGCTTAGAGTTTAAAAAAATAGTATAAGAATTTGATTATTTTTTAAATTAATATAGAGTTTTTCTACAAGCTTGACTACAAATAAATATCAAAAGTTTTGACTAACAGAGTATTTTCATACCTTTAAATGCAGTCATTATTCCCATATAATCTGGTAAATTACTTATTATTATTTATTACAGCATTGTCGGATAGATCATGTTACCAATATTCACAATTGATCATATTATTGACATATTTATATTGTAAAAGCATTTGAAGTTTATAAGTATAATCAATATTTGATCAATATAACAGGTACATGTTGGCGATATATTTAATACGTATATCGTTCGAGCATGGTTAAAAAATATTTCATCAATATAACATTCCAATGTTGGGCCAATTTTGTAACGTCATATAGGATAAATATTGTTTTCATATATGTTGCCAATCTTGGCAATGTCTGTCGCGGGGCATCAAGGGCCAATATGTGGTGATAATATTTAACCAATATGTTTGTGCTACTGGGGATGTATTAGTATGAAATAAAAATAATAACAATACCATCCAACCCGAACATTCACATGTTCAGTGCAGTGGTGCCACCTGTTTTTTTTTTACAAAAATGGTCATATCTTTGGAAGAAAAGAACTTACAACACTGCGATAAGAAAATTTATCACTTTTAAAAAGTGAAGTAGGTATATTCACAGCATGCTCCAAGTGCGCGAGTTACTGATCACCCTATATATACAGGGTTATTCACGGTATATTACGCCACGGAAGATTATGGCCGTGTCTCTGGATTTTAGGATCTTTTCATTTTTGAAGTGGATAGAGATCCGGCAGAGGTATGTTTTAAAATTATATTCATAATGTACAGGCTGTCCCAAAAGCATGAAACATATCAAAGTTATGTTTTTTTAAATGGAATGCTTCTATGTTATTGCATTTTTAGATTGTCTGAAAAGAAAAAATAAGATTGGGTTTTACAGTTGGTGTTTAAATTCAGAAGTTTTTGAGTTATAAACAAGTGAAAATCGTCATTTTTCAAGTTCAAGGCCCTGTACAACGAAAACGGTTCAAGATAGAGGAAAACGGCTTACATGTCCCTATTTTAACTTTTCATGTACTATCCTAGGGTGTAGAAATATTTGTACCTTCTTTGATTTATTTATTTGTCAACGCGTGGAGAAATCTCAGAATTTTTCAAATTTTTTATCACCCTGTATAAACATTTCATCTACATCATTGGATAGTACATGAAAAGTTAAAATAGGGACATGTAAGCCGTTTTTCTCTATCTTAAGCCGTTTTCCTTGTACAGGGTCTTGAACTTGAAAAATGACGATTTTCACTTGTTTATAACTCAAAAACTTCTGAATTTAAACACCAACTGTAAAAGCGAATCTTATTTTCTCTTCCCAGGCAATCTAAAAATGCAATAACATTGGAGCATTCCATTTAAAAAAACATAACTTTGATATGTTTCATGCTTTTGGGACACCCTGTACATTATGAATATAATTTTAAAACGTACCTCTGCCGGATCTCTATTCACTCCAAAAATAAAAAGATCCTAAAATCCAGAGCCACGGCCATAAACTTCCGTGGCGTATACCGTGAATAACCCTGTATAGGTATACCTACTACATGCTGAGAAAAAAAAGGCCCGAATGACGTCGTATGATCTCTAAATATGACGTCACATTGCTTGCCTTATGGTTATTTTTGATATTCGGTTAAAGGGAGGTTATTTTTGTCCCCCGAAAAAGAAAAAGAAAATTTTGATGAATTATTTTTATATGGTAGATTTTTGGGTTCCTTTTTTTGAATTTAATAAAAATTAAATTATAATGTATAATGTATACATATAAACTTGAAAATAAAATATATTTCTTAGCGCATCGCCTCTGAAAGACGATTTTTCAGAGCTTAATAGCCGGCGGAATGACGCATATTGCAGCCCTACATGCAATACCCACTCGTTTCTAAGCGTACAAAATATTCCAGCCCGCAACGAACGTTTTTTCTGGCCCTTGGGCGGACAGATTTAGTCGTTACTATAACAACTAATACTGTATAGTTGTTATCAGTTAGTGATTACGCGGCAGGTGAGAGCTCGGCAGCGAAATTCAAGCACACAGCTGACAACTACCGAGACCACGATACGCGCATATTTCAATCAAGTCTAAACGAGCTGGAAATATAATAATAACAGGTAGTAAGTAACTATCTAACTATAACGATTAACGGGGGTTACTAGTTTCTGAGGTTTCGTCAATAAAGCAACAAAATGAACGCTAGACAGGAAAATAACACTGACAGTGAATTAATTTGCACGCCACCACATATTCGCCAACAAGCTAACAAGCCAAAGTATTCAGTGTTCTAACGCAATGCGCTAAAAAATAGCGTCTACATCTCGGCCGGACAAGAAGTCCATTATTTAAGCTCGTATTCAATCGACCCTCGCTCCGCTCGGCCCGATAACTTCATTCGCGCCGAAATGAACTTCTTTCCGCCCTTGATATAGAATATACTATTCTTTCATAAAAATAGAAGTCTCCGATTTTCTGTTTTGTCAGGATATTTCAGCAACGACTGAAGTTATTATAATTTTATTTCAGATTGTTCTTATTAAGCATATTCAACCGATTTCTAGAAAGAGACTAGCAAAGCACAAAGAAAACACAAGCAACCATCGATCACGGAAGGAAAGCAATAAAATTTTACGTTTAAATAACCATCTCGTCGCGCGAAATGCTTTGAATCAAAATCCAGCCGCATGACGTCATTGCGCAGTAGTTGACCAAAATAGAAAACGCTATTGGCATACCGTGTGTATCGCGTACCGTGTGTCGTGTGTATTGTGTTTTATAGTGTTTCTGAACGAATTTTTTTCATTGAACGCCAGACGACACTTTGGGCCCGGTTTCATGAGAAATTTTGAAATAAGTTAGTTTGGCTTTGGGTAATTTTAAACACTTTCGTTTTAAACAGTTGTAAACAATGTAAAATTAGACTTTAAATTATTAAATTTTAAACTAACTTTAATTTTATCGCGAAACCGCACCTTTGTTAATTAAAACTTCTTACCCTAACTGTACTCGAGACTCGAGCACGAAACGTTAGCAGCAGCACCAGTAGGAGCACGAGCACTATCGTACTGTCGACTTTGTATTTCCTTGCTGTCTAGTCCAGTCAATAATAAAATAAGAAGAAGAAGAAGCAAACATAAATTTAGGTTAAGTTGCTTTGTTGTTGTTTGTAAATGAAGTTTAAGTTTTGTTATTTTTCAATAAAATCGCATTCAAACCGTTTGATAATCAAACGCATATAATACAGCTTAGCTTATAGATAGCTGACCATTTACCAAACAAATACCAAATAAAATAAATATTAATTGAACCTGAATCTCGGTGCTTAACAGTTTGCAGTGTTTCCACTCTTTGAATTGTAGAAAAGAAAGTGTGGGTGAGTAAATTGTACCTATTAATTAGATCTTCCTACCTAATGGATTTTGAAAACTCCTTCTCCTCCTATCCCCTTTACCTTTACTCCTTCTTATAATCAGAAATAATATCCCCCCTTTTGCCCAACCGATGGAGAACAAGTAGTATCCTGCTATAAAATAACTTTCGAATCTAAAATTCATAAAATTTTTTCAATTCTTAATTATTATTTACTTGTGCTACTTCAGCTCACCTATTTGAAATTAATATGCAGACTTTGGTAGATGCTCATGCTTGGAGAAGAGTGATATCAATAATTGATTATGCAATAATAATGTCCCTTTAATTGACAAGTTTCATTCCTCGCAGTTGCTTCATGTATCATTTAAGACATTTTTTCCCGCCTTCGCCACAGTAGTCATATGAACTCCATAGATTCTCTCAATAATCTCAATCATGAAGAATAATTGTGAAAATGTTACATATTATTTATTATTTAATATTTCCTTAGATGGTGACTGCACTGGAATGGTCTTTGAATCTCTACTAAAATAAGTTGCAAAGATTAAAGAAGCAAGATGGAGTTTTTACCGTATTTAGAGGAACAAAGAAATAAACTTTCCTCCAATGAATATTGCCACCTAGTGTGGGAAATTATGAACGATTGTCAGGAGACCCAGATTCCGCCATCTGTTAAGCAACAGTTCAAGTATCATTTGCCAATCTCGCCTTCTGATTTTTTAAAAGCTTGCATACAGAAGCTGGACGAACAGATCAAAAATGGCAACAACTTGGACGAACTCACCGATCAACAACGCCTCTACCTTCTTAGTCTGGTTCATTGGTTTCTTTTTAACGACGAAGAAATGCAAACCAGTTTACTAGCCGCCGAACTGTACATCCAACTCATAAAGATACCAAATAACTTGTTCTTTCAGGATACTTTATTTTCAAGGGTATTCGCCAGGGTGTCAGAATACCAAATCGAAACCAATATTTTACCAGTTCTGAGAAGACTTAGAGGTTTTTTTAAATCCAACGAGTTGGAGACTAAACACAAGGACATTGTTGTGGACCTTCTCGTGGATATTATTAAATGTCAGGCTTCCTCCGTTATTTCAGTTTTTTTTATTGGTAAGTTTAGTCAGGATAAAATCTATTGCAAATATTTAAAATTTTAATACCTAATCATTAATAAAAATTAAATTTTAGATGGTATACTAACTGAATGTGACCATGAAGCTCTGATTTGTTTGAAAACACTAGCGTTAAAAGATGAAAGCACCACTGGATTATTTATGATATCAAAAGCTCTGCTTACAGGACTCACTTCTTTTAGCAACAACACTCTTACCCCTCAAAGACGAGGCATAATTCAGCGCAATTTTAGATATCTGATCAAAGATCTTCACAATAAGATTTTAAATGATTCTTACTCGGCTTTGAAAAATGCTCTCATTCATACATGGACTTCTTCTGATTTCCAGGATTATGAGGTAATATTAAAATTTTCCAAATGATAAAATTCCTGAATAAAATTGATAAATTTTAAGATAATAATGTCTTCATCAATTTTATTAATATTATGTACCTAAGTCTGATTTAAAAATTATTGAACTATTTGATATTGTATCTTGCTGTAAATGTTTATTTCAGGCTTGTGTTGCCATCATGAACGACATGGATCTAGATTCCTATCAGTTCTTGACCGAAAAGATGAATAGGATTATGGTCTCCAAAGATGACGTTTGCAAAAAGAACATGAATAGGTTAGCTCATGCTATTTTAGATTGTCCTCCTGAAAATTATCCAAAGGATAAATTAAAAGTCATGCATCAAATTATGCTTAGAAACTTGATCATGAACACCGGGTCCAACAGTTTGGAGGTTTATGGAAGCGCCATAGAAGTTATAGCTTCCATTTGTGATGGAAACGGTCCAAATCCAACGATTACTGATTCTCTAAAGGTATTATTTGAGTATTATTATTACTCACATTATATTTTTTAAATAGTTTTTTATTGAAAATAAACTACAGGAGAATCCCTATGACATCCTGGGGACTCCCCTGCAGTGAAAACAAGTGGTATTGGTACCTACCTACCTACTTGATACATGCATCAATAAGATGAATATAAAATCCATCCTAATTACTTCATTATTGAATAGTATACCAATATACCGTATACATACCGTGTGTCCCCGGATAGGTGAAACGACTCTTATAAAAGACAAAAATTTTTTGATTTCAATTTTAATTTTTTGGGGTTCAGCCCTGCTTGGCTAAAGAATAATTTCTAACAAAATTTTAGTTTTGAAAAATCAAGCATGCCTTGGAAATTTCCAAGAAACCGGTTTTTCTGTTTAGTAAAGTGCCTTTTATGTGGCAAAAACGACAAAATGTTATTTGAAAAAGTTGTTCAGAATCAACATTTAGGTCCCTATACCAAATTTCAAAATCATAGATCAACTTTAATTTTTTTTCATTTATTTTTATGTTTTATTTTACAAATCAAAGAATTTCATTTTGTAACAAAGACTGCCATGGAAAAACCAAATTGTATCCATGGCAATAGCAATTTGTCAATATATTTCCAAACCGGTAAAATGGAAATACACTTCGTGTTTTGTGGGCAACCTAATCAATTGATGTCAGTGAAATTAATAGCACGGAAAATGTTAAATGAGTAGTTTTATATGGAGCAAAAAAAATTTGTTTAGAGTGGGGGATTATTTATATTTTGCAGTTGCAAAAAAAAACTCATTTTATCAAAAATTTGCAGTTAAGTCGATGTTCTGGAGCAGCGAATATGAAAAAAAAATTAGTTAGTATTAAAAAAGTATAGTCCAATAAAGTCTAAAAAGTCATACGTATCGATTAAGAATACACATCCTTTTGATAGTTTGATTTATTTTGTTTCATATACGTGGTTTTTATAATAACCGTCCAGTTTGTCTAAACACTCCATCCCGCATAAATAAGTATACGTCAACATTGGTTTTGAATGAGAATTAAATGCACAACACAGAGGATAGAATGTCATTACGTGAATAAATTTTATGTAGTTGTCAGGGGCTCTCAAACTGACGTAAGCGCTTCAATTATTGTTTGAATGATTCCTTCAATAATTTACGCTCGTTCACAACTTGACAATTAACTGTTTGACATTTTCTGGTGAAATTAAAAATATTAATTCGGACGGTTAGTGTGACGTCACATCTGACTTTTTAAAGTTAATCCTACTATAGCTAAAATCAATGATAAGATCTGTACAAAAGCTGAGTTCTCTTCTGTATCTTATATGGTTCCCAATATCTTCACATTGCATAATTCCGGCATCCTTTGGGAAATTTAGGAAATTTTAGGTAAATTTCTGATTGCTGAGGGAATAAAGTTTACATATTATTATCTAGAAATAAGATAATCAAACATTTATTTTATAAAAATATGCCCAATATTTTTCTTCACTCCCAAAATTATTCGACAAAATGCAGGCATATTTTTGAAAAGTTAAAATATATTTTTAGCTTTTCACGATTCACTCCAGATGTTTCATCAAAAATCCATATAACTTTAAATATGGCTTACTTCTTGAAGGTCTATCAAAAAATTTAAATGTTCTGCACACTATTCAAATGTTGATTAAATAATTTATTGACAATTTTTTAGGTATGGTATTTTTCGCATAAGTAGTCCTCTTTATTAGTAAATTTTGTCTACATTTTCCATAATATTCTTATGCAAATTTTTTAATTGCAGATAGTTTTGGATTCATCTACAGATACAATAAATAAGGATACATTCCTAAAGAGATTAATTACTCTAGTGGATGTGAAGTGGAAAAGCAAATTAAGAAATAGGAACATTTGCACCATTTTCTGTTTCCTCCTTGAAAGTTTCAATAATCTCAACAAATACAACTGCAGTGAAGTAAATATCTTCACAAAAAATAATTTATAAATTGTTATTTTCAAATAAATTGCGTTACAGCTATTGAAATCTTTGAGTGCTGAATGTTCGCCATTCGATTTGAAAGGTTGTCTGTCGAATTTGAACCAACTCTACGTACATCTCAACAATAGAGGAGACGATATTTTAGCTCAGCTAGTTTTTCATGTGTTATATAAAATGGCAATGCATCCACAAGCAACATCCTCTGAATTTGTGAAGGTAACTGATGTGAATAATTCTATCTGATGTATTGTTATTAAATAAAAAAATATATTTTTTCAGCTCATATGTTATGGAATGATTACTCCCATGAAAGTAGACGGAGTTGCTTTTAAACCTGATATCTATGTTAATCCTCTCATTAACACTAATGTGGATTATAAAGCCTTTTTTAAGAAGTGCCAATCCCTATCTTTATTAAGGTGATTTTTTGATCTTTTTTATATAAAAGTGATATGATGAACATAAAAATAATAACGAAGAGTAAGTTTATGTAGTGGTATATAACCATATAATGTGCATATCCTACTAACACACTGATCCATCAAGAATGTCTAGAGATAGAGAATGGCAAAAAATACGACAGACATTATTGTGTTAACCCTTTAAGCGGGTAATACGCGCGCGCTCGTCCGAGCGCGATGCAACGCACAGTGGGTATAACGAGCCGGTGCGTTTCGTATATAATTTTAGGTAATATACGGCCAAAGTGGATGAACCTTGATTCATTTTCAAGGTTTCTATATTTGACATCTGTTGGTGAAAGTTTGAAGTAAATCGGCTAAAAAATAAGGAATCTGTAATGGAAAAACATTTTAAACGCTAGACTTCAGTGGCGCGCAGTTGATTTACAGCAGGAAGTAGTAAATACGTTCCAGAAATCTGTATAGAATAGAACATCAATTGTATTGATTTATACTTTGGTTATATTCTCATTCCTAGATGGCTCTAGGACTACTAGTTTTTTATTTATTGAGTCTCGTAACTTACATTGATAGGTAATTGAAATGACTTTTGTGATGTGCAGCTTAGAATTATTATTGGATTAGGTATTTCATGGATTAGAAATTAGAAATTTGCATTCTAATATCGGCAACGTAAAAATTACATAGGTAATATTTTTACAATGTAAATACAGTAAAAGTCGTTTATAACGACGCCCAAGGGACCGTCATTTTAAGGTCGTTATAAGCGAACCGTCGCTATATCCAACTGGAACTGATACTCACTACAAAAATATTTATGGTTGGAACATATATAGGTATGTACATAAAATTCCTTCTTAGTCATCGACTAGTTTGCAAAAGCACTAACTTAGTGGGGATTACGATGAGGGAAGCTAGGATTGATTTAAGAACACTCTTTCTTCATAAAATGTACATATGTATTTGGAAGCACATTATGTTAAATACATTAATACATAATATTATGTTGAATACATTTTATCTATTCATAGTATGATTTCCTTGAACTTAAATCAAAATAATTTCCGGTTTTTTCCAAATAGTGGAAATTGTGGAGTGAGACAGATGAAATTCCGTAGCCAGAGAGCTATTAGATTCCCCATTTTCCATTCTAGCAATTATGGCACCTTTTTCCTCAATAGTTAAAATTTTTCGCTTTTTTGATTCCGTCCTTTTTATCCTGAATAGTAATTAAAGAAAAAAATGAGTCCTAATGCGTACAGGAAACTAAATGTTTTTTACTGTATTTTCAAGGATTATCACTGAATAAAATACGTAGATCAATTCACTAACGAAAACTAAAATTCAACCAACACTCACATTGCCTTCTGCGTATCTCTGCGTATATTCATTTACTGGCAAATTTCAAGACCACACAAGTTCGCCTTTCTTGGAATACATAAAAAATAAATTGCCTTTTTGTAAGCCAAGCTACCCTTATTTTTCCATCGACCGACCGTCGTTACACACAGTCTATAAGATGCAAACATGAAGCTTTTGTAGTCGTTAAATGCGACTTCGTCGCTTTATCCAAACGTCGTTAAATAGGGACAAATTTTACATTAGACTAATAGCAAACCAACCAAAGGTTTAAAAACTCGTCGCTAAATACGGTCGGTCGTTCTAAACGACGTCGCTATAAGCAACTTCCACTGTATGTGATTATTTTTTAGAGTAAAATAAAAACTTTTGAATCTCAGCTTTTCTTTATACTGAATTTTTTCTTCAAATTCAGTTTCGTTTTGGCGACAAAAGAAAATAAATATTTTTTATTGTCACAAATGGTGACCAACCGAGTCGATATTTACATTATTGGCCATTTATAAAGGGCGGAACAAGATAATAAAATGAGTTAGGTAGATCACGTATTCTTGCTTGGACAAAATATAGGTCATTGGAAATGTGCATTGTTGTATTTTGATAATAAAAAATAGAGTATAAGTATGCTCACGTGAGGAATCATATTTTGTATTTGTATTTTATACAATAATAAAATCCGCAAGCATAAAAACTTTTTTTTTTGATTGGGTAGGTACATTTATTTTTAGTTGAATTTTTGATTCATGTAATGAAAAGATTCGTAAATGAAATACATTTTATTTGTAATATTTTACTATGGATATTTTATTTATTTATTTCAGTTGCAATAATTTGAATCCACTAAATTGAATAAATAGCCACCACCAAGAAACATTGAAAAAAAATAAATAAAAAAACATTATCCCCTAAAATATTTATGCATCTCCGCCACTGGTGCATTTTTTTTTCTCAAATCTAATGCAAGTTTACTCTAAATGTAGTTTGTTGTATCAAACTTTTCTTGTATATTTTTTCAAATTTATTAATTTTTTGAACCCTGTAAAACTTTTACATGCGCGATACTGATGCACTAAATTTTCGTTAGAACTATTAAAAATTTTACCGGTAAATATGTTTTGAAAAAAAAAAAGTAAAAAAAAAATGTCAAACAGTAAAAGGGTGGTACCCGCCACTGACATGACAAATTAAACTTCATAAAAAAAAATTTTTTCAAATTATTTTATAATAAGTATGTCATGCTGATTACCTAAAAAATATCGAAAATTCGAATATACAAAAAAAAACTTCTCCCCACCACGGGGTAGAAAACCTAAAAATGTTTTGCCCACTTGAGGGGTTAATACTGAAGCCTGATTTTACTATAATTATTTTGATGTTAAATTATTATTTACATATTTGATAATTGTAATCGTAGCTCATAAATTTCATAGTTCATAAATTTAAAACCACATAAACATGACTTTTTCATTAAATTTTGTAAATCAATTACTGTTGGTACTTAAAGTAACATCAACTTTCTAGATTTTGTTGACCTATTCAACTGTATTTAATTTAAATTTTTAGACCTACGGATGTAAAAAAAATAATACTCGATCTATCTCTGGGGAAGGAAACAAACACAAAGTTATTATGTGCCATATTGGATATACTACCTTACAACGACTACAATCAGTTGACCGATTATGTCCTTCACAACTTCGAGACAGTAAGTTAACTGTAAAGGTGTTAATTAAAATTTGTCTGATTCGTATTTATTTTCTAGTTAGTTAACAACGAGGACACCAAATATGTTTTTTATGCTCTTGAGTGTATCTTATCCAAAGCCCAGAATTCGCATCGAGTACTACGATTGGAAACTGAAATAGCTGAAGCTTTGAAGGAGCAAAGATTTCCATCAAAAGTCATTTCGAATACTGTTAACTTGTTGAAACGACTCAATTCCGTTACTGGAAATAATTCATTCCGTGGCATTGAAGAGGTAGGTATCACTAAATTTTTTTTTCACAATGGTGTACATGTTTCCTGCTTCTGATGTTCCTTGGAGTATATTCAATACCGATACTTCTAATTCTTGGTTAGTGCTTAATGATTCTTTTTATTATTCGCTGACATTTATATGCACCTCTCAATACCGGCACTAACAACACTGTATCTAGCTCGAGGTCGTGGCTTTATGTTTACTAACAACTGAATGTTGTAGAGTAAGTATTATTTATAACAAGCAGTAATGTTTATTTTACATGCAATGAACCTTATTTTGATTTTTCTGAAATCAATGTTTTAGCCTATTAAATCCATCCATCCATGACAAAACGATCTTGTATTACAACAAACAATTAACGTACATCCTTGTTCATGAAATAACACTCTTAATTCTGTCAGTGCCTCAATTCACTTTCCTTCACTATTCCTTTTCACTAAATACCACTAGTAGATATTCCCAACTCCAATAGCATTCCAAACTGTACTGATGGTATTTTTCCGAACACAGCCTTATATAGTAATCAGAAAAAAGGGGTCAAGTCTAAAAAAAACTAAAAAATGTTATTTAAATCAGAGTTTTACTTAGCTTATACTGACAATGCATATTCCTAATAATAACAACAGAAATACAGGCTGTTCTCTAAGCTCAATGACGAACTTGATTTCAAACATATTTTTTTAATGAACATTGATCCGATCTGCTTTTGTTTAGATCTTACAAGCATTTAAAAATCAATTTTTATTTACATATTTTAATCAAAAGTAGATTGAGAAAATAAAAAAAAAGTTGTAGTTGACATGATAATAATCAAGTTTTGAGTCATTTTGATGATTTGTTTGACACATAATGTGTAAGTTCTGTATTAAAAATTCATTTATTCACAACATAAAAAAAAACAAATTGGACCCATGTTCATTTTAGAAATTAATATGTTTAAAATCAAGTGACCTATAGTCTGCCAAGGTTTGTCTTACAGCTTTTACAGGGTGTTCGGAAATTGTTTTGGTGGTGATTCCACTTGAAAAAACATTGCCAAAAGATATATACCGTTCACATATTAAAAAAGCATTGGTAGGCCATGAAGTTTTGTTTTTAGGTTTACAAAAATGAAAACTCCCTAGATCTTGATTGACAATATCAGCTGATCAAGGTATTGAAGGTTAAGTAAACACTGACACTTGTCAAATAGCTCAAATTGCCTCAGCTGATTAACAGCCCTGTTGTCTAATTGAAGTTTTAGTAGATTATCTAGGATAATTTTTATTCGGACAAATTTTTCTTGAACTGTCAAATAAATATTAATTTTTTGACATTATAAATTTCATAATGCCGAAATTAATATCGATTGAAGAAAAAATTCGTATAAAAAAGGCATTCAAGTTATTTAAATCTGAAAATGAAAACCTAAGTGAACGTCAAGTCATTTTGAAAGTAAAACACATTTGGGGTGTAAGTATTATTAAGTGTACACCTGATAAAATGATGTTACGTAATTTTCCTCTTTTATAGTATTCAGTAAGTGCGATTGAAACGGGCAGACGACCTAAACCAGACAATAATTATGAAAATTTTACGTTTCGGAAAGATTTGCAACGACTGATTTGGCAATATAACTGGAAAAACGAACATTTTACTGTAGGAAAACTTTTGGAAGACGAACGTAAACATTTGGATTTTGAAAAGGGGAGAACTAGTTTTTATTTAAAATTCTTAAATCTCTTGGCTATAAGTATAAATATGTGAACGGACGCAAAATTCTTTGTGAACAAAAACATGTCGTTGCATCCAAAATTACCTTTCTAAGAAAATACTTACAATATCAAAATTCGAGTGAAAATGTAACGTTCGTGTACCTGGACGAAACATGGATCTACCAGAATGGATCCAAACAGCCATCACCAATAATAAGATCGCCAATCACCATAACCGTAGCCGATTGGCCGATTCAGTACCTACCTAATGTTCTATTTTTTTAATAATAAATAAGTAATTACTAATTTTTGATCTATTTTATAATTAAGAGTTCCTTTAATTGGAGCATTGGTCGGAGTAACGTTTTAACTTACATTTTTACATGAGACTCAAAAAATGTACCTTGCAACATTATTTGAATATTGAATGGAATGTTTATTTCATTTAGCGATTCTTGAAATATTGTTTAAATATTATTTAAGGTAAATTAGGCAACAATTAAAGTTTTTTGGAAGCATTCTGCCCTTTTAAACCTGCTGAATCGAAAAAATTAATTAGATTTGACGAGTTTGCTTTCTAGATAAAGATTGCAATATCATAAAATACGTGACTAAGGTTCCAAAATAAAAAGTCCATAAAGACGTAAAGATAATAAGAAGAATAGCAAAAATATCAAAAATCCATTTTGCAACTATGTCCTGTTCGTTGTCATAAAACTTCAACCTCATAAAAAAGAGACATAACCCAACTCCAGCAAATGATTGACAGCGGTCATACCCAGTGATTTCTATCACCCTACACCATAACCCAATTCTTTTATAATAAGTGAACGGCATATACTATAACTTTTTTTTTGTGAAAACAAATAACGAACTTAGGCCTTCTGGGCTTATTTTTTTAAATCAATATTTTTTTATTACTTTTTTCTAGTGTACAGATTTTTTCAAATATGCCACACTTACCAGCGATGGTTCTTGGATCCAAGTTGTACTTGATCTCTCAAAACCAAATAGTTGTAACTGCCCTTGACCTTCAACAAAGTTCCAAAACTTTTTTTACTTAATTTTGAAGATGTAGAAACAAAAGACTTGCGAAATCTAAGAAAAAGGTCTTCTTGTTCTGTCACGTGTCACGATAAAATGAGCTATTTTCGAGAAATGCCCATAACAACCTTATTTTTTGTGAGTTTTCGAAAATCATGTTATAGGAACTTTTGGCAATATTTTTCCAAGTAGAGCCTTTCATATTGTTACAGGTCTCACACTTTTTAAAATCAATATTAAACAAAAATATCACCTATAAACTTATAACCTCTAAATCTAAATAATCAGCTGTCCTCTTATTTCTGCACAGATATTACACAACTAATGTCTTTCCTGTATACTGTCCCTGTATAATATCAGTTAACATTAGATCTATTTAAGTACATCTTTATTGTTTTTATTCATATATTTTTTTTAGATATACGAAACGAAGCTGCTTGAAGTTTTGGACAATTTATCTGACATTAACAATTTGATATGTCTAAGCTATGCTGCAGAATTAACACTACTGACGCAGTATATCCCTGGGGTACAGGCTAGAAACAAACTGGTTCAAATATTGGTTGGGTCATCTGCAGATTCGTTGAATATTGGTATATATATTTTTTTTCAATAAGCCTATAAATTATCACTAATTATTTTAGAACGACAAGGAAAATATGATGTTTGGATTTTTTGCATAATTCTATATGCAGCCATAGCCTTAAAAGATAAGAATTCTGTTAGTCCTTGTTTAAATTTTCTTCGACAAGGGTTAAAGTCAAGTAATACAGCTGTAAAGCTTACATCGATCCGATTATACTACGATCTCTCAGATTTGTAAGTAAATTTATTTTTTACTTGAAAATATAATTACTAAAAATTATCTACAAAGTTTACTCTTTTCAAAACAGTTATGGGAATTCAAAAATGTAGCTGCTAAATTTAGACCCTGAAGACAATAAAAAGTATCATTCTTTTGATGCAAATAAATGAATTTTTTTGTTAATTGGACTGATGCTTTTAGAGTCTTCAGTCTGTTAAATAGGTCAAATTAAGCCGAATAATTAATAAATAATTAATAATAATAAAATTTATAAACTGAAAAATATTGGGAAAACTGAGTATGATCGTGCTTTGTTCCCATTTTGGTCTTTCAATTTTTTCATAGTTACATTCAACACTACTAAAAATTGTATAAGGCTTGTTATTCGAATATTTGAAGAAAATTCTTTCAAAATAATTTACTTTTTAAAATGAGCAGGGTGTCCCATTTTCACAAAGAATTTTTATTGGATAAATAATTATGCAACTAAGTCAACTACTTAACGTTTAATTTTTATTATTGACAGGGTTTTACGTAACTTTGAAGGAATTACAACTGTGCTTTTTGCCGAATTAATTGGAGAATCGGCAGTGGTAAAAGACATGTGCATTAGGTACCTGGAAAAACTGGTCAGAGATGAGTATTTGAAACTAAGCGGAAGTCAGTTTCTCAAATTCATTTGTTTACTACGAGAGCAAAACAACGGAGTCGGTGATTTTGTCACCAATTTGTTGGCTGATTATTTTGTAATGACGCACCAGTCCACTATTGCGAGAAACTTTGTATCGCTTATCATACATTTCAGTCAATATAAGGTAACATTTTCATTACGTATGTTTTTATAATTATTAGTAATTAGTACAAATTTCATTTTATTAGCCTTTCAACACCCGACTTATCTAAGGTCTTGAAAATTTTATGGAAAAAATCATTAGGAAAATTTTTACTTGTTTTTTATTTATAGGGGAAACCCCCTTCTTTAAGATACGAAAAATCAGATCACAAATATTGCTGGTGGGGACAAACTTTAAAGTACAGTTTGTGTTTTATATTTTAAAGTAAGAACAATACAGTGTGTTAATTAAATATGTGGCCAGATAAGGGGTGATTCTTTTAGCGATGGGCAGAATTTAGTACTTTCAAAAATCGAGACCTCTGTACTCGAATACTTCAGTACTTGAACACTTACGATACGAGTACGAGACCAAGGTTTGATCCTGTCCGAAGCCGCTCGGGAGTCGGAAGCGAGTACTGAGTAGTCGAATCGAGTAGGTACTATACAGGGTGTCCCGTATCGTTATGTTCAAAATTCTTGAGCATATAGTAGGCTTAATTTTGAGCCCAAAAAACCCAAAAGTGACAGGCCTATCTTTATTCGTTACGAAGTTACAGGCCTAAGAAAATTATGACTAGTAAATAACAAGATTCAACTTTGTAAGCCACAAAAATTGCCACACATGAGTAAACGTCACCGAAATAAACATTAGTAGAGAGTAGAGGTTCCCCTGCTCATACGAAATGGCATTAGGATGCGGCACCAGCATATTTCGGAATTGGTGTTTGTAACTAAATACCAGAGTGAAATTATTATTTGATCGTATTCAGCAAGCTGGTCAAGAGATAGGTACGCGAAAAAAGACGAGAAAACTGTTACTTTTGCAATAGGCCTCCGAGCACAAGCTTGTATTCAGCAAGGAATAGGACATTCTTAACACATGATAAACTAAAGATTTGGTCAATAAAATAAGTTTTATGTGGTTTTCAAACTTAAATCTGGTATTTCCTAGACATTATTTTCTTAGGCCTGTAACTTCGTAACGAATGCAGATAGACCTGTCACTTTTAGGTTTTTTAGGCTTAGAAATAAGCCTACTATATGCTCACAAAATTTGAACATAACGATACGGGACACCCTGTATTATACGAGATCAAGGATCGAGACTGAAATCGAATCCACTTTGCTACACAAACTCAACGGTTTTTTTTATTGATAATCAGGGTAAAATTAAATCAAAGCATGCTAGTAAAATAGTAAATAAATAGGTATTACCTACCTACATAGTATCATTGTAAGTAAATCTAATATTCATGTCCGTTAAATTGTGACTAAAATGCAGGAATCATGAATTTTTATTTTTTAGAAACATCCGGTCGTTAAAATAGATGAGAGTGTTCTTCAGTTTGTAGAAAAGACTAGTGGAACATTGCAGGATAAAGGAGAGATCTACGGTTTCCTGTTCAAACCTTTAGCTAAGAAACTCCAGTTCAACGTCATCAAAGAAATTAGTACTCATATTATTGGTAATTATTGTCTTTTTTCCTACTTACATTCTAATATTTATATTAAAAGTAATAATATTCCATTGACATATCATAATATCAAGATATGAATAGACTTTTTCCTCTATTAGACTTCTAGATTTAATACATAATACTTCTTACTAATTTAACACAATTTGTTTATTATTTATATAGAAAATGTTATAAACGAGAAGATACGTTTCGATAATGGTTTCTGGGATATGATCAGCGATTCAATTTTGATCATAAAAATTATTTCTTCCGGTCACCATAAGGTATCTGAAGATTCAAAGTTTTTAAAGAAGATGGTCACGATGGTTGAGAAAAATATTGTGGAAAAAAACGATTCCTTTTCCGAAAAACCTAAATATATGGTGAGTAATTTAAAAATTTTGATTACCAATATTTCTGTGTATATTTTTTAGGAGTTTCAGAGTGAAATAAATCGAGTCACTACTTCATTATTGAAGTTACTTTTCTTTAATGAAAGTAATTATTTCCCTAGACACGTTAAATTTTCTCTCTTTGTAGCAATTATGCATTGGACCAATTACATTTTTCCAGATGTATGTATTATTCGATACATACGGATATAATTATTATTAATATTAAATAATTTGATTCAAGGTTGTTCATTTGGCGAATGAAGAAAATTGCAAAGCTTTAAAAATGCTGTATGCCAAACTCCCTCAGTTTCATAAAAAAGAAGTCCATGTGATTCGTGTTCGTGCTTCTGAAGAAGTTGATTAATATGAGTGCGGTTTTCAATCAAGGATACCACAATTGTGTTCAGATGACTTATAGGAGAGTTTAAGAAAGGTTGCTGTTAAAAAAATAGTTTTGTTATTCTGGATGGTGATAGTGAAACTTGCGACAATAAAATCCATTAAATTTTAATGAGAGACTGTTGAAAAATATGGGGAAATATTTATAATCTTAAATTGTATTAATTTCAATGAAAAGCAAACTTTAGATGCCTGAATTGAATTTCATATCCAGGAAATAAATAAGGGATGTGCCGAACATTCGGCAAGTTTTTAGAAATGACTGAAGTTATCCCACATTTTCTTTCTGATTCTTATACTTCTTAATCAGTATCAAATTGTGAATTTTTTTTATAATATAACCAATCCTGTAACTTTTACTCTTCCCGAGATCAATATTGTGAACCACGAAATAATCAAGACCCTGTTGAATTGTGAAGCAGATTACATGTACTATTTTTGAAAATTAAAAACGACTTCTAGCTGCCACACAACATAACTAAGTTAACATGGGGTGTAAGTTTTAACATGCAATTCTCTATGGCAACACTTAAAAGAAATGCACTGTATACTTTTACATGATTGTGACTTATATCATCTTAACTTTCAAGCAGTTCTGTGATATTTGGTATTTTTTTTTTATAAATTTGTATATAAAATAAAGACTAGCAGCGGGTATTATAAAGGCTCATTAAGTTAACGAGCAGATTTCTGTGGCCGTTTCTGAAGAAGGAATCGAGTGCAATTTTGTCATTCTTGGCATGAAAGGGATTACAAAAATGTCAACAAAAGTCATTTGACGTCGATATTAGCTTCAAAATAAAGCACAGAAATCTGCCCGTTAACTTAATGAGGCTTTATAATACCCACTGTAGGTATATTACTCTTGTGATTTTTTTACCTAAGTCAGCCTTGTTGCCCTTGATGTATTCAAATTTTGCTATAGATTAGGAAAGATGGACAATCAACACTTGTTTGAGGTGTGATTTTAATGTTATGTACATATCTCAGGAACCGTTTGAGATATAACACTGAACTGTTATACAAATCATATCATTAATAGTACCTATTTTTTTAAGGGCTAATATTTTTCTTACATGGCAGTGAAACAACATAAAAAATTATCAGAAATAAGTAATGTTTTTGTCCACAACAAAACATGTCGCTAATCGCTATTTTTATGTTTTTCATCATAAAATGCTATTTTTCTCGAAAATAGTTCACGTTAAAGCTTTTCACCAAGAGCACCTTTTTTATGTAGAACACATTGGCAGTTTAATATGTACTTTCAAAATACCAATTTTCAGAGGAGTGCCATAGAAATTAGGGGCAAAAAAATTTCAAGTAGCCCCAAAATTTCCGCTACTGCATACGGAAAGTTATTGAATAAGTAGCGTTCAAAAAGTCAATAATATTAATGATAAGATGTGTGCAATAAAGTTCGGTTTTATATTTGAAATATCGTCAAAAAACTGAAAAAATTATAATATTTTGACAACCTTCTCTATTTTCTCAATGTTAATACGAAATTTTTTCTTAGAACGAGAGGCATGAATCACACTTTTCATTTTCCGACATTTGTTTTGAAACCTGTACACAGTTGTTTTGGTACAGTTATTTAGGAAGAAGCATAGAGGTGCAAACTTTATGGGTATAGTTTTTCCGGAGGGATTTGACCTCTTCACAAATGGCCGCCACTAGAGCACAGGCGCACAGGTCTCTTTTGTCATGCATGAGATGAGCTGCTTTTGTTCAGCCGCATTTGGATCATAATAATTCATAATGCTTAAAGATGTGATCACGATCACTGAATCCGGATTCGATTCGTTTCGTTCATAGAATATTAGAGACCTCAGATAGATAGCAGGCAACTCCACCTCCTTTTTCCAACCAAAATAAATCATAAGACCGTTTTCAGCTTTAGTCACCTGTGTCGCCACTCGCCAGTATCGCATGCGGGATGAATCGGTGCAGCGGGAATTTCAAATATCAAGGAAGTATAGTGAAATTTTTGGGCCGTTGGTAGGTAATAAAATTCAATTCAAGAAGCATTCAATCAGAAACTGAACGAATACTGAAACCAATTGGTACAAAAAGGTAACAGGTATGGATAATAATAATTGCAAGTATATGGTCGCAGAATATAAAATCGCACACACAACACAAAAGTCTTGCCTTTTTGAATAATGGCATCAAAACCCATTTCATAAAAGTGCATTTTCACTTCCTTGTTTGAACTTTTGCAACTAGCTACACACAACATACAAAAAGAGTCATATTACATTTATATTTAATTAAAACAATGGAATAATAAATTATAAGAATTTCTTCCCGCAAAATTTCTTTACATGGAAAATGTCACTTTTGATGATGTTATATGCATGCTCCTTGGATGTATATAACACAAAGAAGAAAAAAGGTCAGAAAAGAGTATAACGTTTTCCATAACGTATAATTACTTCACCTATCCAATGAATGCGGCGGAAGTCAGCCATCTTGGTAGTCCAAATTTGACTTAACCAAAACCATGCCATAAAGCTCGGCCGGTGATTGGCTGTTAGGTGACGGACGCACGGCGGACATGCAGTCACAGAATAGACTAATGCCCGTATTCACAAACGATAATTTCCTAAATAATTACGTAATTATTTAAATGAGTGAGATGGAGATATGCAATTTTTTCGCAATAGAATGAGATGGGGATATTTGATTACGTAATTATTTAGGAAATTATCGTTTGTGAATACGGGCGAAATTCTGTGATGCAGTCGTGTTCTGTCTCTGTCTGGCATCTTCCGCCATATTGGTGATCCATTCCGGTGGTCACCAATAAGGATAATATATCGCATATCGCGTATACTCTTTCCTGACCTCTTATTCTTCTTTGGTAATAACCCACTGAAAGAGGATTCCTCGATTTCTATTCGTGTTATTATTTTGTTTCATTTTTCAAACTTCGCTTTTTTCCACTTGATACCTACGCCCTACGCCTACGCCTGTGACCAAATGTGCCAAAATATGATATTATGCTGTTGTTCAAATATAACCGTGTTAAGTAAACGTCAACGAGTAAATGCGCTACCCTAGTAAGCGTCAGTGTCGGCAATGCAGGTTCCCTATGACAAACGGCTACAGTTCCAAATAAATAACAAGCATTTGACAGTTATTATTATAGGGTTGCCAATTTCACTGTAAACTTTTGATTAGAGTAAAAGCGGAATTTTTAGTGATAAAAAAAAAAAACTACCGACAGACAGCTCGAGCTCGACGGTAACCTAAAATATGATTTTGTTAATTTACTTGAAGGCGATTGCAGGTTAATGCCTAAAAACAACCGAAATAAGTGAAACTTCAGTCCAAATCCACGACTTGAACTTAAAATTTCATCTAAATCACGATAACAACTGATATCAATGGGCACGGTTTGTTTATCTGGAACCATTTACACTTAGCCCCGCCCAATGACGTCACATTGACGGCGTCTATTATATTTATTAGATGACTGTACCAACCTTGGGTATATGCTGACAAGTGACGACTTGAGTTGACTATTCTGATTCTGTCACAAGTCACAATTGCCCAGCCTACCGCATTGTCCGCCATATTGCATATTGCATTGCAGTTTGCCAACTTCCTGCTCAATGTGATCTGCGCTTATGGGACGGCTATTGGGATTGGGCTATTATTGCTGATTGCTGAAAGTGCTTGCTAAGCTAGCTTTTCTTGTTCTGATGAAAGAAAGAAACCACACTTATATAATAAAAAAGTAATCGATTTTTTGCGTAAATACGTGAAAAAACCACCCAAGTAATCGTTAGTAATATTAATTCAATTACAAAGGTAACTGTGATATTATCACCTAAGTAATACCTATCCTGTAAAATGGGTCGCAAAAAGAAGAAGCTGTCCAAACCCTGGTGCTGGTAAGTTGTTTTCTGGACGTAAATCACCATGTAATATACAATGGCTAAAATTAACCGGAACCTATTAATAGCCGTGATGTTTTCATCACATTAAACATCTGCTCACCTTTCAGGTACTGCAATCGCGAGTTTGAAGATGAAAAAATCCTGATCCAACACCAAAAAGCGAAACATTTCAAGTGCCACATATGCCATAAGAAGCTCTACACGGGCCCCGGTCTCTCGATACACTGCATGCAAGTTCACAAGGAGACTATCGACAAAGTACCCAACTCCCTACCCAATAGGACCAACATCGAAATTGAGATTTATGGCATGGAAGGTGAGGTTTCTTTTAATTTGAGTTATTGGTCTTAGCCTAGCATAAGTCAATTATTTAGTCACCAATTAGTGAAAATTTCAATAGTACTGAGATCCATGTTTTATCACAAAATGTTCATTTTAATTTTAGAATTATGGGTTCTGAAAGGTGTAGGCCCTGACAACTAATTAGAGGTTTGTCTCACCTTCACCCACTTTTTACAACCGACAGCTCTTAATTTTGTTAGGTCAGGTCTATAATAAAAGCTATTGTAACAGGTTCTTACATAAACATCAATCCTCTGAATTTGATGACAGTGTAATTGCATTTCAGGCATCCCACCAAACGATTTAAAAGAACACGAGCGCCAGCGCCAAGGAAACCCTCGACAAGGCTCAGACTCCGATGACGACGATGGGATACCGCAGGCAAAGCGACCGAAACCTGAAGGCCTGCTTGGCACAGCGCCTGGTGGTGGTGGGCCCATGCACATGCAAAACATGATGCCGCCGGGAATGATGCCACCGCCGGGCATGCCACCCGGTATGCAAATGAGCCATCAACACATGATGCAGATGTCTCAGATGTCCCATGCAATGGGACACTCCTTCATGCCGCCCGGGTAAATAATTGACACTACAATGTAAGTAAATTCACAATTTTAATTGGAGATTGCCATATTTCAGGATGCAAATGATGCCTCCTCACATGGGCTTGCAGGGGGGCCCACCTAAGCCGTTATTCCCCAGTGCCGCACCTACCTCATCTCCCGGAACTTCGGTCGTCGGAGCTGATTTTAAACCTATTCCAATTTCGTCCGGTAAGAGTTTTTCTAACAATTTTAATATGGAGTTTTTCTGACATGCGATTCATCTCAGGAGCCACGATTAGTGCTCCACCAGCGATTAACACAACGGCCGGCGGTAGCTGTGGGAGTGCCGCTGATGATGGGGTCAAGGTTGGTACGATAGCAACCACGGGAGCCACTAGCAAAATTGTTCACCCCGCCGAGGATATCTCTCTAGAAGAGATCCGCTCCAGGCAACCGAAATATGCCCGTAAAATACCCGTTAAACCTGAACATCATCACATCATGCCAAGCACCAGCACTGCTGCACAAGACGTGAGTACAAAACAATTATATTTAGAAAGTGTTCGCACTACATGAGAAAACTTCATATTTTTTACTTTTTTTTTGTAACTTTTTGCTTTTCAAAAGATTAAATTTGAGCACACTAGATCCGTGGTGTGAATTTCAATATAAATCACTGGTATAATCAATTACCATCCTTTTTCATAATCACTAACCTACAATGATGAGCTTTGGGGATCTTAATTTTAAGAAACAAGCAAAGCAAGTTAATAAATGAAGTTGTTTTTCTCTTGCTAACTCTCCTGATTTCTTCCAGCTGGCAATTGCCGTCTCGACAGCCGCGGCTCACGTAGCGATGGCGCAGGCGAAGCAAGTTGAGGCGATGAACCACCAGGCGGCCATGATGCAGCGTTTCCCCATGCGCATGTCTGGTCCTCCGCTAGGCATGATCCCAGGTGGGCCGATGATGGCCCCCATGCGCCATCAGATGATCCCCACTGGGCCACCTACACTCATCGGAGGACCCCTAATGCGCCCACCGCCTCTCGGCATGCCACCAGGTACGTCTAGTTACTAGTAAGGTGAAGGATGGGGGGGCGGGGTCAGCGTTTGCAAAGGGGCAAACGTCCCCTTTTCTGCATTTTGGAGTGTATACTTCATCAATGCAGGGGGACATGATCACACCGTTGTGCACGGGAGGTGATGCTCTTTGAAGGGAACATTCCATTTGTTGTGTTAGAGAGAGGAAAGACT